>OY998178.1:174510908-175173408 GCA_963921935.1 Galeruca laticollis | reverse complement strand
CCATTTTTTATAGCTAGCACACCAACAGCTTACAATAAAAATGCTTTGGAATTCGGGTGGGGCCAGATTAACGCTACCTACCTCCGGTCGAAATTTTTTCGCCAAAATGCTACCACAAACGAAGGACACCTATCACAATCTAGCACACCATTTTTTATAGCTAGCACAGCAACTACACTTTTAATTCTGGGGAGTGGGACGGAGGTCAGTGAAATAACGCTATACTTACTCGATGAATAAATAAATGGATAAATGAATAGGTTGAATATATATGTAAAACGGCTGGTTTAATTGTTTCTTACTGTAGTTACGAAAAATTTTCGGAATATTCCACTCATATGGTAGAAATTCTAAATGAAGCAGGATCTTTTCGGAGATAACTCTCCGGCAGTGCCGATAATTTCCCTTTTAAGTCCGTATCTAAGTAACGTCTAAGTAACAATTGTTGTTATTATCATAATTTTAATTTAAAATATAATAAAAATGTCACGGTTTGAAAACGATTCTTCAAGTTTAATCCAAAAATAAGTGATTGAAAATGAACCAAAAGGGGCAATTAAATACCATGTAATGTTGTTTAAATAATATAAATTTCGCATTAATACAGTTTTATGTTGTCTAATCGAGAAATGTTCTATCAAATTACACTCATGAAATTAGTTAGATCATAAGTTTTACTTATATTGTCCATGTTACTTGTAATATTATTAGAAAGAATACATATTATTACAACCATCAGCCCTTCGGGGAAACCCTTTCTTAAGCCAAACATCTGATTCGGCCAGTTTGGATGTACCTACAAGAATTTTATTTACTCTTAAGACCCATAAAAACGGCATTATAAAAATGATTCAAATTTTAACGATAGACTTGGTTTAACGACCCTTTTAAAAAGTCCGATGAGAACTTCAGATGGATTATACCTAGTTTTTAGAAAAATAAGAATACCTATGTCATCAATTTTGCTGCCTTCCATTTAATACCCACATTGTAAGAAAGCAAGAAAATTAGTCCTTTTTCTTTAGTCCGCCAACTTTGGTGATCCGCCATGTTGAATTTAGAATGACGTCACATACCTAATCATGGATTGGCATGCAAACTAGACGTATATACAGAATTTCAAATCAATCGGTTGAAGATATCTGCTTCAAAAATGAGTTGCAAGATTGCAACCGAACAAACATACATTGCCAGTTACATACTAAAAACTGAAAATGACATAGTAGTGTTGGTGTCTTATGATATGCCACAGAAATATTCGAAGCTCTGATTAACCGGCTATAAGAATTAAAAGCTGCACGTTCTAAGTTAACTTGGGAATTTAAAAAAAGTCTGATAGTGAAATGCAAAATTTATGTTATCATTACAATGGTTAATTAACCATTAACTTCGGCAATAAATATTCTAGCAAATTTAAATATAAAGTTTGAGTGTTTCTTTTAAATAAGGACTACAGTGAACCACGATCAGTCTAAAACATGTATTCTCAATATATTGGAACATTTTTAGGGATCTCAGCCGCCCCTTCCCAGATTGCACAACTTTGTCCAAAGTACATATCCAACACGGCTTCGCTTTTTTGGACATTTATTTATCCAACATGTCTGTACGCAAACGTTTGTCGTAGCCTTTTTTATTGTGTGACGTAATTTGCAACTTATTCGTGCACGGATTGTTTCTGATTCCGTGACTAAATGGTTGAATTTAATTATTTTGTTTTATTAAAATTACTATTATTTTAACAAAATTATTTTTAAGGTTTTTTGTATTCTTTCGTTTTTTAGCATTAATTGAAAATAAATAGATAATTATTATTTAAATAATAGTTAATTATTGATTAATCAAATACCCTGCTAGATGGGAAAATATAGATATTGTTACGAAACCGCACACTGGTATAGTCTCTAAAACCGACCCTGTCTAAGCCAGGTATAATAGTTAAAATTATGGCGGATACACAGTTATAAAAAACTGTTTACGATTGAGACTATCTTATCTAGAACTGGTTTTTGTGACCAGAGTTATCTAGAAAAGGCCAGAAAAATTATTTGTGTGTATAAGCCGCAGCCCGGAATTCTCTAGTACAAAAGGTACTAGTATATAAGGGGACTGATCAGGAAGAGTTAGTTTAGTTTATAATTTGACATCGTGAGTTAAACAGTAAATAGGTGAATATAAAGTGTTTATATAAATTAGTTTGAGTGAATATACAGTTAATATAAATTAATAATTAAGTGATTAGTTAAGTATATATAAATTAAGTGTTAGTGAGTTAGTGTTTCAATAAATTAGTAAGTAGCCATACCGAGTGTTTAAAATTTATCCCACCCGTTTATTGTTTAAATAAATAACAAAAACATAACATTGGTGTCAGAAGTGGGATAATATAAATAAATTGCTACGTAAAAATGGCCAAGAGACTGTGTGATTTGAAAGTGGCGGAATTAAGAGCAGAATTGGAAGATCGTGAGTTGGAAACGACCGGTAAGAAAAGTGAATTAGTAGAAAGACTTAAAGTGGCACTGGAAAATGACGGCTTTGATCCAGAAACAGTTTTATTTAATGACGAGGCTTCCACCTTAATCTCGTCAATTTCTGCTAACATGGACGAGAAGATTTCCACTATGAAGAATGATATTTCTACTAATATGGACGAGAAGATTTCCACTATGACAAATGACATTTCTGCCGATATCTTATCGTTAAAAAATGACATTGCTGCTGACGTCGAGAATAAAATTTCGTCTCTAAAATCAGACATTGAAAACAAGATGACAACGATAGACGAGAAAATCAAGGAATTGGAGAGAAATATGGCAGATTTAAGAACACAAGACACGCCAGCAGAAGAGAAGAAGATTGAACATATAAAACCCTGCAAGCCAGAAATAAACTCCAGGATAGAGGACAATGGCAGTTTTGCACGAGTCAAGACCCCAACATTTGACGGAAAGACATCGTGGACTAATTATGTGAAACAGTTTGAAGCAGCCGCTAGAGTGAATAATTGGTCCAACAAGGAGAAAGCAGTGAACTTAACCATCGCGCTTCGGGGAGATGCCTTAGACGTACTTCGGACGATACCACTTGAAGAAACGGATGACTTCGAGCAGCTTAAGAAGAGGTTGGACATGCGATATGGTCACGAACATCTAGAACATTTGCATCAATCCCAGCTGAAGAACCGAAGGCAGAAACGTGATGAATCCCTTCAAGAATATGAGGTGGACATTGCCCGACTAGTTCGGTTTGCTTATCCGTCAGCACCAGAGAACATGATGGAATGTCTGGGTATCCAGGCCTTTATTGATGGCTTACGTGACCCCGATATGCAGAGGACGCTTCGTTTAGCCCATCCCAAAACATTAGTTGACGCATTGACAGCTGCTCTCGAATATGAAGCAGCAACGAAGACTTCAGGATATAACAAAATTAGGACCATCCAAGAAGAAGGTGACGAAAACAGATTTAACCAGTTCGTCAGTTTAATAAAAAGTATGATGGACAAGAAGCCGAGAAAAATCAGATGCTGGAATTGTGGCGAGCTAGGGCATGTACGTAGTTCGTGTAAGCGTCCCAAGACTCCTGCAAACCAAAAACCTCAGTCACAGGAAAACTAGAATAGGTCGGCTACGAGGGGGCAGCACCGACCCATGACCGTTCCAAAGACCCTCTCATACTGATAGCTTCGCTCAGATGTCGCAACGACAGTGTATATGTGAATGGCGAAGTAAATGGCAAGAAATATGCTCTGCTGGTTGACACTGGAGCAACTAGAACCATTATACGACCAGAGATAATAAACCCCAAGAAGAAGCTTCTACCAACGAGACTGCGACTGCGGACCGCCACAGGCGAGAGTGCCAACGTTCACGTGGAAACACGAATCCAATTGGGAATTGGAGCAGAAAAGTTCACGCATACGGTAATCGTAGCTGACATTGAAGAAGACGTGATTCTGGGAATAGACGTAATGAATGTACATGGTTTCCAATTAGACTTCAGAAACATACCCATTAAAGTGGGTTTCGAGGAGGTATTCCTGCATCCATATGAAGGCAGCACGGTGTTGGCAGGTGTACAGGAAGATACCGTTCTACCTGCACGAAGCGAAACCATGATAGTAGCACGGTTACAGGGAATCGTGGAGGAAGGTACACCGGTTATGATGGAGCCATGGAACCACGACGAAGAAGTTGGCAAAGGAGTACTAATTGGAAAATGATTGGTTACATCGGCGAAAGAGATCCCAGTACGTGTGATAAACGTGAATGATTACCCAATTACCATCAAGAAGGAAACCAAGATTGGATCCTGCGTACCAGTGACGTCTATAGTTCGTCAAACAACGACCACTGACAATTCCAATGCCAGATTCGAACAAATGTTATCAGTAACTGGTCAATCTTTGGATCGAGCTGAAAAAAAGAGAATGAGAGAATTTCTCTTGCACTATCGAGACTTATTCGTACCAAAAGGAGGAAAAACTGGCAGAACATCAGCCGTCAAACACAAAATTGATACTGGTAATGCTAAGCCAATGAGACAATCAGCTCGAAGACTTCCACGAGCGAAGAAAGAGGAAGCTGAAAGAATAATTCGAGAGATGGCAGATGAAAAAGTAATAGAACCATCTACTAGTCCATGGGTGTCTCCAGTAGTGCTCGTGAAGAAAAAGGATGGAACTACGAGATTCTGTGTGGATTATCGTCAGCTTAACAACGTGACGAAGAAAGAAAGCTATCCCCTGCCTCGAATTGACGATATGCTAGACACTTTGGCCGGCAGCAAACTGTTTTCCACCTTGGACCTGAAGTCTGGTTATTGGCAAGTGGAAATGGACCCAGAAGATAAAGAGAAGACTGCTTTTACCACCGGATCTGGATTATGGCAATTCAACGTCATGCCATTCGGGCTCTGTAATGCGCCTGCGACATTTGAAAGACTCATGGAAAATGTCTTGAGAGGGTTGTCTTGGAAGACATGCCTGGTATATTTGGACGACATCGTAGTACTGGGGAAAACATTTGACGAACATCTGAAGAATTTGGAAGACGTATTCAAACGACTCCAAGCTGCCCAGCTCATGTTAAACCCGAAGAAATGTCAGCTGTTCCAAAACCGAGTCAACTATCTAGGTCATATAGTGAGCAATGAAGGAGTGGCGGTGGATCCAGAGAAAATTGCTTCCATTCAGCAATGGCCGCAACCAACCGACAAACATCAAATTAGGAGTTTCCTTGGACTTTGCACGTATTATAGAAGATTTATCAGGAAGGTTGGAGATATTGCCAAGCCTCTAACGTGACTTACAGAAGAAGCAAGAGCTTTCCAATGGGACGAAGACTGTCAAACGGCCTTTGAAACCTTGAAGAGGCATTTAACCTCGGTGCCGATATTAGGATATCCATTACCAGAGGGAGACTTTATTCTTGACACTGACGCAAGCAACGTAGGAATTGGTGGAGTGCTCTCACAGATCCAAGGAGGGCAAGAAAGAGTGCTGGGATATTTCAGTAAAGTCCTCTCCAAACCAGAACGAAACTACTGCGTCACAAGAAGAGAGCTTTTGGTAGTAGTAAAGTCCGTGGAACACTTTTACCAGTATCTCTATGGTAGGAAGTTTTTAATCCGGACTGACCATGCAGCACTCAAGTGGTTGATGCAGTTCAAGAATCTCGAGGGCCAGATCGCTAGATGGATTGAACGACTTCAAGAATATGATTTCAACATCGAACATCGAGCCGGTGTGAGTCACCGAAATGCCGACTCCCTGTCCAGACGGCCGTGCCCAACAGACTGCTCCCACTGCAACAAGGTGGAATCTAGGGAAGCTGCAGTTCCAAGAACTACTGTAGTCAACGAGGAATGGTCACCCACCAGGATCAGAGAAGATCAGGAGAATGATCCTCACCTGAAGATGATCCGGCAATGGAAGAAAGAAAACCGGCCACCTACCTGGCAAGAAGTGTCAAGATTTTCACCGAAACTCAAGGCGTATTGGGCTCAGTGGGACTCCCTTGTACTGGAAGAAGGGCTGTTGAAAAGAGTCCTTGAAAACGATGATGGTTCTGAGATGAGGAGACAGCTAGTTATCCCGAGAACAAGAGTAGCTGAGGTACTAAAGAAGTTACACGACAGTCCATCGGGAGGTCATCTGGGAGTGAAGAAAACCTTTCGGCGAGTTCGTGAAAGGTTTTATTGGATGAACAGCTCCGACGATGTGAAGGACTGGTGTAAGAAATGTACGACTTGTGCTACGAGTAATGGACCACATCGCAAGAGAAAGGCACCCATGAAACAGTACAATGTTGGAAGCCCTTTCAAACGGATTGCTTTAGATATCGCTGGGCTATTTCCAATGACAGAAAATGGTGGCAAATACATACTGGTTGTAATGGATTATTTCACAAAGTGGGTGGAAATTTACGCTATCCCGAATCAAGAGGCCACAACTGTCGCAGATGTATTGGTGAAAGAATTTATCAGCCGATATGGAGTGCCCTTGGAAGTCCACAGCGACCAGGGAAGAAATTTCGAAAGTCATCTATTCCAGGAGATTTGCGAGAAGCTGGGAATGAAGAAGACTAGAACAACAGCATTACATCCACAGTCAGATGGAATGGTCGAGAGAATGAACAGGACTATTGGAAAATACCTGTCCAAAGTAGTATTCAGCCATCAGAGAGATTGGGACCAGTATCTTTCCCTATTCGCATTGGCTTATCGATCTGCTGTCAATGAGTCCACGGGTGAAACACCGGCGAAAATCCTGTTTGGACGTGAAATGAGGCTTCCTTGTGACCTGGAATTTGGCTGTCGGCCTGGAGAAGATCTAGCAGGCGAAGACTACGTGACCCAATTGAGAAGAAGGCTGGACGATATTCATGAATTAGTTCGAACCAATCTTCAAGTTGCCAGCGACAGAATGAAAAGTCGGTACGACACGCAGACCACAGAAGGTGGTTTTAAAGAAGGGGACAAAGTATAGTTACACAACCCGACGAGAAGAAAAGGATTTTCTCTAAAATTACAAAAATCCTGGGAAGGTCCATACTTAATCAAGAAAAGGATCAATGACGTTATATATCGCATAAGCAAGATCCCCAACGGAAAACCAAAAGTAGTTCATCAAAACCGACTAGCGCCATTCGAAGGAGACCATGACCTAGAGGAAGGAGTAAACCTTATTCGAGATGTGTCTGACCCCACCTTCGATTAATTTATGGGCGCGTATGGAGGTACCGGGAAAGCTAGATATGGAGTCACTTCGGAACAACAACAAGATTTGTTCACTCTCCCGGAAGATTATTCACTGGCATACAACATCCCCGACCGTATCAAGAACGCACGAGGGTTGGCAACCGTCTTTCGAAAGAAGTTCGGGCAATTAGAAAAACTTGAAGACCAGATTCCAGCCCCTGGCAAGACACTGAAACTGAAACATAATTCGCGGGGTACGTCTTCTACGTGGTAACTAAAAATGAATTCCAAGATCGATCTACCTACCGCGATGTGTGGGAAGCACTTCGAAACCTCCGAGACCATGTGTTGGAATCCAACGTGAAGAAACTGGATATGCCTAAGATAGCGAGTAACCAGTTGGATTGGCGAATTATCAGGAACATGGTAGAGATTATTTTTCAAGATACCGGTGTCCAGATATTAATTTGCAGCTACAACCCCCGTTATCAGTATCCGATGAAGACGGTGCCCTGCTATTTCCATAAGATCGGAAAGTGTAGAAATGGGGCCAGTTGCCGATTCAAACATCCAGTCTCGGCTACACAAAAGTTCCAGGAGGAACTTCCATTTAAGGAGGGGGTAATTTTACGAAACCGCACACTGGTATAGTCCCTAAAACCGACCCTGTCTAAGCCAGGTATAATAGTTAAAATTATGGCGGATACGCAGTTATAAAAACTGTTTACGATTGAGACTATCTTATCTAGAACTGGTTTTTGTGACCAGAGTTATCTAGAAAAGGCCAGAAAAATTATTTGTGTGTATAAGCCGCAGCCCGGAATTCTCTAGTACAAAAAAGACACTAGGATATAAGGGGACTGATCAGGAAGAGTTAGTTTAGTTTATAATTTGACATCGTGAGTTAAACAGTAAATAAGTGAATATAAAGTGTTTATTTAAATTAGTTTGAGTGAATATACAGTTAATATAAATTAATAATTAAGTGATTAGTTAAGTATGTATAAATTAAGTGTTAGTGAGTTAGTGTTTCAATAAATTAGTAAGTAGCCATACCGAGTGAAGAAATAACAAAAACATAACAATATCACGCACAATCTGACAACATCTGTTTAGGGGCCATTTTTTATAGGAAAATGATGTTTAGGGACAAATACATCCAATATTTTCATTCATTCGTGTAACCATAGCATTGTTTTGCAGACGCCCCCCACTCCCTGAATTCAAAAGCATTGTTGATATACTAGCTATTAAAAATTTTGTGCTGGGTTGTGCTAGGTGTCTTTTCTTTGTGCTAGCATTTTGGCAAAAAAATACCAACCGGAGTGGGCTAGCGTTAACCTGGCCCTACCCGAATTCCAAAGCATTTTTATTGTAAGCTGTTGGTGTGCTAGCGATAAAATATGGTGTGCTAGGTTGTGCTAGGTTGTGCTAGGTGTCCTTTATCTGTGCTAGAATTTTGGCGACAAAATTCCAACCGGCGGGGCTAGCGTTAACCTGGCCCCACCCGAATTCAAAAGCATTTTTATTGTGAGCTGTTGGTGTGCTAGCTATAAAAATTGTTGTGCTAGGTTGTCCTAGGTGCCCTTTATGTGTGCTAGCATTTTGGTAACAAAAATCTAACCGGGGGGGGGGGGCAGCTTGACGGAGCTGAGCCAAACACACAGTGCGGACATTTTTTACCACACCGTCCTTTTTTAAAAGAAGGTTCTACAACGGCTGTAAGACCAGTTTTTGATGCATCTTGTCGAGAAAAGGACAACTCTTTATTGAACCATTGTCTTGAAAAAGGGCCAAACATCCTTGTTTGTTCGGTTCAGACCTTTAAAGTACGGTGTGATTTCTGATATAAAAAAGGCATTTCTACAAATAAACATTCATTCAAATGACAGAAATTTATTAAAATTCCTTTGGGTAGATGAAAATGATTCGGAAATTGCATATAGGCATAGGAGAGTAGTTTTCGGTGTTAACTGTAGTCCGTTTTTACTTGGTTCTATTATAGAGTATCACTTATCCCAGTGTTTGGCAGAAATTTCAGAAGGCCTATCCTTTACAGCTTCCACAGTGAAAAAATTGTCAAAAAGTTTTTATGTAGACAATTGCGTAACCAGTCTTTGTAGTTCTGAAGAACTTGGGGAGTTTATTAAGGAAGTTGTCTATGTGATGGTCAAATGCCAATTTTATTTACGAGGGTGGTAGTATTCCCGTGAAAATTATACCCCAGATCATAAGATATCTGTGCTAGGTCTATTGTGGTACCCTGGACTCGACATATTGGCCATAAATTCTGATTTTCTTGTAGAGGAAATGAAAGACATAGCTGTAACGAAACGTCGTCTACTGTCGCTAGCTCAAAAACTATTTGATCCAATTGGATTCACAGCTCCAGTTACTATTTTGCCTAATCTTTTGTTGCAGCGGTTGTGGGAGAAGAGAATTCCATGGGATGTTCCAGTAGGTAAAGATGTTGCTGATATTTTTAGGGCATAGTTGTCTGATTTATCTGATATATTCAAAATAAGAATACCTCGATGGATTTCAATTTCCAAAAATGTCGTAGACTTAAGTCTACATACTTTCAACGATGCTAGTCACAAAGCTTATGCAGCTGTAGTTTTTTGTCGAGTGGAAACAGCTAAAGAAGTTTCAATTCATTTACTTGCTGCAATAAAAAAATTATCAATTCCCAAATTAGAGTTGTTGGGGGCCAATATTGCTGCTAGACTTTATAATCAGGTTGCAGGAAGCTTGGAGATTGACTGTGAAGCATTATTTTGGAGTGGTTCATCAACTGTAATTTCTTGGATACAACGCGAAAAGCAATGGGCAACATTTGTTTTTAATAGAGTTCATGAAATCCGACAATTAACTTCTTCCTCACAATGGCACCACCTTTCTGGAATTTTGAACCCCGCAGATTTGCCTTCAAGAGGATGTTCTGCAAAACAGTTATTAGATTCCAAATGGTGGGAGGGTCCTAAGTGGTTGTACCAGAAGAAAAAAGATTGGCCTATTGAAGAGATGAATTTTAATGAGATGGAAATTGCCACTGAACGAAGAAAAAGACTAATAACAACATTAACTACTGTTGAACAATTTGATTTTTGGAAACTTGAAAAATTTAGTAAATTCTCGAAAACAGTTAAGGTGATTGCTCTGGTTTTTATATTTATACACAATATGCGTTATCCTAACGCAAAAAAGATAGGTGTGAGGTTTGACTACCGTTAATGATTTGCAGATTGCAAATGAAGCATTTTTCTGGTCCTGATGACAAAAGTATAATATGTTTGAGTCCACTTTATGATGAATCTGGAGTGTTACGTCTGAAGTCTAGAATTTCCAATAGAAATTATACTAGAGGTTTTCGTTACTCCGTTCTATTGCCAGCCAAAAACGCGACTGTGGATTTCTTAATAATGGAAACACATCAAAACTTGTGTCATATAGGAGTACAAGGTCTTTTGGCACAATTGCGTGAGATGTATTGGATCATTGGCGGAAGACGTACGATACGAAAAGTGTTAAAAACATGAATGATATGCAATCGATTCAATTCGAAAGCTTATGAAGTTGAATCACCTGCTTTGCCTGTAGATCGAGTTCGAGATATCAAATGTAGATTTTGCTGGACACCTCTTTCTTAGATCGGGGGAAAAAGCATGGGTATGCCTATTTACATGCGCGGTTTACCGTACAATCCATCTTGAGTTGACACTGCCTTTGTTCACTCACAGTTTTCTACAAATTTTACGCCGATTCATACCCAGAAAAGGCAGGCCCAAAATAATTTATAGTGATAATACCATGATGTTTAAAGGTGCGGAAAATGCATTTAATGTTTTGGACTGGTCTAAAATTTCGCAGGACACTTCTACCCAACGAATCATT
Source organism: Galeruca laticollis (assembly GCA_963921935.1). Lineage (NCBI taxonomy): Eukaryota > Metazoa > Arthropoda > Insecta > Coleoptera > Chrysomelidae > Galeruca > Galeruca laticollis. The sequence continues at coordinate 175,162,311 of OY998178.1, read as the reverse complement.
TGGCGTTTTAATCCTCCATCTGGGTCGTGCTGAGGTGGATTTTTTAAAAGGCTGATTGGCATTGTGAAGAATCTATTAAGACGAATATTAGGTCGAGCCAGTGTGTGTTATGAAGAAATGCTGACTATTCTTTGTGACTGTGAAGCTGTAGTTAATGCACGTCCTATAACATATCTTTCTAACGATCCCTGTGACTTACTACCTCTTAGTCCGGTCATGTTTTTACGTGAATTATCCGAACCCGATTGTGATCAGATAGATCGTAGTTCTCTATTAAAAATTGTCCATAATCAACAGAGGCTAAGGGACGATTTACGAAAAAGATTTCGACTCGAATATTTGGGTCAATTAAAATTGTTGGCCAAACAAAAACCGACCAATAATCTGAGAGTGGGTGATGTCGTACTAGTAGGCAATGACAATACAAAACGCATAGACTGGCCCATTGGTCGTTTATCCGAACTTATACCTGGAAAAGACTGTCTGGTTAGGCTTGTGCGTATTAAAATAGCCCGAGGCGAACTATTACGTCCTGTTCAACGGTTATTTCCAGTGGAATGTATATCCTGGAATGTATATCCGAAGAAGCTGGACATTACCAAGATTAACCTGATGAGCATGGAGAGAATCGATCATCCAACAGTGTGCGGATATTAGTGCGGGAGTGTCAGCCTGTCAGCCAACGTTTAGACCTTTATTGGGTCATCTTCAGGGCGTCTACAAGAAACATACAAAGAATGTATTTTTTGTGTAATACACCAAACACAAAAGTCATCAAATTTGTTGAAATCGAATAAAAATTATTACAATAGTATACGTAAGAAACGACAAGAATTATAGTTAAAATATATTAAAAGTTAATTTTTTAAATAACAGTTATGAAAACCACAGGAAAAAGGTAAATATTTTGTAATTATTTGTGTAGGCGCAATGCAATGAATCAGGAAGACTTCCATGAATTAGAATCACACAGAATCTGTAAAAGGCAGAGGGGAAAGTTCCAAAAATTGAATTACACTCAGAAACATATTCTTTTTTTGAAAGTAAATGATCAATCTTTCGAAAATAAATGGCTAGTTAATAAGACAAACATAAATATTCCTCAGAATGTAGAATATATTTTAAGTTTAGGCGACAAGTTCAACTTACCCTATGATGAACAAAGCCTTCCTCTACAACAAATATTAAATGATCTGGAATCGATTTTATCAGGTTATAAAAATGAGCATGGTAGGGACGATACCAGAAACAAAGCTATTAACATTATAACCAACTTCACAACAAAACAAAATTTATTTAAAATCAACAAAAGATATTCTCAAAGCTATAAGAGAAACAAGATTGTTTTTAAAAAATTATAAAGACGAAATAGTTATTACCGTGATCTTGGAGAGAGCTGCATTTTTAGAAAAAGCAAACATTCTTCTTAATGATCAATCTGTGTATAGTATACTTACTGAAGATCCTACTAAAAAAGTTCAAAATAAACTAAATAAATTAATTGACAATTTGACAGCACGGATAACTAAAGATGTAGCTAAAATATTAAAATATGATAACGGTGTTTTTCCAAAAATGTATCTTTCACCAAAGATACATAAGCAGGATTTGCCCTTAAGACCAATAGTCACAGTTATGTGGATTCGCCCCTTTATTTCTTATCTAAATTTATATCTGAACTTTTATCACCTTTCTTTATCAAAGATGAAAGATACGTTAAGAATTATTTTCAGTTCTCTAATGAAATGCAAAACTTAACAATTCCTTCAAACCATGTTTTGTTTTCTTTAGATGTCATTTTTCTCTTTACTAATGTTCCAGTAAATGAAACATTAAATATTATTGAAAGAAACTGGAGTAAATTTCACAGTAATTCTACTATCACCTTTGACCATTTTAAGACTCTTTTCAACCTATGTATTAAAAATTTTAATTTCAACGAACAATTATTTGAACAATTATCAGGGTTGGGGATGGGCAACTGTCTATCACCTATCTGTGAAGATATTATAATGTCAGAATTACAGGATATATGTCTTGGGAAACTATCTTTTGAAGTTTTTAAATACAAACGTTATGTTGATGACATTTTTTTAATTGCTCCTGAGGGTAGCGAAGAGGAGATACTTTTAAAATTTAACTCGTACCATCCTAAACTTCAGTTTACAATAGAAAAAGAAGTCTCTAGTAGACTAGCATTTTTAGATACTTTAGTGACCAGAAACATTGAAAACAAACTTATCATTGACTGGTGCCATAAACCCACCTTTTCAGAGAGATTCCAAAATTTTTAACCTCAACACCCCATGAGTCAAAAAATAAACATGGTCAAAAATCTTAAATTTAGAATAGAAAATATTTGTATTGATGAATGCATCAACCAAAATTTTAAAAAAAGTCAAGACGTATCTCATAAAAAATAACTTTCCCAACAAATTATTAAATAAAATAATATTTCATTCAAACTATTCATCTAGTACTAATAAAGACCACCCTGTAATTTACGATAAAATGACATAGGTAAAAGGCCTCTCAGAGAAATTGTGTCAAATTTTAAACAACGAGGAACAGCAAATAGCTTTAAAAAGCGAAAATACTGTTAAAAAAATGTTTTTTTCTAAAGTAAAAACTAAAACACCAATTGAATCACAATCAAATGTTGTTTACAAGATATCATGTAGTAACTGCGACAAAACCAAAAGATATGTATCAGTACGTATAAATGAGAGCACCGAAGGGATGAAAGGAAGAAATCATTAGTTTCATCTTTGGCTCAACATTCTTTCACAGAAAACCACACTTTTAATTTTGATGACGTCACAATTTTAGACCAATAAACCAACTTTTATAAAAGAAGGTTTTCTGGAATAATTAACATTGTCAATAACCCTTCAGTAAACTTCAAAAAAGACGACGAAAATTTAAACGCATCCTATATTTCATTAATAAATAGAACCAAAGAGTTGTCATTAAAAACAACTAAAACTAGTTTTTAAACTTGTTTCTCACCTGATATCTATAAAATTCATTTTATATTCAGTTCCTACCGTACCCAAACATGAACACTAACAACAAATTGAAATGTTATTTCCTTTTTTGATGGAAATTGTTTATGGAGGGCCTAATATGATAGGGAATTTTTTCAGGAAGAAAATCAATTTTGGTAAGTCCTTGTTTGTTTAACATAGTTTTAGTTAGGTTTTTCATCTGATTTTCATTATTTTGTGAGTTATTTAAGTATCACAAAAAATTGTTCCTTAATTTTAGCAACAATAGATTCACATTTAATCAAAGAATATTTTTTTAACATCTTGATGTACCTACATAAAATGTACCTTAATATCAATTTTCCTGTAAGTTTTTTGGTGGGGGAGGCGGAAAATTTTTTTTTTCTCTTCATTTCATTTTTCTCTGGTCTATCTTCTTGTAGAACTATACTGGGGATTGCACCTACACAAATAATTACAACAATATATAGCCTTCAACTAGCGGCTATTTGGGCGCTGAAAGATAATAAACATTATGTAATTCATAAATAAACGCTAATTGCATGTCGCAATTAATGACATAAAAGGATCTCGGCTGTTTTCCTGTGTTTTTTTTTTATTTACAAGCAAGTCGCATCTACCACTGGGGTAATTAGCGACACAAATATGGGTTGTTTATAGTTTAGTTAATATGTTAATGTCACTTAGATATTTAAAAAGGTTCTGTGTATAACAGTTTTCGCCAAGAACTTGGTCTAAATTGTTGCCGAGGTTGTTATCTTGTCTTGATTGTTGGAATTTTGGGCAATCGGTTATTAAATGTTTGACAGTAAGCTGGATCTTGCATAATTCACATTTTGGGGGTTCACTTTTAGTAATTAAGTAACTATGAGTAAGTTTGGTGTGGCGTATTCGTAACCTAGTCAGTTTAACTTGAAGCGATCTTTTGTTTGTTGGCTGTGCTCGAGGTTTCACTTCCGGTTTCACGTCGCGTAGTTTCGATTGGGACGATTGCCAATTTTAGCACTTTTGATTTAAGTAGCGGTTTTATGTCGTTATACACTACCGTTTGCACTTCACTCACGGTTTCACTAATTGCTGCTTGTCGTGATTTGCGGTCGGCTTCTTCGTTTCCTTGAAGGCCAGTATGAGAAGGAACCCAAAGTATTTCCACAAAGTTATTGGAATGTTGCAACTGCGATAATTCGACTTTAATTTGGAGGGCTATTGGATGTGTGGGATAAAGTTGATTGATAATATGGATTGAGTTGAGAGAGTCTGTTATTATGAGGGATCTTGAACTATTTTTTGTTTTTATGTGAGTAAGTGCTTGAAGAATGGCGTATAGTTCTCCAGTGCAGACGCTGCTTATTTCGGGTAACTTGAATTGTAGTGTACTGTTTTGCATGATCACAGCCGCGCCTACGCCATCAGAGGTTTTGATGCGTCTGTATATGCGAGGTGAAATTGTGGATATTTGTCAAGTATGGAGGCAAATGTTTTCCTAATTAGGGTATGGGGGGTTTCTAATTTGTTAAATTTGCACAGTGAAGTGTCGCTGGGAGGGATATTGATCGACCATGGAGGGGGAGTTTTAATTTTGTTGGAAAGGAAGCGGGGACGTTTGATTTGGAGTTCTGTGAGAATTTTACTAGCTCTTGCATAGAATGGTGGGTCTGTTTTGATATTTGCCGAATGTAAAGTTTTGTAGTGCTTGGACAGTATGTTAATGTAGAATGGATTCTGCTGGTTTGTGCTGATGGATAGTGCGTATGAAGCGGCAAGGTATTTTCTCCGGAGTTGTAGAGAAGGTTCCCCGGTTTCGCACTGTAGGCTTTTTATTGGACTTGAACAGAATGCTCCTGTTGCTATTCTTAGTGCTGTGTTTTGAATGGTTTCGAGTTGGTTTAGAGTAGTTTTTTTAGCTGTCACGTATACTATAGAGCCGTAGTCTATCTTTGAGCGAATGATATATGTGCATTAGACAGGTATAGTCAGATCCCCAGGATTTGCTTGAGAGTGGTTTTCATAACTGCTATTTGAAAAATTAACTTTTAATATATATTAACTATAATTTTTGTCGTTTCTTACGTATACTATTGTACTAGTTTTTATTTGATTTTAACAAATTTTATGACTTTTGTGTTTAGTGTATCACACATAAAATACATTCCTTGTATGTTTCTTGTAGACGCCCTGAAGATGACCCAATAAAGGTCGAAACGTTGGCTGAAAAAATAATAGATGTTCGTTGTTTTATTGACCATAATCCCATACCCCACCTACACACATTGACTTGGTCAAAAACTATTTCACAAAATCTATTTCTATTTCCTTGGCCAACTCGATCCCCAGATCGCATTTGTATGGACTGTATGGGCGAGGGATATGAAAATACGAATAAAAGAGGCCACTCGTAGTCCATGAGCGGATCCAACAACACATAGAGTGTGAAGACAGTTTGAACAAGGATGCATTCATTTGATTCAAAATCTATCTTATTATGTTCCTACACTTTTTTAATTGTTTGAACTAAAAATACTTTTATTATTCAAAAATAATGAAATTTTATCATCGAATCTTGAAATAAGTCTCTGAAGACAATAACTTAGATACCGAAACGCGCGTGAGTGTTGTGTAGTGATTGTAAATAGTGTGCTCTGTAAAAGTTGTCAAGTTTAAATTTTATGTATACAAAATTCACCACGTTCAGATTTGAGTTCCATCGATCGTAACTACCAAATCTTGTTGAAACACTTCCTCGAGATACGGATTGCTTCATCTTGCCACTAGACTGTTTGTTTTGCTTATATGTAATATCTAATAATGGTTTTATTTATATACCGTGTGGATATGGACTCCTAAGTAAACCTTTAAAATGGGATATACTTCAAGGTGGTGTGGAAATAGGTGCATAGATCTTCATTTCATAATTTCTTCAAGTACAAAGTAAACATTTCAAATACCTAATTACTTTTGAAGTACTTTTGAAGCATCAATGTTGTAATATTTGGTAAAATGCGTCGAATAGTGAATTTGGAATCTGAATAATTATTACTTTTATGGTATACGAGTACACCATAAAACCTTTAACAAGGACGTTAAAAAAGTATTTATAGACTATTTATTTAGTTTATTCCAAGACTCATAATTTAAAGGCTCAGATTTAGTATCGAAATTGTATGAGTTTATTTTATAGTATTAAATAAAACTTCGATGGGTTATTTGGTCCTTAATAAATGATATATCAAGAATCTTGAAACTTCATAAATTAGTTTTTGGTACAAATTTAGATTTAAGGCGAATTTTTTCCGTAGACATGGAGTTTAGAAAAATACAATAGTGTAAATTACAAAGAATAGCTTACATCCACCATATTTTCCAGATACATTCAAACTTGTAGTTTCAATAAGGAGAACTTAAATGAAATATATTATCAGCGTAATCGTCATTATTTGATTTGAGATCCAGTGTTCATTGGCAGAGATTTAAATAATAGACATATCTGTACTTATCAAAAAATAATTATAGACATTCACGATACAGCCTCCAGAGTGTATACAAGTGACTAATTTTATATTTGGATATTTTTTAAGGTGTCTCACAGGTATTGATTGATTTTCAGCTGACTAGAGCGAGTACAACGGGTCCTATAAATCCAGATATACTACATTTTTGGTAATTTTGGGAGAAATTTCGGTTTGTTAGCACGATACATCCCCGAAGTGTATAAAAATGACAACTTTATGATAGAATATTGTTCAGGGCATCTCACAGATGCGGAAAAGTAAGTTTTAATCTTCAAAATAATATTTTATTTATGGATTAAAATATTTTTTTTGCATTCCGATCCGTTCAACGTTATTTTTAAATCAAACTTTACCGATAGTGGACAATTGTATCACCCACGCAGTTCTCGAAGAAGAGTTTATAAACGTTAATTTCAAGACCACAATGGTTCCTTGAAGCATTTTGTAATAAGGAATACATTGTTTCTCCCCATATTTAAAAAAATGTTCATTATTTTACGCCTTCATAGCATGACTCAAGAGACCTTTCAGCAATATATACTGTTTAAGACACGATATTGGACTAGTGGGTAGAAGAAAAGCTTGTTAAACTCAGTAATACTTCAGTTATATGGCTATTTTTGTTCTTATATAGGAATAAAGCGATTAGTAATTGCCAGATGACATATAGTCTCAAATTTGGTTGGAAACAGTACAGAGAGGGTCTGTTAAAACCTTCAATCTGCGAATCGATTTATTGTGTAACCAAATAAATAACCTTTAAACAATTTGATCACTTAACTCTGGACAATTATGAAATAATTAAAATCTACTTCTGAAACGAATTTCATAACGTTCCGATTGTGATTTATTTTATACCAACGCATTAATGAAGTAATATTTTTGTGTTATAAGTGAGATTTGTCAAATTATCATCATTCATATGCTTGTTTCAGAAGTGACTATCATCTACAGACGTTTATTCAGGAAAAATATTTTTGGCAGCAAGGTATGAAGACGAAAATCAATTTATTTTTACATGTGGTTTGAAAGGTGAACGGAACAACAAGTATGGAGGATTTTCCAGTGTCCTTCATGTCTTATCAAGATTTTGTTCATCATAAGCTCTACTTAATCCAATAATGTGGGAACTTATGAATTGATTTCACTTCCAATACAACATTTAAGACATATTTTACTATTTTCCATTGTAAAAATCGCAGAACACATTTTAGATAAACTAACAAAAATGGAATAACGTCAAAAGACTAAATGACAGATACTTCCCGTGTATTTAGAGAACAGTTCGACGACTCCTTAAAGTCGTATGGTTGCAGTCTAATTGTACAGTCTTATTATATTGAATTCTATAAAGTGATCAAATTGTGATTAACATTTATCAAACAAATGTATACATCGAAATTAAAGAGATAACTCATTAATTTCTCACCTCTTCCTTTACCCCCAATCACTCCTTACCCGTACCCCACAGAGTATACTCGTAGATTAAAGGAGAACATTAATATACTCAATGTTATCAAACCTGAACTATTCGTTAGTGAAAAACTTATTGTGTGATAAAATTGTGTGTGTGAGAAGCAATTCAAATAACAATTTTAAAGCTATAGTGCGAAAGTTAAATATCAGCAAGAAAAGCAATAAAGAAAGGTACGTTTAAAACCAAAACTGTTGAAAGAAATAAAATTAAACATTCTCAATAAAGTTGTTCTTCACAAAAACTAGTTTCAAAACAAGGTTTCTGCGAAGGCAATTAAAATATCAAGTCGCCAAAAGTTAACGACGAACCACGTCACCCGCCAAATTATAGAGATTCACACACCGACACCAAAGATACTAGGAATTGAAACCCAAAAATATAAATTACCTCAAATTGGTTCATTTAAACGAGGAAAATACTAAACCACTAGATATTTCAAATAATTCCAGCACTCCACATTTAACCCTAGAACACTGTTGCTATTTTGTGTCGCATAATACTGTTGACACGTAAAATTTACGTACCTCGAAAATGCCAGATGGAAATATCGTACTATTTTAATAGAAAAATTAGAAAAATCACTAAAACCATTTATTAATTGAAAAATAAAATAATATGACATAACATAATGGTAACGATACATAGACAAATATTATTTTTTAATATCAAAACACTTGGGACACATTTTAATTGTGTGCTCTCCACAAACTGCTTTATTGCACTTCGGACAATATGTTGAGGTCATCCTTTTTTTTGCTGTTGGGCCTTTTTGGTTTCTCACTACTGCCTCGCCGTGATCTTCTTTCTCATCGTCTTCTTCGTCCAATACTTCAGAAATAATTTTCCTCAGGTCACGTTTCATGTTAGGTGTATTTTCCATACGAAAAGTTTGCTGAGGCTTTGATAGTTTTTTATGCAGGTCTATCATGAACAGATCTCTTTTTATCGGCTTTCCTCCATATGCAATAATATTGTGACAATAAATCACATAGGAGTTTATGATGGCCATGTTTATCATATTGTAAAAAAACATTGGCCACCTTTTTGTTTTTCTGTTTGTGCACATATTTTGACACATCTGGTCCAAAATTTCTAGTGCACCTTTTGTGGAATTATTTCTGGTTTATGTATCATTATTGATCATTCCAAAAGTGTGCATGGTGGACTAAAGTGAAACAATTTTATTCTTTTTGGTTTGTATGAAACCAAAGTACTGTTTTTGGTGAAGGCGAATATTGAGGTGTTTTTTGACGGTGTTTATTATTTTCTATGAGTGCTGGTGGAATTTTCGGCTTATTTTTTCGAATACTTCCGACTACTGTCAGTTTGTATGGTCTGGAAAGCAATCTATCAGCCAAAGGGACATTAGTGAACCAATTGTCCATTGTTACATTGCGCCATGGATAGGTCTTGTTAGAAGTTCTACGAAATAATCAGCTAGAGGAAGTACATTCGTCTGTGTCGATTTTCCCAAATAAGGACAGGCGTTTATAAGATATTTAGTGGAAGTGTCATTCAGTAATACTATTTTTAGTCCATATTTTGAGGGTATATTTGGAATGTACATTCGAAAACGACATTTGCCTCGCAATCCAACTAGTTGTTCGTCTATGGTAACATATGAACTGGGTTTGAATTTTGTCCGACATACTTCGATAAATTCCTCCCAGATTTCGGATATAGGAGCAAATACTGAAATTGCCCTTCTTTCAGCCCTCGTCGCCTTATCATTAAACCTTAAGGAAGAGGTTAAAAAATCTAAGCTCCTTTTACTCATAGTTGCCCTATAACGAGTGCCACAAAGGGTAGTATCAAACATTTTTTTTCGATGACAAATGATTGTCCTTCATTGCCGCAGCAAGTATATAAATACTCAATAGTGCTTTCAGTTCTGCCAGATTGGTTCTGATACACGTTCTTCGATGCGACTTTATATTTTTAATTGACCCTGTTGATTTCCTGATTGGTGTAGTCAACTATTTTATTCATTATTGTATCGGGAAAAAATATTTGAAACATACGTAGGTGTTTTTCCCGTTTTCTTAGATTCAGTAGTACATTTATATCCATTTTTGTCATCCAGAGTTATGCCCTCTGGAACAATAATATAATCGACGTCCTCCTCAGTTGCTTCTGGAGAACGCTAAAAAATTATTGTTGAGAAGAAATGTGATATCCCAATAAATATAGGTACTACTTACCACGTCTTGAAGTACTGAACCAGATGGCCTTGTTGACTCTGATGTAGTTTTCAAAAAGCCCTGAAAATATTGTATGTAGTTATGTAAATCACACGTTCGACTATAACTTACCACTTGCTGCAAACCTGAACAAGATGGACCTATAACGTCAGATGGTTCTACTCTTGACTTTTTAGTAGGTGGAACAGAATTACCGGCATTCGGTTCTCTCCAAATTTTCATCAAATCTGCATCTAAGACCTCCTGATCGTCTTCTGTGTAATCAGGATCGCATACACAGTCGTCAGACTCATTGTCTGTGTCGGTATCTTCTTCAAACTCAATTTCATTATCTACCTCACTATCACTAGTCTCGTTTATCAGTTTTTCAAGTTCTGCTTCACTCAACCCTTTTCTGAACATTTTCATAATATATAATACCTGCACAATACTGTTGACGCGCTCAGTTGACGTACAAATACTTGTCTGTATTACTGTTGACACATAAATGTGACGTGTTGAACTTCACAATAAAATGCCTTATGACCATGCGAACGCGCGACGACCAACTAAGTCATACTAGAGATGATAAGTACATTTCAGTGGAGGCACTGCTGCCTGCTAGAGTGGGGAGCTGTGATGGTTTTGTTTTCACACGCTTTTATTTTCGATTATAAGTAATTTTTACGTACAACAGTATTCTAGGGTTAAACACTGAATCATTGAACATTTCAAAATAGTGTCTAGAAAGCATAGACTCCAAACGAACTAAATAACAAGTGTCTAGGAGACGAAAATAAAAAGTGTTTAGAACTCAAGAAAAAGACACACGAAAACAAGTATACAGAAATCATTGACGACACAACACTGTCAAACATCCGAATACAAGAAAAGTGTCTAGAAGCCAACTCACACTCTACCCCAAGCTTAGAACTTGCTATACCCACTTGTCATGGAAATAATCAAAAAATAACTTCAACTCCTGACAAATTCGAAACAAATAGAAATCTAATTTCAAAAGACATGGAAAAAGATACTTTTGGATATGAGTCAAGTGAAACCACATCATAAGATCCTAACAATTCACAAACCAAAAAGCAGCCTAACAAAATGACCTTCACGCAGGTTTAAATTCACAATTAATCTAACATACCGGGCACAGAAAATTGAAGAGCAGATCGAAAACAGCACCACAAATCCGACTGCCGACATGTTCACATCCAATATGAAACTCTGATAAAGAAAAGTATCTCAGCCTGGAAACTAGTCATGCTATCTGAGTATCTAAATGCAATAACAACGGCTACACAGACTGAACAGATGGAAGTGACATAAATCAATCCACCTGACTTTTTTTAAGCCGAAAAAGTATACTAGATTCACTACATTAATCAAATAAACCACCCAGACTCAACAAACAACCTCAACACTAAATAAATATCACTCCTTATATGAAGTTTCGGATGACGTACGTCAAGAGACTAACACTACTCAAAAGAAAAGAAACTAAGGTTCAGGAAATACAATGCATCTTCTAGCAGCTCTGAAGACAATTGCAATAAGCAAGATAGCAAAATAATTAAAGTAAAAGAAATAGAAACCACCTCCAACAGAAGAAGTTCACGAAATTGCCCACTTCTAGTCATCGACGGTAATGTATCTGCTCATGAAGATATGGTAAAGACCATCAAAAAAGAAATTAAAAATAATTTCGAAATTAAGTACACTACTAATTCTACCATTATTTTTAGAAAAGACGTAGTTGATTTTGAAAAAGTAAAGAAGGGAAGAAAAAGTGTTATTTAATACCTATACAAGGCGAGAAGAGAAACCTCATGCCTTCGTTCTACGAAGGTTACCAGAGGGACTGAGTCTTAACGATGTAAAAGACGAGCTTATCAAATCACGATAAAGGATATATACAGGATGACAACGAACGGTAGATCACTTTACCTCGGACTACAAAGTCACCCTCGACTTTTTAATTGAAAATGTAAGGGTAATAGAACATTTACGGGTCCAATGGGAGCACAGAAGATAAATCGATTATTCAGGACCACACATGCCAGCTTGTAGCACACCACTTCAAATTGTGGCAGAGCCCCTGATGTCTCAAATGTGCGGCATCATATTTGATACCTGAATGCCATCCGGCTAACGCAGAAATCTGCCCTGAATATATCAAGAGAAGATCAAACAACTACATGAAATAGTAAACCTGGATGAACTGACCAGAGCCGTCGCTGCCACCAACAAGTTGGAGGAATTCACTATTTACAACGACTTTGTCGCTGGAATAGATGAATATGACATCTAGGAATGTAGGCGGTGAAACAGGATTTCAAAAACGTAGCCATCTCAAAATAATATTTTGCAACGTAAATAGAGCATTTAACAAACTTCATCCAATCAGACACTTTTTCGACATTGACAAACCAGATGTTTTCTTTCTAATCGAGACGCTCCTTAAACCTAATAAAACTATTAACTTTAGAAACCCGGAATATTGTATTTTTAGACAGGACCTCCCCGCGGATGTCGGCGGAGGCGATATCGCAGTACTAATAAAAAAAGGCATCACTTTCCAACTCTTGTAACAAAATAACTCATCTATTGGGTATTTTGCACTATTATTAGATCATAAAATTGAAATTGTGGGGTCTTCCAGCTCATCAAATAATAAATTATAGGAATTAGATTTCTATACTATAGCTTAAACTCACAATTAGGTTCTCATAGTGGGTGACTTAAACTGTAAGCATCCACTATGGGACTCTTATGCCAAATTTCCTAACACTAACGGAAATACTCTTCAAAGGCTGTGTGACAACTCCGACTGTAATATTTACAGCACAGACGACCCTACACATTTTCCTTACACAAATCACACCACAGCACGATTGACAATGCCATCGAACGCAACATGATGAACATATCCAAAATAAAAACCATTCACGACCTCAACTCCGATCACGATCCTGTCCTCATAGAACTAAAATTTACACACCCACAAAAAAAACCTACGACTACACAACCACTAGCTGGATAAAGTGTAGAAAATAAATAAATGAAAACCTAACAATCACCGACAAAATAGAAAACACTAATCACCTAACAAACACAATTGAAAACATACAAAACATTATCATCACTGCCAGAAATAACACAACATCCCTCAAACCGAAACCTCAAATCAAGAACACCCTTCCCAACCACATCACAAATATCATTCACGATAAAAACAAAACACGCAGAAGATGGCAATCAATTAGGCACGACAATGACAGACAATTGATCAAACATTACCATAACACAATCAACGCATTAGTACCGAATGCAAAACTACACATGGAAGCTGTTCTTAGGGAAACTCAATCCTAAAGATAACTGTCTGTAGAAAATTTCTAGACACTTCAAAAATAAACATAACGAATTAACAAAATTTATCGCAAATGATCTAACATTCATGGAGAAATCTCAGAGGCTTCTGGAGAGTATTTCTTTAACAATTTCACAAATAACACACAGTACAATCATAACACACATAATTCAAGATCATCCACGGAACACACACAATACAAACACCAAAAATCTACCTTCATTCCATGAAATTTATAACACAATTCAAATCTTAAAAAATAAAACGGCTCCGGGCAAGGTTGGTATACCAAACGTTCTGCTACAAAATCTCCCAAGACAAGCGATAGTTCAATTAAGTTAACTTTAACAACGTAGAATAGGTTGTAGACAAAATAATACTTAAAGGAATTCAAAATTTCATCCCCCCCGAGCATAGGGATTCAGACGCAGGCATGGTACAATCGCACAAATTATAAGAGTCGTCAACCACACCAGAGAGGAATTTCGGAACACAAACAAATCCGTGATGGTCACTATTGACATTCAAAAAGCCTTTGAATCCGTATGGCACGAGAAACTTCTTTACAAACTAATTAATATAAAATTACCTGATTATTTAATTAAAATTATACACGCCTACATCACCGACCGCAAATTCTTCACAAATATTAACGAAGGCTATGCGGGACCATACCCTATGCAAGCCAGAGTTCTCCAAGGGTCAGTTCTATCACCTTTGCTGCTTTATCATATTTCTTATGTTCTTGTTCTATCGTTTCTGGTGACTTATTTTGTTTCTGAGGACAAATGGGATAGAGACGCGAATATATGACGCTGCTTGGCGTTAGCGTCACTAGCTACTACTCAATTTTCCCTTTCACTATCAAGTATGTCCTCTGGTAACCTGAGCAGCCCTGTGGAAAATGGGGGTATCCAATCCCGGTGGGAAACTGGATCAGGGCAAACGAAAGTGGAAGAATTGCTCTTCCGAAGAATGAGGGATTGAGACGTCGGGTCTGCTACCCGTCACTCGTTAAAAGTACTATGCAAAAAACTCTCACAGCCTCGGACTCGGTGCGGTCAAAATGGTATAAAACTTGGGAGAAGAAAAAGAACTATGAGAATCGGAACTGGGAAAAATACTTTAAATAAGTTAAAAAAGTATCAAAGGGGGATATAAGAAATCTCGAACAAAAATGGGTCATTGAATGGGCATGAAATTAACTATCTCGACCCTTAGTTCGTGAAATCTACTCATATTAGTGTTTTAAATGAAACTTACTGTTTCTAGCTAACTGCACAATATATTGAAAAAATGTTGAAAATTCTAAAAAATTGACAATTGTTACGATATGAAATATCATCGTCAGAATGACATGTAACTTCTGTCATTCTGACGATGATATTTAATATCGAAACAATTGTCACTTTTTTAGAATTTTCAAAAATTTTTCAGTACATTGTAGAATTAGCTGGAAACAGTAAGCTTCATTTAAAATACTGAATGGGCATGTTTTACAAACCACAGTAACAATTCCTAGTGTAAGATATATCCTTAACTTTCCTTCACTTTTCTAGTTGAAGGAAACCTTTCTTCCAGAAAAGTACATACTATTTATGTCAGTTGTCTTTTTGGACATCCTACCGTTAATTCACACCTTTATAGAATTGAAATGACTATCACAGATACATGTGACTTTGACGGGAGCTTCAATGATCTCAATCATGTGGATCTATAACTGTGGATATAATAGAAAATCCACCAAATTCTGACTCAACTCCTTATCAGCTAAGAAGATAGCTTTCCTACAAAATATAGTTTCTCACTTGTACATAAGCTTGCGCAAACCAATCATAAAAGGTATTTTATGGGAATTCCACAAACAGACCAAACGAAAAATTTAATATTGTAATATTACTTTTCCGCCCAACCAATCTAATATGCGAGAAAAGTATTGGTTTACCCCAAAAAAGTTGGAATTTTGGAATATTTTTTGAGTTATGTTCAAGTTTTCCATCAACAACACGAAAAAAATCCTGTATGTATGTCGTCGTCGTCGTCGCCGTTGTCGTCGGCCACTTTTCCTTAGATGTCTTGTTAGCACGATACAGCCTCCGGAGTGCAATAAGTCACCAATTTTATGATGCAATATTGTTAAGGACATGTCACAGATGAACCTTATTGATTTTCAGCTCATTAGAGCCACTACAATGGGTACTATGGTACTTGAAGTACGAGATTTTGTCATTTTTTGAGAAATTTCAGTTTTTTAGCACGATACAGCCTGCGGAGTTCAACCAGTACCCAATTTTATGATTGGATATTATTCAAGACATCTCACTGATAAACCCTGTTGATCTTCAGCTTACCAGAGCCAATACAACAGGTGCTACAGTTTTTTAAGTACAATATTTTTGTCATTTTTGGAGAAATTTCAGTTTGTTAGCACGATACTGCCTCCGGAGTATATACGAGGGCAATTCAGAAACTAACCTCCGGTTGATTGAAAAAAGTACACCAAGTTAAGTAAAAATATTTTAATATATACATCTTACAACTACATCTTTGCACTATTTTTCGACATAGTCTCCATAACGATTGAGGCACTTATCGTATCTCTTCACAAGCTTTGAAATTCCTTCTGCATAAAAATCACCCGCTTGTGCCTTGAGCCAGCCTGTGACCGCATCTTTGAGCTCTTCGTCGTCATCAAACCGCTGGGACCCGAGCCATTTCTTCATATGCATGAAGAGGTGATAATCGCTTGGCGCCAGATCTGGGCTGTAAGGTGGATGGTTGAAAACGTCCCACTTGAAGGACTCAAGAAGGGCTGTTGTTCTGCGAGCAGAGTGAGGACGGGCGTTATCGTGCAAAAAAACGATACCGGAAGTCAGCATACCACGGCGTTTGTTCTGTATAGCCCGTCGTAATGTTTTTAGTGTTTCACAGTACACGTCTTGATTAATGGTCGTCCCACGTTCCATGAATTCAACCAACAACACCCCTTTGGCATCCCAAAACACCGTTGCCATCAGTTTTCTGGCAGAAAAATCTTCCGGGCTTTTTTTGGTTTGGTAGGCGAATCTGAATGTGCCCACATCTTTGATTGTTCTTTTGTCTCAGGGTTCACGTACTTAATCCAGGTTTCGTCACCGGTCACGATTCTGTTTAACAATGGTTCTCCTTCGTCCTCATAACGTGACAGAAAGTCTAATGCAGAGGCCATTCTTTGACTTTTGTGGTGGTCGGTAAGAATTTTGGGCACTCATCGTGCACAGAACTTACGGTAACCCAATCTTGCTGTCACTATCTCGTACAAAAGAGTCTTAGAAATCTGTGGAAAATCAGTAGACAACTCCGCCATTATGGAACGTCGATTTTCACGAACTTTCGCATCAACTGTCTGAACGAGTTCGTCAGTCACCAAGGATGGTCTACCACTCCTCTCTTCATCATGAACGTTTTCTCGTCCACTTTTAAATAAACGTACCCATTCACGGACAACTCCTTCACTCATAACTTTTGGTCCGTACACGGCACAAAGCTCACGATGAATAGCTGCTGCAGAGTATCCTTTGGCTGTAAAAAACCTTATAACAGCACGCACTTCACATTTGGCGGGATTTTCTATTGCAGCACACATTTCAAACTGCCACAAAAACTAAACTAGCGCAGGTACGATGTTCACTCGACTACGGCTTGATGCCGACTGACCTGCTGAGCGTGTGAATGCACAGATGGCGCGCTACTCCCCCCACTACCCGCACTGTGACCAATCGGAGGTTAGTTTCTGAATTGCCCTCGTATAAGTGTCCAATTTTATGATTGGATATTATTCAGAACGACTCAAAGATGAACCCTATTGATATTCAGCCCACTAAAGTCAGTACAACGGGTGCTATGGTACTTCAAGTACAAAATTTTTGTAATTTTTGGAGAATTTTCAGTTTGTTAGTACGATACAGCCTCCAGAGAGTATACGATTGATCAATTTTATGATTGAATATTGTTCAAGGTGTCTCACAGATGTACTCTATTGATTTTCAGTTGACTAGAGCGAGTACAGCGGGTCCTATAAATCCAGATCTACTAAATTTTTGGTTATTTTTGGAGAAATTTTGGTTTGTTAGCACGATATATCCCCCGAAGTGTATACAAGTAACAATTTTATGATAGAATATTGTTCAGGGCCACAGATGCGGAAAAGTTAGTTTCAATCTTTAAAACCGTTTATTTTTTCTTTTGTTTTGCATGAATGCATATATGAACATAGCATGAATAATTTGATTACTTCTGTTTTTGTAGCAAGTACCCTTTATCCGTTACCTTTTACGTAGGTCTTAACAAAGTCGCTATGACGATGACGGACACTTTAATGTAAAGAGAGTGTCCCTGTCTATCCTATTTGTTTTTGTTCTTCCATTTTCTCCAAAATTTTGGAAGTTTAGGGATGTGTACATGGAAGATAGGCTGACAGTGCACCATAGTAAATTAATTATAATATAAAGATAATAATAAAATTTCGTGGCTAAATGTGGCATGGCCCAAAGGCTAATTAGCCACCTGGCCAAAAATAAAGTAAAAAAATACAGGATGTGATGAAAAGGTAGATTATGAATTAAACCAGATATTTTGGGGCCAAAAATAATTCGATTGATTCTGAACTACCTTAACACAAATTTGAAAACAATAAAAAGTTACAGGACTACGAAGTTACCAAAATGCAAATTGATTTTTTCAAATATTTGTTGTTTGACATACTATAATGAAAATTGATAAACGCCTTTCTTATGATTAGATCACCTTTTAAAATAAAGATAACAGAATAATTGCATCCAATAAAAGTTTTATGAGAGTTGAGATCCCTTAAGCAAATCAATGATTATTGTGGCATCATCAAATAAGCACACTATTCTAAAACTTTTTTGCTCCTTAGTGCTTGTTAAAAAAAGTACTTTTGACAAAATAATTATTAATGATTTTATTGAACTACTGATATGAGTTTCTACTTCACATTTAAAAAAACTTGTAGTAATTGTAAAACAGAAAAATCGTGTATTCAGTAGTATTTCTTCTTGAATAATTGGAAATATATATAAAGATCTAAGTGAAGGATTCGAAAGAAATAGGTGACTAAGTCTAAACTCCAGGATCTCACGGGTCAAATAAAAAGGACTAAATTTTGAGATCCGTCAAGCTGACCCCCCCCCCCCGGTTAGATTTTTTTCTACCAAAATGCTAGCACACATAAAGGGCACCTAGCACAACCTAGCACAACAATTTATATAGCTAGCACACCAACTGCTCACAATAAAAATGCTTTTGAATTCGGGTAGGGCCAGGTTAACGCTAGCCCCCCGGTTGGAATTTTGTCGCCAAAATGCTAGCACAGATAAAGGACACCTAGCACACCATTTTTTATAGCTAGCACACCAACAGCTTACAATAAAAATGCTTTTGAATTCGGGTGGGGCCAGGTTAACGCTAGACCCCTCCCCCCCGGTTGGAATTTTTTCGCCAAAATGCTAGCACAGATAAAGGACACCTAGCACACCATTTTTTATAGCTAGCACACCAACAGATTACATTAAAAATGTTTTGGAATTCGGGTGGGGCCAGGTTAACGCTAGCTACCTCCGGTTGGAATTTTTTCGCCAAAATGATACCACAAACGAAGGACACCTATCACAATCTAGCACACCATTTTTTATAGCTAGCACAGCAACTACACTTTTAATTCTGGGGAGCGGGACGGAGGTCAGTGAAATAACGCTATACTTACTCGATGAATAAATAAATGGATAAATGAATAGGTTGAATATATATGTAAAACGGCTGGTTTGTTTCTTACTGTAGTTACGAAAATTTTTCGGAATATTCCACTCATATGGTAAAAATTCCAAATGAAGCAGGATCTTTTCGGAGTCTAAGTAACGTCTAAGTAACAATTGTTGTTATTATCATAATTTTAATTTAGAATATCATAAAAATGTCACGGTTTGAAAACGATTCTTCAAGTTTAATCCAAAAATAAGTAATTGAAAATGAACCAAAAAGGGTTATTAAATACCATGTAATGTTGTTTAAATAATATAAATTTCGCATTAATACAGTTTTATGTCGTCTAATCGAGAAATATTCTATCGAATTACACTCATGAAAATAGTTAGATCATTAGTTTTACTTATATAGTCCATGTTACTTGTAATATTATTAGGAAGAATACATATTATTACAACCATCAGCCCTTCGGGAAAACCCTTTCTTAACCCAAACATCTGATTCGGCCAATTTGGATGTACCTACAAGAATTTTATTTACTCTTAAGACCCATAAAAACGGCATTATAAAAATTATTTAAATTTTAACGATAGACTTGGTTTAACGACCCTTTTAAAAGTCCGATGAGAACTTCAGATGGATTATACCTAGTTTTTAGAAAAATAAGAATACCTATGTCATCAATTTTGCTGCCTTCCATTTAATACCCATATTGTAAGATAGCAAAAAAATTAGTCCACTTTATTTAGTCCGCCAACTTTGGTGATCCGCCATGTTGAATTTAGAATGACGTCACATACCTAATCATGGATTGGCATGCAAACTAGACGTATATACAGAATTTCAAATCAATCGGTTGAAGATATCTGCTTCAAAACTGAGTTGCAAGATTGCAACCGAACAAACATACATTGCCAGTTACATACATACTAAAAACTTTGAAAAATACATAGTAGTGTTGTCTTATGATACGCCACAGAAATATTCGAAGCTCTGATTAACCGGCTCTAAGAATTAAAAGCTGCGCGTTCTAAGTTAACTTGGGAATTTAAAAAAAATCTGATAGTGAAATGCAAAATTTATTAGTGTTTTAAATGAAACTCACGTTTTATAGTTAATTCTACAATATAAAAAAGTTATTGTAAATTCTAAAAAATTGACAATTGTTTCGATAAATCAATATCATCGTCAGAATGACAGAAGTTACATTTCATTTGATGCCTACCTGATGTTTAGTAGTTATTTTTGGCTAGACCAAGAAGTGACCTAACTTGTGATTGACTTAATATATGTTTATAGAAAAAAGAACAAGATGTGATATTACAAATATTGAAGCTTAGATATTATTAGCCCTATGGTGATATCCTGGATATCATTTTTCCAATTAAGATCAGTATAACTGTGCAATGATATAGAAAACCAGGAAAACTATATCTGCTGATCTGATCACTTAAGAAGACAGTTTATTAGTGGAGAACTCCCTAGATTTAACTGTTCATTGACAACTTCATATTGTGGGTTTCTTAAATGTCTTCTAATTTCCAATTCTTCAAGAAAATCCAGTTCTTGTTTCTTTTCACAAATATGCAGCACTTCTAGTTTCGTGTTAGGTGTCAATGAATGATTGGTGTCAAGTAGATGTTTTGCGTAGTGGGATTTATCTGGTTGTTTCAATCTGTATGCTCGTACGTGTTCACTGTATCGGATTCCAAAATTACTAAGGGTCTGACCCAAATAGACAGCATTACATTCTGGACATTTGAGTTTATATATACCTGACTTCTTTAATAGTGGTATTTTTGTTTTAACATTTAACAATTTTGTACTAACGTTACTTTCTGTTTTAAAAAAAATTGTTGTATTCGTTGCTGAAGATATTATCTTTGAAATATTATTAGAAATATTTCCTGCATATGTGATGGTTTTATAAGTTTTTATTTCATCAGCTTGTTTAGGAAATATTAGTTGTAATGCCACTTTTTCCTTTTTCTTACTAATTAGCTTATTTATCATATCTAATGGATAACCGTTGGATGTTGCTATTTGTCTAATTGTATCAATCTCTCTATTAAAATTATATTTGTTCATAGGAACTGAAAAAGCTCTATGTATCATTGAATTATATGCCACTAGTCTGTGTGACATAGGGTGATTGGAATTGAATGGAATTGTCACATCAGTCTGTGTTGGTTTTCGGTAAATTGAATAATCAAGTACATTATTAACTCTTTGAATTTTTAAATCAAGAAAATTGATTGAGCTATTTTCTTCAATTTCTAATGTAAATTTAATTTTTGGGTGTAAATTATTGATGTGGTTGAAAAATACATCTAATTGTCGTTCACTACCCATAAAACAAGCTAATATGTCATCATCCATTCAATTCCAATCACCCTATGTCACAGAGACTAGCGGCATATAATTCAATGATAGATAGAGCTTTTTCAGTTCCTATGAACAAATATAATTTTAATAGAGAGATTGATACAATTAGACAAATAGCAACATCCAACGGTTATCCATTAGATATGATAAATAAGCTAATTAGTAAAAAAGAGGAAAAAGTGGCATTACAACTAATATTTCCTAAACAAGCTGATGGAATAAAAACTTATAAAACCATCGCATATGCAGGAAATATTTCTAATAATATTTCAAAGATAATATCTTCAGCAACAAATATAACAATTTCTTTTAAAACAGAAAGTAATGTTAGTACAATTTTTTTTTATTCATAATTAACGTGCTCGGCTACTGTGGCCACTTGCACAGGTGCGATTACAAGATTAACAATACAATTTGTATAAGGTTCATTCATTCGATATATATATATATATATATATATATATATATATATATATATATATATATATATACACAATTACACTATTGTTCTATAGTTTATGGAAAAGTTGCACATCTTTGAGAAACTGGAGAAGGTAGGTAATTTGTACCGGGTTATTTAGGACGTCTTTGTAGTTCTGGCTAAGCTGAAACTGTAGTCTTTGGGTGGCATATTCCGGACACTCCGTCAAGATATGTTTTATGGTTAGGTTGGAGTTGCAGCTGGAGCAAACGGGTCTGGAGGTATTAGACATTAGGTATCCATGGGTAAGTTTTGAATGACCTATTCTAACTTTTCTCACCACAGCTAAATCATGCCTTGAGAGGCCAGCAAAACAACATGGTTGAGGATGACCTATCGAGTGCTGAATGGCGTAAGGATGTGCCGACAGAGTCCCAATTCTGCTGCCATGTTACTTTGGCTTTTGTTTTAAAATGTGATTTTAAATCCTTACAAATTGTGAGATTGTCGGTGACGGTAAATTTAGAAGCAGTTTTTGCCTGTTGGTCTGCAAGTTCGTTGCCTACGATGCCAATGTGGGAAGGTAACCAAATAATAGTAACTGCTATTTTTAGGGAAGTGATAAGTTGGTAGGAGTCATGGATAGATTGGACAATAGGATGTTCGGTAAATATATTTTGGATGGATGAAATTGAAGCTAGTGAATCTATGCATATGGCAACGTGCTTATAAGGTGGGAGATGGAAAATTGTTAAATGTAAAAACAAAAATTCCACTATTAAAGAAGTCAGGTATATATAAACTCAAATGTCCAGAATGTAATGCTGTCTATTTGGGTCAGACCCTTAGGAATTTTGAAATTCGATACAGTGAACACGTACGAGCATACAGATTAAACAACCAGATAAATCCCACTACGCAAAACATCTACTTGACACCAATCATTCATTGGCACCTAACACAAAACTAGAAGTGCTGCATATTTGTGAAAAGAAATAAGAGCTGGATTTCCTTGAAGAATTGGAAATTAGAAGACATTTAAGAAACCCACAATATGAAGTTGTCAATGAACAGTTAAATCTAGGGAGTTCTGCACTAATAAACTGTCTTCTTAAGTGATAATTGTAAAGATCAGCAGATATAGTTTTCCTAGTTTTCTATATCATTGCACAGTTATACTGATCTCAATTGGGAAAATGATATCCAGGATATCACCATAGGGCTAATAATATTTAAGCTTCAATATTTGTAATATCACATCTTGTTCTTTTTTCTATAAACATATATTAAGTCAATCACAAGCTAGGTCACTTCTTGGTCTAGTCAAAAATAACTACTAAACATAGGTAGGCATCAAATGAAATGTAACTTCTGTCATTCTGACGATGATATTGATTTATCGAAACAATTGTCAATTTTTTAGAATTTTCAATAACTTTTATTATATTGTGGAATTAACTAGAAACCGTGAGTTTCATTTAAAACACTAATATGAGCAGTTTCCACGAAGTAAGGGTCGAGACAGTTAATTTCATGCAAAATTTATGTTATCATTACAATGGTTAATTAACCATCAACTTCGGCAATAAATATTCTGGCTAGCATTAACCTGGCCCCACCCGAATTCAAAAGCATTTTTATTGTGAGCTGTTGGTGTGCTAGCTATAAAAATTGTTGTGCTAGGTGCCCTTTATGTGTGCTAGCATTTTGGTAACAAAAATCTAACCGGGGGGGGGGGCGCTTGACGGAGCTTAAATTTTGAGTTTGTATGATTACCCTTGAGGCTAATTCGGGGAAGCTGGATACAATTTTAAGGAGCGTAGATCCTTCTTGGAATTCGAAATTATTAAAAAGATTAAAAATAGAAAATTGTTTAAATTGGCACTTTAAGCCGATTTCATAATATTTGATTTATTTGATATGTATTTGAGTTGTTCGAAAAAATATTAATTGATGTATAGTTGAAAAAAATATAATCACAAGAATGGATACTTTAAAAGGTATTATGTTACCTAGTTTCTTTCTTCGGCTCAAATAAGCTATATATGGTTTAACTGGCATTGGTAGAACGAAAATCAGATAATTCTCTTGCCATTTCATCAATAGCATATTTTATACAAGCAGCTTCATGCAGCAGCACTAGGGATAACGATTCAGTTTTTAGCATTGTTTCTTCATGCGGAATACTTTTACAAACCACCCAATCCATTATAACACCATGTTTCAATTTCAATTTTCTATTTGTTTGTGTTATTTTTTTAAAATATTTTCTAAATAAAATTAATTTCTTAGACCAAAATGAATGAGATTCAAAAATAGTATCCAAAGATGAGATACTGTTTAGAGAGAAAAAAGTTAAATAATACTACAGCTTTTATTTCATCCTTCTTCTATTTATAAAGCGAATTATATTATTTCTAAATATGACCTGACTCATAATGCTTTATATTGAAATAAAATGTGTCGATAAGTAAAAAACTACTTGTAATAGTTATAAAAAATAGATGTACCCCATTAAAATAGATAAACCTATCAAAAGGTCACGTTGAAGGCACATTCAGCCTACGGATAAATTTTCTAACAAATCTAACCATTAATTATATTTGATCGAAAATATAAGTAAAAATTAAAGAACTTCAAAACAAAGTAGGCGCATTATTGGTATTTATATTGTTGCCGGGGTCACTGAAACGACTTGACAGAGGCTTGGTCATATATGGAGGCCAATGCAGTTTCGGCTTTAGTCCCGTACCTTAATATGGACAGTACGATACATTTTAGCAAGCCTACGTTAACATGTCACTGATAATATGGCAAGGTGGACAGTTACACGAAAATTCGAATATTTTTTTTGAAATAATTATACAAGGCGTATTAAAATTATAATTTTCAAAGCAAAAAAAACAATTTTTAAGATTGATGAGGTACGACATCTCTGGACTAACATTTAAGGTTATGGATGAGTGTGTTAATGAGTAACGCCTTCCACTGCGACCCTGATGTGTCTATTGTGTCTCAGTACCAAAAACATTCACCTGTATATTTTTGCTCTGGACTAACAGCGTCTCTTTATGTGGAAGGTCAGGTCTAACTGCATACCCAAACATTTGGGTATACTAGATTTGGGAGGATTGAGCTGTAAATTCAGTAGCAGAACTTCATGGCGACGAATAACATGGGAGGTAGATAAAGAATATTAGAATATAGAAAATTAGAGAATTATGAAAATACACTGTTTTCCCGCGAATATGATATTAACGTAGTTATTCACCTCAAAACGAAAAATAAGTACGCGATAATCTTTTCTAGAAATAGGTGAAATTATATATAAGGAATGATTGAATAGCCTTCAGACTCAGTGGACCTATTCCTAAAATACATGCAATAAAGCGAGTATCCAGAATCGAATATTTAAAAGGCCCCCTTAAGGGGAAGTCAACATTAATTTGTAGTTAAGTTAGCACAGATGTCCTCTATACACACACGTGAATGCACCGTTTTTTGAGTACATTCCTTTAGGCCAATATTTCGTTGTTAATATTTTGACTAAAATAAGATCTCCATGGAATTGTATATGTTAATAATTAGATGGAAAAGCAGACGGTATATATATATATATATATATATATATATATATATATATATTGTTGTAGAATGAACGAGCATATAAAAATATAGAAGAATGTAATTAATTGAACCAGTACACCAAAACAATAATAATTAAATGATCATTTAAAACATAAACACCTAATAAAACAATTTTAAGTAATAGGAAAATGTAAAAACTCACCTAATAGAAATTGTAGATACATGTATTATTCAATTTGCGTTGCACGTTTTAATCATATATATAAAACTTTCCACATATAGTAACAATGCACAACTATTTTCAGTTTATCACATGCACAAAGTTATAATATGTTAAGATTTTAAGATTAAATAAAGTAGATTGAAAAATCAAAGCCATCCACTCCAGTACACGGTTTTGTTTAAACTAAAATAGTTCGAAATATTTCAATAATACCTTTTAGAATAACAAAAAAGTTACAATATTTGAATATTTTTAAAAACAGATGTTTCTCCTTCACAGATATATAAACGTCCCAGCGATTATGTAAATTTATGCTAATGAGTCTGCATAGCCGACTCAAAAAATGAATAGTTTTAAGGTTTTATAATAGTTGTGTGTGTGAAAATTTAACAAGATAAGTACAAATCGTCAATTGCATTTCTGTTTGAGTAACCATTTTTTTTAAGTTTTGTTTTTTCATATATATAAAATAAATTTCATTGAGTAGTGATGTTGATTTTTTTTTATATAACTACGCCCAGGAACCCTACTGAGAGAAAGAGTGGTAGAGAAACAGGAGTAGCTGAGGTAAAATTTTAAATTGATTAGAAATAGCTGGATGAGTAGGAGAAAATATAATAAATAATAATATAAATATTTCTTTAACATATTAATTAGCTAGCCAAAATTATTATTCTGCACAATTATTATTTCAATATTAACATTACATTCATATTCATTTATTATTCACTATTATAAAAGTCTATAACAAATTAACCAGCAAGGTGGAGCATTAAAGAAAATTGTGGTACGTTTTTCTTATTAAATCTCAAACATGAATTAACAATCATAAATTGGCAAGTATAATAATCCACAATAAATTGTCAATCCCAACGTGGGGCATTAAAAATCTATCCACAATAAATTGACAGCCCAACGTGGGGCATTTCAATAATCGATCCCAATTAGGAATAAAATCCATCCACAAATATATATATATATATATATATATATATATATATATATTGTTTTTTGAGTTTTTCATTGAATTATGTTTAAAAGAGTTTATTATAAAAATTTACAACTATTCCAAAATTCGCTATAGATTTTATCCCTTGATAATGAATGAAAATCATTCGAAAGCTCGGGAATAAATATCTGAAAGAATTTACTCTGGAGTCTTATTGCCACATCCCCACAAAAATATCCATTACAAATAAGTTGGCAAATATCTTTTTTCAAATTAAATAAATATATATATATATATATATATATATATATATATATATATATATATATATTAACGTTTAAGATTTATTTTTTCTTCTGGTTTCTATGAGACTTCGCCGGACAAACTAACCTTTGTTTTTTCCGCAGTTCTAGCTTCGATCTGCACTTGAAAACGCACCAACAAATCTAACACTAAAACACCCCGACTGACGGATGTTTGTCAGACATATGAACTGTTATTTACGTTCTTTGCCATTCGAAAACGTTAGCGGGACGAACACAATATTATGTCAGTTTTAATGATAATAGGTTAAAAAGCAGGAAGTCAAAAATGTTTCCTATAATGTATGTTCACCACACTACTACCCAGCTTAAAAGAAAAATGATATAAAAAATGAGAAACAATTTCCTAAAAAACTAAAATTTGAAAAGAACATTAGTAAAATAAAATGGATACTCCATTAAATGTGAATTATCAGTTTCAAAGTAAATGATACTTTCTTTTCCGTAACTCTAAGAATTGATAAAGTATCATTAACTTCCGATTGAACGAATGCAGGTTTCAAATTATTAATGCTTATAAATAATTTATTCCTAGCCATTTTAAAAAAATGTAAAACTAACCAACGGTATCCATGTGGATATGTTCACAACGTCCTTTAGGAACGTAAAAATCACCTATTGATGATTTACTATGCCTGAAAACTTTTACTTTTTGGCAGGGATTACAATATTGAATCCATTTCGGTATGTCTCCATTCATTGCAGGCCAGAAATATTTTCCTTTAATCGTATTAGTGAATGATTTATATCCCGGTTGATATAAGCTATAATTTTTTTTAAATACTATAACGTAAATCGGAATATAAGGCCGTTGTTTGTTGTGTGATACATCACACCACCATTTGATATCAGGGACATCAACTGAAATATATTTCAATTTGAATTTGTTTGATTATTTTTGAGGGCGTCTTTCTTCATGTGAGTAAGAAAATCTGCCACATGAATATTTTTGCATCCTACATAGAAAATATTACTCGTGAAATATGATATACATTCTATTTAGCGGAATTGCCTAGGTTTCTTCTGGTTTCTATGAGACCTCGCCGAACAACCAACAATTTGTTATTATTGTTTTTTCCGCAGTTCTAGCTTCGATCTACACTTGAAAACGCACCGACCAATCTGACACTCAAACTCCTCCTCAGAGGGATGCTTGTCAGATATAATGAACTGTCATCTACGTTCTTTGCCATTTCCGAGTATGGAGTTTATAATGGATAGAACAAAGAATGTGTCTTAAATTTTGCATTGCAAGTGCAAACAAATGTTAGATACGATGAAAATAAAACAATTTAATTTGTTTAAAACTTCATTTAGTTGAACTAATGTTCAATTTAAACTGGTTGACGCATTTCACTAATACATTAGCTTTCTCAAAACGAATGAAGGTGTAAATTAAAAATGTTCTAATATATACAGTGCATAAATACAGAATTCTATTATACTAATGTTAAAAAAGGTATTGAAAGAAATTACCTGAAAAAAAAAGGTTTAATAAAGGAGAGTGATATTTGGTCGTTAAGAAGATCACCTGAATATTTATTATTGTTTATCTCAAGAGCCTCTAACAAAATTAAACTAAAGGATTTACCGACTACATGTAAAATTTCAAAATTTAGGTCGAAAATGTGTTGGTTTTATAATACATGATTTGATTAGTTAGAATCTAATTGTTTTTTGTGATAGCTACGTTTGTGTTCCGAAATTCTAGTTTTAAAATTTCTACCAATATAAATTATATCACAGTTGTCATTACCACATTTTAATTTATAAACTCCTGATTTGTTTCATTTTGAAGATTTAGTTTTGTTATTTTTAATGATTTCATGTCTAAATTTTACGAAACATTTTATGAAAAAGTTGACGAAAAACAACATAGACCCTTCTAGAACCACATAGACGCAGACGAAAAAATAAACGAAAAAGTTGAAGAAAAATTCAACGCTCGTTCGACGCTCGTTCAACGCTCGTCCGACGCTCGTTCAACGCTCGTCCGACGCTCGTTCAACGCTTGTTCAACATAGACGCAGATGAAAAAGATGACGAAAAATTTGACGAAAAATTTGACGAAAAATTTTACGGAAAATTATACAAAAAATTTTACGAAAATTTTTACGAATAATTTTACGACAAATTATTCGAAAAGTTTTCGTAAAATTTTTCGTGGAATTTTTTCTTAAAATTTTTTGTAAAATTTTTCGTCAACTTTTTCGCCTACTTTTTCGTCTGCGTCTATGTTGTTCGAGAGTTGAATTTTTCGTCAACTTTTTCATAAAATGTTTCGTCAAATTTTTCGTATACGTCTATGTTGAACAAGCGTTGAACGACCGTCGAACGAGTATTGAACGAGCGCTGAATTTTACGCCAACTTTTTCGTTAACTTTCTCGTCAACTTTTTCATAAAATGTTTCGTAACATTTTTCGCCTACTTTTTCATCTGCGTCTATGTTGTTCGAATATCGAACGAGCGTCGACGAGCGTTGAATTTTTCATAAAATGTTTCGTAAAATTTTATGTCAACTTTTTCGTCTGCGTCTATGTTGTTCGAGCGTTGAATTTTTCGTCAACTTTTTCATAAAATGTTTCGTAAAATTTTTCATCATCTTTTTCGTCTACGTCTATGTTGAACGAGCGTCGAAGGAGCGTCGAACGAACGTTGAATTTTTCATCAACTTTTTCGTCAAATTTTTATAAATTTTTCGTAAAACTTTCGGAAAATTTTTCGTCCATTTTTTCGTAAAATTTTCCGAATAATTTTCTGTAAAATTTTTTGTCAAATTCTTCGTCATCTTTTTCGTCTGCTTCTATGTTGAACAAGCGTTGAACGAGCGTCGAACGAGAGTTGAATTTTTTATCAACTTTTTCGTCAAATTTTTCGTAATTTTTTTTTGTAAAATTTTACGTAAAGTTTTTGGAATAATTTTGCGTAAAATTCTTCGTCAAATTTTTCGTCAACTTTTTCGTCTGCGTCTATGTTGAACAAGCGTTGAACAAGCGTTTAACGAGCGTCGAACGAGCGTTGAATTTTTCATAAATTTTTTCGTCAATTTTTTAGAAAAATTAGTCGTGAAAATTTTTGTTAAATTTTTCGTACTTTACGCTCGTCGACGCTCGTTCGACGCTTGTTCAACGCTCGAACAACATAGGCGTAGACAAAAAAGTAGGCCAAAATGTTGATGAAAAATATGACGAAAAAGTTGACGAAAACTTAAACGCTCGTTCGACGCTCGTTCAACGCTCATTCGACGCTTATTCAACATAGACGCAGATGAAAAAGTTGACGAAACGAAACATTTTATGGAAAAGTTGACAAAAAATTCAACGCTCGAACAACTTAGACGCAGACGAAAAAGTAGGCAAAAAATTTGACGATAAAGTTGACGAAAAATTCAACGCTCATTCAACGCTCGTTCGACGCTCGTTCAATGCTCATTCGACGCTCGTTCAACATAGACGCAGATGAAAAAGTTGACGAAAAATTCAACGCTCGTTCGACGCTTGTTCAACGCTCGTCCGACGCTCGTTCAACACATGTTCAACATAGACGCAGATGAAAAAGTTGACGAAGAATTTGACAAATAATTTTTCGTGAAATTTTCATAAAACTTTTCGAATAATTATTGTTACGAAAAATTTTACAAATTATTCGAAAAAATTTTCGTAAAATTTCTCATTTTTTTCGTAAAATTACTCGTAAAATTTTTCGTCAAATTCTTCGTCAAATTTTTCGTTTGCGTCTATGCTGAACAAGCGTTGAACGACCGTCGAACGAGCATTGAACGAGCGCTGTATTTTACGCCAACTTTTTAATCAACTTTCTGGTCAAATTTTTCGTAAAATTTATTGTGAAATTTTTTGCAAAATTTTTTGTAAAATTTTTCGTAAAATTTTTCGTTAACTTTTCGCCTACTTTTTCGTCTGCGTCTATGTTGTTCGAGCGTCGACGAGAGTTGAATTTTTCGTCAACTTTTTCATAAAATGTTTCGTGATCTTTTTCGTCTGCGTCTATGTTGAACAAGCGTTGAACGAGCGTCGAAGGAGCGTCGATTGAGCATCGATCGAGCGTCGAACGATCGTAGAAATTTTCATCAACTTTTTCGTCAAATTCTTCGTCAAATTTTTCCTTTGCGTCTATGCTGAACAAGCGTTGAACGACCGTCGAACGAGCATTGAACGAGCGCTGTATTTTACGCCAACTTTTTCATCAACTTTTTCGTCAACTTTCTCGTCAAATTTTTTGTAAAATTTTTTGTAAAACTTTTCGTCAAATTTTTCGTCAACTTTTTCGCCTACTTTTTCGTCTGCGTCTATGTTGTTCGAGCGTCGACAAGCGTTGAATTTTTCGTCAACTTTTTCATAAAATGTATCGTCATCTTTTTCGTCTGCGTCCATGTTGAACAAGCGTTGAACGAAACGAAACATTTTATGAAAAAGCTGACGAAAAATTCAACGCTCGAATAACATACGCAGACAAAAATTTGACGAAAAGTTGACGAAAAATTCAACGCTCGTTCAACGCTCGTTCAACGCTCGTTCGACGCTCGTTCAACGATCATTCGACGCTCGTCCGATGCTCGTTCAACACTTATTCAACATAGACGCAGACGAAAAAGTTGACGAAGAATTTGACAAATAATTTTTCGTAAAATTTTCATAAAACTTCGATTCATTTTTGTTACGAAAAATTCAAGTTATTTGAAAAATTTTTCGTAAAATTTCTAAATTTCTCGTCAAATTTTTCGAAAAATTTTTTGTCAAGCTTTTTTTTCTGCGACAATGTTGTACGAGCGTTGAGCGAGCGTCGGACGAACGTTGTACGAGCGTCGAAAGAGGATTGGGCGAGCGTTCAATTTTTCGTCACCTTTTTCGTAAAATTTTTCTTCAACTTTTACGTAATTTTTCGTCAAAATTTTGGTAAAATTTTCCATAAAATATTTCCTCAACTTTTTCGTTAAATTTTCGTCAATTTTTTCGAAAAATTTTTCGTAAAATTCTTTTAAAATTTTTCGTCAACTTTTCGTCTGCGACTATGTTGAAAAGCGTTGAACGAGCGTTGAATTTTTCATCAATTTTTTCGTCAAATTATTAGAAACATTTTTCGTACTTATGCTCGTCGACGCTCGTTCGACGCTCAAACAACATAGACGTAGACGAAAAATTCAACGCTCGTTCAACGCTCATTCGACGGTCGTCCGACGCTCGTTCGACGCAAAAAAGTTTACGAAGAATTTTACAAATAATTTTACAGAAAATTTTGCGAAAAATTTAACTAAAAGTTTTACGAAAAATTTTGCGAAAAGTTGACCTAGACGAAAAAGTTGACGAAGAATTCGACGAAAAATTTTACGTTGAACAAGCGTTGAACGAGTGTTGAATGAGCGTTGAACGAGCGTCGAATGAGCGTCGTACGAGCATTGAACGAGCGTTGAACGAGCGAAAAAATGTACTAAAAATTCAATGCTCGTTCAACGCTTGTTCGACGCCTGTTCAACGCTCATTCGACGCTCGTTCAACGCTTCTTCAACATAGACCGGGACGAAAAAGTTGACGAAGAATTTGACAAAGAATTTTACGAAAAATTTTACGAAAAATTATTCGAAAAGTTTTACGAAAATTTTATGAAAAATTTTAAGAAAAATTTCATGAAAAATTATACGTAAAATTTTACGAAAAAATTGTCGAAAAATTTCACGAAACAGTTTACGAAAAATTTTACGGAAATTTTACGAAAAAGTTTATGAAAAAATTTTATTTTTAGAAACTAAATATAAACAAAACCTTTAAAGGCAGATTGCTGTGATATTCAGTGTTGCCTACAGAAATTGTCACGAGATGGCGGAACGAATGTTATAGTCATTTACTGAACAGTGGGCTAGCAATCAATTTTGTATTCCTCTATCCGTACCTAAATATAATTTTTTCCAACAATGTCGTATCTTTTCTTCATAATTGGCAAGGCATGGGCCGGGGCCGGCTTTGATTAGGTAATTAAGAAAAAACCGTTAGACCGTGGTAATTATTTTGCAGCACTGTACACTAGAATTGGTGGATTCGGATATTCGAGTTATTGGATACAGTTAAATTGATATCAATGTATACGTATTACGTAATCAAACAAAAATTCTATTCATAATATTTTGTAAAGCGTGTCCATGTCAGATTAGTCATAATTGATTGCAATTTCTATATAACATCTATATACCAAAGATATGTCATTGGATTGAGAAAATTAAAACGTATACCAAGAATTAACTCTAATTTACTGGATTTTGGCATTTTGGACAGTCTACTATAAGATGGTTAATTGAATGGGAGACCGGTCAGTTGGACCACGAGTACCTGCAATAATCTTTTTTTGAAAAAGGTCAAGTTAAGCCTACCCTTCAGTTCGACCAGGATAAAATTTTATTTTCTAATCGATTTAATGGAATTACAATATCATTAGGGTAGTAATAGTGGGTAGTTTTCGACACTTACAAATTTCTATCAAATTTTAAAATATTAGTTTAAATCCAGCAACGTTCTAGTAAGCATCATTATCCTTCATAAGTATCTAGTCAATTTAGTTTGTTTAAGAAGTGTAATTGCACCAAAAATGGATTTGAAGTATATGATTAGTGAAAAAGGAGACAAATTATTGTTACTAAATAATTTTACATTTTCTACAGCTCATGTAGCAAAATGCGGAAAAATTCGTTGGCGGTGTGTTAACAGAAAGTGTTTTTCTAAAATTTATACCGATGAAGACGAAATAACTATCTTAGAAACACATCTAGAGCATAATCACATGGAAGATAGTACTCTTAAACGGCAAAAGGTTAGCAATGCTTTGAAAAGAAAGGCGTTAGAAGATCTAGCAGAAAGACCCTCTAAGCTAATTCATAAGGATTTAAAGATTTGTTCTTTTTATTATTATTATCACGCTTTATTTAACTTAATGTGTCTGTTTATTTATTTATCTGTTTTTATTTTTGCACTTTTATTATTGACCGAAAAATTATTTTTTACTTTTGAGTACACTTAAATAAAGCGTGGTTTTTAAAAAATTGTTTTTTCATATTTTTTTTTATTAACTTAACTATCGCTAACATTTTTATTTGTGTTTTTAACAGGATAACGAAATTACTGGAGAAATTATATCTTCCGATTTGGAGTGTTTGCGGCGGAATATATATGTCACTCGTCACAGCGTGTTACCACCACATCCTAAAAACCAAAATGAAGTGTATGATACACTCCAGGACATGCAACCAAAAACTAATAAAGCTGAGGAATTCGTAAGCGTAGTTGATAAAGAAAATGGTGTTATTGTGTTTTCGTGTTATACAAATTTGCATTTTCTTTGCCCTGTGAGTACAATATATATGGATGGAACATTTCAGTTTTGTACTAAATTATTTACTGTTCATGCTTTTAAAAATGGCTATTATATACCTGTTGCGTTTTGCGTATTACCAAACAAGAACAGCTCAAGTTATTTAAAATTATTTCAACTGTTAAATGAAAAATGTAAAACTTTGGATCTGATATTTAAACCTCCAACAGTCGTTGTTGATTTTGAACAGGCAATTCATAACGCTTGTTCAATAATGTGGCCGAACATAAAAATTATAGGATGTAGATTCCATTTGTGCCAATCGTAGTATCGTAAAATACAAAATTTGGGCTTAGCCACAGAATATAGGAACAAAAACTCAGAAATAGACAATTTTCTTAAATTATTTTTTGGACTTCCATTTTTATACCCTCATGATGTAGGAAACTTTTTTTCTGAAGAAATTCATTCAATAATACCCAGTAATCCGAGCCTATCGAAATTTTGCGATTATATCGTGGAAACCTATATCGATGAAGAAAGTAATTTTTCCCTAAATATGTGGGCTTGTACTACAGATAGTATGTACAGGACTACAAACGCGTGTGAACCATGTCATTCTCATTTTAATTCTAATTTTTATAGTTCTCCCCCAAGTTTGTTTAATTTTGTAAATATTTTAATAAATGTTCAAGCAGAAACATATATTAAAATAAATTCCGCAAAATGTTCCACCAAAAAACTAAAAAGTGTAACACAGAAAAAAAAATTATTTTATTAAAGCTAAGATAGCAGAATATAGAAATGGCCTTTTATCACAAAAAGATTTTGTAAAAATTATGTCTTATTATAATTCACCTCAATAATAAATAATGTGTTAATTAAATAGTGATTGTTTTAATTCTTAGAAAACAACCTTAATCCGCTCGAAGAGCGGTCGTGGTCCAACTGATCGGTGTACTTAAAACAGGTAGGTACCTGGCCCGTGGTCGAACTGTCCGACTCCCATTGAATGGTACATAATATATTTCACATTTTAGAGGTGCTAATTTTCGTGGGTAAAATTAATATAATCCAGTCGAAGTGTTTAATCCCGCGTGGTTCTATCTAAGTTCTGGTTTATACTATGTATTCATGGCAATAAAAAGAATAAAAATCAGGTCATAGTAACTCGTGATGTAAATTATTCAACTCATCGCTGTCATTATTCTTTATAAAATAAATCGCGAACGAATAAACAGTTATATGTATACTATACTGTATGCGAGTATGCATTCTTAACAGTTTTTTTAAATCTTACGTGATGAAAATGGGAACATACCGAATCCAAAACTACCATAATTGGGGACAACAATTTGTACGAAATTCGCATTTCAACTTTCAGGTTAAACACAGTTAAGCTAAAACTTGCCATTGACAAAACGCAAAGAATATAATAGTCAGCCATAAAAATATATTTTCTTGAAGCCAGATACTATTGAGTTATATACACACTGGTTTCATAAATAAGTTATTCTCGTAATAATCAACTTTATTTTTGATACATTCGAAGATATCGTAGCTATTTTTTCTAAATATGTAAACAGATAAATTCATATACCTATCAATTTATAAGGTA
The DNA here is from genome assembly GCA_963921935.1 of Galeruca laticollis. Taxonomy (NCBI): domain Eukaryota; kingdom Metazoa; phylum Arthropoda; class Insecta; order Coleoptera; family Chrysomelidae; genus Galeruca; species Galeruca laticollis. The sequence continues at coordinate 175,126,173 of OY998178.1, read as the reverse complement.
AGTTATAGCGGAATTTCAAAAATAAAAATAATTGAAAAATGTAGAAACTTATATTCCATTGAACATGTGTTATCTTAATAACACTGATCTTAAAATCATCATTTAATTTTTATTTCATTTACACAACACACTGTATGATGTTATATGGTTTGATCGTCTTCATTCACCGAATAAGGTGTTGATTGTCATGAATCAATAACTGCATTTTCATGTAATGAAAACTATATCCGTGCTGCTTTGCAAATTTTTTCATATCATCTTTCGCCGTTGGCATTCAAAGATCTACATATTCTCATTCCTTAAATACCAAGACACGATCGCCATGATGTGCACTATTTTATTCTGGATGGTCTGGTATAATTTTGAAATAACTGTTTTCGGTAATTGTATAGGAGAAAGTGGCCACAATGAGTATTCTCAATTAAAACTTTCCGGTAAGAAATTTGGCAACGTTTATTGTAGTAAAAAAGGGGTTGGATCGGTGTGACACGCTATTCTATAACTGCTGGAAAGTCTGTAGGTTTGAAACGAAATTTTTTTCATATCTTAAAAAAATTAAAGCTTTGTATAAAATTGGTTTAAAAAATAGATACTGAAAAATCAAGGCAACTTTTGTTAAATCTGGTATCATTATTCATTATTTATATTTGTCAGTTATGCGATTTAGGGTTTGCCTTGTTGCCACTATTTTTTGACAACAAAATCTTTAATGTCTTCTGTATCTGATCGGCCGTCAAATACGGAGCCAAATGACAAGGACAAAATAGAAAATTAAGACCTCATGAGTGAATACAAAACACCACCAAAAGGTGAACATAGTGGGCTATCAAATATAAAAGTTATTAGTGACGTCGTAGTTGTAACACCGCGCCCTCAAAAAAAAATTCCCAGTTCATATTGTCTGAAATATTTAAGGGCTTTCCCAAAGCAGATGAAAGGAAAAATATTATGCACACCAGGATACGGGGAAAAAGTTTTGTACCTACATTATTTTGGAGGAAAGATAAAAGTCCAGAATCACAAAAAATAAAATTAAAACGGCTTGCAAAAAAGTATTAATGAAAAGGACGAGGAAGTAAAATCTAGCGATAGCAACAGCAATAATAACGTGATTTTCGACGACTCGAGCTGAGAATATAATCCTACTAAAGCAGACGAAATTAATGTATTTGAAGAAGATTTTAAAGGTACAGAACAGAATGTAGAGGATTTTGCATTAATTAGATTTCAGGCAAAAATTATATCTCTCGACGAGGAAGCGTGTGAGAGAACTTTTTTAAGAAGAAGCAATAAGATGCGCGATATATATATATATATATATATATATATATATATATATATATATATATATATATATATATTGAACCAGATATCATGGATATTAAGAGAATTCGTTCTATAGGAATATGTTGCTAATATGAAAACATGAAAATAATATAATTTAAGAAAACATAATTAATTTAAGAAAACATAATTAAAAGGAAACACTTTTCTTAATTAAAAGCATATCAAGTAAAGATATATTAAATAATTAGTCAATAACAATTTAATAAATAAAGAAATTACCTCAATAATAACACAAAGTTTAGAAATTGTCTAACAAATGTAATGGAGTAAATAAAGTTGCCTAACACGATGAATATCTTCTATAACGTAATCAGCTATTCATCTAAAAAGAATCAATTATTAGAATAGTCAAGTCATGATAATTATAAATATAAGCAGTTACATTATAAAATAAATACAAATATTTAGTAGAATAGGGAGTATAGTTTCTCATAGATAAACTATTAAAAACATAAATAGAAATGATATAGTGTCAGTAAAATGAACATAGAATCAATAAATAATAATTTATTAAAGGAGTTAGTATAGATAATTTAATACAAAGATTAGATAGAGATTACATAAAAGGATTTATGATTTAAGTAATATAATTGTAACAGTAATAGACTGTTAATAACAATATTAGATATTGAAATATTTAAAAAGTATCTATCTATGTATATAACCAATTGTTAATTTATTTGTATGATAAAAACTCAAAAGACTCTCTACAAGTGAATTAATAATGTGAAATAGTAAATGTATGAACTTTTCGACTAAGTAAACAAAATTAAATAATTCAATTGCATAGGACAATATTTGATTGGTTATGAACAAAATGACAGATCAAATTTTCAATCAACAAGTATAGAAACAAACTTTTGTAAATAGTGACCTGGAAAAAACAATATACTTGTTTGTTGAAAAAAGTTGAAAATCGGAAGGAAGAGTAGGTTGTTGGAAGCTGGCGTCGAGAGATGTGGACTTTGTGTTATAGATGTTAGAAATAACTTGATAAAATTTAACAAATACTATTAAAAACAATCCTAATAATACTCACAGATAATCAGATCCAGTTTTTCTACAAAAATCAGTCAAATTTCTCCAAAATTGGTGTTGGAACTTCAGAGGAGTCTTCCTGGGGTCCAGAAGCGTTATCCTAATTCCAGAGCATCAGGTCAGTGTTCTTTTAAAATATTATTGGCCAATAATAAGAGAAAAAACTCAAATAAGTGCTTAATTTCGTTAAATTGATAAACATTCACAGCAATGATCGATCTAAAATAAAAAAGAAAACGGACTTTATTTAGTTAGTTAATACAATAAATCATTAACATTATCAAAAAGGCCTAATTCAAATAAATAAAAAATATGTACTTACGCCATTTTATCATCATAAGAATGATGCTTAAATTTATTTCCATGTAATATATCCATCTGTATATAAATCTTATAATATTTCCATGTATATATAAATCTTCTAATACTATTTCTTCCACAGCTTATTTGTAATATTTTTATGTATATTCTCCACATAAATTCTTCTATGTTTTGAACCATTCAAGTATTTCTTATTTGATAATATGATGTGCATCTAAAGATCACTGATGCTCTATCTCGCATTGTAAAAACTATGTTCATTTTACGTTTGAAGTCCGCATGACTGGATTTTGAGCATGCGCACAGTAGAAAATATAAAATTGATAATTTCTTTAGAGGTAACCATTGGCGTCTCAACGTATAATTATTAAATTGAAAATTTTTATTTTAAAATTAAATGTTTAAAGTAAGGTGTTTCTTTTTATTTAAATAAAGGTAATACATTTTTTAAATGCCAGGACTCAAAGAGTAGAGAGAGTTTCATGCTTCCGCATAAAATAACAATACATCACAAATATAATATAAAAATGATTAACTGAACTAGCCACATCAAAACAAAATTTTCTACATATAAAAATAATAATTATCGAAACATAAAAATAATAAATAAATAAAACAAATCAAATAATAGTTCAATATATATATATATATATATATATATATATATATATATATATATATATATATATATATATACAGTACTATTCGAAAGTCCCCTCCCCCCTCGTATCTTTTGAACGGCTACACTTATATTAATAAAATTTGGAGGGTGAAAATAAAGTGTTGTAAACTTCTCTACGAATTGTAACAGGTGACGTAATAGTAATAGATGAAGTTACAGTGCCACTCTGGCCAATAATTTTGAATAGGACCTTATGGCAAGTGATATCTCGTTTGAAAGTCATTGGCATTAGCTACATAGCCATATTAATTTTGTTTGGGTTTAAATTAATTTTGACGGATAAATTAAATAAATACCAAAATTATTATTTCACATTTAAATATTGAAGATTTTTCAGTCCGCCTCTGCTTAGTTGTCAAACAAATTGATGTTTTTAATTTAATAGTATTTGGTGTTTTGCAAAGTTTTTGTAAATAGCTTAAATATTCAATTTTATTATTGTTTAACGAGACGTTTAAGAGTTTACATAGGCAAAATGCTACGTACTCAAGCCGACAAAGTAGCAGCTTTCTTAATAATTGGTGAATCTAGAAAGAATCTCCAGATCGCCATATCTCGAGAACTTATTTGAGGGAGCTTCTTCACAAGTTTGAAGCAACAGGTAGTGTTCAAGATGCCAAACGATCTGATTGACCAACATTTAGTGATGATAAAAAAATTGATATAGTTGCTGAAATGGTAGTAAACCCTACTTCCTCTTCAACTAAAGTTGCGTCTATCTGTGAAGTAAGTAAAAGTACAGTACAGAGAGTGTTGGCTAAAAATAAATTTCATCCAGTTAAAAATGGTGCACCACCTTTCGGATGACGACCCCGACAGAAGACTCGAATGAATTGTGGGAAGAAGTATATAGGTGAAACCTCACAAAATTTAAAAAATCGCTTGGTACAACATAAAAGCGATAGTAAGTTAGGGAAGAGAAAATGTGCGCTTGCAGAACACATAATAGATGAGACACATCACGTATATTTTGGAAATTGTGAAATTTTGGAAAGAAATAAAAATAAACGTAAATTCTTAGAAATGTACCACATTCAAGTCAATGACCTAACAATGAGTAAAAAGTCTGACATCTATGACATAAGGAAGATTTACACATATTTGCTACATTGTACAAATGTCAACCCAGCTAGCAGTGACGATTCTTCCCTTAGATAGGTGTTGTATTAGGTCTGTGTAGAAATTGTTACATTTCTCCATGGGCATGGTACTAGCAACGAACTCCGCTATAAACATATTTTCACACTATAACGTACTTACATAAATAAATAGCAAAGCGTTTTTAATCAAATAACACCAGGCATGGAGAGTACCATACTTGAACTAGCAGCATTTCGGGGAGGTAGGTGGGGGGTTTCTCCCTCTGTCGGGACTGACAAACTTGACAGGGGGTGGGACTTGCCATTTCCCTCTTTGAAGGTTGTTACAAATACTGCTACTCAGAGGGTGACAGGCTCTATAGTTGGCAATTTCGGAATCTAAAATTTTCAGAGTGCGAGACTGGACTTGGATGATTTTTTTAAAGAAACCTCTTGATATAACTAAACTTACCACCAACAGGTGTTGTCCTCTGTTAGCCGGTGCTAACCTTTGTACACGTGATAAGTGCCTGGATATGTTCACAGCCACAGGACCGAGGAAGTGATAGTTCCTGCAGTTTGGTGACTTTGAGCAGATTCAACTCCTTGTAAAAAAACAACCATAAAGAGAACAGCGGGCAACAGTTATATGAAAGAATTTATATATAAAAAAAGGTTTTCCTTTAGTTTTGACATTAATTGGACATCAAGATTCAAAAATTGAAATATTAATCTCATTGCTAAGATTGGCGCAACATTTGGTATCACACTCGTAAATATTCAACTACCCTGGTATATAGATAGAAAATAAAACAAACTCGCTTGAAGAGAATACGACTGTATTGAAAATTAGAAAAACGTTACTTTCTATCCGAAAAACTAGATACACTTGAAACAACCGAAATAGTGTCTAATATTCTCTTTTAAAGTGTAGCGGTAGTGAATTTTAAAACTAAAATGTATTCCTTCAGGAGGGATTTAAGTATAAGTATCAATTTACATCTATAATTTAAATTAAATTTTTCGTTTTCTTAGTGTATTGTAATTCAATATTAAGTCAGTGGTTTTGATTTGAATTGAAGTTCGAAATGATGGCTATGTAACCTGTTTTCTTTGATTTCCACTAATTCTACCATAACACCTTGAAAAAGAAAGAAAAAGTCTTTCGAAAGCTCGGTTCCGTATAACAAGAATTTTCAACATTATTTAGGCTGCAATCCCCGTGATATTTTGAATTTTGTTTTATAAATATATATATATATATATATATATATATATATATATATATATATATATATATAAAAATGAATATAATTTCATAAAATACGAGGTGCTATATGAAATATAAATTTCGATTTTCTACTACACCTGTTTTAGTCGAAATTTCAATAATTTCGACTTATTGGCCTGACCGTTCTTCGAAGGGCAAAACAACTACATTCCTGGCTAATACCACGCAGAATATTGAATTACATCCCCTTCGAAAACCGTGACGTCGATCGGCCATTTTGCCGATACGGACATCTGTGGTGATTCGCAACTGATAGCGGAAGAGCATAGTACACTTACGCGTTTCGACCTTCTTGGGTCTCTTCAAGAGTGCCGTAATGCCTTCCAGTTCAGAATCTCTAATCCGAACTGAAGATTACACCCTCCGACAACCTCTCTTGGTTCGTGTAGTTACACAAGCGAGAAGTAGTCAGTTGGCGCCATCTTCACTTTCAGTTGCGAACCAACACCTCAGATAAATGCGACCGTATTAGTCGTATTAAATAAAAATGAATATAATTTCATAAAATACGAGGTGCTATATGAAATATAAATTTCGATTTTCTACTACACCTGTTTTAGTCGAAATTTCAATAATTTCGACTTATTGGCCTGACCGTTCTTCGAAGGGCAAAACAACTACATTCCTGGCTAATACCACGCAGAATATTGAATTACATCCCCTTCGACCGAAGAACGGTCAGGCCAATAAGTCGAAATTATTGAAATTTCGACTAAAACAGGTGTAGTAGAAAATCGAAATATATATATATATATATATATATATATATATATATATATATATATATACACATAATTAATGACTAAAATAGGTTTACCTATTTTTATAATTTGCTGCACATAGTGACAACTATATTACTTTATAATATGTGAATGATTATAACATTCTTAATCCTAGTTATCACAATGGTTTGGTTTTTGGAAAACTTCTAGCTGTTAACAGTAGTTAGCAGTATGGCTTACGTTTGTTTTCTGATATACTATTCTCTATTTATATACTTTTAAACCGACTAGAAGAGGGATGACTTTCTAGTTTTAACTGTTGGTTTTCTTAACATTTTATTTTACTTTGCTTTGACTATCATTGCGGCTTGTTCTTTTGGTAAGTCAAAAAGTGCATGTATCCATCTCTAATCCAATATTTTTCTAGAACTTGTTTTTAACATCAGTTTTTTTGGAAAACATTCACATTTATTATTCTTACATTTTTATGTGTCTGGTGCCGCTTAATTAACTGATGCTGTACTAAATAAATGCAAATGCTTTGCAGATTGGCGATGAAGAAAGGAAAGTAACAATGGATAACCCTTGAATTCCTGAATGTATTTTCAAATTTCCGGGATCTGGAGAGCCAAACCTTAAATTTCAGTATGGATGGTTCTCAAGGTGGAAATGGCTGCTCTAGTCCAAGTTTGAAGACAGGACCTACTACAAATATTGTTCATTGTTTTCGTCTTTTAGAGCAGGAACAGGCTTCCAGACTTTGGGTCTCTTAGTAAAAAAGCCTTTCAGGTGTTGGAAGGACGCGGTGGAACAATTCAATAACCACAAAAAGAATGAATACCATAAACGCTGTATACTTAAGAGACACGATACCGAGTGTCCAGATGCTACAAAATACAGCTCTGCCGCAACAAATTATTGAAAATAAGAACGCATTCCTACTAATAATTGAAACTGTATTGTTCTGTTGTTGGCAGGTATAGCACTTCAAGCTTATAGATACCCCGAGAACGTTAATTTGGAAGTTTGTCCTGTTGAAAATGAGGGAAACTTCCGAGCTAATTCTGGAGATAAGAATTTGAAAAAGAGTTTAGAAATAGGATCGAAAAATGCACTTCACCTCTCACCAAAAACACAAAATGAAATTATTTCTGCTATTACTGATATAATGCAGAAGAAACTGGTTGAGATGGTAAATTCAGCGAAATGTTTTACTGTTCTTGTAGATGGAACGACAGACGTCTCAACGCAAGAGCAAGAATCAATCAGCGTGATATACCTACATAATAATGGCATTAGAGAAGATATCCTCCAGTTTGTACCTGTTTCTGATATAACAGGTAAGAACCTTGCGACAATCATTTTAAATTCCTTACAGGAGATTGGAATCGATACAAACTTTTTGAGGCGACATAAGTAGAAAATTCATCGGAGCACAGACAGATTGCAATATATGTCCATTGTGCATCCCATAGCTTAAAACTTGCTATAATCATGTTCAGTTTCTGAGGTCAGAAATTGCTGTGGGAATGCAACAAAACTCTGCGTATTGTTTTACACTCCAAAACGAATGAAGGTTATTAAAAGAGCAATTGAGAAATTGTTTCCTGAAATCAAATTTATCCGTCTAAAACAACTCTGCCCAACTAGGTGGGTTGAGCGTCATGACTCCAAATTACCACTTCAAGAAATGTTACCTGCTGTCCATGAGGCTCTTGAAGAAGTTTCACAGTGAAAGAATCTAGAACTAGCTTCGATGGTATCGCAGCTCTTATGTGCACTTCAGAGTTCATCCTTCATAATCAGTTTATAGGTGATGGGTAAAGTATTTTCCTTAAGCTTACCCCTTGCTCGATATTTGCAGCATGAAGATATCGATCTTTTGGATGCCATGAACATGGTGAACAATCTTAAAGGGATGGTAGAGAAAATGAGATTAAACGCTGAACAAGAATTTGCAACAATATTTAAAATATCAGAGACTATGGCTGAATTACTCGGTAGCGCAATAAAAACTCCAAGAAGAACTGGAAGACAAACACAGAGGTGCAACATTGAAATTGACACTCCTGAATCATATTTTAGAATTTCCATATTTTTACTTATATATTTTATATTTCACAACAGTTTTCATCTTGTTTGATAATGCAATTTCATTTCATTTTTATGATGAATAACATTTATAACTTCCGAAATAACAATTATACAAAAATGTAATCTATTTATTTAATTTGAAGCTACATGATTATATTATAATAGATATTATACCTATATTATGAGAAATTTTTTTGAAGAGAGTAATATGTTGGTTTGGTTATATACAATTAGCATGTATATATTGTCTATAGCGATGGCAGTTATTACCAAATAATCAATTAATTTTCTCAAAATGAAACCAAACTTTTTTAGGCGGTGACATAGTTTTAACATTTTTAAACAAAATTTGATATAAATCAAACAAAGAAAGCATAAAAATCATTTTTAGAAATTTGCACATTTTCTTTGCATTTTTTAATTTTGAGGTTATATTTATGTATGTCACTTTCAAGGAAATAAGAATTAATCGATTAATCTAGTTACTGTATATCATTTGATTAATCGTTGAATTTCTATAAAATAATCGATTATTCTCCTATTTCAATTAATCATTATCAAATCTACAGGTATATATAGTAATACTGTTGAGCCGCGCGTATTTCATGATATGTTTATTTGAATATCTCAGCAAAAAATAAGAATATCGGAAAACTAAGATGAACATTTTGAAGAATGAAAGATCTACTTTCGAAATCGTTTTTGTAAATTGAAATCGGGCCACAACTATCGCATTCAGACTTGCTGGAAAATTGTATAGTAAAAAATGCAAATGGCCACAGATCGAAAACTATGCATCGGACAGTGACTGCTTTTTGCATATATAAAGTTTATATTGAAAACTAATACCGGCCGGAGGATCTAAGCCACAACTAAAAACATAACCGAGTTATGAATGTTTAATGAAACGGCATTTTGGCCCGTTTTTCCCGATTTTCTTCTAAGCTAATGGACCGATTGAGTTGTTCGATATCTCATTTTCTTCGCGATTTTTATATTGACGCATTTACGATTACCCACACAGTTTTAATTTTATAAGCAAAAAACTAAAAAAAGCGATTTTTTGCATAAAATTGTTAATAACAAAGTTAAGATTAATAAAGTCGAGTGAAAAACATCTCACTATGTTGAGCTGCTTCCAGGTTTATAGTTCATGTTTAAGATGTACGATATAATATAGTTTATTTACGATAAAAAGACGACTGATGTCATTTTTAGTTATTTTCCTGCTTATCAAAATAAATATTAATTTACCAACCGTGAATACAATTTATCCTCAACAGCCAGGGCAATTTACAGCTAACGGGTTGGCAAAACTTCAAGACATTGTCAAATCAACTGGTAAAATTCCCCAGTTTGTTTTGACGTTTATTGACATTCGATCATCGTCTAATATTTACAAGTTTTTTTGATGCTTTTAAATTCATTGCTTCTTTAAGATTAAAAAAAAACAGTTATTTTCATAACTAATTACTTAGGCAAATCTGCAGTGTGTGGTTAATAAAATGCCGAAGCAGCTGAACAGAAAATGTCAAGAGATAGTAACATCTTTGTTGAGCTATTTTGAACGAGAATGCCGAAATGAGGGCCCGCTTCTCCCGCTTACTGCTGTAAGAGACGTAAGTAATAGTATTCGCTATTTGTATTCATCATTATTAATATTATTGTTACATATTTAAATGTAAACGATTAAATGTTTTTAATGTTAGGTTAATTAAACTTAATAATATATTCTTCTTTCATAAATTGAAGTAATTATATTGTAGGTTGCAGAAGCTTTACAACTTAGCGTTACCACTGTTAACCGTATTGCCGCAAAGCATAATAGAGGTGAACAGCCTAAAAGCCCACCTAAAAAGAGACAACGCATAAAACCTACTGTTGAAATTGATAAGTTTGATCAAAATGCTTTCCGAAATGTTATATACGAAATGTATGGAAACAGTGAGTATATTGAATTTACTGTTTTATTTTATTCACAATTAACTAACACAATATTTTTTCAGAGGAACACATAATTTTGAAAACTCCAGGAGCCTGAACTCTTTAATGGTTCTTTAACATCACTCAGGAAGATAGTGAAAAATATTGGATTCAAATACCAAAAATATGATCCTCGTCGTGGTTTAATGGAGTTGCCACATATTGCATTAAAACGTGTACATTTTCTACATGAATATGTCAAGATAAAAAGGGAAGGTTTATATTAATTTGTGTTTTTGGATGAGACCTGGATATTTAAAGACGGTACTGTTGGACGTTCTTGGCAAGATTCTAATCATAGAAGCGTAAAAAAACAAAATTGGTGGTCCAAGGTAATTGAATAATAAAATTTAGCAATTAATTTATGATGTACTAACATTCCTGCCATTTTAAGACCTTTTCAAATATTTACTAGTCACACTATTTTATTCAATTCTATATAATTATTAATAGTTGTTTTGAGCTATGCAGTCTATCTAGGAAACCTAGTAGTAATTAGTTATTTCCTTATTGTAGGTATATAGTATTGCATGCTGGTTCCTCTTCTGGATTTATTCCTGGAGCAGGGCTGGTTTTTTCTTCCAAAAAAACAAGATGGTGATTACCACGGTGAAATGAACCAAGAACATTTTTTGCATTGGTTTGAATACCAGCTTTTAGTGAACTCGGAAGAACCTGCCACAATTGTAATGGATAATGCAAGTTATATACAGAACTGGTTGATACAAAATGATATTCCTTTTGAAAATACTTTCCTCAAAACCCAATTATTTAATTTAGTACAACGGTATGTTGATATAATCATTTTTCAATATATTATGGTAATACTTAGATAACTTATTTTGTTTAAATATATGCATTTTTGTAGGAATAAACCACCAACAGTATATGAAGCTGACATATTATCTGAAAAATATGGTCACAAAGTGCTTCGACTTCCCCCTTACCACTGTATGTTCAACCCAATTGAACATATTTGGGGCATAGGTAAAAAATTTTATAGAGATCATGAGTTTAAAATTTTTATAGAGATCATGAGTTAAAATTTTTTATAAAGATCATGTGGGAACTGATGGTTCTTCAACAGAACAAGCAATAGGTGTATGGAAAATGTCTTTAGAAAAAGTGACTCCTGATATTTGGTCAAAGACAGTAGAGCACACTAAAAAAAAGATGGGTGGGATAGATAAGTAGTATTTGATAGACAGGATGTGCCTCTACTTATTATTAATTTTGACAGTGACGATGAAGATAGTGATAATTTTGTAGTAGAGTAGTGGAAATCTTGTGTTTTATTTTTTGTATATTTTTATCCAATTTGCTTTATTTCCACCTTTCCAAAATCACTAATAACTATTATTCAATTAATTAGGTACAGTTATTTTATAATACACAAATTAAAACAACGACCACAGTATCTCTACATAAATAATACTGATAAAATGGGAGATTTTTTATTTTTATATCTTGTAACAAAATTTTATTTTGTGTATCTATATATTTCCAATATCTTTTATTTTTAAATAAATATTTTTGACTTATGCCCTACGAGGCACGGAACAATGAAAAAGAAGAACTGTCAATCTAACATCAAATTGACTTTTCTTGTTTTCGTTGCGTAAAGGAAAAAACTACAGCTTGGCAACATCACAATATTTTGTTTTGCAACGTCATCGTCTTTTTATCGTAAATAAACTATACTCTCAAATCATAGGTAAAATCAACATTTCGGAGGATAATCTTCCGAATTAAATAAGTAACTTGTTACGAGCTGAAAAATGAGTGGTGATTCATTAATTCGGAACGGAAGTTCTGTTAATTAATACTAGAAATGAACTTTAATAAATTTAGGGCCAGTATCACTACCTTCTTATACGTATCGGATAGAATATTCACAAATTTTGCCTTTGTCACTTGACCTAAATAAAGTACAAAACTTACGTTTAAGCTATCTGACACTTATCAGAAGGAGGTGAAACTGGCCCTAAATTTATTGAAGTATATATATTTGAAATTAGTATATACATAGTATGTGAGGTTTTTTTGTACAAAAATGGGTTAAAAAACTGAAAAGTCTTATCGACATAAAACAAATGCATAATCAAGACAAACCCAACGAAGCGGGTATTCGCAGCTAGTAATAAAAGATAAACAAACGTTCTATTTCATAGAACATATATAAAAAATTATGTAATTAAACTTAAACATCATTTTGTTACTTTCACTTATATTAATACCAGATGTTAAAATTGAAAGTAAAATTTATTTATAATATCCACAGTTTGTTTACCTGCCTAATTAAATTAAGAAAATATTTTTGAAATCGACATACATTTTAGTTGGAGTTTCGAAAATGTCCAATGAGAATTTGAAGGTTACCTATATGTTATAAAAATTATGCTCGAGTTATGGCGAGTCAAAAAAAGAGGGTCTTGAGTTGTGGAAATGCGGAAAGGAAAAGTTAATTTTTCTCAGCCAAAATGATTATAAAAACTAAACGGTTTTGAAGGTTAAAACCGAGGTTAAAACTAACTTTTCCGCACTTATACACCAAAAATATGGTATATTTGAATTTATGGAACCAGTTGTACTGGCTCTATTGGGTTCATCTGTGAGACGCACTGAAGAGTGCCGGAAGGAGGCTTTTCTTCTAGAGAACCGAAATCACCTTTTTGCGCCACACACCCAAATAAAATAAACGAGAGATACAGAAAGTTAAAATCCGGTAGGTAAGTAAGTAGGTATAGCAGCAAATAAAATGATTTAATCAGTCTAAAAACTGTGAATGTAAATGAGATTGAATCATGTGACATCTTATTTAATTTGGCGCCTGCTACACACGTTCAATTGCGCATTGCGCCGTTCCCTGTATCGGGTACTGTTAGAAGATGTTTTATGATTATACATGTTGAGAAAAATCGCCATTTTTCAATTTTTTATTGAGAACAATTTGCCGCCCTGCGAGTAGGGGCATTTAAATTGGAACGAGCATTCGCATTCGTCGATGATCCGTTCATCCTGTCGGATACAGGTGAGGACGTTTTAATTAACGCCCCTTGGTTTATAGTAATTGCGGGACTTTCCGAAAGAAAGAAAAGAAGGAAGAGATTGTGGTGTTCGAAATTGTTGAAAAAAAGATGCAAAACGGGTAGCGAAACTTTGTTGGTGAATTTAACAAGTGACAATTTGGACCAAGCTACAAAATCTTGTAGAATGTCTATAAAAGATTTAGAATTTTTGTTGAATTTGATTGGACCTAGTATTTCTAGAAACGATACAAATTTTAAAAAAGCAATTACTGCATTAGAAAGAATGCTGTTAACCCTCCGTTTTCTTGCGACGGGCGACTCCTATGCCAGCCTTAAATATTTATTCAAAATTTTAAAATCGGCATAATTCTAGAGGTATGCACGGCAATAACTAATGGTTTGAAGGATTAATATTAATAATCATCTAAATAATTAGATTATGAAAACTATTTTTCCTAACTCCACTTGCTTGTTCTCTTTTACAATAAGAGTGAACATGCGACGATTTTCTGTGAAATGTCTCACTTTCGTCAGACAAATGAGAAGTGAAGTTGTTTGTTTACAGAAAAATTGTAAATTGCAAGTAGACTTAGGAAGTATAGTCTTCATTATCTATGTCAGTTATGGATAATTTTCATAAAGTAAGGGCTAACACAATGAAATAATTAATAATTGTTATCAAAAATATATTGAATAATAATTCATGTTAATGTATTTATTTACATAAAAATGTTACACTTAGGGCTGAAAGTTGGTAAGAAAAGTATATATTCTACCAGTAGTGGAATATGTGTTTTCTGCGGTGTCTTCTGTAGTATTTGCATTTTTTAAGTTTAAATGTGGAAACTTTGAATTGGTTTCTGAAAGACGTGAGTAGCTGTTGGCGGTGAAAACAAATTTTCGATATGATAAGATGACAACTGTTGTGAAACTGATGAAGCTGAGGGAATAGTGGCACTTGTAAATGATTGGAAGGAGCTGCGTGAAACTGGAGAATGACTTGAGATTTGATACATTTTGATCGATATTGCTATTAAATACTGTCTGATAGTGTGGATTCGGATAACAAGGGTAGGCATCATATTTTCCCATGTCCGCATCGAAAAGAATATTGTTTATTAAAAGTTGCACTATCTTTGTTCATCGCTTTAAATAGCTATCTAGTTTGCCTGCCACATATTGTCCAAATATATAGTTGTTATTATTGACAGAATTTTTAACTACAGAATGCTTCAGTATCTTGTATACCTCATCAATTCTACCATCATGTATCCGTCTTTTTCCTTTTTGTTTGAGAATTTTCATCATATTTGGGCTTTTACTAGATGATTATCTGATTATCTTCCGCACATGTACTTCCAGCATCTTGTCTAACAATGGAAATGTCTTCAGTTCCGTTAATTTCATTCCTCTCATCTGCTTCATCTGTCACATTCTAAAAAAATCATACATTGAGATATACTTCATAACCCTTTTTTAATATTTGTAATTAATTTCATATGCCAAAAAACCCTGAAGAGTGGTTGGAAATTGCCAGAGGATTCGAGAAACGATGGAATTTTCATAACTATTTAGGTACGGGTGATGGCAAGCACTGTGTTTTGCAAGCACCTAACAATAGTGGGAGTGATTACTTTAATAAGTCAACGTTCAGTATTGTGCTACTAGGAGTTCTTGATTATGATTACAACTTTGTATTTGTTGATGTAGGC
The DNA here is from genome assembly GCA_963921935.1 of Galeruca laticollis. NCBI lineage: Eukaryota > Metazoa > Arthropoda > Insecta > Coleoptera > Chrysomelidae > Galeruca > Galeruca laticollis. The sequence goes on along the minus strand of OY998178.1, from coordinate 175,110,875 downwards.
TGTCAGGGCCGTATTTCAGATGGAGGGGTGTTTTCAAACACAATTTTTTGTAAAAAAATTCAAGCCGTAACTCTTAACTTGCCAGATTATTTTGTTCTTCCTGGAAGAACACAGTAGGTGCCCTATGTTTTTGTTGGAGATGATGCGTTTGCACTTCAGCGGCATTTTTTAAAACCATACCGCGGTACACACGAAAAGGACTAACCATTCAATGATAGGCTCTCAAAAGTAGTCGAAAATACATTCGGCTTTCTTTCGGCGGTATTTACTGAGCTCAGATAAAGCAACACTTATTTTTTAAAGTAGTATATACCTTCACAATTATTAAGAAAAAGTATAACGTTTCGAAATATATATACACCATCTGCTACATTTGAAAATGATCAGAGTAAGCAGTTACTAACGCAATCCTTATTGCCTAGAAAATCATCGGCGTATAGTGAACAGATTACATACGATTTTATGGAGTATTTCACAACATAACGTCAATTCTCATGGCAGCAAGATCAATAATATACTTACAAACTAATCTCAAATAATAATATCCTTATATAATAATAAATGTAAAATGTTCATGCTATATTAAATCCTATTTTCAGTATATGACATGGTTTTACTTACCTCACAGGTATTTTGGGTTTCCCTGGCTTCAAGTTTATCCATCAAAAACATGAGGCTCTTAAAAGCATATCATGTTGAATTATAAACTTCGTCAGTCCCACTGCCAGACTTTTTTGAAATACCTTATTTTTGCCTTTATCATCTAAATGATGCGGGAAGCGAATTAATCTTTCTTTTTACTTCAGTTACATCACAATCCATCTCAGCAGAAATATTATTCCATGCATCCGTTTTCCTGTTTATTATTTTATATAGTTTCGACTTGGGATCCCATAAGCAAGTTTCGCTTCTATATAATTCAATTACCTTTAGTGTCTTTTCGTTTGTCCATTCCATACTTAACTCGAAACACGTACAACATAACAAAGAAGTTATAACTAAGTTACAAAAAAGCCGTTTGGTAAATGTCATCAGTAGGGTTATTAGAAACGCATTCGCTTGCTTCATTAACTACACTATACACATCGAGCACGAATGTTCTATGATGATTCGCTGATGTACCGACAGTCGTCGGAACATGAAGGAACACGAACGAGTTCGTTCACTCGCGTTTGATTCTTCATGATAATTGCTCGAGCTCAAACTAACGAATTCGTTCATTCGCTTTTATTCGCTCCAATTTAAATGCACCTTTACTCCTTTACAGAACGTAACCGACGACAACGACGCATACACGTTTTTTTTCCAAAAAACCTTTTTTTCGTATTTTTCTCGACGAAAATTGAAAAAATGAATTAAAGAATCCAAAATTCCAAGTTTTTTTGGGACAAACCACTTTTCTCGCATATTTGATAGGGTGGGCGGAAAATATAGAAAAATATAGTTAAGAGGATGGCTAACCTAACCTAACCAGTGGAATCAATGCTCCATTCTTCTACATTATCAGGTTTGCCTTCTCTACCAGGATATACAAATTTCATAATATGCTAAATTAGAGTCTAAAAAGAATCTAAATTTCTCTCCCTCACTCGTCTTTTCCAAATCAATTCATAGACGTGAAGGTCTAAGTTGCATTAGATACTTCTTGCTAAATGCATTCTCAAGTGTCTACATCTCAATTCTATGTTTTGAGTGTGGGCTCCAGTACCGGGATTAACAAACTTTGCGGAATGATTCAGTGAAGTGTGTATATCTTTCATCTTCCAATCTAATATATCCTTCCATAAGTCAGAACGAATTACTTTTCCATCCCACATTTCCACAACTTAAGACTTACTCGCCATAACATCAGCATTATTTTTACCTTCGCATCGTACATTTTCTGAGCTCCAGCCTAAATTTTTCAACAGAAATAGATTGTTTCTTCATTGCGTGTTATTTGTTTGTTTCCAATGCTCCAATGTTGCATACGTTTTTAGCCCGGCCAAAATAGACATGCAAGGTTACAAAAATTTGCATAGAGATAAAAATTGGTATGAATGAACACCATTATAGATGAAATGTGAAAAGTCCCCATCGCTCCCACATCTACAATAATAGTATATTGTGCAACGAGTGGGAAAAGTTCAACTTGTCTCACGAGTGTGGAAGGGCGAGTGCCGCTAACACACTAGCGTGAAAAGTAATTTTCCCATATGTTGCAAACTATAATTTTTCTACAACATCACAAATTTAAAGAATACAAGTAAAAAATTGTGTAGAACAATTCCATGCATCGAGGATCCCCAATCGAAATGGGCCTAGGCATCGAGGAACTTCTGCTGAAAAAACGTTTAGGTATCGAGGATCCCCTACTGGATTCTCCATATAAATGTATGTAGTCTGGGGAAAGTGCAGTGAGAAATGTCATTTCTCACAGTATAAGCAATATATGGTTTTGAAATTAAGTAAGCTATGAAAAATACGCTACTTCTCATAGCAGTTGTAGAAACAAATTATTGAACGTCAAAGTTCACTAATATGGTTTTTTGAATTTTTCACTCAAATAATTAGTTTTATCATAAAAATTGTTCAGTCAAAAATTGTAGATTATGCAATTATCTATAAAAATTGCTCCAATACTTTTTCCCCAAAGACTTACCGTTTCTGAGATATAACGATTCAAAAGTAGTGTTTTTCACACGTTTCCACACTACCTTTGAGGTACTGTACCCCGAAGTATTTGAAACGTTGTGTCCGTTCTATTAGTTCGAAAGGTATATACTTTCACTCGTAATCTTAAACGTTCGATAAACGCATGGATATGAGGATTATTTATATTTATTAATAACGAATTGTCAAGGTAAATCAGAATATGATACTCGGATTAAGAGAAATCTATGAAAACATACGCAATATAACAAGTTTTATCTTGTAGGATTTTTGCCGTGTTTTGAAATGGTTAATTTATCACATAATGTAAGAGAAAAAATTATTAGCTAATTAAAACAGTCAATTTATTGACCTTGTTAAAGATTCATTCACTTTTACTGTATTTATCTGATACTACGAAAACTGCCATCTACGGATGTTAGTAAAGCTTTGCACCATTTACACGTCTCAAGTTACTCTAGAAAGAATAAAATTTCTATTTAATAAACAATTAAATTACCTCATCAAATTTAAATCACAAAAATTTTTGAAATCGCGTAAAAAACCATGTCGTATATTAAATGTATCCACCTTTTTCTATTTTCAATTGATACTTACAAAGAAACATTTTTCCAAATAATTCTCAATTTATTGACTGAAATTTATTCAGATAAAATTTTTATATGTACATAGTTATTTTCCAACTAATTTTAAGCTGATCTAAAAAATCATTTGGCAAGAAAAAAAATTTATAAGCCCAATTTTTGGTATAAGGCAGCAAAAATTGGGCCAAGTAATTTCCCACGTTGTTCAAACTACATGGGTTCTACGCAACATATGTTTAATGTTTAACGATTATGAGGCAAATTATGAAGGACAATTAGTTCTGTATGAAGTCGATGCAATAGTAAATAACATCCAAAATATTGATGAAATGGAGAATGAAGGAACTAGACTTAGAGAAGAAATAGCAAATAATTTCAATTAATCTAGTTTTGTAGTTTTTGGTTAAGTTAGTTATACCTATTTGTTTTATTTATTTTGTTAATTTGAAGCCAGTTAAAACATTTGTTTCTTTTTTTTCTGCATTTTATTTCCTGATCTTAGTGTATGGTTGTGTTTCTATTGAATGCATAAGTATTCCATAATGAGCTACATCTAGATGACAAATAAATACCTGAAATATTTTCACTTATAATCTCTTTAGATCTTTAATTATTCCGAAAAAATTTTCAAAGTGCGAATTTTCTTGAAAAAATTTGCAAAGGAGAAAAAATGTATGGAAAATAATTCGAGCTCGCGGGAGATTCGGTAAGAAAACTTTATAGCTACATTGTATTTGAAATAGTTCCATTTTCTTTTACATTCCCTTTGCCCTAGTAAAAAAAGTAGGAATCGGTCTTAAATAAATGTATTACTTCTAACTATAGATATTAGAACTAGAGTCACAAAGAAAACATCATAAAATGAATCGTACATTTTTGTTCCTTCTGAGCATACTCAAATTTATCATAAAAATATAAAATATTTTTTCTACGACCATAAAGAAAAATGTACATTTCAAGTGCGTCTTCGATTAAGGAACCTACCACATTGTAATACAGATTTCCATTTTCCATGGGCTAGCTGTATCGAAATACCTATTTCATTTCCCACGACTATCATGCGCTACTAGATTGTCATTATATTAACGAATTTTTTAGTCATATATATTATAATATATGATCGAGTCATGTTTGTTAACCCATCAAGGACTGGTGTTGCCACACGGCAACAGAAATTAACAGTTTTCTGTTGCTTAAAATTCATCAGATTTTTCATTTAAAACATAGATGGCGGTATACACGGCAATAGTTTGTTGCAGTGTCAGTTGACAGAACCGTGTGTAGTGTTTGCCTGTTCACTCCAGTGATATAAAAACACGATTTTGTTAGATATATCAGGAAGACTTCTCAAAAATGGATATCAAGTTTACGTAAGTATAAATAAAAATTAATTGTTACAGCTTTCGAAAATAAATTCGTTACAACAGCTTTGGGAATATATTATCAACGTAGAGGCGGCAGAATAACGGGAGTTTGCAAAAACCTTTGAGATCGTGAAGCTTTGGAACTCGATGTTGCCATGGGGCAACACGAGTCCTTTCTTTGGACTACCTTTTTACATTTTGCTTTTTTTTCTAGCGGTGGGCTGACTTTCGAAGAAGCTCTTCAGATTGCGTATAATGATGATTTAGATGTCGACCAAATTTATATTGAGCCTCCGAATGAGGGTGCGATGACAGATGAGGATTCCGGTGAGGAAGATGAAGGCGGACTCGTTGATAATTTATCTCGGAATCAATTGAATGCTCCAGCTCAACTTGTTTTACATGGTGAAGATGATGCATTAGTTGAACCAGATACGGAACATGTAGAAAAAGTTACTTATGAGGACATTGAATGGATCAAAGGCGATCTGGTAGAAAGTTCAGAAAATTATTTTCGTTCGGATTATGAAAGTTTTAAAACTTTAACCCCAACAGAAATGTTCGAGTTATTCATAGACCAAGACGTACTTTCTTTACTGGTAGAAGAATCAAACAAGTACGCACAATTTAAAAACTTGCCATGTCCTCAAATTACTTTGAATGAAATGAAATGTTTTATTGCTATTCTGATTTTATCGGGATATTGTCAATTACCTGGAAAAAAACATTACTGGAGTACTGATGCAGATCTTGGTAACCAACTAGTGAAGGATTCAATGAGGAGAGACCGATTTTTAACAATTTGGCGGTATCTACACTGCGCAGATAATAATGCACTAGATCCAAATGACAAATTCTATAAACTGCGACCTCTAAGTGATCTACTACGGCAAAAATTTCTGAATTATTTTGTTCCAGAAGAAGATTTGAATTACGATGAGTGTATGGTCAAATACTTTGGAAAGCACTCATGCAAGCAATTTATCCGTGGCAAACCAATCAGATTTGGATACAAGATATGGTCGCTGAACAACAAATACGGATATCTTGTGAATTTTTCCTTCCATCAAGGCAAAGATAGGCGCGTGAACACAGAATACCAAACTGTGTTTGGAAAATCTACTGCTCCATTGCTGATGCTTTTGGATGAGTTACCAGAAGAAAAGAAAAAACATCGATACAACCTATTCATAGACAATTTATTTACAAGCTTTCACCTTCTTAGTCATCTGAAATCAAGAGGTTTCTCATCCACAGGAACCATTCGCGATAACCGAATCCCTAAAAATTGCCCGTTACTATCCAAAAAGGATATGAGTAAGAAACAACGTGGTGACTTCGATTCTTGTTTGGATAGAACCAACGGAATTTTACTAACGCGTTGGACTGACAATAATGTAGTTTCAGCAGCTTCGACCAAATATGGGGTAGCCCCACTTGCTAGTGTCCAACGATATTCAGCGAAGGAGAAAAAAATTGTTCAAGTAAAAAGACCGAACTTGATTTCCAAATATAATGCATCTATGGGTGGCACGGATCTGATGGATGAAAATATTGCACGCTATAGGATTAGTCTACGTGGAAAAAAATGGTGGTGGTGTCTTTTCACATGGCTACTTGATGCCGCAATTCAAAATGCCTGGGTCCTGTACAAACAGTCTGGCAACAAAATAACTCAACTAGACTTTCGTCGAGAAATTGTCAAAACGTACCTCAACAAGTACAAGAATCCACCGAAAGGAAAAGGTAGACCATCTGCCAGTAAATCGAGCAGATCTTTCAGCCGTGTTGGCGATGATGTGCGATATGATAATATATGGCACCTCCTCACACCAGTAGAAAAAAAAATAAGATGCAATGGCGACAATTGCAAATCTATTATGCGCACAAAATGCATCAAATGTAATGTAGGAGTTTGTTTGTCGTGGAATGTTGAATACCATACACGAATGTAGTTTTTTTTTTCAATCAATAAAAAATTTTTTTCAATGAAACATGGGTGTAAGTTACTCGCGTTGCCATATGGCAACACTAATTTTTGAAGAAAGTAAGCAAAATTTCACTATATTTCTTTAAGCAAATCTATTTGTTTCGTTCTGAAAATACAGTTTGAAAATATACTATTGCAAAATTCTAAACTTAATTAAATCCGTCCTTGATGGGTTAATGTCTATCTAATAATTTGACATTTCACATCGGTGTTTACAAAATTCGTTTGTAAAGAAAATTTATAATCGAAAATGGGTCGCAATGGTGAGGATGATTTGACATTGACATGCTGATCCAGATATGTAAACTAGCCATTGCTTCAGAAGGACATCTGTCACTATCCTGGTACATGCAGGGGGTGATATTACTCCGTTAAAGAGACACGATAATTGATAACTTTTCCGCAGGTGAATTATAACGATTTTTCTGCATAAAGTATTTTTATTTCCGAGTTGTCAAAATTTTAAAATTTTGAACATTATTTGTTTCAGGACGTAAGTAGATACATGTACAAAAAGAAAAAAATATATGGGTCATTCAAAGGGCTTAGAGCCAGACTTAATAATATCAGAGAAAAAATTCTCTAAACCATACAACAATGACGGCAGGAATGTTTATAATAAAAATTGTTATGTGAAATAAAACAGTTTTGTTTATGATTTATGATGGTCGTAGAAAGAGTATAGTGTACAATTGGCATGAAATGACCCATTTCCAACTCGTAGGTATATGAAATTTCATATACCTATTTGTGGGAAATATATAGTCATTTCGTGCTCATCGTACAATATACTATAACGTATTTGGTGAACAATTTTGGTTTAAATCCCGAACAAGAAGATTTATTCAAATATATGATCAATATTTTTCATGAAATTTTTTACTATTTAAGGCGTATATAAATTCGCATCTGGTAATTTTAAAAATTTAGCAATTATGTTTGTCTGATTACCAATTTTGTTAATTCTGACTACTTTCTTCGAACATTTTCCTTTTTGGTAATTAACAAAAAATTGTTCTAAATCTGGTGGTCAAAGCAGAATATATTTTTTGGAGACCTCGTAAAACATACAAGAAATTACAAAGGATCTGGGTTTCTTTAACAATTAAATTAATTTGAAATTCATTTTCTAAATCTTTACATGATTTATCTTTAAAATTTTCAATTTTTGACTAAGACGTACTCCATAAATTCCAAAAATGAACACTAACTAAAATTTTATGAAAATTACTATTTATAATACAAATATCAGCAATAAAAATAAACGCATGAAGCGGGGAATGAACCAACTATATTCTCTTCTGTATACATCACAGATAACCCACACTGATTGTGGCGCCATCTAAAGAGCCCGTCGAGTAAACAACTGAGTGATGTTGGAAAGATTTCTGTAATTTTAGGTTTTGGCGGATTGGCGGTATATTCAAATATGCTGTATATTAATTATTTTATTTCAATATAGCCATTCATAGTCCATCATTTGACATTTCATTCAATTTAACTCCATTAACTAAATAATGATTAGATGTTGAGTTAAATTAAACGAAATATCAAATGATGGACCATAAATGGTTAATGAAATTGGAAAAAATAAAACAATAATCATATAAACAATTTATTTATTTTGGTATAAAAATACACAACAAATAATTTCTTTCACAAAGTACTTTTCTTAACAAACATAATGACAACAAATAAATTATAGTGTAAAAACCATGCAATAATTAAAAAATAATTTGAGTAACATACATTCTAGATTGGAGTATCATTAGATTTTCAAATGATATTAAATCAAGATAAAAGTAGAAAATTATGTATGATAAGTTTATATTAATTTATTATCACACTCGTATAAACACAGAGAGCTGGACAAACTGCAGGAGTATAACTGCTACTTACCTAATCAAAAAAAGTGTTAGCAATAAGTTTTTAACTACTATTTTTGGCAACTTTCTGTGAAAGAAAACATTTGAGTATAATTACTGTGAATGTTAGAACAAAAGTAATTAAAATATTTTTATAGGAAAAGTTGTTAAATACTGCCCAGCTCTGTAAATACAAGGTGCCAAGTAATTACATATAAAAGTGCTAAACAGCACTTGTAACTGTACATCATTTAAAATAACATTTCATTTCCACTTAAAACACATCTTTATTTCTTTACTGGAAGTATTAAATAGGTTTATAACACAAGCTTAAACCTAGTATATTGCATATTTGTATATTTCTACATTAAAAGCATTCCGTTCTTATGAAACCATTGCATAAGGCAGTTTAAGTTACTCTGCAGCTCCTGGCAGTCTAACAAATATGTTTCAAAATTTTGTTACCTACATGTTCAATAGGTAACAAATAAATGTTTGTTGATTATACTCATATATAAAACCAGTTTGATGACCAGCTAGTTACAGTGGAGAAAGGGGAGGGTAAATCAATATTATTCACGTTTAGTTACCATGAAAGGTACTGTATAACAGTTCTTAACTTTTTATTTTGCGATAAGATTGTGGATGAAAGAAGATGTATAAGGAAAGTTGAAACAGTTTACGTTTAACACTATACGCAATTCCCCTATTAGTACTAATAAGTTCACAAGGTAAGTAGGTAGTAGATGTTATTTTATGAACCTATTTAAAATATTAGTTCTGTGGAGTCCTCTACTATGGTGGAGTGGAATTCAGTTTCCCGCTAGTCGCTATGCAAATGATGCGATACAAAAAATAATGAACTATACCAGCCATGTCAAACTCAAAGTCACTGGTTGGCCAAAAGCATGAAGACCATAGACTAGGTGGGCCGCAAAACCTAATCTTAAAGAAGACAAACTACTGAAAATCTTCACGAAAAAAAGTACTATTATGTTAGAAGTATATTTATTAAATTTCCAATAAAAAGGACATTACAAAAACTTACAAACATTAGCTTCTTTTGCCAGATATTTGACATCTTTTGTCTTTAATTAAGTTGTCTATTTGTGGCGTGAATTTATCGGCGGAAATAACTTTTAAAACTGCGTCCAAGTGTGCGTCCGTCAATCGCGATCTTGCGGGAGATTTGTTTCCTTTCAATAAAGAAAACAATTGTTCACACTTATAGGTACTTCCAAACATTGACAGGATTTTACAGGCAAGTTTTCTCATTTCTTGGTATTGAAAAGGCAAGTACTTATAAAATTCGAATGTACCAACACTATCAAATTTTTCTTTTAAATGGGTTTGACACTGAATCTCAATCACTTCCATCTGCAAGTGATGGGGAACTTTATCAATATCGATAGTGAAAAGACCAGTAAATAAAGAAAAATTGTTTTCTTGGGACTTAAAATCCTGAAAACGCTTTTCAAATTCTGACAGAAGGCTTCCCATTTTCTCTGTATACATTTTGTATGATATTGGGACACTTGTACTTTCCTGATACGCCTTGCAAGTCGGAAAATGTGACAGATTATCCACCGCTAACTAGTTTTTCCACAGCATCATCTTACACTTGAAAGCTTTAACATGATCATGCATATCTGTTATAACTTGACGTGGTCCTTGCAATTTCGTATTTAAGTCCGACAAGTGTTTTGTGATATCTACCATAAATGAGAGATCTTGTAAAAAAGGTACGTCGGATAATAAGCTGATATCTTGTTCTTTCACTTCCATGAAAAGGCGTATTTCTTCTTTGAGTTTCCAAAACCGATCGAGAACCATAGAACACGAAAGCCATCGCACTTCTGCATAATAAGGTAAACCAGTGTACTTACTTTCTAAATCATGTAAAAACGCAGAAAACTGTCGCTGATTCAAGCCACGTGACCTTATGAAGTTTATCATTTTTTCCACTGACTTTAAAACGCTTTCCAACTTGATCACTTTTGAGCATAAAACTTCTTGGTGGATTATGCAATGAACATGATGAAAATCTGGTTTGTCACTGCCCGTTTCTCTGATATTTGTTTGTAATATTATAATGAAGCCATTATTTACTCCAGTCATTGAAGGAGCTCCGTCTGTTGCAACGGAATACAGTTTTGACAAATCTAAATTGTACTTTTGCAGAAGTCCATAAACAGCATTGAAAATATCCTCCCCAGTTGTTGTATCATGCAATGGTACTAATTCCAGTAATTCTTCATAAACGTTGATATCTCTATCAACAGCACGAAGAAAAACAGCGAGTTTCGCCACACCACACACATCTGTACTTTCGTCACAGGCAATAGAAAATGCAATGAAAGAGTCTGATTTTGTTTTTATCTGTTCGCTTATATTGGCAGCCAACTCGGTAACTCTTTCAGCGACAGTATTCCGGGACAAGGATATATTTTGAAAAACCTTAACGCTCCCGGGACTTACAATTTCCGCGGCCTTTACAAGGCACTCTATTATAAATTCACCTTCAACAAATGGTTTTGAGTGTTTTGCGATCAACTCCGACAGTACGTAGCTCGCTTGAACGGCAGACTCATTTTCTTGCTTTGGACGTGTAAACATAAGCTGTTGATCTTTTAACCGTGATTTTAACACTTTTAACTTTTCGTTTATAATCATGCCTGTATACTTGTGAAACTTAGTTTTATGACTATCATAGTGACGTTTTATATTATATAATTTTGGGACACCGACTGTACTGTTACAAATCAAGCTAATAATTTTGTCTTTCACTTCACAGCAAAAAAACTCTAATTCCCACTTTTCTTGAAAGATACGATGCTCATCTTCAAGTTTCCTCTTACTTCCACTTGGTTTTGAAACAGACATGTTAAAAACTTTATCCGAAATAAATAACAATAAGTACTGTTACGTGTTGTAACAATAAGTACGCAACTAAACTCGCAATTCTATCGCAACTGACTCATAACTGACTGAACAACTGAACTCAATCGAGCGGTATTGGGTTATATACGGATTGTGATTTCTCGACAGTTCTTTCCAGAATGTTCAGGTAGCGTCATCCGTGTTCTCGCGCGATAGAACTTTCCGGAACAAGCCAGGCTTTTAGGTTGAGCGCGCATCTTAGTTCATCATCACAGTACTTTATTTTCGGTTTTTAACAGGCTCGCGGGCCGCATTACATGGCTGTTTTCAAAATTGATTCGGAGCCGCAGGAAAATGCTCAGTGGGCCGCCATGTTTGACATGGCTGAACTATACTCTTACTTGCGGTCTGTAGTCTGGCTATATTAAAAGTGGTTAGCAGGACGTCTATCTGTGGTGAACCATGCAGATGGTTACGGCAACTGTACTACTATCAGTAACTAATGATCCGAAGTAGAAAAAAAAGCCTAAAAGAGTTAAAAAAATATGGTGGATAGTTGAAACGTGGTTAGGTTAGGTTAGGTAGACTTACCGAAGGTGGAGTGGCTTTTAAGTAGACTAATTTATAAAATATCCCCTTGCGGGCTTTTCAATACGTGAAAATATAATAAATCGTCTCGGAAAGTGTTTCCTTTTTTTCCTTTTTGGCGTCAAAAATCCGTAAAAGTTCGGTTTACCTCATACAGGTAAAATTCAGCCATAAAAGACAAAAAAAAGTGGGAGGGAAAATAAAAGCATAATGACAGTAGGTCAATTAGATAGATAAGTCAAAGTACCAACCTTAATTACTTACTGGTCATCAACTAGCCAGCTTGACTCTTTGGTAGGGATAGCCCTTTATGTTTAGACCGTTTAAAGTGAGGGAACAATAAAAGAGGAATTTCTTATATTATTTAGTAAACAAACAATGTGATGACTAAGTTATTGAAATTGAAATTTTTAATTTAGTTTTAACCAACTTCAATCAGTTTGAACCCGTAACAAAAGAAAACAAAATGCGCTTACTATCGAAATAATAAGTTTACAGATGTTTTTGGTTTTTTTGATTCCCTTTTTTGAAGCTTTCGATTTTTTTTAGGAATTCTTGATTTTTAACAATTTTTTTTATTTTTTGTCTTTATTGGATATTTTGGATTTTTGATTACCGCTATACCAAATACTTAGACGTAATGCCTCAACAAAAGTTATTACTCACTTTCATGGGCTATATATGAAAATCGGCAAGGGATCAATACCTTCCATCCCATAGTTGGTAGAGGGAATATAGCTGTAACATAAAATAAAACCCAGATTATTATTTTTTCAATGGATACATTTCAAAATGGAATTGTCTGAGTACGGTGTACACACTAGATATAAATTGAGCGAATGAAAAGACGAGTACTGAGTATGTCATTTGATTAAAATTCCAGCTAAGCGCTTTCAGCCATTAGGTAATTCTCAAAGCTGTCGACAAGAGAAAAACATACAACAGGTACAATGTACACACAATGAAATGAAATGTTTGATGTTACATCATTATTTAAGTAAAATTTGTTAAAATTACCCTATAAAGAGGGCGTGCACACATATCATTTAGTTGGTAATCAAATTAGACGTTTCGTTATGTGAATTACAATTGTACACACTCTTTATAGAGTAATTTTAACAAATTTTAGTTAAATAATGATGTAACATCAAACATTTTATTTCATTGTATGTAGCAGTTACAGGGTTTGATGTTTTTTGACACTTTCTGTTATTTTTTCTTGACGAGAGCTTTCAGAATGCTCTAATGGATGAAAGCGCTTACCTGGAATTTTAATAAAATTACACACTCAGTACTCGTCTTTTCGTTCACTCAATTTACATTTTAAAATGTCCAAAATTATAGCATGCTATATTGAATACAATAAAACTTACCATCAATTTTTGTTAATTTCCACTCATATGGGAAGGCAAATCGAACTGTCTTAATAACCACTCTTCGTCTTTCTCAAATCTAAAGAAACACTGTTTTTGAAAATGAAGGGATCATATCCTCCATCGTTTCTTCGTCGACAAATTTAATGATTTATTACCACTGCTTTTCAGCCATATTCATTTTATCTTCCTGGGTTGGAGGAACAAAACTGTAAAAAGAAATATTTACTTTACTGATGCAGCAATTTTCAGTTTAGCTAATGTAAAGAACCATGATCTCTAAAGTTGTCGATTGAATTAGTAAAAATTCTGTGTTTTATAAAAATGAAGATAATGGTTGTTAATTGTGAAAGAAAAAATGCTCAAATTTTTTTAATAAAACTTACCGAGTACACCACTTATTACTCCTTCAGAATACACTTTGACATTGTTTTTCCAATTAATAACAATAAAGCAACGAAACAACAGATAAATATTACACTATAGCAATTAAAAAATACACCAATATACCGTAACCTTAAAATAACCTCTACACTTGAACTAAGGAATGATAACATATAAGTGTAGTATAACATATAACATGTGGGGATGGGGATGAGCAATATGATATCGCGCATACGCAGTTATAAAAATCAATAAAATTTGATTACTAACGACGTTACAGTTTTCGTTAATTTTTTGGAATTATCTACCGATTTTAGTTACTCGACGGGCTCTATAGATGGCACGGTCTGCAGTGTCCCTAGCCTGGTATACATTTAGAGACGTGCGTTAACAGGCTGACCCATCACAAACGTATATGAAATGAACGCAATTTACGGTAACTTGAAATTTCAATGTTACTTTTAATATTTATCATTGTTTTTTACATATAATATGTTGTCCAAAGGGTTGAGAGCTTGTTTTTAATCGATATTTCATTCATATAAGCAGTGATAACATGTTCTGATAATATTTTTAACTCCGTTTACCAGAGTTTCATATTTACTTTTTGATTTTTGGGGTAATGATGTGTGTTATACATCTCCTTTGCGGCTAAACGAATATCTGATGGAGTAATATCTATTGATTTTTGATTCATCACTGGAATCACTCATTTTACTAAAATATTTTTCTTGATAACTAAAGAAATATTTTGACAAGTTATCTTGACGTTACATTGAAATTGAAAAAAGAAGAATTTCATATACATTCTAGGATGTAAATGAAATCATATGCGTTCAATTAACCGAAATGGCCACATTTCCATTCTGTAAATTGTGCAGAAAATGGATAATATACATGTGGGTGTAGAAAAAAATGTAAAAAGTCTCGTTGAATATTAATTTATTATTTGTAATTTTGTAAACATAAGCTAAACTTCTCAATCATGCATTATAAAATGTGAAGCGGATGCGGGTCAATTTCTACCGATGTGTCGACTGGGTTAAGTGGTTGGACGATTGGTAAAATTTACCGTTGTAAGCATCTGATCGCATAAAACGCGCCCGACGTAGCATCTGAATGCACCCTTACATTTGACATAACCAAATGACATTTGTATTGTAACGTCAACTGACGCTGTTGTGAGCGACGATACAATTCGATGATTTTAGTAACGGTGCTCGAGAACATCATTTTAGAAAGTATTCGCAAATAGAGCACTCTCAGGCTTGCATATGCATGACATTGGGAACGACGACAATAATAACGCCCCGATTCGAGATTCAGGGCATCAGTGCGGATGAAACTCAATCATCTACCACCATACCTGCAAGAAATGGATCACCGGAGGCGACATTGATTCTCTTTCCGAAATATCGAAACCACACATGACCAACGTTCAACTTTAGAAATATTTTAACAAAAGTTACAGCTTTTATTTTTTAGAACTGAATATCTTTTAAATAAATACATGGAAAATTATCATTGATGCTGCAACTGAAAGATCATATATGAATTATATGGCAAATGTATGCATACTTTGCCCGTAGATAATATACTTTTCAATTAATGGAAAAATATAGAATTGCGGGGAGAGGGAAAAGACGAAATTTTCGGTATAAGAGTGTCTGTCGTCTAGAGCAAAAATATATAAAAGAGGGCGGAGTCGAGACGTGACATGGCGCGAGTGACGAGCAGTCACTCTTCATATTTTTCAAGTTTGTAATAAGTACTTGAAAAAGAGATAGTTGTATTTCATTTTTTTTACAAAAACTGCGATAAAGTATCATAGACAATTGGTATCCAGGGCTAAATTTTGTTTCCAGTGAACGAAATACATATTAAAATTGTTTATGTAGTCATCAAATATAGTGTTGGGTTATTGAATAGGATAATTTTTTATTTAAAAATATAGTACATAATGTGTTTATAAAAATTATTGTTGATTTCGTGTTTGTAAATTTTAGAAAAAAAATGATGAAGATAATTGGTTAGAAGTTATATACTGACGTTTATTCATTATACTAGCTATTCTAATCAAATTGAGTTCTCACAATGCTATAAATTATATTTTATAGGAATAATAATGTATTGCTTCATCGGGCTCCCGGAGAAGACTAATTCTGTCCAAAACTATTACTCCGGAGAATAAGAAGGCCCTTGACAGAGAAATTCAAAAATCCTGCAAAAACGACAAAAACCAGCACATCGCAAGAGTATGCCAAGAACTTGAAGAACTTGCAAATACAAACAGATCCCACGAATTGTACGATACAGTCAGATATCTATCTAGATAATTTAAGCTACAGACACAAATTATAAAAAATGACAACGGTGAAACAATTACAGATGCCAACAACGTAGCAGAAGTGTGGAGACAATATTGCGAAAAACTTTTTTCTACTGATAAAGCCGAAGATTATGGTGTATCAAAAATTGATGAGGTTGAAAAAGAGCCCCCAATCTTAAAAGTCGAAGTAGAAAAAGCCATAAACCTTCTAAAGAACAACAAATCACCTGATGATGATGGCATACCCGCCGAAACAATAAAAGCTATTGGTGTTGCTGCAATCCACAGGCTGTGTGTTGATATTTGGCAAACTGGGGTATGGCCAAAAGAATTGTGAGAATCGGTGTACATGCCGCTACACAAGAGAGGAGGCTCTCCTACAAACTGCAGCAACTACAGAACAATAGCGCTTATGTCACATGCCAGTAAAATTCTGCTTCACATCATAAACAACCGCTTAAAACCCTTCTTACTTCCACAGTCCCGACGAACAGACAGGATTCATGCCAGGAAAGAGAACAAGGGAACAAATTCAGATAATAGAAAAAGCATACGAATCCAATGTAAAATCTTATTTGTGCTTTGTCGACTACAGCAAGGCATTAGACTGTGTAAAATGTAAGAAATTGTGGCTTATCTTGGAGAACATGGGAGTACCAGAGCATATGATTATTATGCTTAAAAATCTTCACGACAACAGCTTTGGGAAAGTGAAAGTCAACAACACGCTATCTAAGTCTTTTACTTTAAAGTGCGATGTAAGCTAGGGCTGAATGATGTCACCGATACTCTTCAATATATACCAACTGTATTTCAAGGTTTAAAATATTGTCTATTCTTTGATTATTTCTTTTCGTCTATACGATTGGCAAAAAAATTGGCAGGTACGAAATTATATTGTTACGCTACTATTCAACAAAAAAGAAACGTTTTTTACACATTGAGGGTCTGCCACCCCATTACCCGGGAAATCCGGGTTAATCCTCACAGATGGCACTTATTTAGGGTCTCAATAACATTCTCTCAAAAAATAGGCCTTAACAAAATCATCGCCAAAAAATGTCACTGGCTCTTAGACTAAAATAAATTTCAAAACGAAATGCTCTTATATTGATACGAATAATAATTACCCTTCGGACTATGTCCTACGCCAAGCAATAAAATGCCTTCCAAAAGTATGAAATAATATACTCGTAGCTATAAAATTCCTGATAAATGTTCATCATATTGATGAACATTATTTACACAAACATCTTCACGAATTTGATAATAAGTATTTGTCTCTCAACAATTTTGATAGGACCACTGGTATTGATAATAACGCAATTGTTGTAATGTTTAATGTCATAATTTCTATAATCCGTAAATATCACTATCAATGGTAGAGAACTAATAAATATCACTACCCTCTACACTGTATTTACAAATTATTCAGATAATTCCTTTTCATCATACACTTATTCTTTATCAATAATTGATAGTGTTTTGTAGCTACGTATAGTTATATGAATATGGAATTTTATGAATAACGCCTTGAGAATAACGATGCGGTTATAATAAAACACTAATTGCCACCGGGATTATTTCTAGATTAACCATTGTTCGGTTTTGCAATCTCAACGAAACTTATTCTAAACAATTACAAATTTAATCACTTTAATCAACTATGAAAAATTTACTTTCACTAAACAATGGACGTTCCAAGCTGTTTGAATTTATATTTGTGAGAATTTCCGTTTTAAATTTCAAGAAGTAAATAAAAATATATACAGGATGGATCAAGAGAAGCAAAACATTTTAAATATCTAATAAGTCCTAGTCTTGCTCGAACATATTTCAAGCACAATTTGGAGTTTTTGACTTACGTAAAATGTGAAATATTCTCTTCTTATAGTTGCGTTTTACCGGACCATTTTTTTTGAGGTACCTTATTGTAGCATAATAAACGAAATCACCAACAGAAGCCTGGCTTTATCAAATTATACTAGACATTCTAACACCAACAAATAGAAGCAGTCATCATAGATAACGCGTGCAAAGAGGTCGTGTATCGTTGGATATTACTTTTTTGCCTTGTGTATTTCGCTCTTTGATGGCTGTATCGAGTAACCCATCACGTGCAATCTTCATATTCATTAAGTATTTATATTCCTCGCATTGTTTAATCTTTGTTCCATCTTCTAAGTCAATGTCTAGTGCTCTCCCTCCAGTACACTTGCACTCTGCTGTTTTAATGCTTACTTCGAGACCCTATTTCTTGTACTCTACATTAGTTTTCGACTCATGTACCTAAAGCCATCATCGTCTTGGACAAGTACAATTTGGTCGTCTGCGAAACATAACGTGTAAAGGGCATTATTATTTAGAGGTATACCCATTCCACTGAATTTAGGTTTTCACACCTTTAGTGCCTGATCCAAATAGTTTTTAAAAAGTTGCTTCAAACCTTTTGTAGCAGCGCACCCTTTGGAGATATTGCGTTCTATTTTAATTTTAGTTTCGTTTCTTTTATATATCTTTTGGACCGCATTTATCAATCCGTTTGTGATGTTCGTTTGTTTTATACTCGATAGTCGAAATTCTGTAACCACCTTCTACAAATCCTTCCTCGCTGCCAATGTGAGTGATAATCAGTCGACGTCCTTTCCCAGAGGGAGCTTTTAAACCGGAAGAGAAACCCTCCATAAAGGCTTGTCGATTGCTTCGTATATTCATGTCTTGCCACACTTTTGACACAGTGTGGCCTTCATTTAACCATGTTTCGTCAAGATAATATATGTGCCGTCCTTCGTTACGAAACTGTCGTATCTGTTTTAAATAATTTCTCCTCCATTCCACAATGTCATTTCGTTCAATTAAGGCACTGTTTCTACTTCTTGTTTGGTAATGAAAATTCATTAATTTTAAAGTTCGTCTCAAAACTTTATCACTGATGTTTGGTAAAGTATCATCAGCTTCTATTACCTTGCTCAATTTAGCTACCGAGGGGATTTCATTCCTAAAATAAAAAGAATGTATTTTCCTACGTATAGCATTCCGTGTTTGGTCGTCCAAAACAATTTTCTTTCTTCCCCTACTTTCCGGTTTACAGTTTTCACCTCGTTCTCTTGTCAAAGATCCGTCCCGCGATTTCTTTAGAATATTGTATATAGTACTCTCAGAAACTTTAGTTAAATAACTGCACTTAATCACAGCGTCACTAACACCCAACTGTTTGTCCATGGCACGCAGTCCTTCGTACACATTTAATATGAGGACTTTTTCTTCCCGAATTAAATTGTTACGACGCCGTTTTTTATCGCCAACACCGCTACACTCCGCCATTATTGTCACTAAATATACCGATATAAATATTACAATAAATACCAATAATAACCGATTTATCACACAAAACCACAACACAAATACTGATGTTACGCTCATGAAGAGAATAAACACCTCACATAACTGTTTACTATCACTGTCTCATTCGCGTAGCTCGATCTATCTATCTCGTTCTCAAAGCCGGAACATTGAAGCGACTCTCCAACATTGTCAAATCGGCGAGTTTTTCACAACAAACTTTGCGTTCAAGAAATATACATAAACACTTTATTTCAAATTTCAAGTAAACTAATTATTATTAGTCTGCTTGAAATTTGAAATAAATATATTAAATTGGTATTGACTTAATTACATTGCATCTTTTGTACCTGAAATATTGACACAGTGGATTTGAAGTGTATTTATGAAATACAGCATTTCTCTCTAGAATACATATGGCAACTGCGCTTTAACCAAAGTGTTGATTAGATATACTCGATAGTCGAAATTCTGTAAAGTGACTCATCGCTCTTACTGTCCATAAAATCAGTTGCAGAAGCGAACTTCATGAGCGCATCATTTTTGAAGGGTTCTTAATAGTCCTAAATAAAAGATAAATAGAAAATGTTCTTGTACGCTCTGGCGTTTAAATTTGAGAGAACAGAAATACGAAATTATTATGGTAGGTATCATTATGTATATACAGGGTGTTACCAAGAATAATACACATTTTTAAGGATGAGCTATAATAAGATGTATATAAAAAAGTCGATAGTCGAAATTCTGTAAAGTGACGTCATCGGTTATCTACCGATTTAAAGTGAACTCCATGAGCGTATCATAGTTTAAGGGTGCGAATACTGAAATATCTGGAATTTCAATTTTTAACATTTGAAATAATAACTTATCACAAGTTGTTCATAAGTAAGTTAAAACAAAATAAAAAAATGTTTAAAAGTCAATTCCAACTTACTACTACTAAAACTAAAAAAAAGTTGTTTGTCAAGACCAAAATAAATTACCAATAAGTATAGGTATGTTGCGAGGTCACTTGTAAAATGTCTGACTAACTGGAAGCGGTATCACTCCCTGACGACTCCTCAGAATCATCGCTTTCTCATCCTATATCGATAATGAGTGGTTCCGTCATTACTTCTACACGTATGTCTAAATCCCAAAACTTGATTTCTTCTTTTAATACGTGTTGAATACATTTACGCCAACTCTCAGCAGTAACGGTATGCAGCGCCTCGTCAAACAGTTTCTCAACGTCAGCCATTTTGAATGTACTGTTTTTTCTCGCAACATAATTTTTCACTTGGGCCCAAACCAGCTCGATGGGGTTTAACTCACAGTGGTAGGGAGGAAGTCTAACAACTGAGACGTTGAAATCTTTCGCCATTTCATCGACAACGTACTTAATATAACTGCTTTTATGTTTCCGTACGAGAGATAATAATTCAACTTTTAGCATTGCCTCGTTGTGCGGAATGCTTTTACTCTCTAACCAATCAATTATAACCCTCTTGCGGCTAGCTGAAGTAGGTATTTGCTCCAGTCGACGAGAGTGGTATGAAGCATTATCCATAACTATCACTGAACCAGGAGTTACCTTTGTTAAAATTGATCTAAACCATGTTTCAAACCGGTTACCATCCATCTCTTCATGGTAATCGACAGTTTTTTTGGACTGAAAACTTAGTAATCCACCTTCTACAAATCCTTCCTCGCTGCCAATGTGAGTGATAATCAGTCGACGTCCTTTCCCAGAGGGAGCTTTTAAACCGGAAGAGAAACCCTCCATAAAGGCTTGTCGATTGCTTCGTATATTCATGTCTTGCCACACTTTTGACACAGTGTGGCCTTCATTTAACCATGTTTCGTCAAGATAATATATGTGCCGTCCTTCGTTACGAAACTGTCGTATCTGTTTTAAATAATTTCTCCTCCATTCCACAATGTCATTTCGTTCAATTAAGGCACTGTTTCTACTTCTTGTTTGGTAATGAAAATTCATTAATTTTAAAGTTCGTCTCAAAACTTTATCACTGATGTTTGGTAAAGTATCATCAGCTTCTATTACCTTGCTCAATTTAGCTACCGAGGGGATTTCATTCCTAAAATAAAAAGAATGTATTTTCCTACGTATAGCATTCCGTGTTTGGTCGTCCAAAACAATTTTCTTTCTTCCCCTACTTTCCGGTTTACAGTTTTCACCTCGTTCTCTTGTCAAAGATCCGTCCCGCGATTTCTTTAGAATATTGTATATAGTACTCTCAGAAACTTTAGTTAAATAACTGCACTTAATCACAGCGTCACTAACACCCAACTGTTTGTCCATGGCACGCAGTCCTTCGTACACAATTAATATGAGGACTTTTTCTTCCCGAATTAAATTGTTACGACGCCGTTTTTTATCGCCAACACCGCTACACTCCGCCATTATTGTCACTAAATATACCGATATAAATATTACAATAAATACCAATAATAACCGATTTATCACACAAAACCACAACACAAATACTGATGTTACGCTCATGAAGAGAATAAACACCTCACATAACTGTTTACTATCACTGTCTCATTCGCGTAGCTCGATCTATCTATCTCGTTCTCAAAGCCGGAACATTGAAGCGACTCTCCAACATTGTCAAATCGGCGAGTTTTTCACAACAAACTTTGCGTTCAAGAAATATACATAAACACTTTATTTCACATTTCAAGTAAACTAATTATTATTAGTCTGCTTGAAATTTGAAATAAATATATTAAATTGGTATTGACTTAATTACATTGCATCTTTTGTACCTGAAATATTGACACAATGGATTTGAAGTGTATTTATAAAATACAGCATTTCTCTCTAGAATACATATGGCAACTGCGCTTTAACCAAAGTGTTGATTAGATAGCTCTGACTCACTTTACACAATTTCGACTATCGAGTATAGCTCTGACTCACTTTACACAATTTCGACTATCGAGTATAGTGATGTGCACAATTCAGTGAGAGGTCTGTCGCATTCAATAAATAGACTTACTGATTTACTGCGGTCTTTTCAAGAGTAACAGAGAACAGATGGTCTACTGTGAGCTCTAAAACCCGCTTGTTCTTCCGCCTCCAAGTTTTCGATCTCATTTTATAAAATATTACCATATATTCCACTCAGTGTACTAGGTAATGCAATCCTCCTATAATTTTCGCACTGGTCTCTGGAGCCTTTTTTGTGAATTGTTGATATTATGGATATGTGCCATTCAGTTGGTATGTTCGTACCATTCGGACAGTTTTGGAATAGTTTTCTATGTTCGTAGAGCGTCTCGGTTCCTGCTTTAATTATTTCGGTGAGAATATCACCTGGTGCTGTAAATTTTCCGTTTTTCAGTGACTTAATTACTTCTTCAGTTTCCCGTCGACTCACTCTTAGCGGAGAAGAAATTATATTAATTGCAGTTGTGTTTATTTCTTTGTTAAATTCTGGTCTATTCCCAGTTATTAGATTTTTGAAGTATTCTTCTCACTTCAGTGGTAAAGGAAATGATGACTGAAAATCGTTGTTTACGTCTCAGAAAGATAGGCGCTGAAATCTCTGTGTGTCACTAATTCATTCGTATCATTTTCAATTATTTGGGCTTGATAACGCACCATCTTATTGTGATCAAATTTCCAGACAAGAACTCAATAAATTTTTGAAATATTTAAAAAATATTCCCATGAATAGATTATTCGTTAGCGTAAGTATATTTATTCGAGTAGGGTTTCTTTTAAAGCCATACAATAAATTTGTATACAAATCGAAAAAGTTTCGAAAGTTTTTTTGAAATAACGCATATTTTACTCACAAGTTTGAGTAACTTCCTACCCACCATTTATCTGATCTTTTTGGATTCAAAAAGAAAAAAATAATCCAAAAATGAAAATTTGACGTAAATGATAGGCATTGAATATGAAGGGTTTCTAGCAAAAACAACATTTGTCAAGAAATTTACTTATTGGCAACATTGTAATAAAAAATATCATCACTTTGTCCCTACAATATATTTCCAGAAAAAACCACATATATCATGATGGTTTGCATGAAGTATAAGGGAATCCGCAAAAACCGCACTTGTTACAGACATGTGCTGTTTTTGATGGAAACTTAATGTTGTTGTTAGTCTTAAAATTGGAAACCGCTTCGGAAAGGCAAAAAAATTAAGCTCAATCTAACAGAAAGTGAAAGGAGTTGCACACGTTAATCATAAAGGAAAAGCAAATTGGTGATAATTGTTCTTAACCTCAAAATTATTATTGTAGTCCTGTGTTATAAATGCTTTGAGGAATTATCAGAGACGACCACGTAAACGTGTTATTTCTGATTATTCGGACTCATCAGCCAGTGATGCAGCGGTGCCAAACTAAGAACACTCTAGAGTTCGAACCAAAAATGACGGTTGTATTTACCTTGAGATTCCTGTTTGTAAAAAGGGTTTTATTAGCGTTCATGGAATAACTCCTGCAAGGCTGAGACAATTGCAGGAAAGTATCAGCATTGATCTAAAATCACCCACGGATAAACGTGGAACGCATGGCAACAGACCAAACGCGCTGCCACTGGAAGTCCAATGTTTGATCAAAAATCACATTAAATCGTTCAAACCTCGTCACTCTCATTATTCCCTGAAACAAAATCCTCAACAAAATCTTCCTGAGACTTAAACTGTTTGAAAGTTTTACAGGTCCTTTTTAGAAGATTATCATATTCAAATCAGGGTACAAAGACTACTGGAAAGTTTTTAAAACTAAATTTAATATCAAATTCCGATTGCCCCGAACCGATACGTGTACAACATGTGACTCATTGTTACAGAAAATATCTGCAACCGAAGACGCTGAACAAAAAGAATATTTAATGACACAAAAGCAATTCTATTTGAGGAAATTCCAGGCGTTTTATGACCTTAAGAAGAAATGGAAGGTGAGAGCTCAGAGTGGAGAAGCAACGATGGACTTTATACAAAACTCACCTCTACCTCATGTGAAGGACAACTTGGCCATTAAATGTAGACAACTATTTATAGTATTATGTATTTGTAGTGTATAATC
The DNA here is from genome assembly GCA_963921935.1 of Galeruca laticollis. Taxonomy (NCBI): domain Eukaryota; kingdom Metazoa; phylum Arthropoda; class Insecta; order Coleoptera; family Chrysomelidae; genus Galeruca; species Galeruca laticollis. Next base: position 175,086,474 of record OY998178.1, on the reverse strand, counting down.
TTAAAGATGATAGTGCATCAATGTACGTTTATAACGAATAGGTGGGTAACAAAGGAAAAAACAAAGTGACTTCTCCACTGATTAATTACTCCTCGACCCTTCCTTTCGATATTTGGTACTTCTTAGTGATGGATGCCCAGGACAGAATAAAAACTACGTTATGATGCATTTGCTGTATATAATGGTTCATTGTTTGAAGTTATTTGACAACATAACGTATATTTTTCCAATTCGGGGACACTAATTTCTTTCTAATGACAAGGATATTTTTCAGTTATGTCTTAGCGAAAAGTCGTAGAAATAGCTGAGATTACCGAAGACTGGGATGCTAGGGGAGAAGCGGGGAATCATACGCAGCGGGCAATCATACGCATCTATCTATACGTCCAGGCGATCGTTGAATATCGCTGCTAATCGGATAGACCCATGGCAATAAATATTTCCCCCATCTCCGTTGCAAATCTGTTCAGTTCCACACTTGTGTTTGTTAGACACAGACATTATTCACTTTTCGGCACTTTTATTATAATATTTGTGTGACTAAAATAAAGGTGAGATATTTATACCTATTTATAAGTCATTCTAATTGTTGTCTGTGGAAGGACAAGCATTTTCAAAAGTAAATGATGTAAATAAATCGTGGCAATATTGATTATATCTCTTGAAGTAACTTAAAAGAATAATGGCGTCAAATCGGGTAATGATACGCGGATGCGTACCATTACCCGCGTAGTGTCCGAAAGTGATTTAAAAATTTGTGTTTTGATTCTTTATAATTAAAATGTTTTTCAGATGCCCAACAAGTACAAGAGAAAAACGAATATCGCTGGTTGGACCGAGGAGACTCTACAGAAAGCTCTGGATGCAATAGCTTCTGGCAGAAAAATACGAGAAGTTTCCAGGTCATTCAATATTCACGAGGCAACACTAAGAGCTCGTAGAAAAAAAAACGACAGATCTGCTCCAAGATTGGGAAGACCTGCGACATTCTCATCTGAAACTCAAATGGCAAATCACGTTCTTAAGTTGGCTAACTTGTTTCATGGATTGACTCCTGCGGAGTTACGAAAAATCGCTTTTCAATATGCGGAGGCCAATGGAATACGACATGATTCTAATAAAATTCGTCAGGAAGCTGGAAAGGATTGGTTGCAGTAATTTTTTAAGAGAAACCACCAAATCAGCTTAAGAAAACTTGAAGGAACTAGTGTGAATAGAATAACGGCTTTTACTGAAGAATATGTTAAACATTTTTTTCAAACCTAGCAATCCTAATGGAGAAATATAATTTTTCAGAAACCTACTAAGCAGCTGGGACCAAAAAGTGTTAAACAGTTTGGATAAAAAATATCTTGGGAATGTGGAAAGAACGTCACTGCTATATGCGCAATGAGTGCTTCTGGGGGCTTTATTCCACCGCTCCTGATCTTTCTTCGGAAACTAATGTCTCCCACGTTGACGAAAAATGGGCCAGACGAGGGAATTTATGCAGTTACCGATAATGGCTGGAACGACGAAAAATGTTTCCTACAGTGGTTGCAGCATTTTAAATTGTATGTAAATTCAAATCCAGCAAACCCTGTTCTGCTGCTTCTTGACAACCATTATAGCCATATGTCTCTTCTGATTTATAACTAATGCAAAAATAATGGAATAGTTATGTTGACGATACCGCCACATACGTCCCCCCGCATACAGCCACTGGATAGTTCATTTTTTGGACCATTTAAATGCGCTTTCAATTAGCAGTGCGATATTTTTTTTAAAACTGCTAGCAAGAGAAAATAACTTTTCCAGATTTAGCTGAAATATTCAACAATGTCTATGTTAAAATTGCGACTATGGAAAAGATTATTTCAGGGTTTAGTTCATCTGGAATCTACCCCTTTAATCCAGATAAACTTTCAAAAGAGGATTTTGAAGCTGCTAGCCAATATATGCCTACTGTATCTGATGATTTGGGCTCTACAAATGATTTTGATCCCGGTCGGTCAACTTCACATGCCGCAGTCAGACCTCAAATGTGTCCAAAAGAAAAATCAAAGGCAACAAATGGTTTAAGAGGAGAAAAAGTTGACATTGACGAACTGTCACCATTGCCGTCATATTCTGGAAGAGGTAAAACTAAAAAGGTGCCAAAGGAAAGTCAGAGATATTAACGGCTACACCTATGAAATCAATTCTCGAAGAAAAACAACAAAGAAAAAATAAAAATATTTCTGCTCGAGAAGTTAAGAAAAAAAATATTAAAGCGAAAGTGGAAATACGTAAAAGACCAAAAAACAAGAGAAATATGGAATTAGACACTGATACTTCCGAGGACGATGAAATTGACGAAAAAGATCTTGTTAATGATGACGAAGTGGATGACATGGATTTGGTTTCTAACGAGAACGACCATTGTTCGTTGTGCGAAAAGTTCGGAAAATATGGAGAAATGTGGTACAGATGTGTTCGTTGCGGGGAATGGGTGCATTCCGAATGCAGTGAGCAAGACTCTGCCACTAACTACGAATGCGACTCTTGTCGCAAAAAGGGACCTTGTTGCGGAATTTTAACTTGTGAAATGTGTTTTATGTTCTTGTTTTTGATATATTTCAAATAATTATAAGTTTTCTATTCAGAAGTTTGAATATTCTGTACTGTTTTTTCGATAAATAAGATTTATAGAAACAGTTTTATTTGCGTATCATTACCAGACACAAGGCGTATCATTATCCGCCGTGGCGAATAATGGTACGCAAAGCAGAAAACTTGGCTTTAGCTATTTTTCTAAATACTCCTTTTATTTAAAAAAAATTAAAGATGGCTATGTTAAAGGGAACATACCAGTAAACAATCGTGTTAAAGCTGTAGTTTTTAGGGATTAAAATATCTAGTCTAGGACAAATATTGCTTAGGTGCCCTCCTTTCCCCCATTATTCGAATATGTCGGGAACAACCAAAACCGTTTAATTTGATTAAAGTTAAACAGAGTAGTTTTTATTCTAAGTTTTTCTCTAAAAAGCCTCGTCCCCCAGTAAAGCTCAAACCTCTAAGTATGTATCGCATTCGGATGTAAGTTAAGTTTCTAGAAATAAGGGATAACTACAATGGATCATGGAGGCAATCCATTATTCGAAACAAGACCCATCTCTCCACTGACCTCTAGATGCTCCCTTGGTACCGATTACCTATACCTGTAAACCCTGTCTCATATCTTGACAATCAAAGAAAATTGTAAATTTTATGATTCCTTATCATCATCAAACAACCATGACGATACCGACAATAATATGGATCCAGAGGGTAATAGCAGTATTTATGAATAAGTTTAGGTACTAATCAGAAATGGGTTCTGTTTTCCTTGTTTTGAATAAAATTATGTATCCTTTTTTTCTAAATACCTACGTTTTCTAGTAATTTATTGTGTGCCTAAAAAACAATATAGAATTGAAATTACTCTCATTTTTACTGCAAAATGTCACACACGTCAAACAAAAATATATTTTTATAATTCGCGTATAAAAGAGACTTCATTACAACATTGTTTACAGTGTCACAATGAAGTTCTTTGAACAGTGTTATAGTAATATTTAGTGTACAGTTGGTTATTGTATTTAGTTATATTTTTATTTGACATTTGACTTTACCCTTGACACAAATTATAAATAAAATGGTCTAGCGTTGTTTTAGTGAGCAAATTATTATATTAAAGGTAAATTAGAGTGATTTATATATTATTAGTATTAATGAATAAAGTACGCTAGCGTTTATTTATAAATGATTTGTCAATCGTTTATTTTTATATTGCATACTTTCAATATATAGGTATAAAAAACGTTCGATTTTTGGGATAAATTACCAGATATCTATGTGAAGATGTATTACAGAAATAATTCTGTTCATGATATAATATAACTAGATCGCAAGAGCATATACGAAGAGACTCTTTTTTAAACAAATAATCATCCTCTTTTTGCTTAAATGAAAGTTTGTTTACAATTTACACAAGTATTCGGTTATAATATGTCAAAAGTCAGAAGTGCTGAATAAAACCATCTGTGATCTGACCAATTAGGAATCTACAGAATTGCCAACTTAAATTCAAACCACTCCTCCTAGTTTAAAAACAGGGATTATATGAAATTCTATTTTATTTAAATAATTAAATAAATGCGAATTATGAAAAATATTGTGTAAAACTTGTGCCACAATGACTTTCTGTAGTACTCGTGATTTGCACAACTCACCGCTTCGCGGTTCGTTGTGCAAAGTTCACTCGTACTACAAAACGAGTCATTGTGACACTTGTTTTACAAATAACTATTTTATAATTCGCGTTTAAAAGGGACTTCATCATAACATTGTTTACAGTGTCACAATGAAGCTCTTTGAACACTGTTATAGTAATTTTTAGTGTACCTATAGTTGGTTATTGTATTTAGTTATATTTTTATTTGACATTTGACTTTAACCTTGAAACAAAATATAAATAAAATGGTCTAGCGTTGTTCTAAATAGAAAATTATTATTTTAAAGGTAAATTAGAATGATTTATATATTAAAAATAATAATGCATAAAGTACGCTAACGTTTATTTACCAATGCTTTGTCAATTGTTTATATTTATATATTATACAGGATCAATATATAGGTATACAAAACGTTCGATGTTTGGCATAAATTACCAGATATCTATGTAAAGATGTATTACAGAAATAATTCTGTTCATGATATAATATAAATAAATCGCAAGTGCACATACGAAGAAGCTCTTTTTTAGACAAAAAATCATCCTCTTTTTGCTTAAATGAAAGTTTGTTTACAATTTACACAATTATTCGGTTATATTATGTCAAAAGTCAGAAGTGCTGAATAAAACCATCTGTGATCTGACCAATTAGGAATCTACAAAATTGCCAACTTAAATTCAAACCACTCCCCCTAGTTTAAAAACAGGGATTATATGAAATTCTATTTTATTTAAATAATTAAATGAATGCGAATTATAAAAAATATTGTGTAAAACTTGTGCCACAATGACTTTCTGTCGTAATCGCAAACTTCGCTCGTACTACAAAACGAGTCATTGTGACACTTGTTTTACAAATAACTATTGCCAACGATCACTTAATAAAAAATAAATATTTTACGTCCTATCTAAAAGTATATGGTACCCATATATCACTAGAGTGATATATGATAATTCACGCTATCGCATTTACATAGCATATGTTACTTTGACTACACAACACTCACAACAATCCGGCATATTCCCATAGGGTTACGATACGATATTTTCACTAAGTAAACCTTTATGCCTGCGTATTTTGTTTAAAGAAATTCGTTTCTCAAATATATCGTATCGACAAAATATCAAAATTGTTAGTATTAACACTTTTCATAACGATCTTTTCTAATATTGATATTTTTAAAACAATATATTTATAAAGGTGCGGTGTATCGATACTTTACACAGTATAGCCCATCTCTATAGGTCACACGAATTATTTGACGTACTCCAGAAATATATTAATGTTGAAGTTCGAATTGTCAATAATACCAAATTATTACCAACTTGCCAATCTGCCTACGGCGCGGGACGCAAACGTCAAGCTGCGTGTATAATGGATATCATAAATTGTTCGCTTGATAATATACTATTTTTTTTCAAAATGTGTAGTTTTTTAATACAACTAAGTAATAAAGTTTCTTTACACACTTTTGAATATAACTTTTCCTATAAACCGTTTTAAGCAATATTTATCAAGTTTCAAGAAAATAAATTTTAAAGCTTTCCTCTAAATTCATGTTTTTTGACAAATGTTGTTTTTGCTAAAAATCCTTCATATAAAATGTCAAATAAAAATGCAGATCACGTGCAGCAAATAAATTTTCTGTTTGGATTAATCCTTTTTCATGATTTTGAGATAAAGAATGTAACAAATATAAAGAAAATACGTATGAAATTTCACAAAATGAAAAGACAATATATTTTTTCATGTAAAAAAATATTCGCAATCTCTAATTTCCATATCAGAATTCTCTCCTATTATTTCCTCAAAGGAGATTTTTTTTATTTAATTATCAAATTGAAACTCATTATAAAAAAATTCCTTTGATATTCGATCACTCGTCTAATTTCCGTACGAATGATTCAATTGCAATTACAGCTAGTGTAAACACAGTAAGGAAATAGCTGTAGATAACCACGATTATTATTTCAAGCCACAGGCGTGTCTAATAGAGCGCATTCTTAAAAACAGGTTAATGTTTACACGTTCGGAGGTAAATACTGTAATATAAGCCTTATAATAATTATCCACTGTTGAAAATATGCATGTAACGTCATGAGTTAGTTATTGCTAAGTGTATCTCGAACAAAAACCAAAATAAGATGACGATTACTATTAGCAATTAAACCCCTATAGTCTATTTGGAAAATAGATAGAATATAATGTTAATTCGTTTTTTAAATAGATCATAAAGAAGCGTCATAGGCGTACACTATTTATAATGTCAATTGAAGAAATTTTAAATGTTAAACGTGTCCTCGAAATATGTTTATTTCTTATATTAACCCTCAACTACTACCGACGGGTCCTGAGGACCCGAACGAATTTTTAAACTGATGTATTTTCTTTTAAAGGTAGCGAAATATCTTGCGCGCCCCTGTACTCTCCTACTCCAAAGATTACTTACTGCAGCAAGTTCAAGTGCTACGCTCAGTATCGCAGTTGCCGTTCAATAGTGACGTTCGGGTCACCAGGACCCGTCGGTAGTGCACGTGTTCTAAGTTTGTTTTTATTAACTGTGGTTTGGATTTTAAATAATTGCGGTGGTACTCAGGTAAATGGGTTTGTTTTATTTACACTATTTATAATATTTAAATAATTCTTTTTAAATCAGTAATGTATTATTTTATTATTCCAAAAAAAAATATTTTTTAAATAATAATGTGAACTTATAGTGTTCATATTTATTTTCAGAAAACGGCATCCAGATCAGGAGGTTTAAATGATAAATAACTAGAAGCGATATTAAATGATGAAGAGTTTTGGCAAGAAGACGAGGACGGAGGTGTACACAGATTGGCTGAAAGTGAAGAAAATGAATTAGGAGCGGTGGTTGGTGAGGCTGCAATACTACAAGAAATAGAGACCTTCGCAAATGAAAGTGACCAAGACGAAGAAGATAACGAGATCTATAGCGAACATGATACTATTACAGACCAAGAAATATCCGACTCAGAGGACGAAGAAGACGAAGAAATTGTGAGAAATGCCTGGTAAGGAAAAGACAATACCAAATGGGCAAAAACACCAAGTATTAGAGGACGAACGGCATCTCATAATATAGTTACTGTTTTGCCGGGATTAATCGGCGCTGCTCGAAATAATCGTCCATCTACCCCCCTCGAAGCTTGGAATTTACTGCTTTCTGAGGAGATGCTGCAAAAAATTGTTACCTACACTAACATAAAAATTGCTTTGTGTAGAGAAAAATGTGAGACATTCAGAAGACGTCCTCAGGCGAAAAAGAAATGCAAACCAGCTTTTACTGCTGACACCAGTTTAACTGAGGTAAAAGCGTTGTTAGGTCTTTTGTATATACAAGGTATATTTAAATCTGGACACGAAGACATTCGATCAATGTGGGCTGTAGATGGGACTGGGAGACCTATTTTTCGAAGTACCAAGAGTCTCGCTAGATTTTCATTTCTACTAAGTTGCCTGAGACTTGATAATATACAGACACGAAAAGAGAGGCTCAAGACCAATAAATTAGCCCCTATTTCCGATTTTTTTAATGAGTTTGACACCAGATCGAAAACATGTTATTCCCCAGGGTTTTATCTAACCGTTGACGGAATGTTAATACCATTCCGAGGAAGATGTTCGTTCGGAATGTTTATTCCGAACAAACCCGCTAAATATAGTATTAAGGTACAGATATTGGCCGACGCAAAAACTTACAAATAAATCCACTGCTGCAATTAAACCCACCTTAGCAAATCCTACCAGGGTTATTCTACGACTAGCAGACTGTATTGAAGAAACTAAAAGAAACATTACGGGTGATAACTGGTACACCTCTGTAGAACTTTTAGAGGAATTAAAAAAGAAAAAATTAACTTATGTTGGCACCGTAAAGAAAAATAAAAGTGCTATACCTCCCGAATTCTTGCCACACAGAAACCGACCTATTCAGTCATCGATTTTTGGATACTGCTCTACCAATACTATAGTCTCCTACGTTCCCAAGAAAGGAAAAAGTGTAATTATGCTTTCCAGTATGCACCATAGTGGGTCCGTTAATGAAGAGAGTCAAAAGCCAGAAATTATCCATTTCTATAATGATACAATGTCAGGAGTCGATGCTCTTGATGCAAAATGTGCACTTTATTCTATATCTAGAAGAACAAATAGATGGCCAATGGCAATTTTCCATACAATCCTGAATATTGCAAGTGTCAATTCTCGTGTATTGTATCAATTTGCTTTACATGGTAAAGCAATAGCACGATTTAATTTCATAACATTTGCGGTCCAGAATGGTTAATAATAAGGTCCCTTTAAAAATTCGAAACGTGATAGCAGATACTTTAGGAACGGTGAATCCAGCTGCAGAAGAACTGAAACAATCTATCGTAAAGAGCAAAAGAAAGAGATGTGCCAATGTCCAGCCGCCAGGGATAGAAAGACAGCCATATGTTGTGATGTTTGTAACATACCAATATGTAATCAGTGTTCTAAAAAGCTATGTCCAAAGTGTTTTCAAAAATTGGTTTAGGTTTTTTTGTGTTGATAACAATGTAGCAAGTATGTTCTTTAATAATAATCTTTCCTGAGATTGTTTGTTATAAAATTTTCTGGCCACCCTTTACAGTGGCTCCTGGGGACCCGTCGATAGTCAATATGTTAATGAGATTGGTCGATTGTAGCTGAGGGTTAAAATCCTATTTTTAATATTATAATAGTTATTTATACTACGGGATGTAAGTGTCATTTACCAGTCGAGGACGATTTTGGTCCCGAGCGACAGAGAGACTAGTAAATGTACTTTACACTAAAACCAAATCGAATTCCTGAATGCGATTCTAGAATCGTAACGCAAAAGAGCCCTTAAAGTATAGGACGCGAGAAAATTTGATTTTCTGTATCTAGAAAAATAATGGAAATGAAAATATAACTATACACATGAAGATGAAATGTTGTTCTCATATTTAATTCTAAAATTTCTTTATCTTTGTGAATAATTCGGAAATAGTTTTAAAACCTCTAGAACTAATAATTTTAACATGTATTCTTGAATTTTTCAAAATTCACTTATGTATGTAGTATTGCGATTTATGGGGCATATAGAAAAAGGTTATTTTTATGAAATAAACTTTGTACTTCTATTTTTAATGGTTACGAACATTGTTCAAATAGTGGCAACGTCTTCCTGAAATTGCGACTCAAAAGACGCCTGTCTCGCTTTTGGGCAAGGACAAGGAATTTTTAATATGAACAGAAACTAAATTAGTATAAGAAAATGTCAAATATTTTATTTGTTAGAGTTCGATTTTATTATCTAAAGTCTATTAAATATTGTTGAGTATCTAAAGTAATCAAAAATTTCTGATACAGACTTGAAAGGTTGAAATAAATTTACACATTTTTGAAACCAAAACAATATTTATTTCAAAAAAATGTACAACACAAATAAAAATTCAACAAACAATAGAAAAATATGAATATATGATATTCTCATCTCCTATTGTCCGGAGAACAAAATCCTTTTAGGTAAATGATTTCTAATTGGCGTTTTAATTTCACTTTTCTTCTTAACAATAAAGTGTATTCTGATTTGTAGGTATTTTGTCCATATGGCTATTAAAAAGTAAATGTGATTAACATCATTTTACAACACATACTTATTCAAACCTTAAGACAAATCCATTATTAGAGATTTGTTCATAAGTGTGTTAATTAACAATTCAAAGGACTTTTTCCTCTGCAGATTTTGTTCAAGAACTCTTAAGACCCTTCCAGAAATTTTTCAAATGCGTATAACATCATTTGAAGGATATGTTAATCCTCCTTTACTTTTATGGGCAATCAAAGAATTAAGCAAATTTGATTTAAGTCCAGTTAATGCCCCATCACATGCTTCACATTTCAAGGTGATTCTCAATTGTAAAACAACAAATCCAGCTATATATGTGATAATTTGTTTACTACATGTTGACAACATAAATGGATTCATAATATAGTCATGATCGTTAAAGATATTTTTAATTAAGTCATAAATTGTGGTCATCCTTGCCTATTCATCTTTATCAAATTGAGGAATATTATTTTTTATCAGGGAGAAAGAGTGCTCTTATTGAAAGATCTGAAATAGTATTGTGGAGAAGAGAGTATCTAAGGAAAATTAACGAGTTTCGGAAGTAAGGAAGAAATATTTATTATACGGATGAAACATGAGTCAACGAGGGGCACACGGTGAGAAAAGTAGGGCAAGATGGAAGGAAGTGCTAGCAGATTTGTGTTAAATGGTGAATGAATATTTAAATCCAAGAAAACGGAAGACTACCATGAAGAGATGAACGCAGAGGTGTACGGGAAGTGGTTTGGACACATTACTGAAAATTTGGAACCAGGCTCTGTCGTCGGTATGGATGATACTCCTTACCGCAATCGACACTGCGAAAAAATGCCAAAATTGGCATGGAGAAAAGTTCAAATGCAAGAATGGTTACGAGATAAAAGCAACTCTCACGATGGAAACAGTGTAAGGAACGAATTGCTTCAAATGGTGAAGATACATGCCTATAAATATGAAGATGAATTAGCATTGAGCCATGGAATTACTATATTAAGGTTATCCCCGTGTGAGTTGAATCCAATTGAATTAATTTGGGTACAAGTAAAAGAGGATGTAACACGGGAAAATAGAACGTTTAAGTTAGCCGATGTGGAACGGCTTCTTAAGAAATCATTGGAACAAGTGACAACAGAAAACTGGAGCAAGTGTATTGCTCATATTCAAAACGAAGAAAAGAAAATGTGAAAAGTACACAATATGGCTGATAAAGTTATCGATGATATTATTATCAATGTCGGTAATAGTGATTGTGAATATTGATTATGCAAAGTCTGGAAATGTTGGGTAAGTTCTAACATTGTTTTTCGATGTTATGAGTTTTATTTTTGTACCAATGATATCCTTCATTGAAAAAAAATTCCTTTTGTTTTAATTGAAGAATTTTTTTCATTCTATATATGTTTCACACGTCCAAAAAATAGTTCAGGAAAATGTAACAATGCTATTTTTGACCCCTCAAAAAAACGGGGGGAAGAGGTTATTGTACTTTCCAAACTTTATGGTTCGACTTTAGTTTCGTTTCATTTGATTAATCATTGGAGTTGTTATAAAATAATCGATTATTCTTCTATATCCATTTATCATTGCCATCTCTACATGCTTATAGTAATACTGTTGCTCGCGCGTATTTCATGATCTTTTCGTTTGAATATATCAACAACAAATAAGAATATCACAAAACAAAGATGAACGTTTTGAAATATGAACATTTTACTTTCGAAATCGGATCATACTTGTCGCATTGAGGCCTGCTAGAGAATTGCATAGTAAAAAATTCAAATGGCCACAGATCGAAAAGTATGCACCCCGCAACAAAAACGTCCACGCCACTGTGCAAGACTTATATCGGTACAGGCGGATGTCATTGCACTTATCAAACTTCTTGGTTTTAGTATACATCCCGTGAAGTATATAAGATTTTTTCTCCTCCCTGCATAATTTATTCTTGGATCTTTATTAATTTAATTCGATACTTTGAAAAATTTCCATAAATAAACCTTTAAGGGCCCAAACCAAAATTTATAAAAATCGTGCTTTCTATACTTAAAACTCACTATGTATTATTAGTAAACATAATTGATGAAACACACTGCATTATTTCTTAAAATCAAAATGTATTGATTTACTTCATAAAACAATATTTAAAAAACGAATTTCCAAAAAAATGTTGCATTTGCAGAGTTTATTTATCACTTTATTATAAAGCTCTCAAAGATACCTATGATCGATCAAGGAACAACATTTTTAAGGGACAACCCTGGAACCGGAGTAGAGGCCAGGGCCAAAATAAAAAAATTGTCTCCAGTTATTTTCACAAGCTTTCGAATGGACCATATTACAAGTCAAAAGACGTCATCCACACCGAATTAGGGCTGTCCACAATTGATGAAACACCTTGTATTATATTTTCAAAATGTATTGATTTACTTCATAGAACAATATTTAAAAAACGAATTTCCAAAAAATGTTGCATTTGCAGAATTTATTCACCACTTGGGTATAAAGCTCTCAAAGACGCCTATGATTGATCAGGGAAGAAACCCAAGCTCACAAAATTTTTAAGGGCACACCCTGGAACCGGAGTAAAGGCCAGGGCCAAAATAAAAAAATTGTCTCTAGGTATTTTCACAAGCTTTCGAATGGACCATATTACAAGGCATAAGACGTAACCCACACCGAATTATTATTGTTTAGTTTATTTATTGTTTTAAACTTTTCTATGAGTAAAAAAATGTTATTACTCGCCCGGTATATTTGAAAAAACAATTTAAAAGATCTCAAGAAATAATTACACTCACCTTTTTATACTCTTAATATCCTAGCTTTAACTATATAGATGAAAACTCAATAACCTCAGGATCTTGTGTTCATGGAAATAAATAATTTTGTTCTATTTTATATTATAATTGCCGAAAATTTTTGTAATCAACTAAAAGGTTTCAAATAAAAATAAAATTCTTGTTTTTCTTTTCTCTACAAATTTTTACAGAACGGTCCTGTACATTCTGTTTCGAAACCCCTCTCAAGTTCCAATACACCTCATCAATGCTGCCAACTGATAAATTAAATAATGGTCTTGAGAAGAAATTCACCAACAATTAAATCTTTTCAATTAGAAAACGTTGTTTAATGTCAAATCATGAAGAACAAATACATTATTCGTATACAAATTTTTAAAAAGAATAGCTTATCTACAGTGATCGTTCATTCAATACACATTTACACAAATGGGTTAATATTAAATATAGGTACAACTATGCAACATATTATACACACCAAATAGACCATGTCATGTCAATAAGCTTTATAACGAAAAATGGCGGATGTGGTGATAATTAATGTCTGTGAAATTTCAAAGTTTAACGATATATACACAATGCAAGTGAGTTTATTTAACTTTGTGAACGAAATAATTTTAAATACCTGTTCACTTATGTTCAATTCCTTGGATACTCTGCAGTCCCTCTTGTTTAGGAATAAACCAAAGAAGATATTATATTTCAGTTACATCAATACATTTTTGATGGGTTTCCATAGTCCAATTCTTTCTGAGATGTATCGTGGAGATATTATTTCCACGATACAAAGCTTTACTTTCTTATACGGATCAATATTCGAGGTTAGTATTCTGCTATTTATACAAATCTCTTGTTACCTTTCTATTTATTAATTTCTTTCACAAATTTTACTGAATTATTTTGATGAATAATGTATTTCTTTTTATATTTACCATTCAAAATGCACAGCTCTTCTTGTTAATACTCAATTTTTTTCAAAAAATTAAATCTTCACCACTATTCATTGTTAAAAAAAATTGTACTTAGTTCTTAGTGTCCATTATCAACCAATTTTCAAATCAGCTTGCCGCTGATTAAAACATTACAAGTATTATTCACCAATCAAATAAGTTATAAAAATTTTTGTTGGTAAATCTCATCTCACGTTTCAAATTATTTATTTATCTATTTTAGAACATTCCGTTTTATATTTCTAAATAATCAAATTACATATTCTACTTCCTTTTATATAATTTCCCAAATATTTTAAACTGTCAGTTATATTTATTTTCATTTGATCTATTAAACATGACAAATAATTTAACAAATGTCATACATTATAACCCTAATGTTTTTATTATTTTGACTTTTATCCCTTGACATGTTATAAAAGAATTTCTTAGTGATTCCAAAGAGTTTCTTACGGTATCTAATAGGATATTTTAAATCCTAATCTTTTGACTATTACTATCTGAAAAATAGATTCTTACAATTTATATAAGGTGACGTTCTAAAAGTTTTCTATTAATAGCTGGAATTCAAGTTATCTCCACCATGTGTGCATGTACAAGGTACATTATAAAGTTTCTTTATGCTTCTTTGGTTTGATTTACTATTTGTTTTATTTCTTGAATGGTTTTTATTTCACAAATCAGCTATTTCTTATGATTTGAGTGACAACCAAAATTTGAATTGAATATTTACATACAGTGTGTAGCATGTTCTTTCCCATATTAGTGTATACAAAGTGTTGCAAGTTATTTTTCATATATATATATATATATATATATATATATATATATATATATATATATATATATATATATATATATATATATCATCATCATCATCATATGCAGCTTATTCAACCATTTTGTTATGGTGTAGACCCTCCCTTTACATATTTATATATTCCACTTCCATGTGGGCCCATTGTTGTCTATTGCTAGCTATGCGGCCCAAGTTTATCCTGCGAGTTTCTTTATGTCGTAGTCCCATCTTAAGTTGGGGCGTCTTCTTGGTCTTTTCACGCCTCGGGGATACCATTGCGTTATCTTTGTGGTCCATCTATCGTCTGTCCTTCTAGCGAGATGCCCCGCCCATTGCCACTTTAGGGATCTGATTCTATTTATGACATCTATCACTTGGGTCTTTTGTCTGATCCAATCAAGCCTTTTTCTATCTCTCCTTGTTATTCCAAGCATGCATCGTTCCATCGACCTCTGCGTTACCTGGAGTTTTCTAATGATATCAGTTTTCAGGGTCCAGGTTTCACAGCCGTATGTTAATACTGGTAGTACGCACTTATCAAACGCTTTCTTTCTCAAACGGAGTGACATTCTAGACTTGAAGATGATAGAGTTCTGTCCAAATGTTCTCCATGCTAATTTGATTCTTCTGTTTATTTCTGGAAGTAGAGAGCCTGATATGTGTATTAGTTGACCCAGGTATATGTATTCATCTACTATTTACAGGGCAGTGTCATTAATTGTTATTTCTTGTGCGTTTATCAGTTCGTTATACATTATCTTGGTCTTACTCAGATTTATTTTAAGGCCTACTTCGTTGCTTGCTGCATTCAATTCATTAATTTGTTGTTGCATTTCGCCAGGGTTACTCGCTATCAGGATGATGTCATCAGCGAATCTTAGATGGTTCAAGTATTCTCCATCTATATTCAGACCTGTGTTGTTCCAGCCCAGTTTTCTGAAGATGCTTTCTAGTGTTGCTGTAAATAACTTTGGTGATACTGCGTCTTCTTGTCTAACTCCTCTGCTGGTGGGGAATTCTGGTGTGCCCTCATATATCCTAACTCTCGCTTTGGCTTCCCTATATATATTTGCTAGGGTCTCAATATATGGCTTGTCGACCCCTTGTTGTGTTAGGGCATTTATTACTGCTCTGGGATATATAGAGTCGAATGCTTTCTCAAAGTCGATGAAGGCTAGTGCTAGTGGTTGGTCGTATTCTTTGGTTCGACTGATAACCTCTTTGAGGGTATGGATGTGATCTATTGTACTGAAGCCTTTGCGGTTGGGCCGAGTCTAGTGTATATATATATATATATATTTGGCAAAATATTGGGGTAGCAGCAAACAAAAGTACACTCTTTATAATATTTCCAAGCTTTCGGAAACGTTTATTTCCATCATCAGGCAGCACTACAAAAGATCATAAAAACGTTACAACAACTATACCATGCGACCAACACCACAATCCGCCGAGTCAAAACAACCCCGACCAATCGCAAAATCTCTCTCTCTCTCTCTCACACACACACACACACACACACACACACACACAAAGCAGCGAACTAGTCAGGAATGTTCCAGCCCAACGAAAAGCACTGATGGCGACACAAACATGAACTGTCAAAAAAGGTCAAATTGTGAAATTTTTTATTATTTTTAATAACAAGACTACTAATATATTACATTGAAATTTTTAGTCAAAGAGTTTTGAAAGCTATTATTAATTATGCAGACACAACTAGTGATTCAAGTACCACAAACCCTCATCTCTGACTGAGAATTTAATTTAAAATTTTTAATAACGGCATTTTAGGCAGTTGATGAATATTCATGTACGCGGTTTGAATTACCTTGTATATATATTCAACAACTCATTGTTAAATGGTAGGGATGAAGCTGCTGTTCCTTTAATCCTCTCCAAACCACTTCAAAATGTTTGAAGTATAATTAACGTTCTCGATAAAAACTGACATTACTAAAAAATATAAAGGGGCAAAAACGTTTCAGGATAGTGTGTTTGATTGATAATGCCACAATCTATTGATTGAATTGTAACGTACACAAAAATTTGGTGGGTTCAGGGGATCTCAACTCTCATAAAATGGTCAATGATTCCGATATTTTTGTTCTGAAAGGTGCTTTAATCATAAGTAAACCAACTTTTCATTATAATATGTCATTCGTAATATTTGAAAAAAACCATAACCTTTTGTTACATACATATATTGAAGAACTGACTTCTCAGTTATGAGCGAATTAATTGCAGCTTGGATAAAAAGTGGATAAAAGTGAGAAGAAAACTTGTGTTGCAGAAGCTCATGAAAGTTCGTAGGTTTGCCAACAGGGATTTTGAGTGCATAAGTGCTGTCCATTTTTTTGGTTTGATGGATTGATTTTTTTCTCATTGGGGTAAAACAGGTGTACATATGCTTAAATATTTTGGATTATTGAAGATGAGGATCACATGTTTAAGATGATTATTTCCGATACACGAATGTATGTCTAGGAGTACGCTACAGGTCTAAATGTGGGAGTGCAAATTGTTATCATTTTTAAGTATTTACTTATAGAGTTATTTATTTCTAAGAAACATCCTTTATGTCTCATGTTTCTCAGTCTATGGAAAAAGAGGAACAATAGTTGAAGTTGTTGATAAAAAGAAGTTAGAATAAAAAGTCATAAAAGCCCATACAGTTATTTAAAATACAAAAAGATATTTTACACAAATTGAACAGTAGATGGAGAGAAATATTTCCATTTAACTTCTGTAACTAACAAAATAATTTGCAAATTGATCCTTTGAGTATCGATACCGATGGACTGTTTAACTTCCGGTAAGACTTTCTTCTTCTTGCGCTGAATTATCTGGCTAGATATTTTTTTTACATACATACATACATACATAGTAATAGCTCTTGGTACATTATCAGCTATGACACCATAGATCTTATGGCAAGTTAGTCCTTGGGAAACAGTATTTTCGAACTACGATACATATTTTCTTCATTTTCCATTACATAGTATTGTTTTTCACCACTGATGTGGTATTAAAACTCGTTTAGTTTAACATCGATTTGTTTTTTTATTTCTATTATGTTTATTTTAGTCATAGTGAAACTAATGACATTTTTTTACAGTAACGCATACCGCAAGAAGGAAATGGTGTGTAATATTCCAATTATTATGCTATTTCTGTTACAGGTGGTTTCAATGCCTGAATAGCTCTTTCACAATTGCATCAAGTTACAATTTTCTGATTATTGTCACATACTCGTATTGTAATTAGACGTTGATGCCACCGAAAAATTACCCAATTAAGAACCTAAAATGTACAACAATCCAGTTCTTCGAAATAAGAACAAACTTCTTTGTAATATGAAAATCACTTTATATATTTTTTCGGCTATTTAAACACTAATTTCATTCAAACAAATACTGAACTTGAAGATAAGATTTCGGATAATAAGCAGGTAAACAAATATTTAACAATACAGTAGAATTATTAGATGAAGGTGGACTGAAGTGTTCAAGAGTTAAACTATATATTATTGTTCGAGGGTCACCAGTCCTAAAAATTTAGAATGAATATTTCCATTCCATATTAAAAATACCATACGAAGCAGGACATTTTCGAATAATTACAGCGACATTATCCCATATTACGCGGGACATATTCAGTTATAATATCACAAGACCTTCAAAAATAATCGATTATTTTACGCGTATAATCGCTTACCTATACGCCGTAACTATGATCAATTGGTAATTTCTATAGGCTAATTTAATCATAATTATATAATCATAGGTATTAAAATGACTGGACATTCAAACCCGAAGTCAATAAAGCCATATCTCCAACTGGATAACGAACACATGCAAGTATAGTAGAGAAAATGAGAAACAATTATACTACTAACCTAAATAAAGAAACGAATGTAGCTAATGTGCCTATTATAAGTTCTTTAAGTTATAATTTCAATTCAATAGCAAACTCGAATTTATTGTGATGAAACAGCACACTGGTATAGTCCCTGAATCCGACTCTGTCTAAACCATGTATGAAAGTTAAAATTATGGCAGATGCGCAGGGATTTCTTAGAATTGTTTACGATTGTGACTATCTTATCTAGACATTGTTTTTGTGACCAGTCTTATCTAGAAAATGCCAGAGCCAATTGTTTTTGTGTAAGCCGCAATCTAGAATTATCTAGTGAAAAAGGCACTCATATATAAAGGACCGACCATGGAGAGTTAGTTTAGTTGATAAAGTGATCTCGACGAATAAACAAGAATACACCGAAATAGCGAACAGTAAAGTATTGAAATATATTAATAATTAAGGTGTTGTATATCTAACTTAAGTGTTAGTGAGTAGTTTGGTGTTTAAATAAATACGTAAGTAGCCATACCGTGTGTTTAAAATTTATCCCACCCGTTTACCGTTTAAATAAATAAGAAAAACATTACAATATTAACAAGTAGTGCAGCAGGCCCAAAAATCCTAATTTTTACAACTGTGTATTCCTTTGTAATAGGCCACTCTAGCGATCTGTCATATTAAAACCTATATGGCTTAGTACCACACAGTGGTACTAAGTTAGATTGTTCCTGTAAGCGAAAGTGATAATTTGAAGTGTTTAGTTGTTGTGTGACACTTGGTTGTATAAAAATGTCTTCGTTTTGTTGCAGTTTGAAAGCAGAAGTTACTAAGATAATGTTAACTTTTATCGAATTCCACAGGTAGTAGTGTTGTCCTTTAAACTAATCTTAACGAATTATCTGCTGTACGATGCCAAGAATGGCTGAAAGCAATCAAACAATGCTAAAGTGTGCTCCAAACATTTTATCTTAGGTGAATTAATCCATTAGCGTAAGGGTATTATAAATGATGTGTTTATTTTTAGGCAAACCTGTGGAGTTGTATGATAAATTGAATCCAGACTGAATCCCTTCTGTGAATATGGTATGGGCTATAGAGACACTGTAATAAGTACTGCAACTTCCAAAACAAAAATATGTAAGAGTTCTATTAAATGGTCAAAGGTAGTTAAAATACTTTGTGATGTTGAATTGCGTTCTGTAAAGATAGTTGAAGAACAGTAGCTTCCACAAAATGAAATAGCTACTTTGTTCTGTGTTTCTGCTCTGTTTACAACAAACATAAATATTCATTATGTTGAATGCAGGTTTTCATTTGATGAAAATGGACCAACTTCATTAATTTTGGATATTTTAGCATTGTATCGAGCAGCATCATCTGGATGCTCATCCAGCAATATTTTATAATAGTCCAACATTGTGTTTCCAGCCATGAATAGTATTATTAGGGAAACTCAAAATCACCATGAATAAGAAATTTTGCTTTCACTGCACGAGATTTTATATGTATACTCTGTGGCTGTTTGTCCTCCAGTGGCGTACTTTCGGGGGGATATAGGGACATATATTAACATTTTGTGGCATGTCTAGAAAAACTCCGGAACTTCATATTATGTTTTAATTTCTTCAACGATTCCTTGTCATGGGAAATACATTTATAAACTACGTTCATCAGCATGATTGATTTATATTTACCTGATATTCCCAAATTTATTATAAAATCAGAAATTAAAATGTGGCACGAAAATTTAAGTAAATGCTCAAAAATAAAAAACAAAAGTCAGGCACTGGCCTGTTTGGATGTTTGATGTCAGCATGCCTACATGCTTCTTAATGTCACGCACCTAAGAATATATATAAAATAGAAGAACTAATGTCACATAACTAATTCGGGTTCATAAATGCAGTCGGCACCAGAGAAGTACTTTTTGGATTTCAAGTTGTAATTCTAAGATGTAGAGATGTTAATTGTGACGTACACGCATGTTTAATTTATTACGAAAAAGCTTTTGATCGAATTCGACATCAAAAGATAATCAACATTCTACATACCGACTTAGACGATAAAGATCTCAGAATAATCTCAAATCTATAATGGAACCAGAGACTTGATGGAGAGCGAACGGTATAGAAGAAAATACTACGTGGGGTCAGACTGGGCTGTACCATCTCACCGTTAATATTCAACATGTAATAGGAAATGATTTTCAACGAGGCCATTAACGGAATATATTAGGCTATTCGTTTGAACGCAGTCAGACTGAACAATATCCGATAGGCAGACGATACCATAGTGATAGCAGACAATTTGGAGGGACTACAAAGGTAAATGGACCGAATCACGCAATACAGTGAACAACATGGTCTCAATACCAATGTCCGCAAAACAAATGATAAGTAGCAAGAAAAATATAAGCAGAACTCACCTTATATATTAACGGAACTAGAATAGAACGAGTAAAACAGTATTGTTGTCTTGGAACTGTAATAAATGAGCAATGGGACAACGCACAAGTAATAAAATGCCGCATAAGAAAAGCGAAGACGGTTTTCAACAAAATGAGCGCCGTCTTTACAAGTCACAACCTTCGCTCGAAACACAGGTGGTGCATCTAGGATGCTATGTCTTTTCCGTATTAGTGTATGGCATATAATCCTGGACGCTAACAGAAGCAACAGAAGCTACCACAAAAAACTTGAAGCATTTAAAATGTGGCTGTACAGGAGAAATGTCAAAATATAGTGGACAACTCTCATAACGAACAAATAAGTGATAAAAAGAATGAATAAAAAACTGGAAATCATGTACACCATCAAGAACCGAAAACTACTGCAATCCATAATACAAGTGAAAGTCAAAGGAAAAAGTGGACCTGGCAGGAGAAGAATCTCATGGCTGCGGAATCTGCGAACTTAGTTTGGGAAAGCCTCAATGAATTGTTTCGAGCAGCTACAAGAAAGTCATGATTGTTAACATCCGAAGCGGATAGGTACCTGAAGAAGAAGATCCCTACCCGAAGGTTCACCCAAACTTCTTAACATTTCTTTGTACACTGCTTGTGTCCACTGCTACACCAGAAAGTACCTTTTCAACCTTAAAACGTATAAAAACATATTTAAAAAATACTACTGCCCAAGTGAGGCTTAATGGACTAGCAATGATGTCAGTTCATATAGAAGAAGTTATATCAACTGATGAAATAGTTGATGATGACCTTGCTCTCAAGCCAAGGCGCTTAGATTTTTTGTAATACTTAAAATTGCTATAATCACCATGATATATAAATATGTTTTTTGGTCAAAAATATTTTTATATAAAAATAAAACAAATGTATATGTTACATAAACATATATAACAGAGGAGGAATGTTTTTTATATAAAGCATTTATATACTTTTTATTTTGTATTTATGTAACAAAATCTTCATAAATTTTGTTATATATTCTCAATATTTATATTATAAAATGTTTCATATATTGGATATATCTCATTTTATATGTATTCAAGATGTAAATTCTGCTACATAAATATCAAATTTTTTTATATATATCTATTACGTAAAATTTGTTACATAAAATATTTTATTTATTTCATATGTATTTCTTACGAACCTCGTCTAGTGTCTTTCTGAAGAAAAAGAAGAAAGCTCTTCAATATTATAGCCTCTAAATTGTCACGAGTCGATCTACCCACATACCTGCAAGTATAATAACGTTTTAAAAGGTTTTTCTTTAGTTTTGTCTGTGTGTTTGTTTTTAGTTTTGTTTGTAGAGGAATGGAGAACACATCATGTAAGTAATATTATTATTACTATTTTCAACAGGCAAGTGGCATCGCCGATAAAGCCGTTCATTCAGCTGTCGTTTACAAAAGATTATTTAACAAACGTATTAAAAAGGTTAACTATATTAAAATATACAATACAATTACAAATCACATTATACCTTACTAAAGTACTTTTCAAGATAATATTTTCATTCTAACTTACAACTTAGACATGATTTAACAATAATTCCCTCTGTGGGGAGTCGTTAATCCGAAACAAATACCGCCGCCCAGGTATGTTCGGGTAGATTTTGTAATAATATCAAATAAAATACACAGCTTTAATCCTCTGACCACAGGTAGTAAGTCAAGACAAAATATCTTGAAATGGGTTAACTATCACTTATCCGTTGAAATTTATTTATATTCGAATACTTTGATTAATATAAATTATGAATTTTAGGCAAAATAACTGTTTAAAACGAAAAAAATTGAAAGACTTCTGTGATTTATCAAAAAGACAGAAGAACGATACGTAGTACAATCCTACAATGCTAAAGGTGAACCAGAAATACATACACATCTCATGACATCTCACTCATGGTTAGGACATAGAAATAACTACAAAATGAGGAACTTAAAATCAATTAAGTTATTTCAAGATATTGTTACTATCTGATTTATTTATTTAATAGAATTAATATATACCTACATTTTTAGAAACGTTACTGAAACAGTTTAATATGACATGCACTGATTTTGATCAAATCACCTTGGTGTGGATAAGGTTAAGTAAAGAGACTCCAGAGGGAAAAGAAGGGTGCAAGCCTTCAAAACAATGGATAATATCCCTTAATATTGTCCACTCGCTTACAAGTGGACCTCGAAAAGTCTTCTAAGAGAATATTTTCCATGGTTAATTGTTGTTTTGTTTTTGAACATTCATTTGTTTTGCAATATCTTTTTTTATAATTTATTATCATTTAGTTTTTGAATATTTTTAGTTTTGCAATATTTTTTTTCATTAGGTGTTTTGTTTTTAGTTTTTCTTTTTTATGTTAATAAAATAAATGTACTTATATGTATCTATTTGCTGTTTTTTAGTAACTAAGTACCATCTACTAAATTCCAAAAATAGATAAATACCATTTACAATATATAAATATTAAATTGTATTAAGTTGCTTTAACTTTGAAATATTCATAAGGTAGGTATTGTATTATATTGTAACAATAGTTCCTTAATATTTTGGCCATCAACACTACTAATAATATCGTATTTCATTTCATCTATGAAAAATAATGTTTCAACAGATTTTTCTGAATTTATTATGAATTGAGAATTATGCTGAATTTTTTCATAGATCCAATGAAATAAAATATTTTAGGTAAGAGGTGAGGCAAAAGAAAAATTAGGTAACTTTTGTTACATCAATATTATGTAATATTTAATACATAAATATTCTCTAGATATTATCTCATTTTTACATATATATTACATAGTAATTTGGAGATATTTGAGATATAATTTATAATATGTATTTCTTATATCATTATTGTTCTCTAGCTGTGTCGGCCTTTGTCAGTATTCAATACATAAATATTATCTAGTTGTGACTTCAGTTTTATATAACTGTGACTTTTATATTTCAAAAAATATGTAACATATATGTATTCAATATGTTTTTCTGTTCGCTGGAAAAGTTCAAGTCTTTGTACGCCACTGCCTCCAGCCGCCATTTTTGTGTTGCGCAGGTCATGGTCTGAGATTGGTCTATTCATCCAATTTATATGTACCTACCAGCTTAATGTAAATTTAAATAAGATTTAAAACTTAGCACATACTTTTTTTCTTTTAACTCAGGAAATATTCTACCGAATTACAGTCGTGCATCAAAATAAACTTGATAATTTTCCATTCAAGCATGTTGTCAGTAAAAAACTGAATTCGGTTATTCTCATATTTTGTTAAAAGATCCCTACTCCGTACTCATGCAGTATTTAGACATGCTTTCATGGAAAAATATAGGTAATTTTGATGCAGTTGTAATTACTTTCGAAAAATATTATTTTATATTGAAACTAATAACTTGGTCGGTGTAAATTTAATTTTCCGAAAATATGTTTAAATAAGTTATATATTATTTAACGGTCATAATATTTTACGGACATCGCGGATTTCGATCATTAATTTGATGTAAAATGTAATTCAAAAAATTACACATGAAATGTTCATAATAGAAATTGTATGAGCTGTGTTCAATTTTTTTTGCAAGTACAAGCTACAAAGAAGAATTCTACAAAACTTTTTTCATAATAATTTCCTTCTTCCCACTTATCTTTATACAACTTAGAATGTAGGTAATAAATCAGACGTTGTAACCTTTTTTTAGATAATTGTGAATATGGCAAAACCTATCACATAATGTATATATTTGATTGTTTTTATCGATAATATGACTACTCAGTTAATAAAATATTACTGCGAAAATATTACAATGGGCAACTTAATAAAAAAAGTCGATTTTAACGACTAGCCCCCGATAGGTTGTTACAATATCAAATCAATAAAATTATCAAGGATAAATCAAAATGTAATGTGAATTTTTTAAATTCATAAACACAACGGACATTTAAAACAATCTTATAAAAATAATCTGACAATTTCTCAACTATATTAACTGAAACATTAAATTACTTTGGCAGCAAATTTCTTCTTTCTTAAGGAAGTTTGTAAAAAAATGTTGGTTCCGTTCCTAAATAAGTCCACATAGTAAGGGTCGAAATAGGAAATGTAGCTTATGGTGTCCTTAATGATAGTTATTAAACCTTGTCATTTTATTTTTAAGCCATCTATAGAGAGTATATTTTTACTTTTCTGCCAACCTACCTAATATGCGAGGAAAGTATTGGTTAATCCCAAAAAAAGTTGGAATTTAGAAAAATTTGTTTGAGTTATTTTTACGATTTCCATCAACAACACGAAGAAATGGTTTTTAGAAAAAAATCCTGTGTGTATGTCGTCGTCGTTGTCGTCGGCCACTTTTCGATACATGTCTTGTTAGCACGATACAGCCTCCGGAAGTCACCAATTTTATTATTGAATATTGTAGAGGACATGTCACAGATAAACCCTATTGATTTTCAGCTCATCAGAGCCAGTACGACGGGTGCTATGGTACTTGAAGTACCAAATTTTGGTCATTTTTGGAGAATTTTCAGTTTGTTAGCACGATACAGCCTCCAGAGTGCAAACAAGTGACCCATTTTACGATTAAATATTGCTCAAGGTATCCCACAGATATACCCTATTGATTTTCAGCTGACGAGAGCGAGTACAGCGGGTCCTATAAATCCAGATATACTACATTTTTGATTATTTTTGGAGAACTTTCGGTTTGTTAGCACGATACATCCCCCGAAGTGTATACAAGTGACAATTTTACGATAGAATATTGTTCAGAGCCACAGATGCGGAAAAGTTTTAATCTTTAAAACCGTTTATTTAAGTAAATATTTATTGCG
Source organism: Galeruca laticollis (assembly GCA_963921935.1). Lineage (NCBI taxonomy): Eukaryota > Metazoa > Arthropoda > Insecta > Coleoptera > Chrysomelidae > Galeruca > Galeruca laticollis. The sequence goes on along the minus strand of OY998178.1, from coordinate 175,060,922 downwards.
CATTGGTAAGTTCGTTTACGCACTTCTGTTGGCAATGAACCAAAGTATATTTCGGAAATTTTAAGTGGACAACAAGCTAATTTATCTTGTGTTAAATGTGGGAATACCAACTTAGGTTAAAATGAAGCCCAAAGTTGAGCTTTCGTTGCTCTTATTTTTTTGATATACCTGAATAACAAGAGATCAACACAGGACTAAAATAAGGATATCCGTTATTCACCACCCTGCTTAATATTGTATTAGAATGGAAAGTACGCAAAACTAGTATGAACAGAACAGGGACACTATAAACTAGGGCAACACAATTACTGGTATACGCGGATGGAGTAGTACTGCTGTCAACATCATAAAACGAACTGAAAAGTATATGCAGACCTTTCATAGAAACAGAGTCAATTAAGACAAATCGAAGTTTATGAAAATCACAACGCCGCAATGGAAAGGAACAATGAGGAGTTTTACAAAAGAACTAACTATGCATATCTTGGTGTGGTTATCAAGAACGACGGCTAAGACGGAGGGAATTTTGAAACTAGACTGGCGAAAGGAAGTAAATAGGTAGGAGCATAGAATAAGATGATAAGTTCAAAGAAAATCTCCAGAAAGACAAAGTTACATCTGTACAAAACAGTAATAAGATCAACAGTAATCTACGGAAGCGAAACGTGGATACTTAACAAACCAGAGGAAGAGACATTAGATAAATTTGCGGGAAAGGAAAATACTCTGGAGGATATTAGGCGGGAAAAGAGGAAGAAGTATGGCTAAGAACGAAAAACAGAATTTATTTGGAGAAGCAGATCTGAATAAAATAATAAGATCTAAAAGAATAGGGTGGTCGACTTGCTGAATTTTTTGAGTTCTTGAGTTTTTCTTCCAGTTTCTCAGTAAAAAAGAAACAATAAAAAATACATATTTTAATTTTTGTCCCTTCCGGAGACTATTAAACTCATGAGATAATTAAGCCCAAATTATATGGGGTGAGTTGTTACATGTAACCCCCCCCATAACAATTTTTTATAATAAATGGGAATCGCTAACGAAAAAAAAAGAGTATTGTAAATTGTACGTAGGTGTTCTAAGAATGTTCTACCCCTAAAAAGTTGTATCTCGGTAAAAATGCGTGTAACTATCTACCCCTGTAACAACATGCCCCTCTGTCCCCTAGCTCAATAAAACACATTTACTTTGAAATAAACGTATTTAGCAAAGTGTAATGAGTACCTATAGTTAAAATCGAGACCATGCAATAAAAACTGATATGCGCCATACTTCCGGCAGATTCTAAGCCCGCATACCAAGATATTTTTGAATTTGACATTAAAATGCAGAAAAAATAATGTTTCCGTGATAATAGAGAAATTTTACCTTCTATAATTATCTTTCAAATATGTATGCCAGACTTTTTCTGTTAAAAAAACTGGTCGGCCCGATTTTTTCTGAACGTTCACGATTTCTCGCATCAAATTAACTAAGATTGATCGAAATCTGCGAAGACGGTAAAATATCTTGTCAATTTAATAATTCATTTAAACATATTTTCGGTCAATTAAATCCACTTCAGCCAAGTTTATATTATTTGTCCAAGTGTAAACTTTTCATTTCGATTAAAATTGTTCCAGAATTGATATGACTCGTATGAGAAGAGAGAAAATATGGAAAATATGATTAGAATCTTGAAACAGAAAAAATGCCAGCAGATTTTTCTTCTTCTTAAACTGTCCCATTAATTTACTGAATGTTGGAGACAATAGGGATGTTAACTTTATCCAAATAAAAACATTATTTTAACTTAAAGTGGTAGTTTTTATTATAGAAATACTAGAAAGCACAATAGTTTTCCTTATTTCTAAGCCAGTTAATTATTATTCAATAAATAAAATTTGAATAAATTAGTATCAAGTCACGTGACATTGAACACTAATCAGATATTATGATGTAAGCTGTTCACAAACATCATCTGACGCTCTCCATATAAAAAGGTTATCTTAGACAACGAAAGACGTCTTTCCTTGTCTACGAAGGTTATCTATGGGTGTGTTCAGAAAACATAACTCAAAACTCAACCGTTGAGTGAGCGCTCACTGAGCAACGAATGTTTGACGTATGTCTTCTGAACGATCATTTTTTGGAAAGTATAAATATTGAAAAAATAAATTAATTATGGCTAGATATAATCTAATTCTTGCGTTACTAGATGATGGTGATATAATTGTTATAAACAGAAATATTAATATAATAATAAAAGTGCTTTTCTACTTCCGTTACTAAAACCTCTTTTTGAACACGGGTTTGACATGCACAAAACGACTCTTTAAACACTAGTGTTTAAAATGCGAGAAGTCACATCTCGTTTATCTTTGTCTTTAAACGTCAAATCAAGTGTATCTTTTGTATGTTAAATTTCATGTTCCTTGATAATTTTGTTGTTCTGTGTCATTTGATTTGTCAGTCGACCGTCAGCCATCGTCCGTGATCTTATGAATATAATTAAAATATAATATAATGTTTTCATTCCTGCGGGCGAAGAAAAAGTATAGTAAGCACCTCGTGTTAAAAACGTCTTTAGTCACTCGTTTCACAAGGCACTCGTTTCACAAGGCACTCGTTTGGCTTCGCCCCACTCGTGCCTAGTAAAACTCGTGACTAAAGTAACCTTTTTGACACTTGGTAGTTAATATACTATTATTTTTCTTCAACCTTCTTAAATAATATAGTTTTTAAACTCTTGGGTGTTAGGTTGTATAAATAATTCAAACATTTTGGTACTGACGTTTCGTTCCAGGGTTAGGAACTTTCTCAAAGTTTATTATTGAATAAATTATAATTCATTGTTTACAATTTAGAAATTAATAAAACACATGTACAATAGGTAAAAAATCATTCATAAAACAACGGACATTCTAAACTAGTACTATGGATACAAATTCTACGACATTATACAGGGGGTTTACGGAAATATTTCAGGTGTATTATTTTACTAAATAATGATAAATCTGACTCAAGTTTTCCACATCTTGCCTGTTGACTGTTTTTTTAATGTGTACCATTTCTTTAATTGTTTTTTGTAATTTGAGTCTTAAGCTAGAACTAGTGTGATTCAGGTTTCTTAAAATGGCCCTCCTAGTTTAAAAACAGGTTATAGTAGACCGACAATGCGCTTTTTAAGTCTGTTTAAAACTGTACAAATTGATTCATGTGACAGAAATTTCAGCGGCTATTTCTCAGAGAGATTAAAGTTGCTCCGTAATATTTTTACTTCCGCGCACGAAATTTCATTTACGCAAAACTTTAGACTCCATTACATATTATGTTTTATACAAACATACTCTTGAGTTGAACTGACAAAATGGATCGCACATTGACAGATTGACAGTACCACTAAAACTCCGCGAGGGTATAGAGGACAGTTGGATCAACTTCCTTAAGTGTATGTATACTCTAGAATTAAAAGAAAATCTTGTTTCAACATGTTAAGAACCCCGAGTTGTTCAGATTTGATTCAATTCTTGTCCTAAAATTAGAAAATAAGAGAGAGCAGGTAAAACAAAGACATGTGACATACCTGCAGCTGAAATGTTAAAAACCAACTGTAGTATACCGAAACCGAGTGAGAATTTAGGCTTATGTAATATTATCTTATTTAAAAGAGAATAACGAACGATTAAACTTTTACCAGAGTCTCCACCATTGAGAAGAAATACAAGGAAAACAACAATTTTGACAATTTTTCGAAGAGGGAAGCTTTACGATTGATGTACGACGTAACGATGGATGATAAAAATAAATTCCATACGGAGAAAGTTTAAAATGGATTTTATGTTTAGATTCAGAATTTCATACGGATGAGTGCTATTTTCTTGTTTGTATTTAAGCTCGTAGTGATTCAAATGAAGGCGATTGAATAATTGGATATGTGTCATAGGAGAAACTATTTTTACTTTTCCGCCCAACCTATCTAATATGCGAGAAAAGTATTGGTTTACCCCAAAAAAAGTTGGAGTTTTGGAGTTATTTTAAAGCTTTCCCCCAAGAACAACATGCAAAACGGTTTTTAGGAAAAAAATCCTGTGTGTATGTTGTCGTCGGCCAATTTTCGTAACATGATGTTGTTAGCACGATACAGCCTCCGGAGTGCATCAAGTCACCAATTTTATGATTGAATATTGTTCAGGACATCTCACAGATGAACTCCACAGATTTTCAGCTCTCCGGAGCCAGTACAACGGGTGCTATGGTACTTGAAGTACGACATTTCTCGATATTGGAGCAACTATAACGGGTGCTATGGCACTAGAAGTACCACATTTTTGGTCATTTTTGGAGAAATTTCGGGTTGTTAGCACGATATAGCCCCCGGAGTGTACACAAGTGACCAATATTATAATTGGATATTTTTCAGTGTGTGTCACTGATGAACCGTATTGATTTTCAGCTCACTAGAGCGAGTACAACGGGTCCTATAAATCCAGATATACTGCATTTTTGGTTATTTTTGGAAAAATTTCTGTTAGCACGATACAGCCTCCGAAGTGTATACAAGTGACGACTGTATGATACGATATTGTTCAGGGTGTCTCACAGATGCGGAAAAGTTATTTTTGTTTTCTTTAAAACCGTTTATTTTCATTTGTATGTATTCAAAGTAAAATTGCCATTTTGACAATTTTCGGAGATGATAGCTTTACGATTGAATTATGGAGAAAACTGATAAATATAGTATGAAAAATAAGGTTGAAGGAACAGGAAAAGCTGAAGATGAATCAACAAAAATTGAGAAGGATGAGGAAAGAGTTTATGTTTAGATTCTGAAGAGTGGTATTTTATATTTTGTAGTAAAACTAATAGTGATTCAAATAAAGGCTACTGAAGCATTGGACAGATGTTGAATGCGTTATAGGAAAAACTATCTTCTTTTGTTTGTATCGATTCAAAGGAAAATTAACATTTTTACAAGTTTTTTGGAAAAGGAGGCTCTACGTTTGAGATATCAAGAGAAGATGAAGAAAAAACTGATAAAATATGATGAAAATAATGACAAAGGAAAAGGGAAAGGCAAAGATAAATTAACGAAAAATGAAAATGACGTGGAAAAAGTTAGAAACGGGATTTATGTTTAGATTTAGAATATGATAATGGCTCTGAAGAGTGGCAAGTTTCTAATTTGTAGTTAATCACAAGGTGATTCAATTAAAGGCTACTGAAGAATTGGACAGATGTGGGACGCGTTATAGGAAAAACTATCTTCTTTTGTCTGTAGCGACTCAAAGGAAAATTACCATTTTGATCATTTTTCGGAAAAAGAGGCTCTATGTTTGAGATATCACGAGAAGATGAAGAAAAAGCTGATAAAAAATGATAAAAATAATGACAAAGGAAGAGGAAAAGGCAAAGATAAATCAAGGAAAAATGAAAATGACGTTGAAAGAGTTAGAAACGGGATTTATGTTTACATTTAGAATATGATAACTCTGAAGAGTGGTAGGTTTCTAGTTTGTAGTTAATCACAAGGTGACTCAATTAAAGGTCGTTGAAGAATTGGACAGATGTAATATATGCCATAATAGAAGCTTTTATTGTTCGTATCGACTATAACTCAATAGAAAATTTAATTTAATTATTCAGATTGATATAGGACACGTTACTTTGTAAAGTATAAGGAAGAGAAAAATACGAGGCTTCATTCGGAAGTATATAATTCAAATTACAGAGGTTTCAGAATATCACGGTGACAACATCTAAGTATTGTCTAAATAATTTGAAGTATTTAGGTAGATAATTAATTGAATAGATGAGGATTTTACTTGATGAAGATCCATACTGAACGATGAAATAAAACAATACAATTTGTTTAAAACTTCATTTATTTGAACTAATGTTCAATTTAAACTTGTTGACGCGTTTCACTAACACAGTAGCTTTGTCAAAACGAATGAAGATATAATGTAAAACTGTCTTAATATAAGTATACAGTGCATAAATACAGTATTTTATTTACTAACGTTAACAATGGTATTGAAACGCGTCAACAAGTTTAAATTGAACATTAGTTCAAATTAATGAAGATTTAAACAAATTGTATTGTTTTATTTCATCGTTCAGATAATTAGTTGTAAATGTTTTGGGTTGATTAGTTGAATTATCGTTAGTTTGTATTAATACCAGCACACGTTCTTTATATTGTATAATAATTGATCTTATAGAGAAAAAGCAAAATTGAGGTTTTTTATTTAGTGGTAATTAAAGCGGTAGACCTTAATTATTTTTCTAAAAGATTGTTTTTCGCTACTCTATTATCTTTGAGAACAAGCTTGTAAAAAGCAGTAGGTTTTTATAAATTATTTCAAGAAAGAAGAAAATGGTTTAAGTGAAGAGTGTTGTGTATAGATCAAAAATGAATTATGCCAGAGTAGAATAAAAAAAATGGTGGAAAAAGTTGCAGATACTTGGAGATCGTGTATCATTAAAGTAATCAAAGAAAAATGGATAAACATAATTAAAATGAAGTTTTAAGTATTTTCACGATAATCGCTTCCCAATATACAGTAAAGTTATAAAGTAGTGAAAATATGTGTGGTATTTATGTGTGGTATCAACAAATTTTTATTCTGAATAAAAAATCTGTCCCACGGTTTGAAACCACATTCTCACACAGCTGTTTTCAACACCGTTACCATGACGAACAAATTTGAGACTTACTTTAATGTATCAAAAGCAACAATCCGAATAGGAATCCAAGAAGAAATAGAACACACTGAACAAATCACATCGTTTACTTTTTGACTTTCACTAACACGCGAAAAATCAACATCCGATATTGGTAAAATCGAAAGTAAAATTGTTAAAATTAACAATTTTTAACGCACGTGTCTGAGGTTCGAAGAGTGGACAGATTCTCGAATACGTAAATTCTTGATTGCGGTACGCGACTAAAAGCTAAGTATAAAGAAGAAATATCTTTAAGCGAGACGGTGTTGCCGGAATCATTTGTTCCAAGTAGTTCGTAGGAAATTAGACTAAAAGTATTGCGCATTTCAGAGAACATTATCTTGGTAATGTAGGTAGCAATATTTGATAGGAATATTCATTCCTCTAGATGAAAATTTTGATTTCCAAGACTATTTTCTATATCTTATTTGGATATTCCGTATTATGATAATATCATTATATATGTTCATTTTTAAACTGACAAATACCTAATTAAAGTTTAATTATTGAAAATTGCATATTGATATCATAAAAAAATGAGAGTAGATAAGATAATGCGGTTGTAAGGTGTGTATGGTCCCGCATTTAGTATAGGTGAAATAGCTTTTTAAAAAGAAACAAACGTTTTGAATGAACGAAATTATGTTATAGTACCCATTCTACTTATATTTGTGAGAAAATTTCTTTGTATTGAATGCCATTATCTTTCCAAAGACTTTTTTTAACTAACTTGCAATATACGCTTCTGAAATTATCTACCGTTGAAATCTCCTGAAAAGATATTTAACTCAATTGAATTTTTATTAAAAGAAAATAACTGTTTCTAGATAATTCCACCATACATTGAAAAAATGTTACAAATTCTAAAAAATTGACAATTGTTTCGATGTTGCTATCATCATCAGAATGACAGAAGTTACATTTCATGTGACTCCTACCTGATGTGTAATAATGATTTTTGGCTAGACCAAGAAGTGACCTACCTTGTGATTGACTTAATGTATACTAGAGGACCCATGCGGATCCGCAGCATTAGATTAGACTATGTATGAGAGGGTGTAATTATTACATAATAGTATTTTACGTAACGTGTGTTGTAAGAAGTATTTTACGCACGAACGGAAAAGTTACGCACGAAGCCGCGTAGCGGCGAGTGCGTAATTCCGTGAGTACGTAAAACGCGTTACAACACGAGTTACGTACTATACTTTACCTACGACCCACTTGTACTTGTGTTTATAAACTTATTAAGGTATTTAAAGTACAAGTAAAAACGTACATCCTCGATGCCCAGCCAAGTTTTATAAAAGTCCCTCCTCGATGCCCAGCCAAGCATCTTAGAAGTTCACCCTCGATGCTCAGCCAAGTTTCGTAAAAGTCCGTCCTAAGTAATATTCATTTTTATTAAAAATGTATGTAGAATTACCGGAATTGCATAAAATAGCGTATACACATCTCGACTAAAGTGACATTAATCCCATAGGTCGATTATTTCCCTCAGGAATCAAACACCACCCGCGGGATTAAATGGGCCACTGTACTAATATGAGATACATTCAGACAGCTAAAAGATGCGGATCGAATGAAACGGAACCAATTATCATATGATTCCAAATAACTCTTATTATTAAATGCAATCTCATATCTAATAAATGTTATCTACAATTTATATATAGAATAAAATTCAACGTCAAATATCTAAGTAATACATTTTGAATAAAATGGCTACGTCTATTGACAGTTGCTAAGTGGTTGCTATGGAAGCCGTGCGATTTACTTTACAGCCGTGCGTTTTGCTTTACCGTGCGTAATAGACGTCTTACATTGATTGCCGACTGTTTGTTTTTGACTACTTACAGGGGTGGTCGTAGGTAAAATCATTGTACAGTACTTCCTTCCAGACAATATTAGCTGTGAGTCGGCCGCAGTATTTGGAAAAAATTGAAAGTAAAGTGGATTGTGCACACATAACTTTCCTCAAACTCAACGAACTTTAACAGTTAATAGCTCAACAGAAAGGGATTGATCCACTGAGTGTTCTTAGACTTGTGTCAACAGCCTACGTTATTTAGAACTCTAGTTATAGAGGTTTGAGTGAAAGAAAATCTTGGAAAAATTAAATGTAAAGTTGATTGTGCACACATAACTTTCCTCAAACTCAACTAATTTAAGCAGTTAATAGCTCAAAAGAAAGAGCTTGATCCACTGAGTGTTCTAAGAGTGAAACGATCAAGATCCATCCATTAAAAGAGGAGTAATGAGAATTGGAATTGCTTGAGTGAATGTGTCCCATAAGAAATGTACAGGGAAGAATCGCGTTGGAGTATAACTTGAGTAAGGTGGGAGTTGAGTAAATTTCAATGATTGATGACATATATGTATCTAAATACCTTTCATTTGAAAAAAATTGAGGAAATCGGCCGGATAGAACGGCCAGACTTCAGTTTTCAAAATTTTTTTAATATATAAGATGAATAGAAAAAAGAAGAAGATATGATATGAGAAATATTGAAGCTTAGATATTATTAGCCCCATGGAGATATCCTGGATATATTTTTCCCATTTTAGATCAGTATAATTGTGCAATGATATAGAAAATCAGGAAAACTATATCTGCTGCTACAATTATTACTTAAGAAGACAGTTTGAAAGTGGAGAACTACCTAGATCTATCTGTTCATTGACGACTTCATATTGTGGGTTCTCCAGGGGTCTTCTAATTTCTAACTCTTCAAGGAAATCTAGTTCTTGTTTCATATCACAAATATGTAGTACTTCTAGTTCTGTATTAGGTGTCAATGAATGTTTGGTGTCAAGTAGATGTTTTGCGTAGTGGAATTTCTCCGGTTGTTTTAAGTTGTATGCTCGTAAGTGTTCACTGTATCTGATTTCAAAATTTCTAAGGGTTTGACCCAAATAGGCAGCAATACATTCTTGACATTTAAGTTTATATATGCCAGACTTTTTTAATGGTGATATTTTTGTTTTTACATTTAACAATTCTGTACTCACATTATTTTCCCTTTTAAAAGAAATTGTTACATTTGTTGCTAAAGATATTATCTTTGAAATAATATTAGAAATGAAATTAACTGTCTCGACCCTTACTTCGTGGAATCTGCTCATAATAGTGTTTTAAATGAAACTCGCGGTTTCTATTTAATTCCACAATATAATAAAAGTTATTGAAAATTCTAAAAAATCAATATCATCGATGATATTGATTTATCGAAGAAATTGTCAATTTTTTAGAATTTTCAATAACTTTTATTATATCTATTGTGGAATTAACTAGAAACCGTGAGTTTCATTTAAAACACTATTATTAGAAATATTAATTGCATATGTGATGATTTCGTAATTTTTTATTTATTTATTTTGTTTAGGAAATATTAGTTGTAAAGCCACTTTTACCTGTTTTTATTAGGTACTTTATTTATCATATGTAATGGATAACCGTTGGATATTGCTATTTGTTTCATTGTATTAATTTCTCTATCATATTTCTCTCATATTTGTTCATAGGAACTGAAAATGTTCTATTTATCATTGAATTATATGCTGCTAATTTATGTAACATGGGATGATTGTAATTATATGAAATAGTTACATCAGTGTGTGTTGGTTTTCTGTAAATTGAATAATCAAGTACATTATTAACTCTTAATTTTTAAACTTATAATGTAAATTTAATTTTTGGTTATAAATTATTAATATGGTTGAAAAAGAGATCTAATTGTCATTCACTATCTATAAAATAAGCTAATATGTCATCTACATATCTATATCAAAATAAGATATTTGTTGACATGTTACATGCAAGGATTTTTCTTTCTAAACTGTCCATAAAAATGTTTGCCAAAATTGGTGATTTAGGGCATTCGATTGGTAAACCTTCATTTTGAATATATAACCTTATTGTCAAAAGTGAAATAATTCTGATTAATACATACATCAAATAAATTAAGTATATCTGATATTATTCCTAAATGAATATTTATATCTTCTAGTAATTTTCCTACAAGTGTTCTTTTGGAGGAGTTTTACTGAACATACTGGTAACATCAAATGAAATTCGTTTACAGTTATCTTCAAAGTTGAATGTTTTTAATTTTATAAAAATTTTAATTGAGTATTTAGATATATATTCGTTAATTATTCAGATTTTTTTAATTTTTAGACCACCTCTTTTGGAGTTACAGCTGTGAACGTTTGTTTTATATCTAGAGATGCGGATAAATATCGTTCATTTTCTTCGTCTATTTCTCCCTGTACTGGGTTGAAGCCTGTCGAAAGATATTCGGCAAAGTGGTCAGCCTTTTCCCTATCACTTTTGTCCCATGGTTCACTGATATTTTTTCTTAACGGTGGTATTGCATATTTTGGGTTTCTCATGTTTCCAATAGGCATCCAAACACAATTATCATGTCTCGTTAGTTGGGAGAGACAGTGTTCAAAACTCTCGTTACGGATTTCTTTAAGCTTTGCTTTCAGTCTATTGCTGAGTTGGTTATAGATATGTTTGTCAGCTGGCGAGTGGGTACGTTGCCATTTTCCTCTAGCTCTTCTCTTTTCAGCCACTAACCTTTTGATTTCTAGAGGTATATCCACTTTTTCTTTTTTTTTGTTCAATTTTCGGCGTTGATTTTTGCGCTGCTTGTTGTATATAGGAAATAAGAGAGTTTGTTACTGTTTCTACTTCTTCTGGTTCTTTGAGTCTTACATCAAATTTTATGCTTTGACTTAGGTTGTTTCTAAATTCGTCCCAATCTGTTTTGGAGTTATATAGGAGTGGCAGAGCTTTACTAAATATGACTGAAGTTCCAATTGTTAAGATAGTGGGGGATTGATCAGATGTTAGGTTATAGCTAGGTACAATGTCTGTGTATGCGGAGTTTATCCCGTTTTTTATGAAAAATTCCAATAGGTCTGTGATCTTGTTGGGATCCGTGGGCCAATAGGTTGATGTTCCAGTCGAGACAAAGGAATATTTGTGTTCATCAATTACTTTCAGTAGTTCTCTTCCTATGGTTGTGGTTAGTCGTGATCCGAATGTTGTATGTTTGCTGTTGTAGTCTCCACCTACTACAAATTTAGGTCCTAGCGTTTGGAGGAAATCTTCGAAGTCGTCCTGTTTTATATTGTGGCGAGGTAGACAATATACTGCAGACAATGTGATGTTGGATGGCAAACATTTTACATTAACCGTTGAAACCTGTAGGTGAGCCTTTTGATACTTCACTAATTCATCATATTTAATTGTGTCTTTAATTATAATAGCTGTTTGTTGAGTATATTTGGTAGCGTATATTAGCGCATATTAAAATAAGTTCTTCCTGTGAAATGTGTCTCACTCACTAATAATACGTCAATTTATCGTCGGTTTATTTGGAAAATAATTTCATTTCTTCCTTATGTTGTTCAAGGCCATTCGCGTTCCATAGTGCTATTCTTATGAACTGTCCCATTATTGAGCTAATTTACTAATCATTTAAATTCGTTAAAGAACTGTGGTAAAGCGTTTTTTGTATATCGAGTTGTATTTTTGGTTGAATTAGTGTTATTGTTGGTTACCTCTGCGTAGCTTCTGTTTCCGTGGAGATGGCTATATTGTTGTGTGTGAACGTTCGTTTGTGAATTTGGTATAGTATTTATTTTTGGTTCTATACTAGTCTGCTGATTGTTATTTTCCCTGTATAAGCTTATGATCGTATTTGCAGCCTCTATACTTTGCCGGATGGCTTCCACCACACAATGCACATTTAGCTGAAGAATCTCTGCTTTTTTACAACTGCTTGTGCTGTGGGCCCCGCTACATTTTACACACACATTGGGTCTATTACAACACGTTTTTGAGTGTCCGTATAATTGGCATTTCTAGTTCATTTTTATGGAGCGGTTCTACTTTTAAATTAGCCTTTTGTGGCTTCTCAATGCCATATATGTGTTTATTATAACTGGCGGGCTCTAGATTTACGAAAAATAGCTTTAATGATTGTAAAATAACTGGGGCTGTGATCGCCCTTAAACCTTCCGATAGCTAGTTGAGAGAAAATGGATTGTATCATGCGAATGAATAATCTTTATGAGATTAGTAACCTGATCTGAGGTCTTCAAGGTGGATGCAGAAATCTGGGGCCCCCTTCTTTCAGGTAGATTGAGACACCACATACACAACACAAAGTCTCGTTATAACCTCTCGATTCGACTTCAGATTAACAAATTCAATCTATCGTTCCTGCTTCTCGTCGACTTCAGCAGACAGCGCGTCTTCGCACGACAAGGGCCGAGAAGTTACGAAGAAGCAAATTATATTTAAAGACAATTGATAAAAAAAGGAAAAAATAATAATAATAGAAAAAAAGAAAGACAATTATATACACAACACAAAGTAGCGGGGACGCGACAATGGTTCTTTTGTTCCTCGCATTTACTATATTCTTAATTTTATGTCCCATTTCACTCAATTCCTCTGCGATATCTTCTGGTTGTATAGAATAGTGCACGTATTTCATCACTAACATATAGGCCCTTTCCTATTTCAGTTGATAAGTATGATGTATTATATTTTGTTCTTTGAATTCTCTAACTAGCTTTCTGTAGTCATCGGGGATATTGCAATTTATTTTGACCGTGTTATTTGCTAGACTTTTGGTACTATATTGTTCATCCTCTAACAGATCTCTTATTTGTTATATCATCTCTGAGTAATTGACTACTCCATACACGTATATAGGTGGAGGTCTTATGTTCTTTACTTCTATTGTTTTTGTTAGACTCGCATCAGCATTTTCTTCTTGGATTAATGTAGAGTATCTGTTATTTAAAACTACGTGATTGCTTTCTAATTTTGCATGGTATTGTTTTCTTCCGTTCACTACGTTTTGGAAACTGTTGTCAAGGAGATGTGTTAGGATTTTCTGATCCGTCTTGTTCTTCCTCGCTGGTAGAAGACATTCTTAATATTTATTGGCTGCGATATCCATATTGATGTGGATTTATTTGTTGTCTACCCCTATGTTGTGATGTATTTATATTTGCATTTTGAGAAAGTCAGTTTGCATTGACTGCATTTTTATTTGTGGTGTTCTTATAAAGGGTTGTTGTTGTAGTATATTATTAGTATATAATACGTGCTGCGGTTGCATTATCGTTTGTTGGTCAACTTGTATTACTGGTTGTGAAATATTTTGGTACGCCCCTGGTATATTTGAATATGTTTGTAAGTACATGTTTGGCCATGGAGGTTAGAAAGTAGGAGACTAAGGGCCGATTGTACAATGCGAGTTTAACCTCGGTTCAAGATAAACCTGGTTCTTAACGTTGTACAAGACTAGTTCAGATCCTAAACCGCATTTAACTACGAGTTCTACAAAGCGGTCAATTTTCCCCGCTTAAACAAAGTTCAGAAGTATTTTTCAATTAAGTATGTTGCTACCCTGAGGGTTACTTATCTCTGTTGCTACCCCAGCATACAACGTTGTGTTGGTGACGTTGATACTGACAGAGAGACATAAAAATAAACAAATTTTGATTTGAAACAGTTTTGTTTTTTATTGGTTATCTCTTGGACAAATAACTGAAGATGAAGATTTCATGGAATTAGTTAATATTTTGCAACAGCCAGAAAGGCAACCACAAATATATAGACAAAGGGGCAATCATTTTGTGAAGTGGAATGACACTAATTTTTTACAAAGATTCAGATTCACAAAAGATGGGGCTCGATTCATCACAAATCAAATATCCCATTTAATAACTTCTCCAAGAGAAAGGTATATTTTGATAGCATGTAAATCTAAATTTAAATAAAGAAATATTTCAGAAATCATGCCTTGACTGCAGAAGAGAAGGTACTAATGACTTTGCGACTTTATACAACCGGAAGTAGCTGGCGACTTTATTGGTGTTGACAAAGCCACTGCATGCAGGCACATATGGAGAGTTACACAAGCGATAGCAAGATTGTATGATACTTTTATTAAAATGCCCATTACCCATGAAGAAATGCAGTCTGTTTCTCAGGGTTTCTATAATATTGCAAGGTTCTCGAAGTGCATAGGTGCCATAGATTGCTCACATATTCGAGTATTATCCCCAGGAGGCAATGATGCAGAAATATTCAGGAATCGTAAGGCCTTTTTTTCATATAATGTTCAAGCAGTGTGCGATTCAAATCGTCTATTTCAAGAGATGGTATGTCGTTGTCCAGGATCAACACATGATTCAACAATTTTTTTTTAAGGGCGAAATTTGAACGTGGCGATTTTAATGACAATTTATTGGTATGAGATAGTGGTTTGGCTGTCAAGGTTATTTGATGCCTTCATTAGGAAATGTAGCAGCTCCTGCAGAAAACTTATATAACGAGTCACAAATAAGAACTAGAAATCGCATAGAGCAGACATTTGGGAAATGGAAAAGAATATTTCCAATATTATCATTAGGAATACTCATACAGCAAAAAAAAATTGAAGGAGTGGTTATAGCTACAGCTGTATTACATACTATAGGTAAACTATTAAATGAGCCGGATCCTTCGGTTAACAATGATGAAGAAGCCGCAATAAATTTTGTAAATAATGCTAACAATAATCCAATGAACTTCAGAAATAGACACGTTAACAGAAATAATATAAGAAGGCTTGAACATATTAACTATTTTAATGGGCTACTTTAATAAATATTTTTAATCTATAAATTTGAATTAAATAGTACCTAGGTCTTTAACCTAACTAACCTTTCTTAGAATCATCCAAACACGAATCTACAAGAAGTGCGAATATCAGATGGACAATACCCAGTTTGTATTCCGAAACGGACTCGGAACGCGTGAAGCGCTCTTCTCCCTGAATGTAATGACACAAAGGTGTAGAGACATGAATGTGAATGTATTCGCATGTTTCATAGACTATCGTAAGGCGTTTGACTGTGTTAATCATCAGAAGATGATCGAAATTTTGAGAACAAGCGGGGTTGACGAACAGGACCTTACGTTTCATATCAGAACTTTACTGGCATCAAACGGCGGTAGTAAATATGGAACAATCGACATCGGAGGATATGCAAATCAGACGAGGTGTCCGACAGGGGTGTGTCTTGTCTCCACTCCTCTTTAATCTGTATTCCGAAACTATATTTAGAGAGGCACTGGATGGGGCCCAGTGCGGAATCAAGATCAATGGAACCCCAATAAATAATATCAGGTACGCCGATGATACGGTTATATTGGCCAGCGATATGCAGGAATTGCAAAGCATCATGGATTCCGTAGTTCACTATAGTGAGATGTTTGGATTACATCTCAATGTCTCCAAGACCAAACTATTAATCTTTTCTAAGACTCCAATAAATGCACACCTGCGGGTCAAGGGACAAACAATCGAACAAGTGACCTCAATAAAATATAGTCAGTGTGACCCGAAAAGGGAAATACTTTCAAGGATTGAACAATCGAGAAAAATCTTTGTGAGTATGAAATCATTTTTTGCAAGATTGGACCTCAGCTTGGAACTCAGAATTCGGATGATCAGATGCTACGTGTTTTCTGTCCTACTCTATGGATGCGAAAGCTGGACACTAAATTCACAGACCGAAAAGAAAATAGAAGCCTTCGAAATGTATGTGTATAGACGGCCGCTGCGAATTTCATGGGTACAAAGGATCACCAACGATGAAGTACTCCAGCGCATGCACAAACAAAAGGAACTACTGAACACCATCAAGGAAAGAAAAATGCAATACCTGGGTCATGTGATGAGAGGTGATAAGTACGAAATACTACGCCTCATAATAGAGGGCAAAGTGCACGGGAAAAGATCAGTAGGAAGACGCCAGAACTAATGGCTAAAGGACTTAGGAGATGGTTCGACCGCTCGTCTGCAGAAATCTTTCGTGCTGCAGTCTCCAGAGCTACAATTGCCATTTGGATCGCCAACCTTCGGCAGGAGAGGGCGTGATAAGAAGAAGAAGGTCTTTAATAAAAACATTTTAAATAATTAAATCTGTAATTATTATTTTAACACAAAAACTCTTTTGAATTAGTGAAGTTTGGTGTTCTTTTTTGTTTTTGTTCCATATTTTTATTTTAAATCGATAAACACATTAAAAACAACACACACAACTACAACGTATTCTCTAACGTCATAAAATAGAAAAATAGTGGTTACTCAGCTTCTCTACTTCACTCAAATGATAAGAAGAAGAGAAGTCATATTTTATATACTCTCTTTTTTTCTAATAATATAAACAAAGATATCCTTACTTACTTCATAAACTCGAAATCTGGCAACCCCGTGTATATGGTACCAGCATTACAATAATGGAGTTTACCTGAACCGACGTTGAACGAGATATGTACAATTCGTATCCTTTTATTAGGCAGGTTCAACCATTTGTTGAGTTCAGATGAACCTTGGTTTAAGCTTGCTATGTACAATCGGCCCTAAACGGCCTGCTTTCGAATTAGCGCCAGTTTTCATGTACCAAAGTAGCTGGTACACAAATTCGCCGCCAGGTCCGCAGTGTCGCATTCTGGGCTTGAGAAATTATTAAAGAATTTTTATAAATTGAATTCATGAATCGTCAAATTGTTTTGTGCCTGGTTGTAATACTGGTTACGGTAATTTAAAGACATGGAACAAGAAAAATGGCGTGAAAAACCCTAGTTTATTCCGACCACGCACGGTAAGCCAATCTTGAAATTGTAGTCATTAACTTTAAATATTAGTATTAAAATTTCTGTTCAAGCAATCCTTAATAATATATAACAATCTATGTTTAAGGACGAAATGGTTAGAAATTGGGAAAACGCTATTAGGCGGGCAGACAAGCGCGTAACCTCAAAGGATGCTGTGTGTGAATTACATTTTTTAGATAGTGATATTGAGCATTTTTACACAACTACGGTCTCAGATGGATCTATTTTTCAAATGAAAAGAGGTACTCCCAAGATAAAGGAAGATGCAATACCTTCTATTTTTCCATATTTGCTTGTCCTTTGGCACATATAAAAAATGATATGGGACTTTTCTTTCGCGAAGCAAAGGAATTTCGGACAATATATTAACTTCAGTAGCTATTGATTCAGCTTTTTTATAAGTGAATCAAGACTTTCATCAGTATTCTTTTAGCAGGCATCAAATTAAATTTTTCGAGACAGTTACATATTCGGAAATATTAATTTTGGGATTTTGATACATCATACTAACAACGTTAATTTTTGATAGAGCGCCCCAAATTATGGATGAGCAGATAACTTTAAATGAAATAAATTTCTCTACTAAAGTTTGTGTTATAATTCTAGTTTTTGAATATCTTTTTTAAATTTTTATTTTTTCATTAAGGCTTTTAAACATTTTTATTATTTAAAATTAAAAGTTTAATTGCAATATAATGAAACATATTTTGAATTACTCAAACTCAATTTTTTTGGATTTCACTTCTTCGCCAATTAAATTAATTGTTATTTCATTTTGGAAGTGCACCTCTAAATAATGAGGTAGTATGCGACTTTTAATATAATTCAAATTATCTAACATGTATTTCTTTAAAATTCATATACGCATTTCAAGAATTCTTTTTTATAATTTATAAAATGTTTAGTAAACGAAAGGCCGCTCCCTATAATTCCCGCCGCTCTGTGCAATTGCACGTACTGCCTACTGCACCACCGCTAGGAACGGCGCCGGGCTGAAATATAATGGGGAAAGGCACAGTGTTCTTAAAAACAAATAAGTCCTATTTAAAGATATAGGCTTATGATTGTAAATATAAATTATAAAAATATCAATATTTTCCCAATAATTTGAGCAATTTCTAAACATTCTCATTACAGTTACATGCATTTAAATATGGTAAATGGCGAAACGTAGCCTCTGGTGGGGAATTTTGAACTATCTGTTATAGAACATGAATGTGTGCCATTCTAACTTGACAGCGCATATTGTCGTTTAGTCTCATCCTTTCTAACCTCCATGTGTTTAGCTCTGATAGTGTTTGCATCTGTATACATATTTCATTTCCACTTGTTTAATTTTAGTTTTTATGTTTACTAATTAATAATATTAAAACTAATTGAGTGTTTTTATTCACTTACTTTGTACCGAGTTTAAGATTGACGGAATTTCAAAAACTATTTGTGTCTGTAAAACAATGCGATGTTCACTCGACAAAGGTTTGCTTGCACTGTTCTGACTTTATATAAAGAGGTATCTCTCATAGACAAATAATATAAGAGACGGTTTGATGCATAGGCGGCAAGTGGCACAACGTTTCTGCGCCGCCGCCCGCGCATAGAGTCTCTGCAGTCGCGCGAACTACAAGACTGTTTCACATAAACAAAATAGAATAAAACAATTTAAAATATTATAAATGACAATTAATTTCAACATATTGCCTTTAATGTGGATAAATATTATAAAACATAATAGTAGTCATTAAAAATGAAAATATACAAAATCAATATTACATTGGTTTGTGTGAATACGGCTTGTGTGTCAAAGTGTCAAATATACAATAGTATATTACGTAACGTGTGTTGTAAGAAGCAATTTACGCACGAACGGAAAAGTTACGCACGAAGCCGCGTAGCGGCGAGTGCGTAATTCCGTGAGTGCGTAAAATGCGTTACAACACGAGTTACGTACTGTACTTCACCTACGACCCACTTGTACTTGTGTTTATAATCTTATTAAGTAAAAACGTACATCCTCGATGCCCAGCTAAGTTTTATAAAAGTCGCTCCTCGATGCCCAGCCAAGCATCTTAGGAGTTCACCCTCGATGCCCAGCCAAGTTTCGTAAAAGCCGTCCTAAGTAGTATTTATTTTTATTAAAAATGTATGTAGAGTTACCGGAATTGCATAAAATAGCCTATACACCTCTCGACTAAAGTGACATTAGTCCCATAGGTGGATCACTTCCCTCAGGAATCAAACACTACCCGCGGGATTAAATGGGCCACTTTAGTCACTTGGTGTATAATATACTATTGTTTACTAATATGATATACATTCAGACAGCTAAAAGATGCGGATTGAATGAAACGGAACCAATTATCATATAATTCCAAATAACTCTTAGTATTAAATGCAATCTCATATCTAATAAATGTTATCTACCATTTATATACAGAATTAAATTCAACATCAAATATTTAAGTAATACATTTTGAATAAAATGGCTACGTCAATTGACAGTTGCTAAGTGGTTGCTATGGAAGCCGTGCGATTTACTTTACAGCCGTGCGTTTTGTTTTACCGTGCGTAATAAACGTCTTTCATTGATTGCCGACTGTGTGTTTTTGACTACTTACAAGTGTGGTCATAGGTAAATTACTAAAAATATGGTTATAGTTGCAAATTCTAAGGCTGAGTAAAATTAGTATAGGTTTTTAAATTTATCTAGGTTTTCCGTTCTAATAAAGTAAATAAAAGTAAGTGAACCTTTAAAATATCATTACTAGGTATAATTTGTCATAGTTTTATTGCAAAAAATTGTTAATAGTAAATATTTTTAGCCACTTCGCAATTTGAGTTTAAGAACAAAACATTTTTCAAATTTGCATTTGACAATAATCAAAGGGAACAGTGGTACAAACTTTTAGAACTTCCTTATACATCTAATGATCAAAGGTTATGTGAAGATCATTTTGATGATGATCCACTTACAAGTACATGTCGCAAAAGACTTAAATTTCCTTTACTTTCTCAATCCTTACATCATACACCACCACATGGTAATAATATCCAAGTTTTTTAAAGTACAGTATTTTCTATAAAAAGAAACCTTACATTTTGTGAGAATGATAGTCGAGAACTACAACACATATTGTGAAGCAGATGATGCAATTTATTAGATAACTTAAAGTCTTTTTAAAATTTTCATAATTAACCAAAACCATTCACTTCTAAAACTACTAATGAATTGGAAAAAATTGAATTCCCGTTTTTAGATACATAACATTATTTAAATGTTGTCACTCGAACAATAAGCTACGTTTCTGGTTTCATACAACTTTTAATTGCAGTTGATTTTACCTTTGTACGAATAGGTTGTGCGAAGCAATTAACAAAACCGGTCGATAGTTTTTATCAGTGCCAACTTTGTTTTCTTACACGTGTTTATTTGAAATATTCCGAATAGAGTTTTTAACTAAATAATTTTTCCCCCATCATGGGGGATAAAAAAGGGACGTCATTCTCGACGCAAGTGGAGTCAATTATGTTATGTGATGATGATCAAATGTTACCGATTAATAACTCTCCAAGCACCAACGAGGTTTCTGCAGTAAAACCAGTTCCAAAAAAGTTCAACTTATTGTCAGATAAGTACAATTTATCGACTATTTGGGTATACATTGAAAATATTAAAAGTAGTAATTTGGGAAGGCTACATCCCATGACTGTTGGTCACATACTTTTTAAACAATTAAAGCTAACTAATATATTAGAAATTAAAAGTATAGGTAAAAATCGAATAAAAGTTTTATTAAAATCGTTTCTTGAGGCTAATCAATTAGTTAAAAATCCTTTGTTGGAAAATCATAATTTGGTAGCTTATATTCCAAATCATCTACTCGAATCAAAGGGTATCATTAGGGACGTTGACACTAAATATGACGAAAAATATTTGTTAGAGAATGTAGAGTCTACCTCTCCGGTAATAAACATTTATCGTACTAAACGTAAAATCCAAAGAGAGGATCACACAATTGATTATGTACCAAACAAAACCATTATTATTACTTTTGAAGGTAATATTATACCAAAATATGTTGCATTTAATAAAGTATATTGTCAGGTAGAACAATTTATAGGTAGAGTAGTTCAATGTTATCGTTGTTTGAAGTATGGACATGTTTCTAAACAGTGTAAAAACTCCCAAGAACGATGTATACAATGCGGCGAAATAAAAACAGAGGAACATAGTTGCAATAAGGACAAAATTTATTGTATTCATTGTAAATCTAATGATCACCTATCTATATCTAAAAAATGCCCTCAATATGAGAAACAGAAAAAAATTAAAACTATTATGGTTGAACAAAAAACGTCATTTCTGGAAGCCAGAAAATACTGTGAAAACTCTATTTCTTCTTTTGTAAGTCATGATTCTTTTTCAGGCTTATCAAATTATAATAAAGATTTCCCCAGTCTTACTAATCAAGTTAATAATAATACCACACAAACTATGATAAAAAAAATTAGGGAAAGTAATAGTTTAATTTCGTCGCTACCAAGTACAAGTGGCACAAAAAAATACTCAGTTCCCATGAAAAAGAAAAGAAAATCAGACTCTCCGTCCAATCAGTCTCCTTCTGACTCGCCTATGTTTCCTTTTACTTTTGGTCCTAGTCAACCATTACCTGCTAACCCCTATAAATCCAATTTTAATAGTATTGAAAGTAAAAAACAGAATATTGCTGACATTGTCTCCAAATTTGTATTCAATCTATTGGATAATATTAGCTCAGTAGAAGACTTGCAATCAATTAATAAAAGTTCAATAATCAGTAGCATAAAACAAGTACTGGAGGATACTCTAACAGTTAATAATTATTAATGGCTCAAAAAGTTTCACTTAACATTATGCAGTGGAATGCTAGATCAGCTGTGGCAAATAAAAACAGTTTGCAACACTTTTTAAATTCTAGAAAAATAGATGTGGCACTTATTACTGAAACTTGGTTTAAAAAAAATATACAATATTGTTATAATGGTTATAATATGATACGTAAAGACCGACATGACGGCTATGGTGGTGTTGCCATTTTAGTTCATCATTCAATAAGTTTTTGTGAATTCAAAATTAATAATAATGTGTGTAGAGGCGTGGAAATGTGTGGCATAAAAATTAAATATGGTAAATCGGAGCTAAGCCTTTTTTCTGTTTATAAACCACCTAAAATTAAATGTTCTGCTAATGATTGGTTTAAACTTTTTTCACAAGCAAAAAATCCTATAATCGTGGGAGGTGATTTCAATGCACATCATTCGTTGTGGGGTGCACATCATAATGACACAGTTGGTATACAACTAATCCAAGCTGCAGATGATCTTAATCTAACAGTAATGAATAATGGACAACCCACAGTTTTAACTCGTCCTAATCAAAATGTTTCTGCGAAAGATATCACTTTTTGTTCTCCTGAACTTGCTAATAGAATTATTTGGTCAGTATTGGATGATTCATTAGGATCGAATCATTTTGTTATTCTTATGGAGCTTCCAATTGACCAAGTTATCAATGAATTTCCCCTTAAAAATAAATGGAACATAAAAAAAGCCAACTGGCCATTGTATACTGGGACAATTGAAAATACTCTTCAAAGAGATTTCTCATTAAACTCCACATCTGATAAATATCAAATCTTAATCATCAGTATGAATCAAGCTGCACACATTGCGATACCACAATTTAAAAATATTAAAAACTTAAAACGTTACCCCCCACCTTGGTGGAATTCAGATTGCGAAAAGATTTTGGAAGATAGACGTTTGGCTTTCTCGACTTATAAAAAAACTTCGAATTTTCAAAACGTTTTCCTTTGTCAAGAAATGATGGCAAGAACAAAAAGAAAATTTAAAGCTATAGCTAAACAAAACTGGATTGAGTATGTTTCTTCTCTTAATAAGTCTGTTTCGTCTTCTTCTCTTTGGAAACAAGCTAGAAAGATTTATAGAAAACCAATCTCCAACGTCAAGCCTTTAGATGATATCTGGATGGCAGAATTTTTTGACAAAATTTCTCCTCCCTTCGCTGCTATGTTATTTCCTGATCTAACTTCATCTAGTGATGAGAACCATTTTCTTTCAAAACCCATAACTTTAACAGAGTTAAACTATGTTCTTAAAAATCTCATCAGTACTAGTCCAGGACTTGATGAAATTAAATATCCTATGATTGATAACCTTCCTGTTATTGCTAAATGTATGTTGATTGATATATTTAATGATATACTGAATAATCTATCCATAGTTAATGAGTTGAAGGATGTCATCATTATTCCTATTCTTAAGCCAGGTAAAGATCCCAATCATGCTGAATCCTATCGCCCTATATCACTTATGTCTTGTATGTTGAAAACTTTAGAACGTATCATTAAGCACAGACTTGAATGGTGGTTATTTCAGAAAAACCTCCTTCCAAGAACCCAGTTTGGCTACAGAAAAGGTTGTGGTACAATTGACGCTCTAACAACTCTTGTTATCGATATTCAAAATACTTATTCCACCAATAGATATTTACCTACACTTTGCCTAGATATCGAAGGTGCTTATGATAGCGTCTGCTTACCCATTCTGAGAGAAAAAATGATTAATAACTTCCTAATACCGATTCGATTAACTGATGCAATCATTAACTTTTATTCTTATAGAAAATTGTATATAATAATTACCTCATAGGACCTCGTTATAATATTTCAGGACTACCTCAGGGTTCAGTATTGAGTCCTCTGCTTTTTAATTTGTATACGGCTGACTTTCATAGTATTTACGTTGAAAATATCACCCCAAAAATAATTCAGTATGCGGATGATTTTTGCTTATATTCAGAGGCCAAAAAATATAATGATGCTGTAGAGACGTTAGTTAAAATATACGGATTGGCTTATAAATGGTTCATTAAAAATGGTTTTGAAGTATCTCCCACGAAATCATCAGTTTGCATTTTTTCTAGACATAACATCCCTAATATCGATACGATTCAGTTAAATACACAAGCGTTTCCTTTTTGTAAATCAATAAAATATTTGGGAATGATAGTTGATAGGAAGTTAACCTGGAAACCCCATATCGAACATATATTGAATAGATGCAACAGAGGTATGAATTTTTTAAAATCCATTTCTAAAACTTGGTGGGGAGCTGATGTGTCGACCTCGCTACTTTTTTATAGATCATATATTAGATACATAATAGATTATGGATGTACACTTTATGGATCCGCAAGTAAAAATAATTTACAAAAAATTGACGTATTTCAAAACAAAGCCTTACGTATTTGTATGGGTGCTATGAGGTCTACTCCCATTGAACCACTTCACGTGGAAGCTTTAGAACCTCCCTTAAAATATAGAAGAAATCATCTTAGCCATAAATTCCTCATAAAAATTATGTCTTCCAACGAATCATTATATCACAATATATGTAAACTAAACGAATTTGATTTAACTAACAACTACTGGATCCGCAAAAATTCACCGCCTCTCTGTGATGCTTTCCGAAACTACAACAATCTATGTGTAATTAGATCAGAAAAAAATATGACTTTAGATGATTTTGAATACTTTTTTCATATGTTTAATGTCATTCAACCTAGGTATCATGTAAATCCTATGATAAGTCTTACAATTTTAAACTCCATATTAGAAAATTATTCTGATTCCATACAGATATATACTGACGCTTCCAAAAGTTTATATGGAACTGGTTGTGCGTTCTACATTCCAGGTGATAATGTCGAAAAATTGTTTAAGCTCCCCTCAGACTTCTCAGTTTTCAGCGCTGAAGCTGTGGGCATCTATGAATCGTTAAAATTTTTTTCGTCGTCCAGAAAAATTTCTGCTATTATATTAGCTGATTCTCTGTCTGTCTTAACAGCTATACAAAATCCAACTATACCTGCTTTATCAGATAATCTTTATATATTCTATATAAAAAAATGTTATTTCAATTAAAAAAAGATAATAAACATGTACAGCTGATATGGATCAAAGCACATATAGGACTTAAACATAATGAAGATGTAGATCGCTTAGCTAAAAATGCAGCTGAAAATGGTACCTTATCTCTCTATCCACTAACTGTACCAGACGTATTTGCTAATTCTAGGCAAAAACAAAGTTGTTTATGGAAAAAGTCCTGGAACGATTATTGTAAAATATCTAATACCCAATATTCATCAATTCAACAAGAAATTCCGAATTGTTGTTGGTTCAATTCTTACTCCTGTCCACGTAAATACATTACAACTATTGTTAGACTACGCTTTGGACATGCATGTTATCCGGCACACTTATATAAAATAAAAATTCTTGACACAGACCTGTGTCAACACTGTCATATCAAAAGTGATCTGAATCATATTTTCTTTAACTGCATATATTCCCAAGAAACTCAAAACCTTATTAATGATTTAATAAGAATCGGATTTTTCCCACCCTTCAATATCTGCCATCTTTTAGCCTTAAACAAAATGGAAGTATATAATGTTCTGATGAAATTCATATACGAATCAAAGGTATGCTTGTGAATGTTTGAACTAGATTTGTTCACCTCTGTTTATCCCAATTGTAGTTATTCCTATCTTTCCGTGGCCTAGTTTTGTTTGTGATAAATTATAATGTCTTGATGGGCCCCTAGACAAGAAGCGAGTGACCCTGTCTATCCTTATTGTATTTATTTTTTTAGGTAGGTAATTTTGTCTTCTCTTAGGTGTGAGTAAGGTGAATATATTTTTTTATATATTAATAGTTTGTTCCTGTTGTGACTGGCCGAATGACGAGTGTCAAAGCCAAGAAAAAAAAAAAAAAAAAAAAAAAAAAAAAAAAAAAAAAATTATTGCGAAGAATGTAAGGCTAATTTGCAGACAGATATTTTTATGTTCACCATAGTTTCACTTCCTTCAAAGAAAATGGTAAAATACGTCTGATTTATGTACAGGGAAGTCGTTAAATTAATACTGCATGACTTTGTTATCATATTTTACCACTTTCAGTTCATTTAGAAAATATTACTGAGAAAAATTAACACTTTGCAAGAGGTCATATAAATTTTGATTGAATCACCTGTCTAGAACATAAATCATACGTATTTTCTCATTCATAAGAGTTTCTGTTCCCTTATTAAATAAAAAATATAATGATAGTAAGAGGACTAACAAACAAAAACATTTTTTTGTAACTTAAAACGTACTACTTTTAATTTATTTTTTGTTTCAGACCTGTTCCTGTCTTCATGGATATGGAGAATCTAGTTTTTAACTTCTTTTTATTAAAATGTTTGTTGGTTTTGTTGTCAATAATTTTAAAATAACTTAATGTGCAATTTGATGTGATATTGGATTAATTTTCGCGACGGCCACTACTAGAATGTGACTTCTCAAATTTCTAGTAGCGGTCTACGGTTCCCTTGATCGGATGGCTGAAGGCCCAAACACGGCCGCTACTAGGATGTGAGTACTCAACTTTCTAGTAGCGGACTACGGTCTCCCTTTACTTCCCCTGATTGGATTATACGGGCGAGAACCATATACCCTAAGGTTGAGCGGTCTATCGGTATCGGCTTTCTGAAACAGAACGGGTTTGTGACCACAATGATGGCTCTTAGATTTAATTCTCACCTGCGTATGCGGGCAAGCTAGCGAGTCTACGGATAAACTGCTGACTCTGAGAATCGTTCATCATCTTCTTTGTTATTAACTATGGGTTGGAAGGTTCAGACAGGGGGGCTATATGAGCCTCCGTGTCGATCTTGGTTGTTGTCCTGAAAACTCGGAATCTTCCAATTGAAGGCACAAATGAGCGTTTGGTATCTCTGTTGAAATCCGTTGTTTTGTGTTTTCCCATATTTCGATTAACATCTTTGCTCCCAAATTTCACATCCTTATTTGGTTATACCGTGCTGAAGACGGCAAATGAGCAAGAAACATGCATTTCCACTCTGTTTCAGTAACCCTTCTTCTCTTTGCGTGAATTACCCATGAATATCTTTGTATATATATATATATATATATATATATATATATATATATATATATATATATATGTGCGTGTGTGTGTGAGGGTGTGTGTGAGAGGGTGTGTGTGTGTGTGTGTGTGTGTGTGTTGTAATGGAATTTTCAAGCACGATAGAGGGAGCATTTTTTGACGGATCGAAACCAAACTCGCTACAAAAATTGGGTGGGCCAAAATCTTGGACGAGTTCGTTAACGTGCCAAATCGGCTCAGTAGAACCAAAATGGCGGCCTGTCAAAATTGAAAAAATATCGTATTTCTTTTATTTTTGATCTGACGCAAAAAAATTACTGAGATTTTTTTAGAACTTAACACTTTCTACAACTTTTGTATGAAACACTTTTTTCTAAAACGTACATAAAAACATTTATTTAAGAAAATTTAAGTTTTTTTGTTTTGTTTTGAAACTGATGCCAAAACTTTACTGAAATAAGCCGTCCAATTGGTCTTGTGCCATTGGAATTTTTTATAATAGTATAAACACTCCTATTTCGATTTTCGCCAATTTCAGTATTTTAATTGGATAGACGTAGTTACTAGAAATTTTTTTAAGTAATTTTTTACAAAAATTTCTACTCCACCTTTAATCCCTTATATTGTCAAATTCTATCGATTGGCGTAAGGGAGGGATCGATATTTAACTATATCTCGTAAGAATTTTTTATGCAGCATGTTGAAAATTTTTCAAAAATTTTGCGATCCTTACTAAAAAATTGTAAATTTTGGTTTACAGTTAATGTATGGAAAAAAATATGCAGATACCATGTATTTTATTACGAGGAATCCATTTTTTTTTTGTTCTGTTTTATGAAATTTTTATTATTAAAGAAATAAAAGTTTTTCAAATAGAGTATTAGAAAGAAAATGTCGAGGGAAAAATAATAGCCTCGTTACATAAGGTGACGTCATGTGCTGGGTACATCAACTGTTTTATGTTGGTTTCAATTCATTTGAATTATACCTATATTTCAGAAACTTCTTATAGGTAGTTGTAGAAAATAATATTTTCACCTGTTAAAATAACGTTCCCTAATATTTTTTCCACTCCGTATTTTATGTTCCCTATACACGTACCCGACAAAATTATTATTTATTCCTTCCTCGCTGTCATTACATCCTGATTGTAAATTCACATTTAGATTCACATTCTAATCCAAGTGTTGGTATGTAGTATCCGACAGCTATCAAATCGTAGCGTATGTACTAAGGTACCAAGTACCAAGGAAGTAAATTCTCTCTTGGAGAGAATGACTTCAATTCCAGTTCTAGTTAACGCCCCGCAAAGATCATTAGCCTCGCTCACGGAGTCATTTTCACCAGATACATGACATCAATGTGATTTATATAAAGTATTTGATAGTTATCATAGATTTAATTTACATTAAATTATATTCTGCGCATGTCGTAGGAACTATTATAGTCGTCGGCACCTGTTTAAAGCATTTTATCAATCAATCAAGTAGCACGAATACAGGGCGATCCGTGTTACAAGTCGAGGAATTATAAATATTTATTTCACTATGTAGAAAAGGAAAATAGAAGGAGAACTTCACTCCAAGATGTATTTATTTCATATAAGTCAAAAGTTAAGTCCAAAAACCTATGACTATGTCAAACAACTTCTCTATGGATATAAATATAAATTTGAGTGAACATCTTCGTTATCAGGAATATTTCACGAACTATTTGTGGTCAACATCGAGTCTTTTGATAAAATAAGGCAGTCGGAGAAAATAGTCCTTGGAGCAATTGCTCCTTAAAGTTATTGTAAGTATCATTTGAAACAAATGGCTTTCCTTTCCATACTAATCCTATAATATTCTTTGTATATTGCGCAGAGCTAATACTTTGTTACTGGGTGAAATAAATGAAAAACGATTAGCCTTATCTCGTTTTCAATGCTCAAACAAACATGGACAGTGACAGAGCAAGAACAATATATTTACTATTGAACAGTCAGGTCATTCTTATTTTGGTCGTTCAGTGACCTTGCTGTTTATGTAGAGGAGAGTTGCCTTGATTGTACCAATTCTCGTCTTTCAATTTATGTAGCTCACATACTGTTAGTTGTTAAAGCCCAAAATTATTGTATAGTTAAATCCATTCTTGGCCCACCTTATACATTTTTTTAAATGTGATACATGTTCATCTAGTACTTGAAAATAATAAATTACTAAGGCCAGGGCCCTGCAAGTGGTACAATGAAAGAAACTAGTTGCCTTTATCGTACCAGGTTAATAGCGTTTGAAATGAATTACAAATAATAGACTTATGAAGAGTTAATTTTTATTTTTCATAACATGAACAGAGAATATACAAATACTGTAGATATAAGGAGTTATAATGAAAACTTAAGTTATAATGAAATTAAGATAAAAGTCTACTATTTATCTACATTTGACACATGTAAACTGTTGAGGCCTGTTTTTGTTTGCGATTCCTGCACAAGAATCATGCACCCACAAATTACAAATCTGACATTGAATCATATCTCCTACCAGGTTGGTTTCATACGAGAAACAATACCATTCTTCAGGTTGCACTTCTACCACAACAGCAGATTCGAAGAAGATGCGACGTTAACCACGGACCCAGAGGAAACTTTTGCTGAATTTCCACGGAATTTAAGGTTTTTATTCACGTGGTGTATCTTCTTTTCAATAGATTTTTCTTTTTTATACAAATTTTCTTTGATGCAGAACCCAATTTCTCTTTCAGCGCTTTAACCTTCTCTTGGTTTATCTTAAGCTCTTTTTGTAGCTCCAATTGGTTTTTGTATGGGCTGCTAGTCAAAATAGATGCTTTTTGTCCTACATTCTCAGACTTGGATTTTGATTTAGGTTTTGGGTATAGGAGACAGTGTCTCAATTGGAACTGAATTTGCCGAATACTGGCTATTATTGTATGCCATCATTTCAATTGCTGAGTGATCAAGGATTGAAATTTCTGGCTGCGAAATTAAGTTATTTTCTTCCTTCTTTGAGCACTCAGGGTCAGTAGGCATACATAGTTGTATTAAATTTTCAGTTGCCGTAAAGCCGCAGTCTTTCGAACGATCAACTGGTAACTGCGTAACACACAGTCCGGGATTTGATCTTAGCTATTTCTCTATAGCTTTGCTAAAGTTACTTTTCAGTGAACTGAAGAAACTTATCGATGGGTTGTAGTCGATGAGTAGTATGACCAGGCAGCTGTAACATTATTACGCTATGTTCCCTGGCCATTTCATTTGCCTCTAGATTCTTCGAATGTGTAGTATGTCCATCCAAAACTAGAATTACTTTTTTGCAATGGATGGTTTTACTATTTCAATGAAATTCCTAATCTACTTTTGCCAGTTTCAGAAATTTCGACGAAACTTCCAGGGGGAGCTTCCACTTTTAGCTCATTAGCCATTCGCATTCGTTTAAATATTAACATGGGCGATACAGTTCACTCCACGCTCACCACTAGACCCTGAACCAATTTGTTTTTTCCCTTTCAGACCAAGTACCTTTTGACATTTATTTTGGACAATACATAGACCTGATTCATCTACATTAAAAGCTCTTGTCGGGTCAATCTGATTTTCATCCACGAGTTTCTCAAGGATGTCAAAAAACTCATGAACATTCTCTTTATTGAATCCCTTAACCCGTGCCACAGACGCTGCAGTGGGTTCTCGCAAACTGAGTTCAACATATTTTTCCCCCGCTAATTGGGTTTGCTTATTAAAATTATGGGATATATGGTTTCGTTCAGCTATCTGGAATGCTCATTTGCTCACATCAGTTATTGTCAATCCAAACATAAGGCTTTCAAGACGTAAGATGTGGTCAAACATTGCTTTTTCTACATCTTTCTTGACTTCCCCATTAGCAGAAATATTTGTCTCCTTCAGATGGCGGTTGAAAGTAGGTTTAGGAATGTTATATGTGCGGAGCACAATACATATCATCTTCGGTCCACTCTCCATATTTCCTTTTTGACATCTAGAACACACACATACATTTGTATTAGCAAGTAAGTGTCGTTTATAAGTTACCGATACGATTAAGGGAACCTTAAAATAGCGATACGATGAAGGAATCTAAAAGTGGTACGACGAAGGCAACTCGTCGTCGTAGCTGAGAATATAGAAATCATAACCCAAAAATAAAACTACGGCGGAAACGGGCTGATTTTTCATTGCTAAATTAAATGTAATAAATAAGTATATGTACTAAAGTGAGTTACTCTTACCGTAAAAGGATCTGTGAGCTTACGAAAGATGGAACCAGCCACAAATACATAAACTAATATGAAACATAAACCACTACAAACAAACACGTGCAACTTTTGCTACTGGCTCTCCGCAATAGCAAGTACGTAAGTAATGACGCCGCTTGAGTGCTCTAGCATCACTGTTAGTGGGAAAATAGGAGCTAGTACGATGAAGGATACGGTACGATCATGGCAACTCTCCTCTACCATAGTTCCCTAATATTTCTTGCTCCCAACTACCCTCCCCCGTCTACTAATATGAGTTTAATTCCTTTTATAATGTGATACGCCTATAGTTACCGGTGTGTCGGTGTATGTGCGCAAGCGCGGAGATCGAGTGTGCGCGAGTGGTAATAAGGAGAAAAGAGTGGGGCGTCCGTCGGAGAGAAGCCGGTAGCAAAGAGGAAGAAGGGGAGAAGAGAGCCGGTAGCCGGCGAGTTAAACCGGTGATCGGAGAAAGGCTATTGAATGTTTCAGTTAGACATATGGCTACAATTTGTTAACATTAAACAGTACAATATTCATATTACTAAAGGTGTGTTATTCATCATCCCTCATATATCCAACCCACACCGAAAAGGTACAACACATAATTTGACGCTCAACGGGGACGGATATAGAGGTGAACAATCAACAGGTTATGGAAAATTCAAGGTACTGTTTTCTTATTATTTAATCATCCAAGATGGCTGTTGGAAATTTTGCAACGATATTTTAGTGCATTGCGCGGATTAAAATTTGGACTAACTTTTGAAGTGTAAAGAAGAAAATACATTTGATTAATTAATTACGAACCATTTTGATTACGTAAAAACAACAGCTGAATATCTGAATATTAATATATACTTATTGATTTAACGAATGTTAGTCAACCACAGTATTGATTACATTTAGTAAAAACAAAGGTTTTGAAAGTCTAAGTAAAACTGATCAAGATAAATAATAAAAAAGACATTTATTAGACTTTATTGTTCGATGCATTCAAGTACCTATGTTCTTTTTTATGATTAGGTATAAATATTGTAAAGTTAAATTGTTAGAGATTGAGAATAATATTTGTTTTTATCGTTTATTTGAAACTTTTGCGCCTTAGGTATTCTGATTCAAACCTATTATATGTATTGATGTTTTGACTATTTGAGACCATAATCCATAGTATTGTGAATTTTTGTATTTAAATATTTTTCGTACTTCCGGGCCTAAAGTGACAACTTCACTCCCTTGTGACAGGTACTAAAGTGTCACATTTAATCCCTCCGGGATTAAATATTGACGAAACTCCCGGAACGATTAAATCACAAACAAACGAATTTAAGGGATATTTTATTGAAAAATATAATTAATTAGAATGGTAATTAACGTTAATATTCAAATTTACAATGACACTAGTAATGACAATGTTTCTAAATTATAACTGTCACAACGCAATGTTACTATGGTAACTTATTTTAAAGACAGTTTATTAAATGAGTTGAAGAGAGAAAAAACTGATTGAAATTATTGAAATAATTAATAAAATCATACCGGAAGTACGAAAAGTATCGTATATACCTTGCGACTGAAGTACATTTAATCCTTCAGGTAAATTATGGCCCTCCCTGCGGTCGGGCCATAAACTTTACCTTCAGGATTAAATGTACTACTTCAGTCCCGCGGTATATAATATACTATTAATATTGTCTTGACATTATTGTAAATAAGATGCCAAAAAGCAAATCGAAGGCAAACGAGGATAAGGAACACGTCCTAGAAATAAAAGTGAACGATAATAGCGATTTATTAGCAAATGATATGGCAAATTCACGGCGACTGATGATTTACAAAAAATAGTTAATAGCTTAGCAGAGGATCTTAAAAAAGTACAAACAACTTTGCTAACTATCAAATAATATGGTTGATCAGCAAAAAAGAGTAGACAATAAACCGAATGATGATTTTAAAGACGAAAAGCATTATATTTCGTTATGGAAAGATATGGGGGTAATAGTTTGTCATTTTCACCGGGTGGAAATACACACCCAATGTTGTTTTTGAAAAAATTGTCGAGAACATTAAATGATGCTAGATTGCCAGAGTCGGCGAAGATAAGTTTAGCTATAGGGTGTTTGAAAAATTCAGCAGCCGAATGGGCTGAATATAAGGAAGAAAATTTTGTAAATTTTGAAAAATTTGTTGAGGCGTTTAAGGCAAGGTATTGGAATGCGGAACATTTTATGAAATTAAATATGGAAACTATAAATCGGGAAGTAAAGCTGACTATTTACTTAGTCTTGTAAGGCAGTCGAGTTTTTTATCAGATAAAATTCCAGAGGTGGAGTTAGTCGAATGGGTATCAGATCATTTCGCAGATGAACCGGAGATTAAAAAAAGTTATGTTTTGAAAGGTTATAAAACTGTAGATGAAGTAGAAATGTTTTTGAGAAAAATAGATTCGGTAGACTGTAAAATAAACAAAGGTACGGATATTAGACGCGGTCAAGATGTTAGTCGACACGACCATAGAGAGGGAAATAAAGGGAATTTTCGCAATCAGGGAAATGATCGGTTTCGGAGACAGGTTAACGATAATACACGGAGACAGGCGAACTGGAATGCTGATACGAATTGGAGAGATCAGGATAACAATCAAGATAATAATGTGGAAGTGGAAGTTCTATACTAATGGTTCGGAAGATTTGTTATCTGAAGCAGAAGAAGAAGAAGAAGTACCCAAAGAAAATTTAATTTCTCCGATGATAAAAATTGAAATTGAAAACATAGAAACAGAAGCACTAATCGATTCAGGTAGTCAAGTTTCGGCTATATCGGATACATTTTTGTCTAATTTGAGAGATTTGAAATTACCACTATTGCCGGTGTGTAAGCTAGTGGTTAGGGTAGCCATAGGGGCTAGGGAACAAACAATCAAATGGCAAGTCTTAATTCCAGTAAATATGGGTAACAAAATATATAATATTGTTTTTTTAGTAATACCAAAAATGAATGAAAACCTTTTACTTGGCACCGATTGGTTGTTGTTTCGGACTCGAGTTAATGGTAGTAATACGCTAACCGTAAATTTGATAAAAAATATTAAAGATAGACATTTGTACAGCGAAGAACAATTAATTAATGCGGCGAGAAGCGCTGAAATGTTAAAAGAAAATAAAAAGGAAAAACTACTTAATGTTTTAAAAAATTACGCGGTTTAACTTCTAAATATGAACATGAAATTTATATGAGAGATGATTATCCATTTTATAAAGTGTCCTACCCGGTACCGTTCTCACAGAGAGCAGAGGTACAACGTCAAGTTAATGAAATGTTGGAATGGGGGGTTATAGAGGAAGGACCGACATAATATGTGTCACCGTAAAAAAGAAAGACGTATGGTTGAGGGTTTGTTTAGATGCACGATATCTAAACACTAGGATGTGTATGGATCATGTAATGCCGTCTAGACCGGAAGATTTATTATGTATTTTAGGAAAAGGCCAAGTAATAAGCTGACTCGATATGACGGCGAGGTACTGGCAAATTCCAATTAAGAAGGGGCACTGTAAGTATACCGGGTTTGGGTATAATGGTAAAACGTATTATTTTAAAAGATTACCGTTCGGACTTTCCACCGCAGTGGGTAGTTTTATTCGAGGGTTATCGAAAATTTTAGGCCCTGAAGTGCAACCGTTTACAGTAGCTTACGTCGATGACTTGTTAATATTTTCGTCGGTACAAGAACATTTGCACCATCTAGAAATTATCTTTAATAAATTTAGAATTGCGAATTTAACAATTGAACTCAGAAAATCATGTTTTGCGCAGCGGGAAATCGAATTTTTAGGGCATATAATAACGTCTCAGGGTATCAGAATGAATCCGAAAAGAACCGAATCCGTTCAGAATTTTCCAACACCCAGGAATATTGAAGAGTTGCAGGGCTTTTTAGGGTTAGTTAATTACGATCGACGATTTTGTGCAAATTTTTCGCAACTTACATTACCGTTATTACCGCTTTTAAGAAAACAAACTATTTGGATTTGGGACGCCGAAAAAGAAAACGCATTCAACGCTATCAAAAAGGCTTATTTAAATACAACGATTGTTAACCATCCGGATATGAATAGAAATTTTTATGTTCAAACGGATAGTTCAGATTTCGCGTTGGGAGCATGTTTGTATCAGATGAGTGATACAGGGGCTCAACAAATTTTAGCATTTACAAGTAGAATTTTACAGGGTGCAGAGAAAAGATACACCGTCACAGAAAAGGAGTTGTTAGCTGTAGTTCACGCTTTTAGGCAGTGGGGAACATTGATTTTGGGATTTAATATTATCGTGGTAATGGATCATAAAGCCCTATCCTTTTTGTTGAAAACGAAATTAAAAAATGCTCGTTTATCTAGATGGGTATTGTATTTGCAGGAATCTAACTTCGAAATAACGCACTGCGCGGGTCGGAATAACATTATCGCAGACATTCTGTCTCGAAATCCAACTGATTTAAATGTACCCTATCAACCAGATACTATAACCAGTATTAGTGTAACTATGTTGAAATTGACACAACAGTTTAATTTAGTAAAAAAGAATTTTTGTACTCTGAAAGAGGATCAAATGCGAGACGCCGTAATATTGAAAAAAGTAAATATTTTATCCGGCAATTTAAAAGTGCCAATCGAGACATCTAGTCGTATAGGTAAATGGTTTATATTACACAACGGCATTTTGTTTAAGCGGGGGGATGAGTCCAACCCTGGATTTAAATTATGTGTGCCAAAGGATCAAGTGCTAGATTTGGTTGTACAACAACATAACGATATTAGGCATTTTGGGGGTAATAAAACTTTTTTGCATATGAACCGCACTTTTCATTGGCCTAAAACGCGCCATCAAATTCGTAAAATCGTCGCGAGCTGCGATTTGTGTCAAAAAACCAAGCATGGACCTACCAGTCGGGGTTCGATGAACCCTGTATTAGTAGATAAACCGGGAAAGCTGGTGTGTGTTGATCTCATGGGGCCGTTTCCTCCTTCACGGGCAGGAGTGACCCAATTACTAGTGATTACTGATTCATTTTCAAAATATTGTAAATTATATGCGCTTAAAAGAGCCACTACTAAGGCAATTTTAAACAAACTCACTAACAACTATTTTAAGGTTGTGCAAAAGCCGATAAGTATTTTAAGTGACAATGGTACTCAGTTTAGGTCTCATATGTGGGAGAGAACTTTGAAAGAACAGGGTGTTGTAGTTAAACATACGAGTATCTATTTCCCGCAAGGAAATTCGGTAGAAAGGTTAAATAAAGAAGTGGGGAGACTACTGAGGTCGTTTGTGTGTGAACAGCACACGAAGTGGGCATATGTATTGATCGACGTAGAATCCTGCTTGAATAATGTAATTCATGAATCGACAGGATATTGTCCAAACTTTCTGCAATTTGGTAAGATAGAAAAGAATAATATTCACCATTTAATCAAGTTTCCTCAAGAAGACTCATTAACAGAACCGCTCGAGGATGTAATATGGGCGTTGGCGGCTGCAAAGTTAAAATCTAAAGCGTTAAAGAGAAAATCGAAGCATGACCAAAAGGTAAAAATCACCAAGTTTAGTGTAGGTGATCTGGTACTTGCAAAAAATCATCATTTATCTTCGGCATACGAAGGCACTATAAAAAAGTTGTTCGTCCTTTTTCAGGGTCCGTATAAAATTACAAGAGTAGTCAGTAATAACGCATATGAATTGCAAGATTCTGAAGGGCGGATTTGTAGTATACAAAACGTGACCAATCTAAAACCTTATAAACAGTATGTTGCCTAATCAGTTGTTCCTTAAATAATCTTATTGTATTTAAAAAAAATCTGTAGTAGTAATAGTTTAGTTATTATATTGTTTCTCGCGAGTGTTTAATTCTCGTTGCTTAAGGTTTGCTATACTTGTGTTAGTTTGTACGCAACTCCAATTAAACAGGGGGGTATGTGTGATACGCCTATAGTTACCGGTGTGTCGGTGCATGTGCGCAAGCGCGGAGGTCCAGCGTGCGCGAGTGGAAAGAAGGAGAAAAGAGTGGGGCGACCGTCGGAGAGAAGCCGGTAGCAAAGAGGAAGAAGGGGAGAAGAGAGCCGGTAGCTGGCGAGTTGAACCGGTGATCGGAGAAAGACTATTGAATGTTTCAGTTAGACATATGGCTACAATTTGTTAACATTAAACAGTACAATATTCATATTACTAAAGGTGTGTTATTCATCATCCCTCAGATATCCAACCCACACCGAAAAGGTACAACACAATAATCAGAACCATTTATCATCATAAAATCTGGTATTGCCAAAATCATTCAACTAAACAATAGACGGACCCAGTCATTCATCAATCCATAGAAAACGCGATCAATCGTTAGGTTTGGGGAGGAAGTCATTTTACATTGCTTTGGCAACCCTGCACTAGCCTCCACATCGATATTTACTTGCTCGCCGGGCATTGAATTTTTGGTTGGTATACTGAATTGGCAACACGGTCGGCAAATAATCAATGAGTGCATCGTATGGTTTGTTTACCAGAGTTTTGCAGGATTGTCATGTTGACGATACTTTTTTCGGGATAAATATCTAAATTCGATTTATTTATTACTAGCATATCATATACAGTGCGGACGTTCAGGTTGGAACAAAATTAATATTCGTATATCCAAGAGTCTTTTAACAAAATTATTTAACCCGTCAATTTTTATTTTCAACTGCCCATCTTAAGCTACAATTGGATATACTAATGACGCTGCCACTTTCGTGTACATGACGTAATCGATTATTCTAATAGAATGACATATTTTTCTCTTGATTTTTGAATTCCCCAATAATAGACGATTACAAAAATGTATAGTACTTATAGTCCAACGTCATTGGTTTGTGAAGTACAGACAAATATTATATCAGAAATTTGTATCTGAAATTTTATTGAAAGGACTGAACTAATAGATTTTAAATTCTTATTAGTTTGAATAATTAACACAATACATTTAAAAATTAGACTACTTGTTCAAATTGCATGCCATTGACATCCTGGCAATAACCAATACGATTTCTAAATTCTTCCAACATTCTAGTTAATGTTTCCGAGCGTTTGAGTCTTACTTCATTACGAATTATATCTTTCAAATCTTCGATATTGTTAGATCTATTGAAATACACTTTAGATTTAAGATAACTCCAAAAATAAAAATCAAGGGTGCTAGATCGGGAGATCCTGCTGGCCACTCTATAAATCCTCTCCTACCTATCCACCTGTTGAGGAAAATGATATCTAATTAATCACGCACTATCCGCGCATAATATGGTGGTGCGCCGTCTTGTTGAAACCATATCAAGTTATTAAGCATTTGTGGTTTTCGTTATCTGGATATAACGAGGCAATAGCTGGAGCAATATGATTTTGTAGCATTTCGTCGCCGGAGATACGGGATTTTCCATCCTGAATTTTGAATTGAGACCACATTTTTTTTCAATTTTTTTTTATTGAAGCTTTAACAGTAAAATATTCTAAAAAAAGATCTGAGTTTATCCATCAAAGGCAAATATTCATCTAGACGTGAATAAAATGAACTAAATTACGCAAGTATAAGATTTATTTATACGGCAAATTGTCATAAAAACTATGGTAATCACTATGAAGACTCTTTTTTTAAAACTGTAGGTGCGTGTATTTCACCTTTTTTATCGGTATAGAAGTCTCATATAGTGATGGAAGACTTTCTAGCTCACAGGCGAGATTATTCCGTTTAATTCCGGGTACACGATATTCGAACTCTAAGTAATCTTCCGTGTGTCTTAGTTTGTAAAATAAACAGCCATCTGGGCTATATTTTAAAGCGCGTATGTCCGTTACCAAAGGGTCACCCACTTTCTTTCCAGGTCGCAAAGATGTGAGAAATTGTAGTTTTTTGAAATTTTAATTTGAAGAATTTTAAGTTGAAGAAAGTGAAATTGTGTACAATGAGCTTCGTCTTGAAGTAATGTGAAGAAGCGTTTGATTTTGGTGATAACAATACTGATTGTAGGTCCATACAAAAAACCATATTGGCTGATTCTTGGTCTTTAGACTTCTCACTTCTCGCTTCTAGTCTTTTTATCGATGTAAGGCGAATTTTTCATCAGCTAAATTTCCAGTTTTGTGTGCCACACATGCGTCACACTAATTCTTTTTTGTCCGGGAAAATGATAAGTTCATTTTATCAAAGACATGGTGAAACGACGCAATGGATAGATAAGAGTCTTTTTTCTGTTGACACCAATTTTTATAAAACTTATAAAGTGCAGACCTAGATTGCCAATTGGGCTCCAGGTAAACTTTTGTCGATGAAGCTCGACAGTAATGAGACTCAACTTCAGGAAGTTCGAGCTTCTTCAAGTCTGTATAGCGTCTACGTTCTACAGGATCGTGGGTTTCTGATTAATGTTCTGCATTATTGTCGTGTATTTGCTCTTTTTTATTTTTGACCTCATTCTGCTTTTTCAACCAATCATATTTTCTTTCACGCCATGAGTATTCAAGAACATTTGTTCACATACCCCTTTCCGCTCATCATTCCTAGAAACACCCTCTGAAACTCTATTTCTACTTCTTTTTGTGGATATAGAATCAATTAAAAAAGAGGTGTGAACTTTTCTCTCTTTCCAGCCCATATCAGACCAAAAGTGATTGAATATAGTATTCCTTACTTCATCAGAAAACGTCCTACAGCGCAATGATTTACCCTTCAACGAAGCGTTGCAATTACATGGTTCCTTCATCTTTCTTTTTGTACATTATATTTCCATTTTCCTTCAATTTTTTTTCTGCCATTATAATCTTGTCCCATTTCTCTTTCAATTTTTGCAAGGTTATTCTCCCCATCTTCAGTACGCACTATTTGTCTTTTCTTTCTTTTTATTTCAGTGTTTTTATTCGCCTCTTCAGATTCCATTTCAATCTTAGGTTCACAGTCCGGATCTTTTCCGGCATTATTTGCATTTTTGTCTTCTATTACAAGTTCTTCTGCAGGAGTTTCATTTATTTGTCGTAGTATAATGTTCCATTTCAATAATATCAACATCAAAATCGGGATTTTTGGTAACGGTTTCTGTTAGATAAGTCTCTATCTTCTGATCAAGGATGTTGTTTTCTATCCATCGACTATGGTCATCTTGTTCCTCAAGGATGTCACTAAAATCTTCTGTTTCAACACTAAGCGGGACGGCGTTTAAGTTCGTCAGATTAGGTACTTCAGTTTCTTTAAAGCCATCAGCAATTTCTGGAATATCTAGTATCAGCAATTTGTTATTTGTTGATTCATTTAAAAAGCCATTATTGTTAGCAAAGATATTTTCTAGCTGCGGTTTGTTCTGATTATCGGCGATGAATATATCACTCTTGTTATTTTCTACATTGGTTTGTTGTTCACAATTCGACATAATTATTTGAGTCATTTTTGATATGGAAGCGAACATCGTGAACCTCGATCCTGAAAAAATATTTAGTTGTAAGGTCCTCGATTCCATCCTTAAAATAATACTTTTTTTAAGTTTAAGGTATTTTCTCACCCAAAAAATTTAATAAATGGTCTTATCCCCGTATTTTTAAGTTGTGTGACAACAAACACTGCAAAGGAATCTGTTTAGGTTTTTTTGATTAAAAAAACTAATTTTTAATGGAAATAAAAACCTTTTTTTACTATTCCAATAGTCCATTGCCATGGATAGCTGAAAATGGATAATTCTATAATTATACATATACATAAAACGAGAAATTCCCGTGTCTCCCCAGCATCATGAGGTCTGAGCAAATTTAGTATTTTAGAAAAACCCGTAAGTCCAAGACAAATGCAAAATGACAATTGAGGGTGTAAAACCATTAGTTTTTAGTAAAAAATGTGTTGAACATGTTTGCATGTACTTACCGTTCATATTTATACACTTTCATCAAATCTAACTTGCAGAATGGCACAACATCGGGAGGTAAACAAAGAGCAAGTCTATTGCTTACATCCAAATGGCGGTTTGATTGTGGACATACGAGGTTTACGTTTATATTTGACACCGGCGAGGACCTATGGGAAATTCTTTTTTAGGAATAGTAAATTACAGAAACATTTTGGAGATACGATATTTTCTTCAACTGTAGGTTATTTGATGATGTCAGAGATGGCGCGAAAAGGTCGATTTTGATAAAATGTGGA
Source organism: Galeruca laticollis (assembly GCA_963921935.1). Classification (NCBI taxonomy): domain Eukaryota; kingdom Metazoa; phylum Arthropoda; class Insecta; order Coleoptera; family Chrysomelidae; genus Galeruca; species Galeruca laticollis. Next base: position 175,019,044 of record OY998178.1, on the reverse strand, counting down.
CTCACGGGTTTTTCTGATTAAGACGACGATTTCTAAATATTGTTCAGCAGTCAACATTCCTTCAATAAAAATAAACGGTTTTAAAGATTAAAACTAACTTTTCCGCATCTAAGAGATGCCCTGAACAATACTCTATCATAAAATTGTCACTTGTCTACACTTCGGGGCATGCATTGTGCTAACAAACCAAAATTTCTCCAAAAATGTAGTATATCTGGATTTATAGGACACGCTGTACTCGCTCTAGTCAACTGAAAATCAATAGAGTACATCTGTGAGACACCTTGAATAATATGCAATCATGAAATTGGTTACTTGTATACACTTTGGCTGAATAATATCCAATCATAAAATTGGTCACTTGTATATACTCCGGAGGCTGTATCGTGCTAACAAACTGAAATTTCTCTAAAAATGACAAATATGTCGTACTTAAAGTACTACAGCACCCGTTGTACTGGCTCTGGTGAGCTGAAAATCAATAGGGTACATCTGTGAGATGTCCTGAACAATATTCGATTACAAAATTTGTGATTTGTTGCACTCCGGAGGCTGTATCGTGCTGACAAGACATGTAACGAAAAGTGGCCGGCGACGACGATGACGACATACACACAGGATTTTTTTTCTAAAAACCATTTTTTCGTGTTGTTCTTGATAGAAAACGTAAAAATAACTCAACTTTTTTCCCAAAATTTCAACTTTTTTGTGGGCAAACCAATACTTTTCTCGCATATTAGATAGGTTGGGCGGAATAGTAAAAGGCCCCAAAATGTTATTGCCAACAATTCCTGCCCAATCGTTAACTTTTTCAGGATACTGAATTTACACAATTTTGTCTATTAACAGTTCCGTTTAAATAAAATGACACTTCATCTGTAAATACTACGTGCTCCACAAATTGTGGGTCATTATTAGTTCGGCAGGGGCGTACCGAGGGGGGGCGGCAGGGCCGGTCCGCCCCAGGTCCCGCACCATCATAGGCCCCCAAACGTAAAGGTAAAATTGTAGAAATGGCCAACGACCCTAACCAAAAAGTAGAATTGATAAAAAAAGCGTTATTTGGCGATATTATTCAGAGGCCAATTTTAGATAAAAAGAATGAGACACACCAAAAAAAACCTGCTTAAAAACGATTTTGTCCAGTCCACTGACACATAAATATAAGATATGGAGACTTGGTAACAAAGCCATTACATATAAAAAGATGGGATTAAATCGTACAAAATATGAAGCTAAGCGAAAGAGAGTTGAAGAAATCATACACAAGTTTGATGAAGATGACAATAATAGTCATTGTGCGGCAGGAAAAAAAGAATGCCTCACTCGCAAAAAAATGAAAAACTTGCATCAAAAATTTCTCAATACAAGTTTGATGAAAATTGGGTATAATTCGTTCTGAAAATTTCGTCCATTTTGGGTTGTTGTGCCACAGCTTACAGACCGTGACACCTGTGCTTGTGTTACTCATGAAAACATCAATTCGAAGTTAGGTGCCATAAAAAATGCAAATGTTCTTGACTTTGCAACATATCAAACTGCACTGGAAATCATTTGCTGTGATCGTTACAATGGAAGCATAGCAAGGAACTGATTAAAGACATTAAAACTAAACAGTATCGATACGTAACAAAGTACAAGAAAGAGATGTAGAACTTAAAACCTCTTGATTTAGTTATGCAATTAGAAGAGAGTGATCTTCCAAAATTATTCCTTGAAAGAGTCACGTACAGGAAGGGATGCAGTAATTGACATGGACTTCTCGGAAATCTACACAACTAAATACAAACAAGAAATTCAGACATATCATTTTGGTGACTCCAGGACTCAAATTTCTTTGCATGCAGTGATGGTTTTCACAAAGGATTTATCTCACAACGCTGGAGCCATTTGGGCTCATTTACAGCCTGTCCTCATAGGATTTCCATCCTCTGTAGAAAACCTGCATTTTTTGAAATATCGAAATAAAACAATGTGTTATATTTTGAGCTGCAGAATCGAGAGTTTCTATCCACTGGCTATGAAATACACGTGGAATTTCCGTGAGGCGGGTAAGGGACACCAGATGGAATCGGAAGTACATGCAAAGGTACTGCAGACCAACTCATAGCTCAGAGAGGTGACATTACAAACTTGTACGACTTTGTAACTGTGCTTCGAGAAAGGTGTTCAAATATACAGATTCCTGTTATCGAAGATGTTGACATAGAAAAAGTTAACAAAATGATCAATGAACATGAGAAAGAGCAGAAACCGTTTAAAGGAACTCTCTTAGTGCATCAAATCTCGGGTCATATTTATAACCCTAATTAACTTGTCTTGAAGTCATTAAGTTGCTTCTATGATGATGTTGATTGTAATCATTATAACTTAGGGACTAACTATAACGTGCCAAACCAATACACAGCGGCTTCAGGTTTCAGATATTTTCACGGATTGTGAAGATGATATGCCGTCAGCAAGTATGAGCAACATTACATTACACAAGAAAATTCTAAAACGAGCTATGGCAGTGGAGATTATATTCTAGTTAAGTTAATAATGAGGGGAAAAGAATGCCAATACGCCGCAATTTGCTCAAAATATGATGATGAAGATAGAGAGCTGACAGTTATATTCCTTAAAGTTTGCAAAGAAGAGAGCACAGAATTTGAAATAAATGATATCGCCGACGTGCCTTACGAAGACGTTATAGAAAAACTGCCAGTTATAACATTTGTCTGCAATTCACAAACCAATGTCGTTGGACTATAAATATTTATTATACAGTTTTATAATCGTCTATTATTGGGGAATTTAAAAATGAAGAGAAAAATGTCATACTATTAAAAAAAATCAATGATGTCATGTACACGAAAGTGGCAGCGTCATTAATATATCCAATTGTAGGGTAAGATGCGCAGTTGAAAATAAAAATTGTACGTGTTAAACCATTTTATTAAAAGGCTCTTGGATAGACGAATATTAATTTCATTCCAACCTAAACGTCCACACTGTATATGCATTCAATAGAAGACGGCTTCAGAATTAACATGTCTTCTTGCGTTGTGAACAATTTAACTCTTAAATATGCACTAATTAGGAACTTTTGTAATTATTTTGCCCGTGTAAATAAACACAAATGGATTATTTTACACTTCAAGATAAAAAGTATTGCATATAGTTGGTCCGGTGAATCTTTCCCCATGTGTCGATAATATCTGATAACATAAGAGGCAAATGTCAAATTATGTTGTTCTGTTCTTCACTATTAATAGAAAGAGATACGACTTAAAGGTTATGTTATCAGATATTATTGACGCATGGGAAAATATTCACCGGACCAACTGTAGGTATATATTGTAACGAAACAGCACACTGGTATAGTTCCTAAATCCGACTCTGTCTTAGCCAGGTATGAAAGTTAAAATTATGGCGGACGCGCAGGGATTCTTAGAATTGTTTACGATTGTGACTATCTTATCTATACATTGTTTTTGTGACCAGTCTTATCTAGAAAATGCCAGACAGCCAATTGTTTTTGAGTAAGCCGCAATCCAGAATTATCTAGTGAAAAAGACACTAATATATAAGGGGCCGACCAGGAAGAGTTAGTTTAGTTAATAAAGTGATCTCGACAAATAAACAAGAATACACCGAAATAGCGAACAGTAAAGTTTTGATATAAATTAATAATTAAGTTTGTGTGCATATAAAGTAAATATAAGTGATTAGTTAAGTATATATAAATTAAGTCTTAGTGAGTAGTTTAGTGTTTAAATAAATTAGTAAGTAGCCATACCGTGTGTTTAAAATGTATCCCACCCGTTTACTGTTTAAATAAACAAGAAAAACATTACATTGGTGTCAGATGTGGAGTAATACAAATAAATTGCTATGTAAAAATGGCCAAGAGGCTATGTGATCTAAAAGTGGCGGAATTAAGAGTAGAATTGGAAGATCGTGAGTTGGAAACGCCCGGTAAGAAAAGTGAATTAGTAGAAAGACTTAAAGTGGCACTGGAAAATGACGGCTTTGATCCAGAAACAGTTTTATTTAATGACGAGGCCTCCACCTTAATCTCGTTAATTTCTGCTAATATTTCTGCTAACATGAACGAGAATATTTCTGCCATGGAAGAGAACATGGACGAGAAGATCACTGCTATGAAGAACGACATTTCTGCTATGAAGAACGATATTTCTGCCGTGGAAGAGAAACTTTCTACGAATGTGAAAAGCGATATTTCGGCTACAAAGAACGATATTTCTGCTATGAAGAACGATATATCTGCCGATATCTTGTTAATGGAAAACGACATTGCCGCTGACGTTGAAAATGACATTTCGTCTCTAAATTCTGAAATTGAGAATTAGATGACAACGATGGACGAGAAAATCAGAGAGTTAGAAAGAAAGACACGCCAACGGAAGAAAAGAAGACCGAGCAAACAAAACCTTGCAAACCAGAAACACACCCTAAGTTAGAAGACATTGGTAGTTTTACCCGAGTCAAGGCCCGAAACGTTCGATGGGAAAATGACGTGGACCAATTATGTGAAACAGTTTGAAGCAGCCGCTAGAGTGAATAATTGGTCCGATGAGGAGAAAGCAGTGAACCTAACTATAGCGCTTCGGGGAGATGTCTTAGATGTACTTCAGACGATACCTCTTGAAGAAACGGATAACTTTGAGTAGCTGAAAAAGAAGCTGGACATGCGATACGGTCACGAACATTTGGAACATTTGTACAGATTCCAGCTGAAGAACCGAAGGCGGAAACGTGACGAAACCCTTCAAGAGTATGAAATGGATACTTCCCGACTAGTTCGATTTGCTTATCCATCAGCACCAGAGAACATGATGGAATGTTTAGGCATCCAAACCTTTATTGACGGCTTATGTGACCACGATATGGAGAAGACGCTTCGATTAGCTCATCCTAAAACATTGGTCGATGCATTGACTGCTGCTATTGAATATGAAGCAGCCACGATGGCTTCGGGATACAGCAAAGGTAGTACCATGCAGGAAAAAGGTGACGATGACAGACTAGACCAGATCGTCAACCTGTTGAAAGGTATGGTAGACGTGAAGCCGAAGAAGATCAGGTGCTGTAATTGTGGCGAGCTAGAGCATGTACGCAGTTCGTGTAAGCGTCCTACGACTCCTGCAAACCAAGAACCGCTTAAATGCAAAGCAGCCACGAAGGGCTCGCGGTACAACAAAGGTAGGGCCATGCAGGAAGAAGATGACGATGACAAACTTGACCAGATCGTAAACTTGTTGAAAAGTATGGCAGACAAGAAGCCGAAGAAGAACGAATGCCGGAAGTGTGGCGAGCAACAGCACGTACGCAGTCCGTCTAAGCGCCCCAAGACTCCTGTAACCCAAGAACTCCAGTCACAGGGGAAATCAGACAGGGGTGAACATCCAGCTGATGTGAATCACCGAAAAGCCAACTCTTTGCCTAGACGGTCATGCTCTGTAGACTATTCACAAAGCAATAAGTCGAAAGTTAAGAAAGTTGCAGTTTCAAGAATTACAGTAGTCAACGAGGAATGGTCACTCACCAGAATCAGAGAAAATCAGGAGAATGATCCTCACCTGAAGATGATCCGGCAATGGAAGGAAGAAAATCGGCGACCTACCTAGCAAGAAGTGTCAAGATTTTAAACGACAATCAAGGCATATTGGGCTCAGTGGGACTCCCTTGTCCTAGAAGAAGGGCTGTTGAAAAGAGTCCTTGAAAACGATGATGGTTCCGAGATGAGGAGACAGCTGGTTATCCCTAGAACGAGGGTAGCTGAGGTACTGAAGAAGTTACACGACAGTTCATCGGGAGGTCATCTGGGAGTGAAGAAAACCCTTCAGCGAGTCCGTGAAAGGTTTTATTGTATGAATAGCTCCGATGATGTGAAGGACTGGTGTAAGAAATGTACGACTGGTGCTACGAGTAATGAACCACATCGCAAGAGAAAGGTACCCATGAAACAGTACAATGTTGGAAGCCTTACGAAAGGATTGCTTTAGATATCGCTGGACCATTTCCGACGACCGAAAATGGTGGCAAATACATACTGGTTGTAATGGAATATTTCACAAAGTGGGTGGAAATTTACGCTATCCCGAACCAAGAGGCCACAACTGCTGCGGATGTATTGGTGAAATAATTTATCAGCCGATATAGAGTGCCCTTGGAAGTCCACAGCGACCAGGGAAGCAATTTCGAAAGTCATCTATTCCAGGAGATTTGCGAGAAGCTGGGAATGAAGAAGACCAGGACAACAGCAATACATCCACAGTCAGATGGAATGGTCGAGAGAATGAACAGGACTAATGGAAAATACCTGTCCAAAGTAGTATCCAGCCATTAGAGAGATTGGGACCAGTATATTTCCCTATTCGCATTGGCATATCGATCTGCCGTCAATGAGTCAACGGGTGAAATACCGGCGAAAATCCTGTTTGGACGAGAAATGAGGCTTCCTTGTGACCTGGAGTATGGCTGTCGGCCTGGAGAAGATGTAGGATACGAAGCCTACGTGATCCAATTGAGAAGAAGGCTGGACGATATTAATTAATTAGTTCGAACAAATCTTCAAGTTGCCAGCGTCGGAATGAAATGTCGGTACGACACGCAGCCCACAGAAGGCGGTTTCAAAGAAAGGGACAAAGTATGGTTACACAACCCGACGAAGAGAGAAGGATTTTCTCCAAAATTACAAAAATCCTGGGAAGGTCCATACTTAATCAACAAACGGATCAATGTTGTTATATATCGCATTAGCAAGATCCCCAAGGGAAAACCATCAGTAGTTTGCCAAAACCGACTTGCGCCATTCGAAAAAGACCATGACCTAGAGAAAGGAGTAAACCATATTCGAGATGTATCTGACCCTACCTTCGATGAATTCATGGGCGCGTATGGAGGTACCGGGAAAGCTAGATATGGAATTACTTCAGAACAACGACAAGATTTGTTCACTCTTCCGGAAGATTATTCACTGGCATACAACATCCCCTCCGGTCTAAAGAACGCACGAGGGTTGGCATCCGTCTTTCGAAAGAAGTTCGGGATATTCGAAAAACTTGAAGACCAGATTCCAGCCCCTGGCAAGACACTGAAACTGATACATAATTCGCGGTACGTCTTCTACGTGGTAACTAAAAATGAATTTCAAGATCGATCTACCTACCGCGATGTGTGAGAAGCACTTCGAAACCTACGAGACCATATGTTGGAATCCAGCGTGAAGAAACTGGCTATGCCTAAGATAGCGAGTAACAAGTTGGATTGGCGAATCATCAGGAACATGGTAGAGATTATCTTTCAAGATACCGGTGTCCAGATATTAATTTGCAGCTACAACCCCCGTTATCAGTATCCGATGAAGACGGTGCCCTGCTATTTCCATAAAATCGGAAAGTGTAGAAGTGGGGCCAGTTGCCGATTCAAACATCCAGTCTCGGCTACACAAAACTTCCAGAAGGAACTTCCATTTAAGGAGGGGGTAATGTTACGAAACAGCACACTGGTATAGTCCCTAAATCCGACTCTCTCTAAGCCAGGTATGAAAGTTAAAATTATGGCGGACGCGCAGGGATTCTTAGAATTGTTTAGGATTGTGACTATCTTTTCTAGACATTGTTTTTGTGACCAGTCTTATCTAGAAAATGCAAGAAAGCCAATTGTTTTTGAGTAAGCCGCAATCTAGAATTATCTAGTGAAGAAGGCACTAATATATAAGGAACCGACCCGAGAAAGTTAGTTTACTCGATAAAGTGATCTCGAGAAATAAACAAGAATACACCGAAATAGCGAACAGTAAAGTGTTGATATAAATTAATAATTAAGGTTGTGTGCATATAATTTAAATTTAAGTGATTAGTTAAGTATATATAAATTAAGTGTTAGTGAGGAGTTTGGTGATTAAATAAATTAGTAAATAGCCATACCGTGTGTTTAAAATTTATCCCACCCGTTTACTGTTTAAATAAATAAGAAAAACAATACAATATCCTTATCATATTTCTTCATTTTTGCAGCTTTCACACAAATGGTATAGATAAACTATTGTTATTTAGGACAATATAGCAACGTCGATAAACTGTTTACCTTATATTTGATCTTTTATTTCTATATTTATGGTTTGATCGCAACTATTTGCCAAGTAATCTCTCTCATGTTCATGGATTTTTTGCAATTTTACTTAATTCAAAATAGTTCGCAAACTAGGCACTTCACTATATAAAAAAGTCGCTTTTATTAAAACACTGTTAGACCAGAAATTGATTTGCTCAATATAATGAAAAACATATGATAAACCTTAAAAAACTCATTCATCACTTATTGTAACGTGTTTTTTAATCCCCAATTATTCACAACATTTTCTCATTTATTTTCACTTGCAGATGAAAGTATGGTTCTCAAATTTCAAACATTGTAGTTCTTCTATACAGTTGAATTATTGGATATTTACCCGTGCGTCATTAATATCTGATAACATAACTGACATAATTATTAAGTGGCATCTCTTTCTATTAATAGTAAAGAACAGAACAAAATAATTTGACATTTGTCGGTTATGTTATCAGATATTAATGACGCACGTGTAAAGATCCAATAATTCAACTGTACCTATCTACAATCAATGCGAAAAACTAATATCTCTACTTCTAAGAAATACTTTCACTAATCTTATATAGCTTTAAGTTGGTTGATGCGCTTGCTTGTTAGGTACTCAGAAGCTAGATTCGTTTAGGTGTTTAGGAAAACTGTGCTTTTTTGTATTAGTTTAAGTTACTATTAACGAACTTTTCTGAACTCCACTATTACTTCATCGGCATAATAAGTATTTTCTTAAGCAGTGAAGAGTATTTTTAAGTTATGAGGCGTTATCACACGCATTATCATTGAATCGTTTAAATTACTAGTTTTTCATTGACATTGATAAATCTTTATACCTACTCCAAGTTTAGGGTAATACCTGCGAGAATACATGTATTTCTTATACCTTCCGTATATTTGACCAAGTTTGTAATCGGTGTCCTACACTGGACGTATATGTTTCATTCAAATTTTGTCGATTATCAATTCTTTTTAATTTAGCTTTACTCATTTTTGTGATTATTTTCCCTTTCAATGAAGAAACCCATTTTTTTGGATTGTGTTGTATGTTTGTTTCTGATATCTTTATTTGCGATATGTGCCACTGCACATACCTGTACTCACTCTGTTAACAATTATCTGATAAAAGAAAGTAGATATGCAAGTTGAAGTATTTTGCCGTACATCTAAGGCGCTCTGGGCAACAATCAACGAGGTCAGCGATGTTGCCGATACTTTATAGAGTAATGTCCTGACACCAGAGCTCAATTTTGTTAGAAAATTATTTTTTTCCGTGACGGAAAAACTTTTGACACAAAAACATTCAACAGTAGAATGTTTTCGGTTTGACACACACACGCACACGCAAAGGCTGGAGCACATTCCTTAAATACTAGATTTGGCCATTGGGACACTTAGATTTTACTTTTCAGTTGCACATTTTTTGGTGTACTCATATTTTTGATTTCGTCATCACTGTACGAGTTATGACGTCATCAACTTTTTTTTTAAATGGAAATACCCTATTTTGATAGTACCAAATGTAAGCAGGACTAAATAAACCTAAAAACAATTAAAACGATTGCTCAAATTGCAAACTAGCAGCCTTTTAACAATATGCAAGACGATGTAGAGACTCTTGCAAAGCATTATTAAGGGTATCAGCATTAATTAAATTAATTTCGATCCTAATTCTCTCTTTTAGATCATCAATATTATAAAACTGTTAACTTTTCACTAAATTAAGGTTCCTCCACAAAAAAATTTAATGGGAATAGATCAGGATATCTAGCTGGTTACTCTAAAAATCCTCGCCTGCCAATCCATCTATTAAAAAAACTATTTAGGTATTCACGTACATGTCGTGCGTAATTCCGTGGCGCTCCATCTTGCTGGTATAAGTGAATTGTCCGGTAGCATAGATCGATTGGTAGACGAAGATTTTAATAGTGGCCAGCTAGATCCTCTGATCTATACCCATTAGATTTTTTTGTGGGAATACTTTGAGGTGAAAAGTTTACGGTAACAGGACCTAATGTTGATTAACTAAAAGAGAGACTTAGGACCAAAATTAACTCAGTTAACGCTGATACCCCGAATAATGTTTGCAAGAGTTTCAACATCACCTTGCATATCGTCAAGAGGCAAATGGTTTGCCATCTGAGCATTTAATTGAATACTTACCTTGGTTTATTTAGTCCTGATTACATTTTTATAAATTACATATTATTATGAATGAAATATCTTTAATTTCTCTAACAAGCTGTTATGTATCATAAAAACCCTCTCCTAAATTTATATGAGCAAAGCGAAGATTTGATCCTTGGTAGCCGCATGTTTCATTGAAGTATGTCGTCTTTTATTCTTAGGAAAACAGCCTCTCTAAGACCAATTGTCAAATTGGAGTTCAGGGACTAGATTCCATGAAAACTCAACTCAATACTGAGAAAATATCTTTGAAAATCATTCCTCGAGAAAACGAAAATCCAATTTTCTATGTCGAAGCAATTATTTTGGACCTATAACGAGAGAACGCTAGACTTCAGTGCCCGTTATAGATATGCGGGTTGTCTCCCGTAGTACAACCCGTGCTCGCCAGTCGACTAGCTTCGAGCCGAAGAAGGGGTGGATTCTTCAAAATTTAACAGTTTACTAAAAAGGGCGCCAAAGAAGTTTTGGCAAGCACCCAAGACTTCTTAAGTTAGCCCACAACTCCTCAGTGGGTTAACAGCACTCCGAAAGGTTAAACTGATTGGAAAGTTATCATTAAAAATGAAAGTCGGCAAATATCCCCTGATAGAAGTTTATTAATCTCGTTGGACCATATGCCTCTTTTCAAAATGTGAATATTACAAGCTTACAACCAAAAATAATGACACTATTAACACTTGAATACTGCTGAAGGCTGTAGATCTAGTATGCAGTTAGGCGGAAGGCCGAAATCTGCATAAAAACTTAAATCGCAAACTAATTTACCAGTTATAAGCGAAACTCTAAGTTACTATCTGAATAATTGACAAGCAGGTTCTATCATACCTGAGTAGAGCTGAAGGCTACTAACTCAGGGTGCAGAAGAGCTGAGGGCCCCAATCTACACAGATGTCTCAAATTACAAACCAATGACAGGAAACGAAGAAATGGTTCATGTACAATTTTTCAAATACAGTGAAAATCTAACACCAAAACTACAATTGCATTAGTTATATGGGTTCACACTTCCGCAATCTATATGAGTACAAATATATAAATGCATAAGCATAAAATTAAATAAGCAGGCGAGCTTAACAATGTTCTTGAAAAAATTGAAATTATGTATAGTGCGAAATTAGTTACATAAAAAAAAATCGTCAAAGTCAAAAAAATATCTAAATATCACAGCACCCAGGTACGTACCGTGGTATACCTAGCGTTCAGAGCCAACAATTTAATATTTAAAAAGAATATTTCACAATTTTATACTCGAAAAGTAAAATAATAATTAATTACCTCAAGAAATAGGAAAAAAACATACACAAAAAAAGTTCGTGAAATTTTGACTGTTAATCGTGAATGGAAAATGTTGAAATGTATAAAATTAATAAGGAATAAGGAAAGTGACTGTTACTCCTTCCTCAGAACAGCAATCGAAGTCGACGCTTCAAAATGTTCCAGCCCTCCTGGTTACTGGTTCAGGTGAGTGGTCTGGCTAATTTCGCTCTCCTCAATCACAGGATAAAATCCATAAAATACAAAATAAAAACCCCCCTAGAGAACGAGTTCTTTTGGCCTGGCCGTCAATCGAAATACCCGCGTCGTTGGTGAAATTTTAAATATCGGACGTAATGGCTACCAGAGCACACAAAAACGTCAATCGTTGCTAGTCAGCGTTCGCTTCAACAACCCATGGAGAACCGACTCACTCACATCGAAACGGTCTGTCATAATTTCCCGTCGGCAGGCATGCCAAAATAATATTATCGACGGGCGGGCGATTTCTCGAGGTACATAATGGTATGCCTTCTACTGAGTTGTCATCCGAGGTGTCGACCCATTCAACTTATCTGAATCTCTCAGATCTAAACTTTAATGTTCCAGGCCCAATTGAATTATTGTTAGGTGCAGATGTATTTTCGAAATTGTTGTTATCCGGAAAAATATCTGGAAATCCCTGTGAACCTGATGCCATTAACACTGTATTCGGTTACACCCTTAGCGGCTAGGTTGTTACTCAAAGACCATCCCAGAAACTAGCCGTCATATAAATCTCGATGGACAAGCATGTGAACAAATTGTTAATGAGAATCATAGTAGAGACGATTCAGGATATTGTTCCTTTTCCGTTCAAAGAATCACCTCCTACTTTTCCTGGTATACGTGACTTAGCTTCACAACGATTTCACTTTCTTGAGCATCGTCTGATCAAACAGCCCGATTTGCATAAACAGTATTCCGACTTCAAGCAAGAATCATATGGAAGTGGTACCCGAAAAATCGACAAAGCTGAGGGTCGTTTTCGACGTGTTTGCAAAAGCTCCAAATGACAAATCTTTTAACGATTGTTTATATGTCGAACCCAAACTCCAGCAAGATATTGTTTCTATTTTAATCAATTTCCGACTTTATTAATTTCTTATGTACGCAGACGTGAAACAGATGTACAGAATGATCATAATTTCTGCCGAATTTCGAGACTATCAACGATTTTTTTATTGTTTCTCACCTGAAGAAGAAATTCAAGAACATCGTCTTGTCATAGTTGCGATCGCAACTCAAAAACTGATGTTACCGCGTTGACAAAGCACCAACAGTTACCAAATCATAAATTTAATTATTATGATATAAAAATCTTAGATAAAGAAATAAACACAAAAAACGTACATATTTGGATATGATCAGGATAAAACACAATAAAAACGCAATTAATTTTAGAAGTGACATCAATATCCTAAGTGATATATATATAACGGTTTAATTTAGAATTAAAAATAAAAATAACAAATAGTATATACAGGGTGTTTCATTGGGAAAGGGCCTAACTTTAACTGTAGATGGGGATCACTTTGGTGCTTCCAAAAACCTATATTTAATGTGTCTTCTGCACTTTATAACCGAGATACAAGATGTTTTATAAATTTATCCTATTTCTTTCGAACCTCATAACTTCCGAGTTCCCCTGTATATTATTTTGAAATTTGGTACAAGTAATAACCATTACCTAGAAACTCCATCAAAACATCTCCAAAAAGATAATACTGGTCCGGCTTAACAAAAAATTTCAAAACTCGTCTTTCCTAAAAACAACACCCTGTATATCGATTTTTTAAAAATTGCTCTTCATAATTGGAAAGAGTATAGAAAATTGAATCCACTTATTTCCTTTTTATTTTTCCGCAGACGATTTTACTACCAAAAATTTACCGTCAAAGTTACAATTTATGCACGTTTTGGGGGTTAACAATGGTATCTGAGAGGTTTTTTAAACGGTTTTATTTACCTCACCCCGTTTGTTTTATTAATTATTTATTCTTGGGTCAAATTTAGTAATTCAAATTTCACCCTCTTCCTGTCAACCGATTAATCTGAAATTTTGTATACACTTTGGATTTTGGTGACAATACAATTATGTTTATTCATTATCATTATAAATTCAAGATACCGCTACAAAATGGCGGATAATTTATGTTTTATTAATCCCATCAATATGGGTATCAAATGAAAGGGCTCAACAAGCAGAATACAATATACTATAAAAAATTGAAATCCAAGATGGCGGCCGCTACAAAATGGCGGATAACGTAGGTTTTATCAATCCCATCAACATGGGTATCAAATGAAAGGGCTCAACAAGCAGAATACAATATACTATAAAAAATTTAAATCCAAGATGGCGGCCGCTACAAAATGGCGGATAACGTAGGTTTTATCAATCCCATCAATATGGGTATCAAATGAAAGTGCTCAACCAGTAGAATACAATATACTATATAAAATTAAAATCCAAGAAACGGCCTCTACAAAATGGCAGATAACGTAGGTTTTATCAATCCCATCAACATGGGTATCAAATGAAAGGTCTCAACAAGTAGAATACAATTTACTATGCAAAATTGAAATCTAAGATGGCCGCCGCTACCAAAGAGCTGGACTGCAATAAACTAACGGGCAAGAAACCTTGCAATAATGAAGCACTAAATGAATTAAACAGAATGCGAAATAAAAACTAAAAACCAAAAAATAAAAATAGGTAAAAAACTTTTTAAGTTAAACGGTTTTACGTTAAACATACATTGCAATGTTTAAGATAAATGTACTAAAAACCAAAAAATAATAAAATAGATACAGTCGTGGGAATTATAAACATATGCATAGACTAGACTAAAATAAAACCGTGGGGCACGTCAATTGTCTACAATCGTTGATTAAAATTTTTGTTTTGTAATGTTACACTATAATTAGGCAGTTGTTCAACCGACAATTGACGTGCCCCACGGTTTTATTTTAGTTTAGTCTATGCATATGTTTATAATTCCCACGACTGTATCTATTTTATTATTTTTTGATTTTTAGTACATTTATCTTAAACATTGCAATGTATGTTTAACGTAAAACCGTTTAACTTAAAAAGTTTTTTACCTATTTTTATTTTTTGGTTTTTAGTTTTTATTTCGCATTCTGTTTAATTCATTTAGTGCTTCATTATTGCAAGGTTTCTTGCCCGTTAGTTTATTGCAGTCCAGCTCTTTGGTAGCGGCGGCCATCTTAGATTTCAATTTTGCATAGTAAATTGTATTCTACTTGTTGAGACCTTTCATTTGATACCCATGTTGATGGGATTGATAAAACCTACGTTATCTGCCATTTTGTAGAGGCCGTTTCTTGGATTTTAATTTTATATAGTATATTGTATTCTACTGGTTGAGCACTTTCATTTGATACCCATATTGATGGGATTGATAAAACCTACGTTATCCGCCATTTTGTAGCGGCCGCCATCTTGGATTTAAATTTTTTATAGTATATTGTATTCTGCTTGTTGAGCCCTTTCATTTGATACCCATGTTGATGGGATTGATAAAACCTACGTTATCCGCCATTTTGTAGCGGCCGCCATCTTGGATTTCAATTTTTTATAGTATATTGTATTCTGCTTGTTGAGCCCTTTCATTTGATACCCATATTGATGGGATTAATAAAACATAAATTATCCGCCATTTTGTAGCGGTATCTTGAATTTATAATGATAATGAATAAACATAATTGTATTGTCACCAAAATCCAAAGTGTATACAAAATTTCAGATTAATCGGTTGACAGGAAGAGGGTGAAATTTGAATTACTAAATTTGACCCAAGAATAAATAATTAATAAAACAAACGGGGTGAGGTAAATAAAACCGTTTAAAAAACCTCTCAGATACCATTGTTAACCCCCAAAACGTGCATAAATTGTAACTTTGACGGTAAATTTTTGGTAGTAAAATCGTCTGCGGAAAAATAAAAAGGAAATAAGTGGATTCAATTTTCTATACTCTTTCCAATTATGAAGAGCAATTTTTAAAAAATCGATATACAGGGTGTTGTTTTTAGGAAAGACGAGTTTTGAAATTTTTTGTTAAGCCGGACCAGTATTATCTTTTTGGAGATGTTTTGATGGAGTTTCTAGGTAATGGTTATTACTTGTACCAAATTTCAAAATAATATACAGGGGAACTCGGAAGTTATGAGGTTCGAAAGAAATAGGATAAATTTATCTCGGTTATAAAGTACAGAAGACACATTAAATATAGATTTTTGGAAGCGCCAAAGTGAACTCCATCTACAGTTGAAGTTAGGCCCTTTCCCAATAAAACACCCTGTATAAAAAATAGACATCGAAATAACTGTTGCATCTTGACAAGTGTGTCCAATTTGTATAATACCTGAAATGAATTAATATATCTCCATACAGTATAAACCATTATAACTTGTTAAATTGAAAAAACTGTAAGAAAACATAACATCTATTCATTTGATACTAAATCATTTATTTTAGATACAAATTTTAAAATAATTTTTAAAATGTTTTGAGTTTTATAAAGTCGTTGATTTTATGTAAGTATTTTATCACCTGTTAAATAATGTAAAGATTGTAAATATTTGTGTAATTTTAGCAACATTGTTCAGAAAATGACACGTATGATGTCGAAACGTCAATAAAATTATAATTAAAGTAATGGAGACCTTTTATTCCAAGAATAGTTAATATAAAAATCATATACGGTAGTCAAGAAATAAAAATATTTTACAAGTAATATATATATATATATATATATATATATATATATATATATACAGGGTGTCTCGGGACTAATGGGAAAAAAGTCAGGAGAGTATAATATGAGCCAAAATAATGTTAGTACTTCATATAAACTTTTACTATGCAGGCCCTCGTTTTCGAGTTATAGGCCTCCAAAGTTTTAATTTTGAATTTGGTTTTTATTTTTATTTTTTGTACTAGTTATTTGATCTTCATAAAATTTACGGCAAAGCTATAATGTAAGTGTATGTTTATTTTGGTAAGGTAAACAGATTTACAGTAGTGCATTGAAGCCAGGGACGGACTGCTCGCAATGGTTAGTGATCCAAAAATTTTGCAGGTATGGCACACCCTGTATGAAATTATCGAAATTCACTTCCCCACACATTAAGCTAACGAAAAGGTACTCTTGTTGGAATTCGATAAAATCAGCCGTTTGGCTAATATTTACAGTTTTATTAATGCACTACGTACAAATCTACCTAACTAACTTATTAATACGATGTCCAGAATTTACTTGCTTTTCATCAAAATTACGAACATAACATTATTAAACCATTAAGAAAACCTCAAAAAACACAAGTTATAAAACATTAGACTAAAACTAATTCCTAAACAACAACAAAAACTAACGTTATTCTAATAAATGTTCAATATGAGCTCCTCCCACTTCCACGCACATTCTAAGTCTACGAAGGTT
Source organism: Galeruca laticollis (assembly GCA_963921935.1). Lineage (NCBI taxonomy): Eukaryota > Metazoa > Arthropoda > Insecta > Coleoptera > Chrysomelidae > Galeruca > Galeruca laticollis. The sequence continues at coordinate 175,001,982 of OY998178.1, read as the reverse complement.
GTTTCTTTGCACTTAAAAGAGCAATTTCACACTATTTCTAATAACATTGCAGTGTTACACAATTCTGTCTATTGAATCTTGCCTTGTTTGCACAGGTGTTGCGTATACCTTACTTTTGAGATAACCCTAGAGAAAGAAATCCATAGGATTAACGTCTCCTGATCGCGGTGGCCATTGAAAAGGGCCTCCACGACCAATCCATCTATTAGGAAACCTTGTGTGTAAATGTTGTCGTACATATAAACTGAAATGAGGAGGGGCCCCATCATGCATGAACCATAAATTCCTACGAGTTTGTAGTAGCACATCATCAAACAGGTCCCATAACTCATTTTGCAAAAAACTCCAAATATCTCTGACCGGTCAAAGTACCGTCAATAAAGTATGGCTGTATCAAATTATTGCCAACTATTCCTGCCAAACATTAACCATGAATCTATGCTGGATCCTAGTTTGGATAATGCCATGTGGATTCACATCATCCCATAAATGCATATTATGAGAATTTATGATTCCATCTCTGGTGAAACCCGGTTCGTTCGTAATGAGAACGTTACTAATAAATGTGTTGTCTGCTTGTTGTTGTCGCAGAAACCACTGGCTATACTCAAGTCGAGCAGGATAATCAGCCACTGTCATACGGTGTACTTTTTTCATGTGAAAAGGATATAACAGCTGTTCTTTTAGGACGCGATGAACAACTGATTTCGAGACGTTATGTTCTCTTGATAATTTTCTAAAACTCGATGGTTCATTATCAACTGCATTTAACAAGTCTTGTTCAACTGCCACAGTACGTATGCTTCGTACTGGACCTTCTCCAGCTTTTTCTGGCGAAAATCTTCCTAAAATTTAAAATTTTGTTTTGTATACATGGAAAATTACATTTACTTATTCATACCTGTTTCTCGTAACCTGAGATCAATACGCCCAAACATTCGTCTGTCTGGCAATGCTCTGTTTGCAAAATGTTCTTCATAAAGCCTTTTGGCCTCTAAACAGTTTCGAGAAGCCAGTCCATACATTAGATGTTTATCTGCGTACTCAATAAAAGCGAATTCTGCTATTGTAACTGTTAAATTAAGGACTTATGAATTATTGACAAGTACTGACTACGAACTATTCTACACAACGTTTGACAACTAATCCTATGGTAACTTGATAAACGGTAAAAACACTTATAAAAAGTTTTTACCAACTTTCCAATTAATAAGTCGTTAATGTTTTTCATCTTCTGCTATCGTTAAATTATTTTTTTGTAGTACTCTAGGTAAATTTTGGACATCTATTAAAAGTTAGTTTTACCTCGTTGTGTACTTATAAAAATGGTGAATGCGTAAACTGGTACGTAGTGCATTAATAAAACTGTAAATATTAGCCAAACGGCTTATTTTATCGAATTCCAACAAGAGTACCTTTTCGTTAGCTTAATGTGTGGGGAAGTGAATTTCGATAATTTCATACAGGGTGTGCCATACCTGCAAAATTTTTGGATCACTAACCATAGCGAGTAGTCCGTCCCTGGCTTCAATGCCCTACTGTAAATCTGTTTACCTTACCAAAATAAACATACACATACATTATAGCTTTGCCGTAAATTTTATAAAGATCAAATAACTAGTACAAAAAATACAAATAAAAACCAAATTCAAAATTAAAACTTTGGAGGCCTATAACTCGAAAACGAGGACCTGCATAGTAAAAGTTTATATGAAGTACTAACATTATTTTAGCTCAGATTATACGCTCCTGACTTTTTTCCCATTAGTCCCGGGACACCCTGTATATATATATAGGGTGTCGCGGATAAGAACCGACACAGAGCAGAGGCGTATAGGGGAGTACAATATATGACGATTGGGGGCAATTTACCTCTATGCCAAGTTGCATCTCTGAGGAGTTATAGAGCCTCAAAGTAGGGCCCAAAATTCCGAAAAAAATTAATTTCTTTGCAACGCTTTAACTTAAAAATGCCAACTTTGTTCCACTCTATTAGACTGTTGAGGGCATTAAGTAATGGTAAGTATAAGGCGATCGCACCATTCTGGGGGGTTAGTTAGGGGTGACCTAACCTTAAAATTTCACAGAAGTTTTTTATATGTCGGTTGATTTGAAAAATTTCATTTTCATACCATGGATAATTTTATTCTAAGACTATTTTAACTCTTGTAATGTTGCATAAAATTTTGTGATTTTCAAGGCAAAGTCGAATAACTATTAGACGTAATTTACTCCATCCATATCATGAATTTTATATCAGGATTAACAAATTAATAGATACATTTCAATAAGAACAATTTAATGGAAAAACAAATTACCTACTAATATCGCATAAAGGACATGAACATTTTAATTTAAAGAAATCGCTGAAAATGATCACCATTTTCTCTTAGACACAAAATTATTCTTCGCTGAAAATTGAAGTTAGCTCTGGCCAATAGCTGATGATCATTTTTATTATATTGTATTTTTCTGGGACTGGAAAAGAATAAACAGACTCCCTTAACGCCTCCCAAAGAAAGTAATCACATTTATAGAGGTCCGGTGAGCGGGGAGACCAATTATTTATTTTTGGTTATGCGACGCAAAATTACAGGAGCAAAAAAAGTTTTAGAACTAAATTATCCATGGCATAAAAATATTTTTTTTTCAAATCAACTGACAGATCAAAAACTTCTGTGAAATTTTAAGGTTAGGTCACCCCTAAATAACCCCCCAGAATGGTTCGATCACCTTCCACTTACCACTACTTAATGCTCTTAAGAGTCTCATATAGTGTACCAGACATGGTATTTTTAAGTTGAAGGGTTGCAAAAAAATGTATTTTTTTGAAAATTTCGGGTCCAGTTTTAGGCCCTATAACTCCTCAGGGATGCAGCTTGGTATAGAGGTAAATTGCCCTCATTCGTCATATTTTGGGCTCCCCTATACGCCTCCGCTCTGTGTCGGTTCTTATGCGGGACACCCTGTATATATACGATAAATGTTGAGTTTGCGGACAAAGCAAAAAAAATTAGTTCATTAATGAAATTATTTTCCGTTTATAAAAACATATCGGCATTGTGGAACTTACGTCAAGATAATGGGACGGAAAATAATTTTATCTAGGATAAGCATGCACGCCGAATATCTTAATTATTACTATATAAAGCAGCATAAAACATAAATCTTCTCTAAAACAATGCCTATATTGCTAGTCAAAAAACTAGTTAGCATAATAGAATAGTTCTGACACTGTAGTGTTTTTCGGCTAAAGAAATGGCGTTACACTAAATTAGCCTTTCACTATCCGTAAGGAAAATGTGCTATTTCACCCAGGTAGAAGATGTACAAAATAATCTTTAACGATACCTGAATCCAGAAGTCATAAGCCAACCACGACGGTACTATTCAGGTAATCGGCTTGGATGATAACACATGCATAAACGCGAGGGGCGTGGTTTGTCGATTCGTTGGATTAAATTTCTTGAGAAAATACTTGCATAAAGTAATTTACACTCACTGCGCGATGGAACAAATCACAGACACTCTGTATTTCTCGATAGGGCGACAAACGAAACTCGAGACGTTATGATTAATAACTTTGGTAACTTTAATAATAAGCACAATATACAGATACTTCGGTAATTTTAATTCGCTGATATTGCGGTAATAAACACAGGTACGGTACGACACGATAACTAACGTTAACACGTTAGGAAAGTTACAACTAACTTGTTCGAGGATTCTTCGATTACTTAATCTCGATAGCGGTAAGGACAGAACTATAAATAGCGTTGAGACCCTAAGAACTTTACGACTGAATCGCTTAAGTATTTGTCGCGAACTCACTTAATCTCGGTAGCATAGACAGGAGGCAACCTTTTTTTAGAAAGTTTTCCACGAATGTTTTCGAGAAAGCTAGTTCTAAAAAAACATATAAAACTAATTGATGCCATAAATTCACAATTACAACGTTTACCTAGAATCTCGTAAAAAGTACTCTTCTGTTAGAGGCGATATAAAGCTATCGTATATTTTTCAGTCGAAAATTAAGGTTGAAGCGTATCGAAACCTTTCCGTGTCAAGCGATATTGTTTCTTAATGTTTTCTGTTTATTACTCCTACAAAACGATATCCTTCACATTTCGGCGAAAGTATGTTACGCCAGGGCCGTACTGAAATAGGGATTATTCGAAAATAATTACTCGATTTAGTAGGAAAAATAAAAACGTTAAACAGCCCCCTCCGAAGAATGGAACCGAGTACGCGCGAGATTCTACTCGAAACAAAGAAAACGTTTTTATTCTTCCGAGACAGGAATGAAAGGGGGCGGTAACAAGAGCGTAGGGCTATAATCGGGAAGGGTCTTTGGGGACAAGAGAACCATGAATGAGGTATTTTGGACATATAGAGAACGACAGATGCGAGAGACAATATCTAGCGACAGCACGGTCCGTTACGGCGGTAACTGACAAAAAAACGAAACAAATGAAAATAAAGGATATGGTATTCGGCAACAAATTGACGACGGCAACGATAAGTGGTCCGATAAAATTATCGGCAAGAAACGATACGATATTCGACAGGATTGTCGCAACACGGTACGGTAGTAGGTAGCGGTAAGCTATCAAAATATGCGGCACGGTATACGATACTAGAAGAGAATGCGGTAAGACGGAGAATATTAGAGTTAATTATAATATACTTAAGTTATAACTTTTCGCACTGCGCTCGTATGCACGATGCAAATTAAGGGTTACTTGCCTAAATACTTGAGTTAGACCTTCGATTTCGCTGGAATATGTGTCGCGATCACCAGGTAGGATCTCAATATCTTTTGCGGTATCGGGACGTGACGAGCGGAGTTAAGGAACGTCTTATTTTGGGTATTTCACTATCCCAATTAGTGTGTTTCTCAATGTAACACCTAGTTTTTGTACCTCATACCGTGTGGGACACCGAACATAAGAAAGACTTCGTTTTCCAGAAACTTGACGATATTCGTGGCTAATGCTTTCCGAAGGGGTTGAAGGAGGGTAAACTTAGAAAACCAATCTCCTACCACGAGGAGCCAAGTATAATCTTTTTTAAATCGAGGAACGGGACCGAAAAGATCTAAAGCTATTATTTGCCAAGGGAACACCGCTTTCTTTTCACGGCCCATCAAACTGAATTGGAGGGTATTCGGGAATTTTTGGGCACCGCACACGAGGCATGAACGTACATAATTTTGCACGTCGCGGCGCATTTTGGGCCAATAGAAGTAATCTTGAACACGGGCTAGAGTTTTAAAGAAATCTAAGAGGGTACACACAGGGGGTTCGCGGAGGGACCTCATAATATCGAGTCTCTGGGACTTAGAGACGAGTTCCATTCATCTTCATTGGTCGAGAAGGGGGGAGTAGACGGAACGAATTTGAAGACCATGTCATTATCTAATTTCCATTGGAGGTGACTACTAGGACAATTGGACAATTCGAGATCTTAGTTCGAAGATTTTCGTACCACAGGTCAATCTTATCGATGTTGACTACCAAGAAATGGATCTCATTCTTCCAAGCATTTGGAGTGATCTCTTCGGAATACATCCTGACGTTAAGGCGTCAGGTACTATATGGGAGGTTCCTTTTCGATTAATTTACTCGAAATTGTGCTGTCTGAGTCGCGTCGACCAACGGGCTAATTTACCGGAGGGGTTTTGGAGATTGCTGAGCCAAAGGAGGGAGTGGTGATCACCGTGAAATGAACACCTTCAACATATGGACGGAATTTCTCAATTGTAAAGATCACTGCCAGACATTCGCGCTCAGTATCGGAATATTTACGTTCGGTACGAGACAAGGAGCGACTTGCATAAGCGATAACTGTTTCGCCACCGTAAATTTCTTGGGTGAGGACTGCGCCTACAGCGGAGTTGCTGACGTCACACTGTATGACAAATGGGAGAGAAAAGTCAGGTTGAGCTAGGACAGAGGAAGAAATAGGGCTTCTTTAATCTTCAGGAAGGATGTTTCAGCATCTGGATTCCACTCGATATTTTGTGATTTCTTCTTGCCTTTCAACAAATCGTTTATCGGGGAAGATTAAGTAAGTCTTTAATAAAACGTCGATACCAGGAACAAAGTCCCATAAATCGTTTAATCTCGGTAACGGTAGTCGGACGGGGGTAATTAATCATCGCGGATACTTTTTCGGGATCAGTCCTCAGAGAATTGTCACCTACGATATAACCCAAAAATTTGAGGCTCAATTTAAAGAATTCATCACACTTCCTAACATTCACGACTAAATTAGCCTCCTTTAATTTATCGCGAACTTCAGCTAGAAGCTTGAGTTGTTCTTCAAAAGTGGGGGTACATATAATGATATCGTCCAAATAACAAAAGATATTTGGCTCGTACTGTGGACCGAAAATTGCATCTGCGCACTGTTGCACAAACCAAAGGGAACGATAATAAATTCGAAAAGACCACGGCCGGTAATACTAAAAGCAGTTTTTTCACACGACGTTTTATCCAAGGGAATTTTTTGCCAGAAAGCTTTACGATGGTCAATAGACGATATATATTTGGCACCAGGAGGTCAATAGACGATATATATTTTGCACCAAGTAACATGGACAAAATTAGATCAATATGCGGTAAGGGATAAGGGTCATGTTTAGTGACTTAATTCAAGGGACGTCCCTCAAAACAGAAACGGTATTCACCCGTTTTCTTTTTGACGAGTAAGACTTGAGAACTCCAAGGACTTTGGGAGGGGCGAATCACACCTAAACGTAACATTTAGTCTAATTCTTCGTTCAGGATCTTCAGCGTATATGGGGACATGAGGAAAGGTCTTTTCTTAAAGGGCTTGGCATCGCCAGTATCGATAGTGAGTTGGATCTTATGGGTGAGGCCGAAACCATGATCGCTATCGATATCGTTATATAATTGAATAACAGAATCAGCGACTTTCCGTTGATTCGGAGACAGGCTGTCGAGAGAACATAGGTTAGGTAACGAAATATCGGAAGAGATACAAGTGAGAGGGTCGACTGAAGGCACAGTTTGCCAAGTGTCGTTAACAAAATTTAAAATAATCGAAGATTGTCGGACAAAATCAATGCCGACAATGAAGGAAACTGGGAGAGACGGAACGACGAGTGCCTTAATGACATGGAAATTATCATTAGCCTCAACCGGTAGGTCAACCATTCCAACGACTTCAATATGGGTCCCATCGGCCAAGGCGACATTTCTATAGGAGGAACAATGGATTTACAAGTTATTGATTCGAAAAACGGTATGCCATCGCGGCCGACAACTGTGGTTGTACAACCGGTATCGATGAGAAGAAGGAAAACGCGATCGAAAATTTGTATTTCAACATACGGTCTGTTGTCCAAAGATTTCTGAAAGAAAATGGGCGAATTTTGATCCTTAGTGGGTTCGTCTACCAGGGCAAGTGAACTCGGGGGGGAAGGGGGTTCGATAGAAGTCTTCGATGGAGTCCTACACATTTCGGCGAAAATATGTTACGCCAGGACCGTACTGAGATAGGGATTATTCGAAAATAATTACTTGCATTAGTTGGGCAAAACGTGAGAAAAATAAAAACGTTACACGAAAAATAAGCCAATAACACCGTCCCCGAGAAAGAACTGCATGTCCCTTTTATTTTCCATTCCATAAATCTTGAATACGAATTTCGTAAATTTTCTACTAAAAAGTTCGCTATTTTTAAATCAAATCACGGAATTAAATTAACATAATTAACATATATTTGATAACTTTAGAGGTTTCCTTAGCAAAGCAGGTCTAATTGTCGCTCTAGATTGTAGAGCACTTCGACCTATAATATCTTTTGAGCATAACCCTAAATCTATTCGAGGCCCGGGATTGCGAGACTTCGTACGAAGTTTATCAGTTTCCTATCGTCTAAACTGATTTTGTATATTTTAAAGGTCTGTACAATTAATGTCCAATCCGTGCATGCTTGGTCAGACTCTCAGATCGTTCTACACTGGATAAATTATTATCCGCACCGGTTTATAATCTTTGTGACAAACCGAATTTCATATATCTAGTCAAAAATCCTTAGTAACTCATGGATATATATTCCCACTCATCACAACGCAGCATATCGCGGTCTCTTACCCCGACAATACATAGCAAAGAGTAGTTGGATTCATTGCTCAACTTTTTTACTCTTATCCTCATTTTGCTTTTCTGACACTTCATCGTCAGGACCCATTGAACTTCCCACTGAGGAAGAACGGACAATTGTTCTACTAACAGAGCCCTCTCAATCTAATGCTCTGGATGCTATCAAAAATAATTCTTCCTTATGCAAAATTCTACATATATTAGCCTATGTATTACGATTCGTTCACAACACCAAGCCGTCGTCTTCAAAACAGTCGTCAGAAAGGCTACAAGCCGAAGAGTTAGAAAACTCTATGTTAATTTCAGTCAAGCATATTCAACACATTTATTTTGACAAGGAATTTAATTCGAAAAATGTTTCTAAACCATTGCTAAAGCTAGGTGCGTTTAAAGATAACCACCAGCTACTCAGATTCGGTGGCCATTTAACCCATTCTCCTCTATCATATGAGGCGAAACACCCTCTTTTGAGCATAACCCTAAATCTATTCGATCCCCGGGATTCCAAGACTTCGTACGAAGTTAATCAGTTTCTTGGGAGCTAAAAGTTCCTGATATCAGAGGGCGTTAGGAGGGCTTTTTCTAGGAACTTCAGCCTTTTGCAAGAAAGTACTGGGCATTGGCAAAGCAAATGTTCTGCAGTTTCAGCGCTGCTCTCGTAGTATCTGCAACAGTCACTCTCTGATTTGCCCATTTTTTTGAGGTGATGCCTCAGAGGTCAGTGTTCAATTTCAAGTCTTCTTTGTCTAACTCGAGAAGCTGTTTAACTTTCATTAGGGAAAGGCTCACCAGCCTTTTCGCTTGTATTTGTCCTGACACTTTAATCCAGTGAGATCCCATTAGATCGGTTTCCCATCATCGAAACTCTTCTTTCAAGTGGGTTTTAGAAAGTCCACAGAAGGGTTTCGGGCCAAGGAATTCGGAATTTGCTCCTTCTTTGACAAATCTGTCTGCTTCCTTATTGCCTCTAACGCCCCTGTGACTTGGCACCCACATCAGAGTGACCCGGTTGGTTGTTGCCAGTTGTCTTAGGGATTATTTACAGTCCCAATTCAGCTTAGACTCGGAAGTGTATGACTTCAGAGCTTTCAATTTGCTGCCTGGCTATATGATAGTATATAGATTTCTGCCCTCCGGGTGTCTCTTTTGAGGCACTCCTGAGCACAAATTTCTATGGCATGTATTTCTGCTTGATATATGGTTGGGGCTCTGCCAAAGGGTTTTGAGAGCCTGAAACTAGGCCCCGTTACTCCCACTCCAGCTCTTCCATCCATCTTGGATCTATCAGTGTACCAAACTGATGCTTTCCTTCCCAGTTGAGGTCCATTCTCTGTGCATATTTGGTGGTTACTTATGACCACTTCAAACTGCCTTCCAAAGTCGTACCTAACTGTCATCTCTCGGTTTAGACATAGCTTTTAGGTAAATGTGCTTCAAAATTTTTAGATGACCGATCAGTTTTCCTGATTTTAGTTTAACTGATTGGCTCAGTCTAAAGGCACTGATTGCTGCTTATTTCACTACATATAGGGTGCAGTGGTGGAAGGTCCAGCATTGCCTCTAGAGCCGCAGTAGGGCACGTAGATATTGCTCCTGTGATAGGTAAGCAAGCTATAAACTTTTCACTTACTGCAACTTAATTTATTTTACTTACTTTAATGTACTGTAATATTTTTGAATATTAATAAATAGTCGTTTTTCCGCCACAGAAAAAAATAGTGTATTACACAGTAGAACAATATTTTAGATTTTAGCTCTCGCTTTTTGTCAACCACAACCTCGAGCTAAAATCTAATACCTACTTTTTTCTTTTGTATAATAAGTAATTATAGTTACTAGAGAACAGTATATTTTACTATAATTATCAAAAACAACTAACAGTAGATATTTTCACCTTCTCGATTTTACCTTATTGTTTTCTTAGAAGATCGTGTCCAAAGTTAATAATAAATTGTAGGTCAATTCTAATAATCTCGAAAAACTACCGGTATCTGACAAGTTTATTTGCATACTTCCGGAGCGATCTTTCACAGAGTTACTGTAGTTTTTTTTACATTTCATCTCTACGTACTTTTTTTACTAACTCCCAGGAACATTCAGGATCACTAAAAGGACTTGATGCGCCTTGATTCTGTTGGTATCTGTAATTATATAGGGATTTTCTATGATATTTCTTGCAAATCTTCTCCTCAAACCGATTCACATTTAGAGGATTTTGTAGTTGTTTTTTGAAGTGCGGTGTTAAAAATTTTTATACCTTGCTTTGTGGCTGTTATATCAATTTAATATCACGATCATATTATCAGAAACCATTAATATACAATTTTAAGCGTATTCTCATTTTGCTTCTGGGTTTACTTTTTAGTGAGACTTATCTACTAGCTATGCAACTCTTAATACTAACATTGAATTACCATCATTTCACAAATATTACTCATAGGGAATATCTTTATGCACAGAATCCATACGTCCTGCAATATGTCAAATGTCATTGATTGACATTCAAGAGTGCGTTCAGATATTTGTCTGGTAAAGAAAAAACGCACGGTAGGATTCTTCTTGGTTGTAGCCTTGTTTATTTATAACGTAGCGTATACTACATTACATATATAAAAACAAGGGTTGTAGTCGTTGGCACAAGATGCATCTGAACGACTTGGTGGAATATTTTTAGATGTCAAATCTCAACTTGTGTTTTAGTTAACCATAATTAACAATTTTCACAGAAATAAACATTTGTGAGTGCAAAAATGAATATACAGGTAGTTAGATAGTTATCAAATATTATATTTGAAGATAGTAAATCGTGACCTATTCATAATTGTACTGTGATATCTTGATCAATATCATTCTCACTTATATAGATCAATTTCAATTATTAAATTATTTGTAATTTTGTAAACATACCCTAAACTTCTCAATCCTATTATTATAAACTACAAAGCGCATGCGGGACATGCGGGTAAATTTCTACCGATATGTCGACTGGGTTAAGGCTCGGCCCCACCTGCGCTATATCGCCAAATTATTTGCGATATACCGCAAAATTGAAATAATTGTATTTTGGCGGGCAAATGTGAACTTTTGCGGATATTCGCATGATTGATGTCATTTTGTAGAGAGAAGTTAACGCTGTTAAAAAAACTAGACAAAACTGGAAGTACATATAACATATAACGAACAATAAAAAGGAACCATAGAAAACAGATAAAATTCACAACAATAAAAATCAAGAAAAAACGTTCAAACAAACATAATATGAATTAATTTTAGGTTATTTCTTTTGACTTACGACTCCACAAAGACTCAGACACCCATTTTAGATTAGGGATAAATGAAAATTACAGAGACACTTTTAGATTGTCATAAATTTTTACACGTGTCCGTATCCGTATTGGAGTTACGTTGACGTAAAGAAGTTGTTAAGAAAACCTTTTTAGCAGATAACGTATCATTTCGTGCTATAACCAGCATGGTCAAACCACTATTCTTTGGTAAAAGTAGAAAATAATGAAAAATAAAACTAAATATGAACTTTGTCGTTATAATCAAACCAAACCAGAATCAAAGAAGACCTGCAAAATAGCATAATAGCACAGAATACTGATTTTGGTCGGGATTCGAATACGTATACGGAGAAGGGACGTAACAATCCGTTCAACGCATCGTATCGGCTAAGCCGTTACGGGTCTACTCATACTCAGTTCGTTACGGATACGTGATAAATTTAAGACAAGCTAAAACTACTTAACTAACTCTACTCGCCAAATTTTGACGCAGATCATGATACAATGACGCAGATGGGCACTGATCAATTTTGAGGTTTCCGAGCTTGCGATATATCGCAAATAAAAATAAATTTGCGATATATCGAAGATGGAGCCGAGCCTTCAAATGGTTGGATGATTGGTAAAATTTACCGCTAACATCTACACTATTAGAGAGATATTGCCAATTGCAATACCGCATACGATGCGGTATTTATGTTGCGCTATTTTAATAACGCTCTACCTAAAATTGATTTCGAAATAAGAGCTATTGCATCACTGTTAACCCAACGTAGCGCTACGTTAGGAAGGAAGTAACATAACCTGTCTTTTTTGTGTACTTATAATTTTTTTTTTTAGTTAAAACTAAAAACCATATATATAAAAATGAACTTACTATTTGCATACTTGATAAAATGAAATGTAATTAAGAATGGATGAAATTCTTAGCTTGAACTAGTGAAAATGCTATTGAATATGTGATTTTGCATAATATAAAAGGAGTGGAGCAAAACCAAATAGAATATATCCAAGGCCCTATTATTGTATTTGATTTTGATAATATGCAAGAAGATAATGTAAAGAACAATTTTATGTTTAAAAGGGAAGGTATTTGTAAGCTGACAGAGGCTCTTGGAATCGCTGAAACAATTTATACTTTCACTCGTAGTTCTGTTATAGTTTAGTGTTAGTATTATAAGATATAAAAGTAAGTATGCACATTGCTTTATCTCCTTTAAATATTTTATTGGTACTTTTGGGAGTTATTAGGCTTTGCATACTTTTAAAAAGAGTTGCATAACACATACTCATAGATAAGACAATGCACATACTAAACATCTAAACGCGATGATAAACAAAAACCTAACATTAGAAAACAGATGCGTTTTGTGTTGAGAACTGCGCAGGACAATTATGTGCGGTATTTACAAACGCTCTACGGTACGTAACCGTAAATTACACGAAGCGCTAACTTTATTAGCGTTAGAGACGTAAAGAAGTGAATCAGGCATTCAATAAACGTCAAAATACCACAAGCGTAGCAACCGCAAAGTATTTTTTTCCAAGCAATATCTCTCTATTAACCAGATGTAAGCATCTGAACGCTTAAAACGTTAAAGTAATAACAAACACTAAAAACCCGCCCGGCGTGGGATCTGAACGCACTCCAAGAATAGCTTAACTGTCTAGCAGAAGCAGGAAGAAGAGTTGAATATTTGGTGCGTTATTTTTGACTGAGATCTCAGATCACTTCAGTTAAGGTGATCTGAGATAAAGTGATGTGAGTAAGCACCAAAAAGAACGACATCTCAATTGAAGCGCGCGATCTGTCGATAGATTTGAACTATAAGACAGATTCGTATCAGCATCTAATTATTGTTAATTGATGTATCCATAATTTGTAACAAAAGAAAAATAGATTATGTGTGTTTATTCTTTATTTGTCAATGGTTAAAACTACAAATAAACCAAGCAAATCAAATATTTCTTCATCCTCTCCACTTTATTTCCGACTCAATTCCAACTGATACCCCCTTACAAGACATTCAGCATCGGTGAAGGGGGAGGAAAAATCTCAGCTCACTTAAAGTGAGTAAAACAAAAAGAGCGCTAACATTACTGGCGTGAGCTGAGATTAACTGAGATCTCAGTCAAAAAGAACGCACCTATTATCCGATGCCATCCGATCGTCTAGACTAAGGTGGGTGATTTGTGGTCTAGGCCAGAGGAGTACCAAAACGTACTGGTACACGATCTTTAAAAAAGTTAATCGATATGATTCTATGTATATTCAGTACCAATATGAGCAAGTAGGTATGAATATGAATTCTATACTGATCTATTATGGAATTTACGCAAATATGTTTGCAAATAATTTGGCTAATTAGGCATACAGCGACCTACTTAGGACTTATAAAATGTTAAAAATGAAGCAAGTAGTTGAACAGATTGTATTTTGATATACCTACCGTTGTATGCTAAGAAATATTAGTATACAATTAAAATTTTATATATCCATAGTCATTTGCGAGAATGATTCAATTATTTTTTTAATTTCTGAATTCGTGTATTAAATGAATGTCGATGTGGCCAGTATCCCTTTGAGAATCGCATAAAAACTTTTTGTTACTCCACTGAATAATCGGGCTGCGTCGGAAATATACTCGACCTGTTTTGGAAGCTAACTTCATATCGGTATACTCGCGAATGTCAATCACCTATTGAAAAATATCAACATTATACAGAGTTTCTGGGTTAATTGACAAAGAATGAATGTTAAATTAGTTAATATTATTTAAGATGCGTTTCAATTGATATTAAGGTTCGGGAGTGTTCCTTTTCAAATGGTTTAAAATGAATCGAAGAAAAAGGAAGTGGAAAACTTTAAAATGAAGATAATAACTTTCACCCTTCATATAATTCTCATATATTTATTTTCGAATCATACAATTTCATCAGAATATTTAAATAAAAATGATAACGAGACGGCAACAGAAGATTTTATAGAGTCTCCTTTATGCTGCAATTTAACAACAGAAAGAGTAAGTAAATTTAACTTCGCAGGCTTCTTGAACTGTTCTTATTTTGAATTTTACAGTTATATTTCATACAAAAAAGTTTCTAGTAATCTCTTAAATTTAATTGTAATATCTGCAATTAACGGCACTTTTTGTGTAATGCTCATGTTTGCTTAGTTTTTCAAGGTAATTAATAAAACTAAAACATTTATCAGCAATAGTCCTCATCCTCAAGGTATTCGTAATTTCTATATTAAACAAACTAATGATGTAGGTATTATCAATAATTTATATTAGGTATATAGGTACTCAAACAAATATTTTCCTTGTTATCTTTAGTCTACATAGGGGATATAAAATTGATATGTTACACTATTTATAATGGTTCCATACTACATTTATTTTTAAACTTCATTTACTAATATATAGCCATCTTCTTTTATGATTTATTCAATAATATTTCATATGCTTTCATTGGAGCTTAAAATAATCGTATAATCACATTCTATTATTCTCAATTATAACTATTTTTAACTTAGGACTAAATGTCACTGAACAAGAGTATGAAATCTAATCAAAGAATACACAAAAACACTCTGCACAAATGGACAAAACATTTCCCATCATTGCTTTTTGCCCCACCATATTATTTTGGAACTCGTTATCTCCTTTGACATTATTTAATTGTGTCCCGACTATATATTTTGCACTAGCAGTAGAATCCTGAATGATTTCCAGTTGTTTCGCATCAAAAGATTCGTGCTTATAAATCCATTCTGGTTGTGTGACTATTGTCTCTGATTTAAATGAGTTTTGGTCATGAAGAACAAGTGGTATATTTTCGTCCATATTTGTATCTATTACTTGAATTATGTCAATATCACTGATGAAACTAGACATCACAGTAGTTGCTACAAACACAAAAATAACACTTGTGACTATTCATTCCCTAAGGTTAAAGATTAACAATAGCAATAAAAAGATTGTATTTAATTGACGCAATTAGTAATTACTGTACACCAGTGTTGGGTCATTTAGTTTTTTAGAAAGTGTGGAGTTATTTTATATTTGAGTATGTTTTCATTACCAAAGATTAGCTGCTAGCAGTAGGTAAATCATTCCATTAGTTTCAGGATAGGAGTAGAATTTATATACTCTAATAAATTGTTATTATTTGATTTGTCACATAACTTTCAAATTACTAACTCGAAATACTCTTTTTAAAAACGTTTATTTTACAAAATGATAGTTCTACGAACTACGACAAACAACATGAAATCTAGTAACTGACTAACTTTATTTACAACAAGTAATTTTTTATAAATATAATATTTGTGCTGAGTACGGGGTCTTCATCTTATACCGTGGAACAGCAACTCATCAGTTTCTATGGGAATCGTTGATATAATTCCTCCCCTCGTAAATTCAACTTACGCAGCTAGCGAGGAAGTTGAACGGTTGAGTGGTCCACCTGGGATGGTTTCTTTGCAGCTGTGCAGTACTTCGATGCCCATTTTTTATATATACAGAATACAAAAATAAAAATTAACAATAAATAAATTAATAAGGTCCATAAGCTGGGGGTTTTTGAGACTTGTCCGAATGTTAATTGAGGTTGATTTTCTACAAATTTACTTTTCAGTGGTTGAAGATCGTCTAGTTCTGCTTCCTCCAAATGAAAGTCGAGGTTTGATGTGGTTGGGCGAAAGGTACTATTGTCTAGATTTAATAGTAGTATCGGCTGGCTGAAACTACTATAGAGTTGTTGGTTATTTATGACTGTGTGATGAGCTACTACTTGGCATTTCAAAGGAATTTCTAAGAGATAAGTACCCGCTGTAAGATACTTGGTTTCCTCCTGATTTGGACATTTGAAATTTGCTGTATCCTGGAATGGAATAATGTACAACCAGTGGAAATTGTTTAGTTGTTTCAGAAATGGCTTCGACAATTGAAATTTGGTTTTCTCGCAGGTGAAAGTTCGTTTCATTTCAAGTAAGTTTATTTCACAAGGCCTTTCTTCTTGAATTTCCTGCATGTCTATTCTCGGGCAGACATACTGCTGAAGGAGAATCTCTTTGCAAAGTTTGCTTGAATAAGCGAAGTTGACACCATTCGTAATTAAAAATTTTTTATCACCTTAAACTGACTCCCTTTTAGTATTGGAGCCGAAAATAAATGGTAGTAATCAAAAACTTAGGGATATGTTATAGGAATTTTTAAAATATATTTAATTTTATTATTATATGAGTAGCAATCAATTTTAATTAATTTTTCATAGAGTAAAATTTGATCGAATTCAATTTCTAAGGGCAATTCGTTTTTTGTAAATATTTTCTCCAAATTCTTTAATTGTTTAATTATGCTTGGATGCATCATTTGAAGTTTAGGAAATGGAATTGAATTTTCAATATCGTTTAGAAACGAATTAGTCAATTCATACAGATCTATGATTAAGCTAATAGCCATCTTAATATGTGCATAATATTCGTAATTTGCTTGTCTGTTGATTAAATTATGGATAAATTTAATTTTTGTTTCCAAAATTTGTTCGTTATTGGTTATTTGTTCTATGGTTCTATTAAATTTGTCAATGAGCGAGACTGATAATGAATTTTGATTTCTTATACTACTAGCTAAATTATTTTGGTTATTTTCTAATTCTTTGATGAGAGTTTTAAATCTTTCTCCATCGTTAGAATCTAAATTTCCAGTGATCGATTTGAAGATTGATCCTATGCCGTTTATAAGGCCTCTTTTAGTTCTTGAAGGATGGGGTAATATTTCTGCTAGCTTATCGTTAATCTTGGTTTCTGTGAAGTCAAGCAATTTACAATAATTTGAGAGATCATTAGCGTATTGTATGTTTTGAACAGCAAAGACCCTAATTTTTGTGGTTTGAATTTGTAATTTATTTATTTCTAAAATAATTGGGTTCAAATCATAATAGTGTATAAGTCCATAACTATACATTTCAATTTTTACGGTTACTAACTTAAAGGGTAGCAACCCGGGATTGTTAAACTAGATTTCTAATTGTTATTTTATCTTGGAGTTCCATAGTTCCAGAAAATCTGAAATAAAGCAAAATTCTACATTCTAAATGATTGTCTGAATATTACGTGTGGAAGTTGTGTAAAAGTATCATACATAATTTTCTATTTTTCACGTGTTTTCAGGGGTCGTTTCAAGTTGTCCATATGTACCTTATCTCTATTTTCAGTTGAAGCTGTTTTATTTGCAAGGTTGACTGTTTTTAATTAGATTGGTAAAGTGTACTTATTAGCGTGTTTTTGTCGTATGTGTTTTCTTACATATACTTTTTGATTGGGTTTAAATATTTCCGGTTTGTCTCGGTTTGTATTTAGTTGAGAAGTAACTTTTTCTTTTCGATTAATTAAGTCGGAATTAATTTTTGAGTACAATAATTTTGTTTTTTCTTTGTGATTGTTGATGTAATCATTTAAGAGTATTTTATTTATGTCAATGTCATAAACATCATTATTATTAATATGTCCGTTGACTATATCTATTGGTTTCATTTTTGTACTGGAATGAATCGAATGATTGTAAGCAAGTATAGCATATAACATTTTCATTTTAACTGGGGTTTTGAGAAACCTTTAGTATTTAGGAGTCGTATATGTTCTATTAGAGTTGAATGGAGTCTTTCTATTTGTCCGTTGGATTGAGGATGATTGGGAGAGATAAAATGAACTTGAATTTTATGAAGGCTCAGTAGTTCTGTTAATACGATATTTTTGAATTCTATGCCATTGTCAACTATGATTTGTTTCGGTATGCCGTGATGAGAGAAGAATTTGATAAGATTGTCTACCACTTCTGTACCAGAGGCAGAATTTATGTGATATGCTTGAGCGTATTTAGAAAAGCTATCAATAATAGTTAAAAAATTTGTTTGTTCAATCGTGAAAGAATCTAAATGAATAATTTCGAATGGATTCGAGGCGGTATGGTGATATTTAATTGCATATTTACTGGATTTCGTTCATATTTACTTTGATGGCAAATTTGACATTCGTTTATAAATGTTTGTACGGATTCTTTTAGGTTAGGCCAATAATATTTTTCTTTTAATCTTAAATAAGTTTCATCTATTCCTCAGTGATTTGATTTTCCTTCGTGATAGCTTTGTATGATAGTTTTGATCTCTTCTTGATCTGTTACATCTATTAATTTTGTGGTACAACGTTTTAATTGGATTGAATTTGATCTGAAATATTTTTGTAATATTGTCGAAAATGGTTCGTACAATTCGGGGCTTTCGAAATAAACGTGATATTGAATATTTGGTGAAATAAATTCTTTAATAAAATTGATAATGTCTTGTTCTAGGTTATTTTTTGATATTTGCACAGTTATTTGTTTTTCTCAAATAATATTCTAACTTTAGGTTTCGCTGGAGAATGTAAAACGGAACTAATTATAATTTGATTTTGTCCGACGTTAACTGCGCATTTTGCGATAGGGATACCTATTACCGGATTTTCTTCAGCATTAGAATGAATCGTAATAAGAGACTCGTTTTCGTTTACGTTGATTCTATCGTCGTTGGGTTCATTTTGACGGTCAGGTGTTATCTGCTGTAATGCAGAGTCAAGATTATTGTCACTTGAGTTTGATGTCGACAAATTTTCATTGTCTAGTTAAGTGTCGGGATTTACTATCAAGGATATAGTGTCTAGGTCAGGGTTATCGTCTTGAGTTACTTCTGTTGTTGGAATTTTTAGTTGATTTTCAACTGTAAATGGCGAAGGTGTATTAATAGTTCGTTGTGATTGAGAC
The DNA here is from genome assembly GCA_963921935.1 of Galeruca laticollis. NCBI lineage: Eukaryota > Metazoa > Arthropoda > Insecta > Coleoptera > Chrysomelidae > Galeruca > Galeruca laticollis. The sequence goes on along the minus strand of OY998178.1, from coordinate 174,982,758 downwards.
GGAATTGGTTCATTGCTAAAATTTATATCGCGGCTCAAAACATCGTCAACATTTTTCCAAAAATTTTCATCATTAAGAATTTCGTTCGTTTCTTTAGTATTTATTTCTATTCTAGATAATGCATCCGCATTAGTATTAAGGCTTCCACGTTTATATACAATTTTATAATCAAATTCATCTAATTTAATTCGCCATCTAATGAGTTTAGAATTTGGGTCTTTTAGAGAAAAAAGCCATTGAAGTGGTTTGTGGTCACAAACAATTGTGAATTTTTTGCCATATAAATAAGGTCGGAAATATTTGGTGGCCCATACAATGGCCAAAAGTTCTTTTTCTGTGGTATCATAATTGCGTTCAGAATCGTTAAGGGTTCGAGATGCGTAAGCGATTGGAAGATCTTTTCCGATAGGACCTTGAGAAAGCACTGCACCGAGTGCTACATTACTGGCATCTGTGGTCAAGTTGAAAGGTTTCGTGAAGTTGGGATACTGGAGAATTGGGTCATTGGTCAGAATATTTTTGCATGTTTCGAAGCATGATAAGAATTCGTCATTGTGTTCGATTGTCGCGCCCTTTTTTAGGCATTTTGTCAGTGGTTTCCTCAAGTGGGCGAAGTTTTTTATAAAACGTCTATAATATCCCATCAGTCCCTAAAATCCTTTGATTTGTTTAGTAGTTTTGGGTATAGGGTAATCTTTAATGGCTTTAATTTTATCTGGGTTGCATTTCACTCCAGAAGGGGTGACTACATGTCCGTGATAAACTACTTCTTTTCTCAGGAATTCCGATTTATCTAATTGAATCTTGAAATTAGATTCTCTAAGTCGATCAAATACACATTTTAGTCTCTCTATATGCTCCTGTAATGAAGTGGAAAAAACGATTATATCGTCAAGGTATACAAGGCATTTTTCATTTTGTATGCCTCGTAGTATACTGTCCATTGCCCGCTGGAAGGTAGCTGGGGCATTTTTCAAACCGAATGGCATCCGGAGGAACTCCCAGTGTCCGGATTCGGTGCTGAAAGCTGTTTTCTCTATATCTTTTTCGGCCATCTCTAGCTGGTGAAAACCTGAAGCTAGATCCAAGGTTGTAAAGTATTGGCATCTACCTAACTTGTCTAATAAGTCCGTTATATGAGGAAGTGGGTACTTGTCATCAATAGTTTTTTCGTTAAGACGGCTATAATCTATGACTACACGAAATTTGGCTTTCCCCGAAGCGTCTTGTTTCTTGGGTATGAACCAAATTGGCGCATTCCAGGCACTTGAGCTTGGTCGGATAATTTTATGTTCAAGAAATTTCTGAATTTGTTTATCTACTTTTTTTTTGTACACAAAAGGATATCGATAGGTTTTAGCGTAAACAGGAATCTCGTCGGTGGTTCGTTTTTCATGTTTAATTTTGTTTGTAAAAGTAAGTGGTGTGTTTTCGTTATAAAATATGTCAGAATATTCGGAACAAAGTTTAAGTATTTTGGATTTTTCCTCGTCGTTCAAGTGATCTGTTCTAATTTTATTTAAATCTAAAGTTTGTGTAGAAGTGTCTTCTAGGTTATTCAATTCGAAATTTTTAAAAGCATTGTTATCAAATTTTTCTACAGGAAGTGGTTCTGAAAAGCTCAATTTAACTGGATTTGTTGTGATATTTCAAATTGTAGTGATAGCTTCTCCATTTCTTGCAATTGATAGCGACTCTGGTATTTCACAACCGTGAAATTTTTGATGTGAAATGATGATTTCACCATTTTTATACTTGTTTTTATTTTGATAACCTTTTCAGTTCTAGGTTCAATAGTAATAGAGTTTACGTCTTTCTGAGTTTTATGAAAATTTAATTTAATTTTACTATGTGGAGTTATTAACCATCCACTAGAAAAGTTTATGTTGGCTTTCAATAATTTCAAGTTATCTAGGCCAATAAGCCCTTGGAATACACTATGGAATTTGAATACATAGAATTTGAGATTTAAATTATCAGACAAATTGAAAATTTTTGAAGAAGGGATTAGTTGCTATATTTATGGGAAGATTCTTGAAAAACTGATTTCACAGTAAATGGGTCATGAGTTAGGTTATCTGAAAAATATTCAAATGCAATTTCGGAATCTATGAAGGATTTTGATGATCCAGAATCTATTAAAAGTTTGATATTATACTCTGGGAATATTATATAAGGCAATTCACTATTATTACTTAAATTTAATGGAATTGATTCGGGGGTTATGTTTTCTCTAAATTCTGAGGCGTTTCGTGAAAATTTGTAGAATCTTGATTTGAGGATTCGAAATAATCATTATTGTTTTGTTCTTCAAATTCATATTGTTCGTTTTCAGAATATGAGTTATCGGGATAATAATATTGTTGTGTTTCTTCGTCCTGAATATCAGCATTAAATAATTCCTCGGCTATAAAATTATTTTGTGGTCGAGAATTTCGGAAATGATTTTGATTCGAAGGAGCTGGGTATGAGTTTCTAATAGGTGCACTCATTGGGTGATTGTTCACTGTATTTCTTGTGGAAATACTCATGGATGTGGGTTTTGGTAAATTTAAATTTTGATTTGCTTTGAATGCATTATGGTTCTGTTGAGATGTGAAGACTTGATAATTCGTAGGAAAACGTTGGGGTTGTCTTGGAGTTATAGGGCGAACAGGTATAGGTTGAGATGGAAATGATCTCTGTGCTCTAAAGAAATTATTAGGTGTATGAGTATTAAATTGAGTTGGATTACTGTTAAAATTCTGTCGTTGTACAAAAGGCTTACCAGAGTATTGTGGTTGCTTTATATTTGTTTTATGAGTAAAATTTTGGAAACAATGTACATTGTCTTCTTTTAAAACATATTGTAAAGCTTCGGCTAAATTATTTCGTTTCATGCATCTAATAGTTGTACCTAACGGTTCTTTAAGTCCTGATAAAAATGTTGTTAAAGCTACATTATTATATAAGTTTCTTTTCAAGATTTTTGAGTCATTTTCGATTTCATGAACGTCTACATAACTACACAAAAGATTGAGAATGTTTAAAACTCTATCATAAAATTGCTGTGGTTTTTCATTTGATTGTTGTCTCATCATTACTAAATCTCTATTTAGACAAGTTTCGTCTCTCTGATCTGCGAAATTTCTTGTTAAAACATCTCTTAATTCGTTCCAAGTAGATACATTTTGTATATTTACGACTAATTTAGCATTACCAGTTAGTTTAGATATTAGACAATTCAATAAATACACATTTTGGAAACAATTTGGTGTGTCTATTCTGTAAAGTGAATCAATTAATGATTTACAGACACTTAGATATCTGTTCAAATCATTTGGATTGCCATCGAAATCTGGCACACATTTTAGATATTCTGGTCTAAATTCGGCCATGTTTAAATTATTATTAATTGAACTTTGATTTAAAATTAGTGAGTCAGTTGAAGGATCTAATTTTAAACTTTGAAGAATGTTTGACAATTGGTCAACTTCAGACATAAAAATTTATTGTACTTACAGTAATAATAGAAGAAATATTTCAAGCATTCCTATAGAGATATACTCCAGTTCGGCAATTTTTGTCTTCCTCAAATGAATATCTCTGCAAAATTGGACTATTGTCGTTCCAATTCCCGTTGATGGACTTATTCGCGCTTGGGATCGTTTCGGTGTGTGATACACTGGGTTTCCTGACGTTCTAGGAGCCACTCTAAACTTCCACTTGCACAAAACAACTAAGTCCGTAGATTCCGATACTCAGTCAATCGTTAAAACGAAAATTAACGCGTTCGATACGTATTAATTCTGAATATCCTACTGACTGCGCCACTTTCAAATTACTAACTCGAAATACTCTTTTTAAAAACGTTTATTTTACAAAATGATAGTTCTACGAACTACGACAAACCACATGAAATCTAGTAACTGACTAACTTTATTTACAACAAGTAATTTATATATATATATATATATATATATATATATATATATATATATATATATATAATATTTGTGCCGAGTACGGGGTCTTCATCTTATACAGTGGAACAGCAACTCATCGGTTTCTTTGGGAATCCTTGATATAATTCATATGTCTTTTAAATAATTTCCTATACTATGTTTTTGTATTTCGATAGTTTTTTTATTAAAAATTAGTTGAATCCACCAAAAGGACGGAACAATATTGGTACTATACAGTAATTACAACTTAAAAATTAAGCAATTACAAATATTTAACTAAATACCAACAATATTGAGCTAAATGCTGTTTAAAAATATATATCCTTTAGGAAGTTTATCAGCTTGTCTTTTGGACAGTGTTCACCAAACAACTCTTTCAGATTAGGGATATCATGTGTTTTGCGTTGCAGATTATATTTGCTGCAATCTATTAATACATGTTTAACAGATAATATTTCATCACATGTATCACATTTGGGAAGCTCTGTTTGTGTCAATAAAAATGAATGAGTTAGCCTAGTATGTCCCAAACGTAATCATGAAAGAGTTACCTGATTAAGTCAGCTTAAGTGGTTACCTCTCCAAGGTGAACAACTGATTTTATATGTATCAACATTGTATTACTGAGTTACCACTCATTTTCCCACATACTGGACATATATAAGAACCTTTCAAGTCACTGCTGGCACAATTTAGAACAGTACCCAAGTTATCACTATTCACTGCAAGGTACGCACATTTATCGCACATTTATCGGCTTTCTCGTTATCTCTATTGCCAACGTGGGATGGTATCCAGATGAGCTGAACGTTTTGTAAGTCTTCTTGAATTTTTTTAAGTTTGCATTTTATTAACATTTCAAAGGGATGATTTGGATATAGATACTGGATTGGTGAAACAGAACTTAGAGAATCCGTGAGTATCAAGCAATTGTGAAGTATTAAGCTGTTCATATGCTTAAGGGCTTCATATAATGCATACCGTTGTGTGTTAGTGTCCAAGGAGGAGGGTAGGATATTGCATTAGAAAATGTATTGGGAACATTCAGATTAAGGCTTTTCAGCGTAAATCGTAATCATTTGTGGTATGGTTTTCTGTTGGTAAATTGCATATTTTTGTCTCACTGTTGATCCGGAAAGGTTTGGAGATGGACAGATCTTGTAGTATTTTGTGCAATGGCTGCTGCATATGTAAGAGTCAACTGCATCTGACGATATTGAAGAGATGGTTCTTCAGATTCCACATATATACTTTGTACTGGTGTAGTTCTAAAGGCTCCCAAAGAAATCCTTAAGGCGTTGTTATGAACAACATCTAGGAGTTTTAATGCTGATCTACTTGCAGAAGCATAGGCTACCGAATCAAAGTCAATTTTTGATCTGATTAAAGATCTGTACAAATTAAGCAGAGAAAATTAATCCGATCCCCAGTATTTGTTGGATAGGCTTTTTAATAAGTTTAGATTTTTATTACATGATAATATTAGTTGTTTTATATGTTGCTTTCCAGTTAGTTTTTGATCAAATATTGCACCTAGGAATTTCACATGTGGTTTAAATTGTAAGTGTGAGCTGTAAAACTTTAGTTTGGGCTTTTGCACAATTCTTGAAGACAAAATGTTGTCAGGCATTTTTGAGACAGGAAATTCAAATTCAACATCACTAGATCAAAGTTCTAGTATATCTAGTGTATTCAAGTTCATTCCTTTAATAAATATAACCAGATCATTTGCATACATACATGCTTTAATTGGTTTATCAATGGCTTTGATGATGTTATTAATTGCAATTATAAAGAGAGTCGGACTTAATACAGAACCCTGAGGAACTCCATTTTCCTGAATAGTAGAATTTGATAAACAATTATTAACTCTCACTTGGAAACTTCTGTTCTTAAGAAAGTTCTCTATGAAAGATAAACAATATCCTTTAATGTTCCAAGTATTGAGTGTCTTTATTATGTTATATGTTCATGCAATGTCAAATGCGTGTTTTAGGTTGAAAAATATTGCCATACATTTTGGATTAGTAGTTAACACTTCCTGCTTTCTAAATCTAATATATTATCCACTGCCGAACGATTTCTTCTAAAACCGTTTTGATGCTATTAAGTAATTTTTTTCCACATACCATAATAAGCGGTTGATCACAATCTATTCAAAAACCTTGCACATGGTACATGTTAAAGATATCGGTCTGTATGACTCTGGCATTAGTCGAGATTTACCACTTTTTAGCAAAGGAATAAAATTATAGCTTTAGACCAAAGGGACGGAAATTTATGTTCGAGCCATATCAAGTTGAATGTAACTTTTGTTTTGCAGTGTTCAACAGGTTTTTTTAAAAATATAGGTGGTATGTCATCTGTTCCGGGACTACTCTCTTTCAGTTCATCAAGACAGCTATTCAATTCGTTGAGAGTTATTGGGTCATTTATACAATTGTTGTCAGTTTCTTCATATTGTATAACTTTTTCAACTAAGGGCGGTAAAGCTATCTTTGTAACTTTCATCAGAGGAATGTTTCTTGTATACATTTGCTTCCGAAGCAGATGTTATAATATTGGTATATTTTCTTAATTTTTTTTATGTTTGATCTAGTGGGTAATCTGAAATTTTCCTAATTGTATTCCATACCTGACTGGTGGGGGTGAAGCTATTTATTCCAGACACAAAGTTTTGCCAACACTTCTTTTTTGTTTATTTCCTGAAACAAATTTGGTCTTTCACCATAATATCACCTAAAATTATCTGTGGAGTTGGAACTTGCTTAATTAGATTTGTAAAACTTGAATAGTCGACTGAGGCATTTGGATGTAGGTATATATTGCAAATATATAATGGAGTATTGCAAATGACTTTCACAACAAGAGCTTCTAGGGTTGTGTTTACATCATACATTTCAGACTCAATAGATTTATTTATTAACACATTCGCGGACACTAGTCAAAAAATGTGGATTGCAAAAACGCACCTAGTTATTATTAATATAAACAGGAAAAGTCATAATAAGATTAATAGAGGAAGTCACATAAACAAAAACATTGCTTTTTTGAAAGAAAAAGTAGTGCGGCAAATGCCGTCTTGTCCCTAACAAACCCATTTGGTGGTAGGTTGGAGCCAAGCGGCATATCCCGTTATATGAATAAAAGTACAAAGAGATTAAGAAATTATCATTATTTAATGCTAAACATAAACAAAAGATTTTTTTTTGTTAGTAAATTGTTTATACTCTTGTATGGTATTCTTCAAAACATGGTATGATGCACAGAGCTGGTTTGCTAGGGCATGTCTTACAGAGATATTTTGTTTCTTTCCGTACGGATTTTGAAGCACAGTTCTTACATCTCAGATGGTAAGATTTAGTAGGGTTCCTTGGATTTGGAATTTCATCTGGAAAGTGCATTTCAGGATGAATATTTGGTGGATCAGGTTCAGCTCTCCTTCTCTTACCTCCGTGTAATGGACCCGATTTCGCTAACAATCTTCCATCTTTTATGTCCTTATCGAGTACTAAATATTTTTTTATAAGTTCTTCGCGAAATTGAAGAAAAGTCAATTTGTTATCAATTTTCTTTTTTATGTAATATGCATTCCATAAAGTAATGTCCAACAAATGGAACATGACTTTTTTGTACCATCTTATGGTCTTTCTGGGTGACGAATAATAATGAACCATCTGATCATTGCGGTCAATACCAGACATAAACTTATTGTAATTGAATATTTCTTTCTTTACCATATCAATTAAGTTTTGGATTAAATCTTGTAGTAATACACAATACATCCCTTTTGTCTTTCCACTTAGACACATATGTCTTACCACGTCTCCTCCAGCAATGGCTGCCCCTTTTCAGTTTGCCTTTTACAACAACCTCAGGATTTCCTAATCAATTCTGTCGTAAAGTTCCAGTAGTATGGGTGTTTCGATTAAGAAGGCGATTAGACAGAGACACACTATTATAAAAGTTGTACATGACAACATGGTGGCACCGATCAAAATATGGTTCCAATAAGGATAGAACCAATGTCTCAAGTTTGGATAAACCATTTGCTTCTTGGGTTTTTCCAGAATAAATTTGAAGATTTAAAACATTGCCATCTGTAGTAGAAACAGAATAAAATTTTACCCCATATTTTGCCTTTTTACCTTCTATGTATTGTCGAAAGCTTAGCTGACCACGAAAAAGCATAAGTGATTCGTCTAAAGATAAATGTCCTGCTGGTACAATAACACTTCTATAGTTAGATAATAACTTATCCATAAGGGGTCGAACTTTGTTTAGTCTATCATTGGGATTGTGAAGAATGGGACAGTAGTATAAAGGCTCCATACTGAACATTTTTCGGATAGAAGGCTATTTAGATTGACCCTGTAAGATGCACAATGCTAAAAAATGCTTGAGTTCAGTCATAGTTATTGATCTAATAGATCCATATCGACAATGTTCGCTGTGGGGTCAGTTGCTCTTCTGTAAAATATCAGAATATGTATTCATAGAATTGAGTATCATGTTCATTATTTCCTCATCCCAGAGCTTTTCAAAACATTCAACAGAGGATGGTGTATTTTCAAAAGCAAGTTTGAGCGCAGTAACACTATTGTCAAATAAAAAATCAGGAATGTCAGCTACAGTATCACACCACACATCTTCATCATCAACGCTGTTATTTTCAAGTTCAACATCCTTTTTCTCTGTAAGCGATTCAAGAGTATCAAATGTATCTGAATCGGTAGCAATATCGGCACTAACATGTGGATCTAGGATATCATCATCAGCACTGAATTCTTCTCGTTCAGACTCAGAATCCTCTGATTCGCTAGGGCTGACTTCTTCATATAGTCGTAAAAGTCGCTCCTCCATTTTTGGGTCCATTTTATCTGTAAAAAAAAACTATGCAATCCACCCAGAAAACATGAAAATAATAATGTTTTACTTAGTAATGTATGGAGTTAGATGAGTGTATGAGTATTTTCTACAAATATCAATATAACTTTTATACTGGACACCGCTGGAAAAAACAGTCTAATTCTGTATTTCACCACGTATTACTCCAGCATCCTATGTCGATATTTGTGACTACATATTGATCCCACTTTATAAGCATGATAGACGATATATTGAAATTAGTAAAGTGTTAAATAATACATATAGGCTTAGGTTGGAACAGGCCTCTAAACAATTCTATGATAATCGAATTTTAAACTCGGAAAATAAGACTAAAGAAACCTGGGAAATAATTAGGGAATTGCAAAAAACTAACAAATCAAGTAGCCAACTCAAATTATATGATCAGGGTAACCAAATAAGTGATTCTGTTTTAGCAAATAAATTCAATATAAATTTTACTAAACCCCCTATTGATAGTTTAGTTTGTGATGCAGAATTTTTCAATGAAAATATCTCTTCTAATATTAAAACCTTCTATATGGCTCCTGTTTCAGAGGAGGAGGTTTTAGAATTAATACTATCTTTAAAAAATACTATTGCAGTTGGTACTGATGGATTAAATAATAAATTAATTAAAAAGTGTGCCGTTCTATTGACAAAGCCATTGAGTTTCTTATTGAATTTGTCAACTGAGAGGGGAATCTTCCCTGAATCTTTAAAACTAGCTAGAGTAGTTCCCATTTACAAAAAAGGAGATCCTAATGATATTAATAACTATAGACCAATTAGTATCTTGTCTACTATCTCCAAAGTGTATGAATTGAATATTAAAAATCAGTTATGCAATTTTTTTGCTAAATTTAAGCTATTATCGCCCTCACAGCATGGTTATACTTCAAAAAAAGGTACAGAGACTGCATTGATAGAGTTCCATAATAGAATTGTTAGATCTCTTGATATTAAAAAGCATGTAATGGGTTTATTTATTGATTTTTCTAGCGCTTTTGACTGTGTGGACCACAAACTTTTACTGCTTAAACTGTCTAAATATGGGATAAGAGGTATACCACTCAATTTGTTGGAGTCATACTTATCAAATAGAAAACAAATTGTTCAAGTGAATAATACTCTTGGTTTGGAACTAGAAGTCTCACAAGGTGTTCCCCAGGGATCGATTTTGGGTCCATTTTTATTTTTGGTTTTTGTTAATGACTTACTCACTACATTAAATGCTGTCCCTGGAATATATCCAACTTGTTATGCTGACGACATTAATATTGTAATTATTGAAGACAATGAGGATGCTCTGAAAATATCAACAGAGAGAACATATGATCAAGTTGTGATGTGGTCAGAGAGGAATAACATAAAATTAAACAAAACTAAAACAAATACGGTGCTGTTTAATAATCATGGACAATTTAGACAGAGCCAATTGTTTGAAAACACTGGATTTCCTATTACATCTAAGGAAAATATTAAATTATTGGGTGTCACTATCGACTATGGCATTACCTGGCATTCGCATATTGACAACTTGTGTAACAAATTAAGGAAAAGCTGCTATAGCCTTAGATTTCTTGCCAGTCATTGTAGTAAAAATACACTCTTAACAGTGTATCATGCTAATTTTCACTCCCATCTAAAATATGGCATACAAATTTGGGGGACCTGTTCTACCAGGCAAAGGGTATTTGTTCTTCAAAAGTATGCTATAAGAATTATTGCAAAACTCAGAATAAGAGATTCTTGTAGGGAGTTTTTAAAAAAATACAAAATATTGACCCTGGCTGGTGTATATCGTATATTGGAAGCATGTACTTTCATTCATAGGAATAGATCGATTTATGTGGCCGAGCGTGCTTCTCATCACTATAAAACAAGAAACAAAAGTCAATTATTGGTGCCTAGACACCATACTGCACTTTTTGAAAAGAATCTAGAGTATCTAGGATGTAAATTTTATAATATCCTCCCAGAGGATATAAAAAACAGTAATTTCTACAATTTTAAAAATAAACTAAAGCAGTTTTTACTAGGAAAAAACTACTACACCATAGAGGAGTTTTTTAATTGATAAATTGTCTTTCTGTTGTTACCTGCTATGAATCTGCCAAAAATTGTTTTGTTTTTGTGGAACTGTTTTCATTATTTTTAAGGGTTGTCTGTGGTCTTTGATGTAAACAATTATATATGTGTATGTGTATATATATGAATATACGAGGGCAATTCAGAAACTAACCTCCGATTGGTCACAGTGCGGGTAGTGGGGGGAGTAGCGCGCCATCTGTGCATTCACACGCTCAGCAGGTCAGTCGGCATCAAGCCGTAGTCGAGTGAACATCGTACCTGCGCTAGTTTAGTTTTTGTGGCAGTTTGAAATGTGTGCTGCAATAGAAAATCCCGCCAAATGTGAAGTGCGTGCTGTTATAAGGTTTTTTACAGCCAAAGGATACTCTGCAGCAGCTATTCATCGTGAGCTTTGTGCCGTGTACGGACCAAAAGTTATGAGTGAAGGAGTTGTCCGTGAATGGGTACGTTTATTTAAAAGTGGACGAGAAAACGTTCATGATGAAGAGAGGAGTGGTAGACCATCCTTGGTGACTGACGAACTCGTTCAGACAGTTGATGCAAAAGTTCGTGAAAATCGACGATTCACAATGGCGGAGTTATCTACTGATTTTCCACAGATTTCTAAGACTCTTTTGTACGAGATAGTGACAGCAAGATTGGGTTACCGTAAGTTCTGTGCACGATGGGTGCCCAAAATTCTTACCGACCACCACAAAAGTCAAAGAATGGCCTCTGCATTAGACTTTCTGTCACGTTATGTGGACGAAGGAGAACCATTGTTAAACAGAATCGTGACCGGTGACGAAACCTGGATTAAGTACGTGAACCCTGAGACAAAAGAACAATCAAAGATGTGGGCACATTCAGATTCGCCTACCAAACCAAAAAAAGCCCGGCAAGATTTTTCTGCCAGAAAACTGATGGCAACGGTGTTTTGGGATGCCAAAGGGGTGTTGTTGGTTGAATTCATGGAACGTGGGACGACCATTAATCAAGACGTGTACTGTGAAACACTAAAAACATTACGACGGGCTATACAGAACAAACGCCGTGGTATGCTGACTTCCGGTATCGTTTTTTTGCACGATAACGCCCGTCCTCACTCTGCTCGCAGAACAACAGCCCTTCTTGAGTCCTTCAAGTGGGACGTTTTCAACCATCCACCTTACAGCCCAGATCTGGTGCCAAGCGATTATCACCTCTTGATGCATATGAAGAAATGGCTCGGGTCCCAGCGGTTTGATGACGACGAAGAGCTCAAAGATGCGGTCACAGGCTGGCTCAAGGCACAAGCGGGTGATTTTTATGCAGAAGGAATTTCAAAGCTTGTGAAGAGATACGATAAGTGCCTCAATCGTTATGGAGACTATGTCGAAAAATAGTGCAAAGATGTAGTTGTGAGATGTATATATTAAAATATTTTTACTTAACTTGGTGTATTTTTTTCAATCAACCGGAGGTTAGTTTCTGAATTGCCCTCGTATATGTGTGTGTGTTTTGTGTTCTTTAGTTAAGTCATTTTATTATACTTTGTGACATGTTTCACTATAACTGTTGTATAATTTTTTTGTACAATATTTTTTTTATGTGAAATAAATTACTTTCTTTCTATCATATTACAACTTTCTTTATACCACCCTGTATAACCTATATATTATGTCATGTTATAGACCAATTCGGGAGAATAATTTATCAAATTTTACAAACACAACAAAAATATTAGACTGGATGTTCGATTTTAGCGACGTTATGCAACAAAATATAAACATCATTAGTAATCTCCGGTGTTATTTATTATTTTATTGTTTATTATTATATTATCTAATTCAATTCTATACCATTTCAAAAAAATGGGTACTTACCAGACACTTATGATTGTTTTTACGAATTATGACACACGTTTAAGTACAAAAAAGTTTACTTTTATAAGCAACAAAAGCACACATGTAACCACTTGCAGTAGGAACAAATGAGGTTAGGATAATTGTTCCAAAAGTTCTAATAGGACATGCTTCTTAATTTTATGTTTTCTCGTGGGACACTAAGCATGGATATAATAAGAATACCATAAAGATTTGTCGCCATATGCCGTCTTGTGTCGGCACATGAATATTTATATGGACGGCGTACGTTGTCTTGTCCCCGCTAACAGGACGGCATATGCCGTCTTGTCCGCGAATGTGTTAATGTTATTACGCCTCCGCTCGCACGAGTTGCATCAGTTCTATCTTTTCTAAAACAATTAAAATGTTTAGGGCTGTATGTTTGGCATGCCTTAAGGTTCGATTCTTCTATACAAATGATTTCAGTAGAATGTTCTGCAATGATAAACTGTAACATGGGTAGTGATGGAAGAATCCATCAATATTCCACTGTATGTGCTATTGGATTGTTTACAAGTCCTGGCTGTGGAGTGAGAACTACATTGCAACAAATCACTTTTCAGGTCCGAGGCCTCTTTACCTATATGGGAGAACATTTTCTTCTTTAGTTTTGTAATCTTCGTTTTCGTAGACTTGTCGGGTTGATGAGGGTATACTCTATTTAATAAATTCATTAATCCCAGAAATCCGCTGTATAATCATTAATAACATTTACTGGATCTTGAACACCTTGAACATTGTCCAATAGAAGCATCAGTTCATCGCAGTTTAAAACAAAAGAGGGAGAATGATTATCGACGAAATTTTTGGTGGTGTCAGCACCAGAGGATTTGCCATTTGTCTTCATTTTTTAGTCTTTACAGATGATTTTGATGATGGTTTTGTAAATAAATTGCTTGAGTCCGTGGGTCCGTATTGTTATTAGAAGTAGGAGAGGCTATTTCTTCAAACTGACGTTTTGTTGTATGGTGGGACTTGTCATTTTCACTTATAGATTCACCTGAGCTTTCTGGAATAGAGATCTGTTCTACGATTGGTTTTAATATTTTCACTGCTTGAGGTGAAGGTGCAGCCAACGAAATTGATCAAGATTGTATATCTTTCGCTGATGAAGGTTGTGTAACGAATGGTTGATGAAAGTTCTACTTATGAAAGGGATTGTGAGGATGGTTCTTTGAAGAAATAGCCAGTAGTTGGTGGTGAGTATTAAGTATCTGATAACGTTTGTTCAGGAATTTGTGATACAGGTTCTGTGGGTATTTGTGACAAAGGTTGTGGCTGGACATTGACTAAGTGTACTGTACATTGCGATGCCATATGACCCATTTGTTTACAAATGTAACAGGTTATACCATCTTGAGAAAGACATACTCTATAGTTAGTGTTATCGAAGGTTATAACAATATAATCTGGAATATTCAAATTATGAGGGCTGACATAAACCTGCCATCTAAAGCTCAAAATATGAGTAACGTCGGGAAGTGATGAGCTGATTCGAATAGATGTTAATGGAGACACTAAATTTGGACCAATTTTTTTTTAATTCATCAATAAGAAGTTCATTGGCTATCGAAGGACAAACATTGGACAGAACAAGTCTTCGGCTGGTCTGATTAGCCATCGAGCATATAAAGTTTGGTTAAGAACTTTTATGGATCCATGATTGTTAATAAAGTCATCTACCAGTTGCGTACTTGAGAGATAAACGCATACCCGATTTATACTTAATTTTGAAATATGGGTTATATTTTTAGGTTGTACGATTTGTCCTAGAGGAACTAAATAATATAGCACTAGCACCATCACTTCAGTATGCCCCCGGCCATCTAATTGTACTATGTTGATAATTAGTTATTATGGTACTTTTTGATTGAGTTTCAGTTTAAAAACTATGCTATTCTGAAGTTTGCACAATACACTCACCATATAAATACAGTAATTCTCCTAAAAATCAGAATATTAACTTAGCTGTTTGACTTAGAAATTCCACTTTTTCGGATCACCGAAATAAAATACGTTCTGCTGAATTGGTTGCATGGACTTTCAATTGTTATAAAGGATACTACATTAATTTGTTTCACATTCAGTTTTTGAAGTGAAACTTTTTAAGGGACACTATAGGAGTTTTGGCATGAGAGTGAACTCATAAAAGCTAACAAGTATGTTAAACTCCTTAACCTTTTCTAATTATAATTTACTTAAGCTGATGGAGAGAGGTGGAAAAAGTAGAATTCTATAAGAGTATAAGAGTTACATTTTTTAAAATACATTTTGATTTAAGCTAAAAAACAAATATGTATTATAAAACGTGTTTCTTCTATTAAATTTCCAAGTTATGGAAGCTATTAGCAAGTGCTTTGAAGGTCTAGTAGTTAAGGTATACACATACGTTTTGGTTGTCCAAACGACTCGGGTTCAAACTACGGTGATGTTTACATTTTTTTAAATAATTTTATTGAAATATTTTAATAATAATAATAAATGAACTTTATTAAGTATAAAAATAATACTCAAGTGGCCATTGACCGAGGTCCTTCAGCCACAATGGTATAAGTTATTGTGTGAATTACAATGATATTCCTAAAATTTCAGTTTCAGATTGATATAAGAGAGAAAAAAACCAAAACTGTAGTTTATCCCATAGAATTTGCTCTGCATGTTTGTAGTGTGTTCTTCGTTATTTCTTCTGTTGGAGAGATGAGGTTCTTGTTTTCGGTTTTCTCACTGAATTTGCAGGACAACTGTGATAGTCTCTCTTCGATGGGTTGCACTCCAGTAACTTCATATAGCAGTTGGTTGGGTGGATTATGGATAGGATTATTTTGATGTTTATAATGTGCAAGGCAGTACTTTCGGCCACCTGGAGATTCGTCAGGGAAGGATTTCTAATGTTCTGGAATAATATATGTCCATATTCAATTAGTGGTCTACATATCATTTTGTGTTTAAGTTTATTCCATGTTCTTTTTTAGATATAGATTTGAAGTGCTTTGCTCTTGATATGGTTTTTTTTGTATTTCGTGTGTGAGTTGAAGCTTAGCTTATTGTCCATAGTGATCCCTAGATATTTTGTACATATTTCTGGACTGAGTTCATGGTCATATAACCTTACTGACAGTGATGTAGGTGATGGGGAGTGGAAAAATATTAGCAAATGCAATTTCCCTGGATTAGGTTTCAGTCGCCATTTATTGAACCGTGATGTTGTGTCTGTTAGCTGATACATTTGGATGATATATTCGTAGATATTATGGTGTAGCTGTTTAACCAACGATTTTTTAATGAAATCATGCCCTGGGGCAGTATTTTTACCTTGGTTTATTATTATATATATATTTCTTCTTCGATTTCATATTCCTCAGGGTTCACGTTGACTTGCTGTGGGTCTATATAGCTTATGTTGTACCATTCCGAGATAGTTTCATAGTGGTAATCATCGAAATTGTTTTCTTCGCTTTCTTTATATGTTTTTTCGAAATGCTGAGCAAATATGGTACTTTTCTCTTCCGGCGAGTCGACTGTTTGACCATTATCTATCAGTGGGTGACTCTCTTGTGAGTTGTTATTATATTTCGAAAGTTTCTTAATATCCTGCCAATACGATTTGCCCTCTTTATCATTGATCTCCTCACATACAGTCAACCATTTATGTTCTCTGTACTGCTGAATCATCATCTGTATGTTTTTATTATATTTATTTAGCTCTCTTTGCAAGGCCGGGTTGCCAATATTCCTATATTCCCTATACATTTTTCGTTTGCTTTTAATCAGTTGTATGAAGTATGGTGGTAGTTCCTGGGTAAAGTATCGCATTTCTTTTTTGAGGGTATTTCCCAATACAACTTTTGTTAGTTTAGAGTTAAAATTGCTGAGCATTCTTCTGTTCATGTCCTGCTCGTTGTTGTGTATGTCCGTCAACATGGCTGTGTTCAGTTTCTCTATGTTTGTTTTCCTGAAATTGTATTTCTCAATTTTGATATTTTTAATTGGGGTGTTGGGGTGTTAGGGTCAATAATGATTCTGAAACCGACGTGGTCCGAGCATAGGTCTGGTATATTTACTGAAATATTTTATTTACAAATAATAAAATGCATAAAAGAAATAGTAATCAAATAAAAAGGAGAGAATATCTAGCTATAAAGACAGGAAAAAGGCAATAAAAGATAATTAGGAATGACATATTAATTAAGTATAGTTTTTGCATAACTTAAAAGTTTCACTTCTAACGCTGTTAATTTTCGACTGGCACATACATTATTCATTTGTTATTGTTATTGGGCTATTTTTTAAATATTGCCAAGCGTTTTTTCAAATTGCTTGAGTGTTATTGGTATTTTCAAGCAAGATGGATTATTCTCAAAAGTTATACTTCCAGATTCAACAATATCGTTGTCTTTTGAGCAGGGGCATAACAAAGGTAATTGGCGCCTCTGGTTGGACTTTTATAAATTGAATGAAAAAAATGTAAATTATATCAAATGGAGTTTTATTGTAAAATTGATTATTGGAATAAATTAATATGTAACTGACTAAAAAATATTCACTTGAATGACCCGAAACTGTTGATTAGCTTATCTCATTCCAAAATTCTCACTTCTTCATGTTCAATTGAGGTTATCATATGGACTGTCTTGTTGAAGATCTCAAGGTTATACGTATACATTGACGATTAGGTAAAAGCGGCATGGCCGCGTTTTCTGTCCCAGTGCGTGTATCATAGCGGATTTTGGATTGTCTTTTAAAATTATTTAATGTCGGATTAAAAGTGTTCTATTCACTTTGACAAGTGAACCAAAGGAGTGCATGGAGTTCTTCTATGAGCTTACTTTTGTCAGTGGTTTTCAGTACTGTGGATATTTCGTATATATTGGATTCAATGGATTATTAGATCAACGAGGAATTATAATATTACCTTCAATAGAGGCTGAAAATTGTATTACATCATTGTGAGATATATCACTGTGATGGGCAGATTTGTAATTGTTTATGGTAGCCAATAGTTTAATTTCCTTCTTTACATATTTTGTATGGTCACAAGATTTTATGAAATTAACATATTTTTTTATTTTTTAGGTGGAAGTTAATTACTCATCAAAAATAGTTGAAAATGAGTACATAGTGATGTTCAATGCTTATTATAAAAGCAACACAAGGGAAAATTACATCAATACAGCATTAAATTCATCAGGCATACACAAGTGGAAGATCCTTAGCCGTGAAAATCCAGCTAGTGAATACCCTAGTGATTTCGATGTAGTGATAATAGAAGATAATGACAAACTAGAAGGCTTGAATGCTTTGAATGATCATCCAGCAGTTAAGAGAGTAACTGCTCAACGCATGGTCTCAAGAACTCTAAAAATAAGTCCGTTTGCAAGAATTGGTAGGACAAATTTGAATACCAAACCCCAATTTAGACATACTAACAGGAGGTTGTTAAGGGCTATCCCTAGACAGATAACTTCAGTTTTGCAAGCAGATTCTCTTTGGAATATGGGCATTACTGGAAAAGGAGTTAAAGTTGCTATATTTGACACAGGTCTATCAAGAAATCATCCTCACTTTAGAAAAATCAAAGAGCGTACAAATTGGACCAATGAAAAGACTTACGACGATGGTCTTGGACATGGAACTTTTGTTGCTGGAGTAATTGCATCCAGTAAAGAATGTTTGGGTTTTGCCCCTGATGCCGAACTGCACATATTTAGAGTTTTCACCAACAACCAAGTATCTTATACATCTTGGTTTCTAGATGCTTTTAATTATGCAATTTTGAAGAAGATTAATGTTTTAAATTTGAGCATTGGTGGTCCAGATTTCAAGGTAAGCACTATATATACTAAATAAATATATAAAAGACACCAATTGTTCCCCAATCTTTTTAATCCAAAGATATTTGATTTGATATAGTAATTGACTGTTCAATCGTGACTAGACGTGTGTTTTGTGGCTCCGAGTTACTTGCTTAATTTTGTGGTAATTTTTTGTCGAAAAATTTCGTTTTTTTGCGTACTATTGGATACTAACTGATTGTTACTTTTCATCTACTTTGTGAAAAAATATCAGTGCCAGTATTTACGTGAAATTTAACTTATTCTATTTTCAATCGGCTTAAACTCATAAAAAAGGTTAATTGTTTTCAGTGAAAAAACTCGTTATCTACACTATACCATTAGTTCGTGAGCCATAATGGTTGTCTGTAGCAAATGTGCAACCTCGATTAATAATAAAACACTCGGACTGAAATGTGCCAGTCGATATGAATAATGATGATAGTGATGTATCTGGGGAAGAATCTACATCAAAAAGTTTTTAAAGATTGTAAAGAATATTCAGTTAGCTATGCACAACCTAAATAAACAAAACAATGAAATTCTGAAGTCAGTTAATTTCTGCTGCGACAAGGTATCTGATTTTGAAGCTTTAATTAATAATATTAACAAGAGGCTGGATTCAATCGAAGAAACATAAAAAAATGCCCTACTGAAAAAAGAAGTGCAATCCCTTTCTTCTCATGTAGAAACACTTGAACAACACCTACATTCTGAAAATGTTTAAATACAAGGAATTAATGCGAAAGGTAATGAAAATTTACTACATGTTATTCACAAGGTATGTGAACATATTGAATGTCCTATTAGTGCTGATGATGTCAATACTATTTTTAGAACAAACTCTCTAGTTGCCAGCAAACGTAAAGCAATTATTATTCAATTACTGCATAAAAGAAAAGAGATGACTATAGCCGCAGCCAGAATAAAATGTCAATCTAACAGCTCGACCCCTGGACTAAAAGTGGATCAGATTTCAAACTAGTTGTTCCTAAATGAACACCTTACAAATTCTTTAAAAATGTTATTGAAAAAGGCGAATGAAATGGCACAACTTAGACATTTAAAATTTGTTCGGATTAGAAATGGTGGCCTGTTTATGCAGAAGGATGCTTAGAGCCATGTAAAGGGAATTTTTTCTGAACTTGATTTGAACAATCTGTAATCATATTGCTCGTTCCTTTTACCTGTTAATTGTAATTAACTGATTTTGCATTGGCTGTCTCGGTTTTTTACCAAAAACATTCGTGGTTTAAAATCTAAATTTACAACCATTTTTAAAAACTCTTTATATTGTGACTAGGCCAGACCAACTGTTCAGGAAAACAAACATGGAGAAAGTGAACACAGCCATGTTGAGATACATAGACAACAACGAGCAGGACATGAACAGAAGAATGCTCAGCAATTTTAACTCTAAACTAACAAAAGTTGTATTGGAAAATACCCTCAAAAAATAAATGGGGTACTATACCCAGGAACTACCACCATACATCATACAACTGTTTAAAAGCAAACGAAAAATGTATAGGGTATATAGGAATATTGGCAACCAGGCCTTAAAAAGAGAGCTAAATAAATATAATAAAAACATACAGATGATGATTCAGCAGTACAGAGAACATAAATGCTGACTGTATGTGAGGAGATCAATGATAAACAGGGCAAATCGTATTGGCAGTATATTAAGAAACTTTCGAAATATAAAAACAACTCACAAGAGAGCCACCCACTGATAGAAAATGGTCAAACAGCCGACTCGCCAGAAGAGAAGAGTACCATATTTGCTCAGCATTTCGGAAAAACATATGAAGAAAGCGAAGAAGACAATTTCGATGATCCCCTTTCTGAAACTATCTCGGAATGGTACAACATACACTATATAGACCCACAGCAAATCAACGTGAACCCTGAGGAATATGAAATCGAAGAAGAAATATATATATATATATATATATATATATATATATATATATATATATATATATATATATAACCAATGAAAAGATAAAAGAATAACGCGTGGAATATAAAACAAAGACAGAATTACGGTTACCACTCATTCTCTGTAACCTCTTTTGCGTGATATGCCTGCTAATTCTGTCTTTGTTTTATATATACATATATAATAATAAACCAAGGTAAAAATACTGCCCCAGGGCATGATTTCATTAAAAAATCGTTGGTTAAATAACAGCTACACCATAAGATCCACGAATATATCATCCAAATGTATCAGTTTTGTCTGAAAAACAGCTATATACCTAGAGAATGTAAAACGGGTACAATTGTTACTATTCCGAAACCAAACATGGATCACTCTACACCTACCAGTTGTAGACCAATTACGCTGCTACCTGTGCTAGGAAAAAACCTTGAAAAAATCATAAAAAACAGAATAGTGAAATTAATGGGAAATCGTATCCCAGGGTATCAGTTTAGATTCAAAAGTCATTGTTCTACGACCCACCCTCTAGCGATACTCATCAACAACATACAAGCATCTAAGCTTAACAGAAACAAAACGACAGCAATTTTCTTAGACAATAACAAAGCTTTCGATAGTGTTTGGACGAAAGGTCTTATATACAAGTTGGACTACCTTGGTTGTCACCAATACCTGATCCATGTGATAGCTAACTTACTGAATGAATGAAAGAAAACTGAGAGTTAAAGTGCAGGACAAAACTTCTCACGAATTTGCTCCACAGCAAGGCGGTACCTCAGGAATCTCCATTATCACCCTTACTATACAACATATACTGTTCAGATATATACCACGCAGACCCAGAATACTTTCATTCGGATAACTATATACTCAGTGGCGGCTCCTCCATTAGGTCAATGGCCTCCCATTAAAAAACAATTTAATAAAATATTTTAAATAGGTATTTAAAAAAATAAAATATACCTACTATACATATAGTATAGTATTAAATACTAATACTAAGTATTTCTCTTGAATAAAATTTACCTAAAACGTTTCAAGACCCCGTGTAAACGTTTTTCAAGACAACTGTGTAAACGTTATTTCGCAGCAAGTACCCACATCTCTGCGAAATCCAAAATACCAAACCGGGCTGGTTTCCATCGTTGACCTCAACGCGTTAAATGGCGACGGAATCTGCCGAACGCTGACAATCTTCATAACGTGAAAGAAACACGCCCAAAGTTTACATATGTTGGGTCAAAAGCCCGGGTTAATATCGATGATGAATAGACTTGAGTCGTTCGATTATTACACATAGAAAAGAGATGAGTAGAGGGGTTGGCAGGCCGCGCTATATTTTGATTTAACGGAGATCATTTGAAGTCAAATAAGAGTTGTGTTTTGATGTAATAAGTGTTATTGTTAATATTTTGATTTTTGATTAGTTTTTTTGAGGGCTAGTGTTTTAATTATTTGGTGTTATTTTATTCGACGCCTTTTATCATGTCTGTGGTGCAAATGGTTCAAAATTTGAGAACTAAAAGTGAATTCAATTTTGAAAAACTATTAAAACTAAAGGAAGGTGGTCGTCCTCTTCCAGATTTAAAAATTAAACAGACTAGCAAGGACAAGAACAAAGAAGTTCATCGCAATTTTCGCAGGTCTATGTATGATTTGTCTGATTGGATTTGCGGATGTGAAGTAAGTGATGCATTTTACTGTTTCGTTTGTCTACGTTTTTCGAATAATTCTTTATGGTGTAAAAACGGTGTCCAAGACATTTAAAAATAAAAAAACATAGTTTATCGGCAGACCATATGAAATGTACCATGAGTTTTGCTACAATCGGTACTGTGGATATTCGTTCTCAATTAGACAATGCTTATAGACAATTGGTAAGAATTTTTAATGAAAATGTGTCGAAAAACAGATATATTATAAATAAAATAATTGACTGTGAAATTTTGTGGGGCGTTTGAACATGCTTTGCGAGGGCACGACGAGACAGAATCTTCTGTAAACCCGGGAATATTTCGTAGACTTATAAAAATTGTTTCAGAGCTGGATCCAATATTCAAAGAATTCTTGGATAAGGCTACGGTTTTTAAGGGTACCTCTAAAACTGTACAAAATGAATTATTTGATTCAATGTTATCGGTGGCTCAAGAACAACTTAAATTGGAGATTCAGTCAGCCGAATATATCGCAGTCCAGGTGGATGAAACTACTGATAGCTCAAACAGAACTCAAATGACTTTTATTATATGGTATATATTATCTGATGTCGTTCACGAAAGGTTTATAAAATTTGTAAATCCTACCGGCACCACAGTCGAACATTTATCGGAGATAATTTTTAAAGAATTAGAGGTGCTAGAAATTAATAAAACACCGGAAAAGTTAATTGGACAGAGCTATGACGGAGCTTCTACTATGAGTGGGCGATTTGGCGGAGTACAAAAAAAATTAAAGAACGATATCCTCAAGCAAATTTTATTCATTGTTATGCTCACCAATTAAATTTAATTCTGCAAAAAGCAGCAAGTCAGAATAAAAATGTTGAAGTTTTTTTTGCCAATTTACAGGGATTTTCCACATTTTTTAGTCGATCTCCAAAACGTACAGCGATTCTCGATGAATTTGTTAAAGTACGTTTACCTAGAGCGGCACCGACAAGGTGGACTTTTAATACGTGTTGTGTGGAAACCGTATTTTTGTATCAAGCTGATATTCTGGCTTCAATAGAAAAGATAATTGAGGTTGAAGAAGACTCAAATACAATTAACCAAGCAATAGGATTTAAAACTTTTTTGCAAAGCTTGGATTTTCTTTATTGGCTAAATTTTTTGTATTTAATAATGCCTAATTGTGAAGTTCTTTTTAATCAACTTCAAAAACATGGTATTGACGTGATATTGGTGAAAAAAAATATAGACTCATTTAAAATGTCAATTCAAAAAGTCAGAGACCATATTATATTAAATGAAATATTTCCCGAAGCACCTTCATCTTCTTCAACACTTGGTGCAAAAAGACCAAGAAAAAATTAAGACTCAAAGCACCAAGTTGCTTTGGAGGTTTGCGACATAATAATTTCTGAGATTAACCACCGCTTTAGTTTCAGTGATCATTTAGTAATTGCCCAGTTATTTTACAGCGACCAGTTCGAACAATATAAAATTAATTTTCCAGATCACATTCTTAAGTCAATAAGAGAAAACTTTTCTAGTATTAATTACTTAAAACTAAAAACTGAACTTCAAGTTATTTATGAACGCGACGATTTTAATAAGAGTTCAGGAGCTGTGCCAATGCTGCAATTGTTTATTAATAACAATCTCTCGGAAACGGTAAAATTGTTGACTATTTTATGTACGTTATCAATGACAACGGTAGAAAGCGAACGATGTTTTTCTACATTAAAGAGAATGAAGACATTTTTGCGTAATACTATGGAACAGGAGAGATTGCCGGCGTTAGCTATATTAAGCATAGAAAAGCAATTTGTGAATAGTATTCATAATTTTAATGAAAGAGTTATTGATCACTTTGCAAATACAAAAGATCGAAGGCTTCACTTAAATTTTAAAAAGATTTAGATTAATTATCATTTAATTTAAGTTTGTCATATCTAATATGTATAGAAAAGAATAAAATGTGGTTGTTTTTTAAGAGAGCATTATTTTTATATAAAACAAGGGTGGCCCAAAAAAATTTTTTGTCTCCCTGGCTTTGGAAAAGAACACAAATTTTGCTTTTTAGCGATTTT
Organism: Galeruca laticollis; assembly: GCA_963921935.1. NCBI lineage: Eukaryota > Metazoa > Arthropoda > Insecta > Coleoptera > Chrysomelidae > Galeruca > Galeruca laticollis. Next base: position 174,958,438 of record OY998178.1, on the reverse strand, counting down.
AACGACTTCTGGGCAGATATTAGCGTGGTTTTTCGAAAAATTTGCGCCCACGGCTAATAGACCTCCGGGGGGCTGGTCAGTGTCGTTCTGTATTTTAAGATTTTGGTCACATCACTTATGACCCCCCTATAAAATTAACCACGAGCCGCCACTGTATTTACTACAATATGCAGATGATACTGCTTTGGTTTCTCACTGCAGGAGTATAAAACCGTTGAAAGATTCCAACAACTAGCAGACAGAACAACATCATGGTTCAATAAATGGCGACTGAAACCTAATTCAGGGAAATCGCATTTGCTAATATTTTTCCATTCCCCATCACCTACATCACCGTCAATAAGGTTATATGACCATGAACTCAGTCCAGAAATATGTACAAAATATCTAGGGATCACTATGCACAATAAGATAAACTTCGACTCACACACACCAAATATAAAAAAGAAAATCATATCAAGGACAAAGCACTTCAAATCTATATCTAAAAAAGAACATGGAATAAACTTAAACACAAAAACCTACAAAATGATATGTAGACCACTAATTGAATATGGACATATAATATTCCAGAACCTAAGAAATCCTGCCCTGAAGAATCTCCAGGTGGCTGAAAGAACTGCCTTGCGCATTATCACGAAAATTAAACATCCGAATAATCCTATCCATAATCCACCCAACCAACTGCTATATGACGTTACTGGATTGCAACCCATCGAAGAGAGACTATCACAGTTGTCCTTCAAATTTAGTGAGAAAACCGAAAACAAGAACCTCATCTCTCCATATTGCTACAGAAGAAATAACAGAAGAACACACTACAGACATCCAGAACAAATTCTATGGGATAAACTATATTTTTGGTTTTTTTTCTCTCTTATATCAATCTAAAACTAAAATTTTAAGAATATCATTGTAATTCACACAATAACTTATACCACTGTGGCTGAAGGACCTCTGTCAATGGCCAGTTGTGCATTATTTTTATATTCAATAAAATTCATTTATTATTATTATTATTATTAAATGTTCAATCAGCTTTTCTGAAGAAGAATGTGCAAATTACTGGAAGTTACAGTACCAAAGGCAAAAGGATTTTAATTTATCCTTCATTTCATCTACTCAGTCAAAGTGTCGAAGTGTCCATACTGAAACACGCAACCAAAAAGGAAAATCTAGAAAATGTTATTTTCAGAAAAACTTAAAAAAAATCAAGTTTGCAAATTGTTCTTTCTAAAAACTCTTTGCATTAGTCATGGACCGGTGGATACAGCATTGAAGAGCGCAAATGAAAATATACTTTTTTCTAGTCTAGATCATAGATTATCCCAGTAAATAAGATACCGCAAGACATGATTGAAATAGCACATCAAAATTTTTCCGACAATGGATTCCCGTTATGACAGGAAAACCCCAAAGCGTCAGTATCTAGATTCCGAATTTATGAATTTCGAAAATGTACGACTTATAAGCCGGCTGCAATGTGAAGAAAATAATGTTTCCCAAATGACTTACTGTCACACATTTTGCAAATAATTTAATTTGTCTTTTTGAACCCTAAAAAAGAAGAAATTCGTAACAGATGAAGTTTACGAAGCTCATATTGCACGATGCGATGAAGCAAATCAACTCAAGCATGATGATAAGATTAGAGCAAATGCAGACAACACTTTTGTATCAGATACATTTGACATACAAAGTGTCTTGAATATTCATTTTTCTAACGTTTCTCAAATGTTCTACACAAGAAAGCTGTGGGACTACAATTTGACCATATACGAAGCTGCAAAACCCAATAATGCTTATTGTTATTCTTGGACAGAATTAAATGGACAGAGGAGAAGTTGTGAAATAGGTACTGCTTTGTTCTTTTGGGTCAAAGGTATTTCACCTCATGTAAAAGTAATAAATCTTTTTCCTTATAGCTGCAGTGGGCAGAATCGAAATCAGTTTATAGCGGTTCTCTTTCTGTATATCATACAGAACATGCACTTGGAGGTTATACAACAACTTTTTGGAGAAAGGTCATACATACATGGAAGTGGACTTCATGCATTCGGCCATCGAGAAAGCTAAAAAAAAGTGTATGTACTTTTACATACAACGATCTTTTAAACGTTTTTCGCCTTGCACGTTCCCAACGTAATAAAAACAAAAAAGTAACTCCCCCCCCCCCTACAACGTTCAAGAATTAAGATGTTCAGATTTTATAGACTTGAATACTCTTGCCAATAACTTATTAAAACTAAAGATGAAATTAGAAACAACGTCGAATGGTTAAAAATTAAATGTATGAGATACGAAAAATAAAATCCTGAGTGCATCTTCTTTAAATACAGACCTTTAAGAATTTCAAGTTCTTCGAGTAGCTGAACAAGGGAGACCACTAGAAGCTGCAAAACAATTACTGCCGTTATATAAAATGTTATTACCAATTACACAACAGAATTTTTTTTTCTTAAGTTTGTCAAAAATGAACATAATTACCCTGAGTATCATTAGTGGTATTAGTCTGGATCCACATGCATCCGTGATCACGGACGTACGTGTACATTTCACGGATAGCCGAAAATATGATCATCCACATATGTCAATCCGTTTACGCGTTCGTTTATGGTACCTAACCTAAAATATTTTAATCATTTTGGAATCACCGTATCACTGATCTTATTAATTTATGAGTGTTTGTCATGTTAGTGCTAATAATTTGACATTAATGATATCCTGTTTAAATAGACAATAAGTGAATGCTCATCCCTGGGCAAAAAGCGATTTGAAGAAAAATAGCCTAATGTATTTACAAAACAAAAGGCTTATCACACAAAACCCACAAAAAGAGCAATGTGGACAAGAAATTTTTTTATTGATGAATCTCTTCTAAGCTCATTTTTTAACCAAGGCAAAAAATTCTTTACAAAAGTAGTTGGCGAATCACCACAAAAACGTAAACATAATAATAACCTAACCTCAATCACGCATGAAAAGTTAACATTAACCACCTTCAATCCGTTGTGAATTTGAAACGTGCGTGATTTTGTTCCCTAAAATTTCATTGGTTGATATTGATAACGTGGTATACTACGGATACGTATCACGGATGCATGTGGATCCAGCCTTAGGCAATCCAAACCACGTGACTTTTTAGCTGTCAATATGGCGGCGACGGTCAAACATTGGATTCAGCACCGTAATTTATGTTTAGAAAGCTGCAGATTTTTATAGTTATAAAACGGTTTACCTTGTATTTTGTGGGGTTTTAAGGTGTTTTGTAGTGTTTGAGAAGGAGCATTTTCCTATTTTAAGATGGAGTGTTTATTTTAAATCGTTATTAGTGGAAAATCCAGATGTTGGAGAAACATAAATAGTTTAGCTTATAGTGCAACCTTCTGCAATCAAATCAGTGTATTTTTGGTAAATAAATGTTGAACTAAGTTAGCGTTTCATTAATTGTAAGGAATTATACAGTGCTATTCAAAAGAACCTTCTCGTATCTTTTGAACGGCTACACTTACATTAATAAAATTTGGAGGGTGAAAATAAAGTGTTGTAAACTTCTCTACGGATGGTAACAGGTGACGTAATAGTAATAGATGACGTCACAGTGCCACTCTGGCCAATAATTTTAAATAGGACCTTATGGCAAGTGATATCTCGTTTGAAAGGCATTGACATTGGCTACATAGCCATATTAATTTTGTTTGGGTTTAAATTAATTTTGACAGATAAATTAAATAAATACCAAAATTATTGAAATTATTTTTTTAAATTTAATTAATCAAATATCAACAATGGATTCTTATAGCAAGTGTTCGAAATGTGCTCCGTCTACTTCCTGACAGTAATACATCCTATTAGTAAACTCTTGTCGTACTCGTTTGAATGTGTCAGCTGAAATAGCATTGCATTCTTCAGTAATTCTTTCTTTTAAAACGCCAATGCTATCTGGTGCCGTAGTATAAACCTTGAATTTCAAGTACCCCATAGAAAAAAATATAATGGTGTCAGATCTGGTGACCGAAGTGGCCATACTATAGGACCTCGCCGGCCGATCCATCTACCTCGATATTCTTCATCCAGGTAACGTCTTACTGCACCATAATGATGTGCAGGAGCACCATCTTGTTGAAATGTTATTTCCAGATGACCGAATTCATCTTGATTATCTTCCAGATTTTCAAGAATGAACGGCTCAATTGCATTTTGTAACATCTCCAGATACACTTCACCGCTTAAATTTGAATTTAGGAAAACAGGACCAACTATGTGGTTTCCCAAAATACCTGCCCAAACATTGACTTTTTCTGGAAATTGGATATGTTGTTCACGAAAGGTGTAAGGATTTGTGTCACTCCAATACCTTACATTTTGTGTATTCACATTTCCATTGAGGCAAAAAGTACTTTCGTCACTAAAACAATGTGTAATGTGGGTTTTGACTAATTTTATTTGTCATACATTCACAGAATTCGAGTCTTCTGTCGGGGTCGTCATCCGAAAGGTGGTGCACCATTTTTAACTTGTATGGATGAAATTTATTTTTAGCCAACACTCTCTGTACTGTACTTTTACTTACTTCACAGATAGACGCAACTTTAGTTGAAGAGGAAGTAGGGTTTACTACCATTTCAGCAACTATATCAATTTTTTTATCATCACTAAATGTTGGTCGACCAGATCGTTTGGCATCTTGAACACTACCTGTTGCTTCAAACTTGTGAAGAAGCTCCCTCAAATAAGTTCTCGAGATATGGCGATCTGGGTATCTCTCATTAAATAAACGTTCCGCTTCATGGAGATTCTTTCTAGATTCACCAATTAAGATAACTGCTACTTTGTCGGCTTGAGTACGTACCATTTTGCCTATGTAAACTCTTAAACGTCTCGTTAAACAATAATAAAATTAAATATTTAAGCTATTTAGAAAAACTTTGTAAAGCAACAAATACTATTAAATTAAAAACGTCAATTTTTTTGACAACTAACCAGAGGCGGACTGAAAAATCTTCAATATTTAAATGTGAAATAATAATTTTGGTATTTATTTAATTTATCCGTCAAAATTAATTTAAACCCAAACAAAATTAATATGGCTATGTAGCCAATGTCCATGCCTTTCAAACGAGATATCACTTGCCATAAGGTCCGATTTAAAATTATTGGCCAGGGTGGCACTGTGACGTCATCTATTACTATTACGTCACCTGTTACCATTCGTAGAGAAGTTTACAACACTTTATTTTCACCCTCCAAATTTGATTAATGTAAGTGTAGCCGTTCAAAAGATACGAGGGGGGAGGGGACCTTTGAATAGCACTGTATATGTATTTGGAATTATGTAATGAGTTTAGAAATTATTGTTTGTTGTCGATGTTGTCTTGTGAAATTGTTTCTATGACCTTAGGGGTTTTATTCTCTAGCTTTTTTTCGTTTATGGAAAAAAATAAACTGTTATATATGGGTTGTATTTTTTATTGTCCCTAAAGTGTGTGACATTTAATGCATTAGAAAAACAATTCTTTTACACTGCAAAAAATAAATTTTAGTTCATTTTGACATGTGTACATTACAATACTTATTTCTAATATTAACATGAGTAAAATCAATTAACTTCAGCCTCATTGTTCAGAGATTTGATTAACGAAGCTATGTAAAAATATATTACTATAATAACACTTAGTACATAAACGTTATTTGTATTTATACGTATTATGAAGAGACAAGAATTATTACTAATTTAAGTACAAATCAAAATAAAACATTCGTTAAATGTAGAGAAATACTAAAAGTTGCAAAGTAATATTTACTACATGTTTAGCTTCAAAACTAAAACATAAATACTTAAGCATCATAGACACCCCGGTCTCCATACATTCAATTTCATCATCTTGGGACTGTTGAGGCATTTCATCAATATCCATGACCTGTTGACAAAGTAATTAATTATAACAATTTTCAGCAACTATGAATACATAACCTTAACATTGCTCTTACTAAAAATTAACATTCTTTTTATCAAAATAAAGTGTGCAAACCATGCTCATAGAGTATCCTTTCTTGACCAGGAATCAGCTAAACATATCCTAATCAATTGTCATTAAGCTCTTGAGTCAATTTACATAAAAAAGGACTACTATTAATTATTTTTTACCCTAGTGTCAGTCAGTTTAGTCCTTTTATCTCTGCGATTCTTTCTGTCATCATTTGCACATCTTTTTTTACTTTCTGAGACACATGTCCCATATGATGAGATGGTACCGTCAGGGTAGTCTTTATCGTCGAGGACAGCAGGTTTGCCTAAAATGAGTTAATACCTACTTCAGTACAAACTACGTATACTAGGAGCTAGGAGAGTTAATATAAATAATATTTGATAAGAAGCCTACCAGTTATAAAGTGTCTACTGCAAACTCTCTGGTGTTTTAATATAGATTCGGTCAGATTGTCTCTCTTTATTGCTGCAATCCATGTAGCCCTACGAAGTTTGGTCAAATCGTTTCTCTCCATTAAAAACCTGTGTTTTGTCTTTGCGGGAACGCGATAAACGAAACTTCATCACGATTAGAACGGCGTTCACAACCAACTGCAATACATATCGAAGGCATTTCACAAGACAAACATTACACTATTTAAAAACCACAATTTACAGCCAAAAAAAAACAGAAAGAAAATCAATGAAACGTAGGTTGAGCGAACACACTCTACAGTAACTTTGTTATTTGTTTGACCGTAGCCGCCATATTGAATTTATTTTGACAGGTCGTTGGATTGCCTAATACCTGTGGATAAACAACCAGGAGTCGATAAAGTTCCAGAACCGTGACTTTCCGATTCAAAAAAGTGATATGGCCATTCACTAATGTTTTGTAAATGACATTAAAATGTTTTTTTCACTGAAAATGTTCATTTTTCGTTTGTCTTACTACTTTAGTTTCGTTAACATTAAATAAAATATTTTGACCAAGTCACAATGTTTGATTTTTTTACTGCAGAAGTGACCAAGTCAGGTTTTTTTGGGTAGTATTGTGTTTTTGTGTGGAAGACCACACTGTTTGCTTGTTGGTATATAAACTTAAACATTTGTAAGTAAATAAAATACATAATTATTAACCTGGATTTTATAGTACCTTTTATTAATTTATAACTTGTTTTCTAGAAACTATGTAAACATGACTTGGCCACTTTTGGCAGTAAGCTGACGATTGGTTGGTATTCAATTTTGCACTGTTTTAGGATCATCCTTTTGTCGACAAAGTTTGGGAATTGACAGCAAATAGAGTAATAATGGTATCTGCTATTGGTAATGACGGTCCTCTTTATGGTACTTTAAACAATCCAGCAGATCAAATGGACGTTATAGGGGTCGGTGGTATCAATTTTGAAGACCAAATCGCTAAGTTTTCTTCAAGAGGTATGACAACATGGGAATTACCGCAAGGTATGTCAGCAATAACACAATCGACTACATAAGCGTGATATTACTGGGGTGAGGAGGGGAAGATTATGAACCTTTCTACACAAATTGATAACGCATGCAAAATTGCCACGAGAATTTTGCAATTTCAGTTTTTTCTTCAATTTGTTACAAATAAGGGTTATCGTTGCTAGAATTAGAGAATGTGTCTGGAGTAGTTTAAAGGATTTATTCACAAAAATTGGAAAGGTAAGACTTCCAAGCTTTTAAAAGAGGTTTAAATATATTGCGGTTATATGGCCACATGTTATTGTCATATTTTTGTTATTACTTTCATATTCACTACAAATTTCGTTATAAAAATGGATTCAAAACTTGTTCTGAAGCCATCTAGCACTAATGAATTCCTTGAAAATAATCACAAGATCATTTAAAAGGATGAGAATCCGTTGGATTCAAACCATGTAAAAAAAATGTAATTTGATGCTTATTGGATGATCATTAGGGGCGAAATTCAAATGAAACATAAATTATACAATGTTCAGGTTAGTAATCAACTTTTTTGTAGTTTACTTATTTTCAAACTAACTTGCTATTACAGATAACCTTAAACAGATCAGGTAATATTGAGAATGCAATGTATGCTTGAGGGATAAAATGTCACCATATTGTCACTTTAGCTTTATTTGGACATTACAATATATCTGTTACTGACGCTGAATGCATCAAATTGCAATTTTTTCACATGGTTTTATATCAACGCATTTTGACCCCTTTTAATGATCTTATTATATTTCCAAGGAATTTATTAGTGCTTCAGAACATTGAAACCATTTTTATACTGAAATTTGTAGTAAATATGAAAATAATAACAAAAATATGATGATATAACCTCAATGTATTTAAAAGGCATGGTAATCCTTACCTTTGCAATTTTCATGAATCAATCCTTTAAACTACTCCAGACTCACTCTCTAATTCTAGCAATGATAACACTTTTGAAGAAAAAACAAGAAATTAAAAAACTTCTATGGCGATTTTACATGCAATATCAATTTGTGTAGAAAGGTTCATACGCCTGCGACGACACAGCTTGGGCAGTCTATTTAGTTACTTTAATGTGTCTTTAAACCTAATGTTAAATATCCCACTTTTGAAATGTTTTTTTTTTACTTACAAGTTTTACTCATTTTTTTGGATCACAAATAATAAATACACTATTTAAATTAATCTTATTTACACTACTCAGAACTTCAATTTTATCACCAATTCATCAAAATTGTAAATTATTGATGTAAATCACATCACAATCACAATAACTGATTGCCGGAGTTTTCCTTTATCTCTAGTATAATATATTGTCTTTCCCTACATTTAGAATTGTCTTGATGCTAGAGTTTATTCGTTTCAAGGATATCGTTGCATCTTTTCCAGATGTTCCAGAGTGTTGTGGTTACTGGCATTAAATGTAAATGTTATTATGGGAACTTGAAAAAGAAGTTATGGTTTTTTTTCTTCCACATTCATAATTTAACTGAATAATAATGTTACGACATTGTCGACATTAACACCAAAATGCAAGTGGTCGTATGTTAACATTGATCATTCAATATATTTCTCTTGATTTTATAATAGGTTATGGTCGAGTTAAACCAGATATAGTAACTTATGGTTCAGCTGTCAAAGGTTCTCATATTAAAGGTGGCTGTCGAACGTTATCTGGTACTAGTGTAGCTTCACCAGTAGTAGCTGGAGCTGTTGTTCTGTTGACCAGCGCAGTTTTACATCGCGGTGATGTAATCAATCCAGCAAGTGTGAAACAAGCTCTTATGGCTTCTGCAAGAAGATTAACTGGTGTTAATATGTTTGAACAAGGACACGGGAAGCTGAATTTAATGAAAGCGTACCATATATTGAACAGTTACACCCCTCAAGTGAGTACAGTAAATTAATTTTGATATCTTTTTATGCAGATACACAGCATTTTGTAAGACAACCTTTCCCTGTAAATATATCAAATAAGATCTTATATTCAATATTGATTTTTTAGACTTTTAATTATCAACAGTTAATGATGGATTTTCATCATTACAATATGCCTTTTATACATTATTAAAATTTCCTGAAAAGTCCCGTGACCTCATGATACGCCGAGTATTTATATCTCAATATTTTAATAGAATTTAATTCTTTGCTTCTGCTGAAGTTGCTGAATAATTCTTAAAAAACTCAACTATCTCTGATCCCTTCATGGGAACTTGTTGGGGATTAAACATATGATTTTATACCACTATTACCCTATTAACATGTTTTTGATTTTATGAACGCTGCTACAATCTGCTTTTGACGATGTAGCATATTTTTTTTCTGGAGACATTTTGAAAATGATTAATATTTGCGATGTTATCCGCCTTGAATTGTCGGGGCGTCTGAACTAGCCCATTCACATTTGAACTTCAAAGAAAGTAAGGCCATCTTCGCAAGAGGTGTACAGTTGATGCAGCAATGGTGCACCTTAACTTTATTCCATTCTTTTGACGTAATTTTTGGCTTGGTGTCTTTTCTCCGAATCTATCTATTGATATTTGTAAAAAGTACCTATGTGATATATATTGAGTTTCTAAATTAAGTAAAAATAAGATTTATTTTTGTGGTTTTATTTATCACTAATCTATAAAAGTATAAAGTTTGTAGACATGGATTGTATTTAATAGATTAAAAATAGCAGACAACTATTGTTTAAAATCCTACTAAACTGAAAAAGTTTTGGAAATAAAAGGGAACAACAAATGAATATTTTACTATCCGCAACAAAATCTTAACAGAAAGATGAAAATATATTCAAAACTTCTGTTTTACATATATGGTGATACAGTGTTCAGTTTAGTTTAGTTATATTGTATCCTATTACTGTTGACTTACATCAGTTTAAAGCTCAATTCTCCTTGGTAACTATTATGTACTCAAACTTATCCACCTTGAATTGTCGGGGCGTCTGAACTAGCCCATTCACATTTGAACTTCAAAGAAAGTAAGGCCATCTTCGCAAGAGGTGTACAGTTGATGCAGCAATGGTGCACCTTAACTTTATTCCATTCTTTTGACGTAATTTTTGGCTTGGTGTCTTTTCTCCGAATCTATCTATTGATATTTGTAAAAAGTACCTATGTGATATATATTGAGTTTCTAAATTAAGTAAAAATAAGATTTATTTTTGTGGTTTTATTTATCACTAATCTATAAAAGTATAAAGTTTGTAGACATGGATTGTATTTAATAGATTATAAATAGCAGACAACTATTGTTTAAAATCCTACTAAACTGAAAAAGTTTTGGAAAGAAAAGGGAACAACAAATGAATATTTTACTATCCGCCACAAATTCTTAACAGAAAGATGAAAATATATTCAAAATTTTTGTTTTACATATATGGTGATACATTGTTCAGTTTGGTTTAGTTAATTTGTATCCTATTGCTGTTGACTTACATCAGTTCAAAGCTCAATTCTCCTTGGTAACTATTATGTACTCAAAACACTTAAGAATCAAAATTAATTTACATATAACAAAAACAGATATTTAAATAATATACAGCAGAACATGATTAGTTTAATTTTGAATGTATTGATATTTTTGGTAATAGTCAAACTATCATTGTTTTTTTTATATTGTGTTGAAAGGAGTTTTAGAAAAGAAATAGAATTAATTGTTAGCGAATGTATTACATTTTTTTGTTATTAATCTCATTACTACCTCTACATTCCAAATAGAATATATATTTTGTCGACATTTAATACAGTGGCTTTTTGATATTTGAATATGTGTTTTTATGTTCAATTTAAAAAAAAACACACCTAAATGCATTGAATTGCAGGTAACTAACATTACACAGCTAAACTTTAAACGTTTTTAATAATAAGTCAAATTGAAAGTTTATTAACGTTTATAGATTGATTGACATTTATTATCTAACTCAGGTTAACTAACAAATCGGTCAATAGTCTTAACAATTGTTAGATAACCCGAAAGATGAAATGCATTTGGAAAATAAAAGTATTTACGAAATCAAGTATAAATATTGTAACAATAAGTATGTTAGACAAACTAAGAAGTCTGTTAAAAGTCATTTTAGAAACATATGAACCTTTTAAAATACAGACGTCCAGACGAATCTAGTATTGCGGGATACACTTTTGATTTTAATCATGCAATATCATGTATTGAACAATATATTGTACATTTTAAAGCTTATATAAATTCAAATCACCGATTCCTTACAGTTCACTTTTATTAAGTGGAAAATAAATGTAAAATTTATCCTCCGAAGTCCGTTTTCCCGCTTTAATTTCATTTCCAGCGAATGACTAATATAAAGGCAGAAAATTCAATGTAGCTTTAGTTTTCCTTAGGCGTTAACATGGTGAAGAAGTGTTAATACTAGTGAAATTGTGTCGTATAATGTTGGTTGCCTACATTCCAATACTTTGAAGCTTATCTCTAAAAATTATACATAGGCATCATAATAACTTCACTATATACCTGAGGCGCAGTGGTCGAATGCTGATAATGGAGTAAGTGTGAGATGTCCTGCCAATTCATCTGCATTAGAACTGGCACAAATGTACGGATTCTATAGTATGTACCAGATGGTGGATGTTCCGAACAGCCGAAACATATTTTTGGATTTACTGTTTACCAATGACTGCTTCACTGAATGTATTAAATCTCTGGACCCTATTTTTAGCGACACTATTAATCATACTTCATACACTTGTAGCTTTAAGTTAAGGAATGCTAGATTAGATCCACTTATGGTGGAAGATTTTTACTTTGATTTTATAAATGGTAACTATCAGGGTTTAAATGATTATTTATTCTCAATAAATTGGTGTCACATTCTCAATAATAGGGATATAAATGTTATGGTGTCGGAATTTTACAAGGTTCTTAACTATGGTATTCAGTTGTTTGTTCCACAGAAAAAATTTAGAACATCCAACTTTCCTTCTTACTTTTCTGCAGAATTAAGAAAGTTGATTTCTCTTAAAAAAAACATTCATAAAAAGTATCAGAGGTCTAAGAATGCTACAGATTATTTAGAGTTTAGTAAGGTTAGAGCGAAGTGTAAAAAATTATCGAAAGAGTGTTATAAGAATTATTTGAGTACTATAAATAGTGACCTGAGTATGAACCCAAGAAATTTTTGGAAATTTATAAATAAAAAAAAAAGTTCTAATGAAATTCCGAAAAATATGAGTCTCAATAATGTAATAGGTACCAACGGTCAAGAAATTGTTGATCTCTTTGCCGATCACTTTGCTACGGTTTTCTCAAGATCTAATGCAATACCTCCTGAGGAGGCTTTACCACAAATTAATATTGATTGTCCATGTATAAGTGTTGCAGAGGTATTTGACAAGCTGGGATCACTGCCTTATAAGTTGATGATTGGTCCTGATGGTATTCCAAATTTGGTCTTAAAGCAATGCAGATATTCTTTATCACAGCCTTTGTGTAAGCTATTTAATTTGTCTTTGTCTACTGGTGTGTTTCCAGATATGTGGAAAGAAAGTTTTGTCTCTCCAATATTTAAGTCAGGTTCAAGAAATGATATTAAAAATTATCGTAGTGTATCTATACAGTCTTCAATCCCAAAAGTTCTTGATAGTTTAATGTTTGACTGTTTGAATTGGCAGTGTAAAGAGATTTTAATTGATGAGCAGCATGGCTTTAGGGGGGGTCGATCTACGGTAACCAATCTGCTCATATACAATAATAAGTTGTCGAATGCCTTGGAGAGAGGTTATCAGGTTGATGCCATATATACTGACTTCTCCAAGGCCTTTGACAGAGTTAATCACTTGTTGTTGGTTAGGAAGTTAAAAAATTTAGGTTTTTCAGACGGATTAGCGACCTGGATGCTTAGCTTTCTTAGTGAGAGAAGGTTGAAGGTAAAAATTGGTAATTTCTTGTCAAGAGTGATTGATGTGAGCTCTGGTGTCCCTCAGGGGGGACATTGTTCTCCTTTGCTGTTTAGCCTGTTTGTCAATGACATCAAAGATATTATAAGGGATTGTGAATTTTTAATGTTTGCCGATGATCTCAAATTATTTTTAGTGATTCGGAATGACATCGATATTGATTTGCTTCAAAGGGAACTAGATAATCTGTCTGAATGGTGCAAATTAAACTTGTTAGATTTGAATGCTGAAAAATGCTTTAAGATCTCTTTTAGTAAAAAGAAAACTAGAATCCCGTCCTCTTATTCAATAGATGGTCAGTTGCTAGTAAATAAAGAATTGGCTAAGGATTTGGGAATTCTTTTTGACTCTCATTTAAGTTTTGGTGAGCATATCAATCAATTAGTGGTTAGGGCTCAAAGGATGTTGGGATTTACTTTGAGGAATTGTAATGATCTCTCTCTGGAAGCTGTGAGGTCTATATATGTTGGGTTGGTCAGATCACAACTGGAATATGGTACATGTATTTGGACACCACAGTATAATGTTTATAAGTCATTACTCGAGAGATTGCAAAACAAATTCTTGAGATATTGTAATTATAGGTTCAATTTGAATCTCATTGCTGATCATGATTATTCTCTAATTTTACATAAACTAAACTTGCTCTCATTGGATAAAAGAAGGATTATGTATGACATTACCCTCATTTATAATATACTTAATGGTGTTGTATCATGTCCATCCTTGTTGTCTGAAATATATTTTGCAGTTCCACAAAGAACGCTACGGCATTGTAACCTATTTTCCATAAGTTTTCATAGAACTAATTATGGTAAACATTCTTTTATGGGCAGATCTCTAGAATTTTTAAATAAGAAGGATAAGTTGGATGTTTTTAATAGCTCTTTCCAGGTCTTTAAGAGTACTCTAATAAGGTTTCTTTGAAGTAATATGTACTGTTATCTTATATTTGTCATAATATTGTCATGTTATTGTTAATTTGTCTTGTGATTTTTTAAATACATCTAGTAATGCTGTTTTTTTTAGATTTACTTAGTTAAGTTTGTTAATTGTAGTTTAACATAACCGCATTGTATGCTGTTGTTTCTATTTTGTAGTGGGGTTTTCCCGTCTAATAAATAAATAAATAAATAAATAAATAAATATATATATATTTATTATTGTTAAACTAACAAAATAAATATTGATTAACAATAGGTCATTCAATTATTTTCATTCAGCTCGCTGAGTTTTCCATTGTATTGAGGTTGTGTTGGTGTTCTCGGATACAAATTTGTAGTAGTTCTGTACAAGTTGGCAAACCACTATAAGATACGTTGATACTTGCGTCAAAATCTGCAAAATAATAATAAAATAAATGGTTCTAGCATAAAAACAAGAACATATTTTTTTTAGTCAATTTACATTCAGGAAAATTTAAAAGTTGTCAAAGAAACGGCAGAAAAACTCTGAAAGTTTGCTGAATTGTCTTAGCTATATTAATCTTGTCAAATCTAAAGAGAATTTCAAATATTTATTTTTTAATCTCATAATGTAAAAACAAGCCAACTACTCAGTAGATTTCTTTCTTGGTCCAATAATTATCATCAGATAGAGACACATTTGGTTGAATCTCTCTCATTCTGTAATGTCTTTTTGTCGTGGTGCTATCTTAAAAGATAGTTTGTGGGTTATTACCTTTGATTTATTCTTTATCACGTTTAAAATTTTTATTGCCTTTTGGCAACATTTCTGGTCCCTTTAGGGTTTTGGTTCTTCAAATAATTTATCATTAATTCAATTTGGTGGCCAGTGTGGCTCAAATGTCTCTAAAAGGTAACACACAAATGTTTATAGGGAAGGAAAGGAAAGATATTGAATTGAAAAATTTTGTGTAAAAATGTCGGTCTGCACCTAAACAAATTATTCTAAATTATTTTTGTCTTGAAACTGATATAGGTTTTTGTTTGTCACTTTGGTATTTTTCCTCTAAATATGTTTTTATTTGATTATGATCACATAAAACCAACGTTTCATTAGATCATCACAAATATTGTTAATTAAAAAATGTTTCCTTTTTTTAGGCCAGCCTCAGTCCCAGCTATATCGATCTCAGTGAATGCCCTTATATGTGGCCTTACTGCACCCAACCTCTTTATCATACTTCAGTACCAGTTATAGTAAATGTTACTATCTTGAATGGCTTAGGAGTTTCTGGTCGCATTGTAAATAAACCTCAATGGCATCCTTATACTCCTCAACAAGGCCATCTCTTAGAAGTAGCGATTACATACTCCGAAATACTGTGGCCTTGGTCCGGATGGATGGCTGTACATTTATCCGTTTCTAAGGAAGGATCTGTGTATGAGGGATTTGCACAAGGTCATGTGATTGTTACGATTGAATCGCCGCCGGGAAACGGCGAATCCGAAGCTAGACAAAGTGTAGTTAAATTACCTATTAGGTAAAGCATTAAATGATAACACCTCATATATTTTATTACGTTTTTTATTGTTCTAGAGCGAAAATTATTCCTGTACCACCTCGCCATAAAAGAGTTCTTTGGGATCAGTACCACAATTTAAGGTATCCCCCAGGTTATTTTCCTAGAGATAACCTTAAAGTGAAAAATGATCCATTGGATTGGAATGGCGATCATATTCATACGAATTTCAAGGATATGTATCAAAATTTGAGGAATACTGGGTATTACGTGGAGGTTTTAGGTAGGTTTGACAAATATTCTTCATGTAGTATACAATTATTTTCACGATACCACAACTTTCGCTTTTATTACATTGATATAGATAAAATTTGAAAAGTTTTTTACTTCATTGTGATATATAATTATAAATATTCTAAGGGACTACATTGGATTCAGACTGAAATTTGTCATGACTTGTTTTCCATATAGATTTTGAATTATCAGTAATATGAATACAAAAAGATTAATTAAAACAGTATACAGTGTAGATCTGCTTTTCCGTTATTTTGTATATTTTACCTAGTTAAACATTGTGTAAACATTCCGTTGTTTTTCGTACTAACAGTTCATTTGGTGCTTTAACATTCATAGATGAATTATCAAATATAATCAAGTGATCCATTACAATTCTACCATTAAGATTTTCTCTGTGTTATAAATAAATGTGTTAAACATTTTTTTCAATATTAGTAAGAAGATACAATTTGATAAGACTAATTGACTTTCAAGGACTACCTTATAGTCTTGTCATTAATACCAATACTTATATTTTTCTTCTTTCATAGTTCATTTGTGCTACATTTTTCATTTGCCATTGCTATTACTTAAGTATTCCTTTTAAAGTGGCCAGTAATTGTTCCGTTTGCAGAGATGTACTTTTTGACAGATTGGTTGCCTGCGATAGGTGTCATGTTACGGTGCATCCTACTGAAACTTGCATAGGATTGGGAGCATTCGAGCTTCAGGCGGCAGTTGTGCAGAGAAGAACTCTAGTATATTTTTGCAGCGACTATCATTTGGTTTTTAAGAGTGTGCCCAAGCTACTTCGGGAAATTGAGCTTCTTAGGAGTGAAGTTAAACTTTTGAAGTAGGATGTTTTAAGGTTGAAGGAGGACATGAGTGCTGATACATTTTCAATGGATGATATGATGAATGAGTTGCACGAACGGGAAAAAATATCTAAAAACTGTTAATTTTCAATCTTCCTGAATTGGCTGATGCTTCAGAAGATGCTATACCAATGAAATCTATTTTAACTAATGCCAGTAACTTAACTAAATGTCTTTATTTACAAGTGTTTTTAGTTCCCTAGTTACAACAGATCTAATAATTATTTATATACAATATAAATACAAGCCGTTAGTCTGGTGATCCTTAGATTTGTTGTGAGCATATCTGTATATGGCCCCTTGCGTCCGCTGATTTATCCATTTGTTTTGATTCTACAAATAACTTTGTGCCCCGCATATAATTCTAACTACTACAATCTTTCAGCTCAGTATTCCCTGAAAAACAGGGTCTCAATAATTGGTAGGGGTTTTAGATTTGGAGACAGCCACATGGCAGATGTTGGTTTTGGTTTATTTTATTGTTTGTAGCTTGGGGGTAGTTGAGTCCAGTGTAAAGGGCTGGGCTGAGATTACTCACTGCTTTAGATGTGTGGGTTGGGAATACCAACTACGTTATATAATTAACGTACCATGCAGAAGCCTACACCCACTATCTCAGGTAACTCCTGCGCGATTTACGGTTTTGTCTGCGTTTCGAAGACAGTAATCATAATTTTTTTTAGAAATAGTTGTTACGAAGCCTTTGATAGTGGGTAGATCAGCTTTATCATATAGCCATGAGGTTTTAGGGAGATGGGGGTAAGGTATTTGATGTTTAATTGCCATTCTTAGACACTTGTTTTGTATCATCTGCAGGGAGTAAAAATTATGTTTTGTTCCTGTGAGATAACTGGTGCTGAGTATGTTAAAATAGGGTGAATTATTTGTTTATAGATGATTAATTTGTTTTCGGTGGTCAGTTTGCTCTGTTTACATATTAGGGGATATAGTTGGCCCATTGCAATTTCAGCTTCACAAACTTGAGTGATAATATGTGCATTTGCATTTATGTTTCCTTGAATTGTGTAACCTAAATATTTTAGTGTTGTGCTAGGGGTGGATCTTATGTCCGTTTATGCAAATCTGAGATTGCAATGAGCTGCTTTTTGTAGTTCTCCTGAGTAATAAATACTCTGTTTTGGAGTCATTTCTGTTTAGTTTTTGATTGTTGAAATATGGAATGATTTGTGTGTTGATATCTGTTTGTAAATTGCTGATGGCGTGATCTGGATTCTTTGCCGTTGCCATGTCGTGAATGAATATTGAATAAAGCAAGGGTGATAAGATCTGAACCTTGTGGGACTCCGGACTGGATGAGGTAGTGCCCTGCAATATTTTCATTTAGTTTGGAGTAAAACTTTTTATTTGTTTATAGTTTTAAACGAGTAATCCGGTGTTTTCAGTTTTATTAGTTTGTGTAATAAACCTTCGAGTCATACAATATCCAAAGCTTTTTCAATATCAATAGCAACCATAACGGCGTTGTTTTGTACTCGAAAGCCTTCTCTAATGTGATTCAAAACTCTGATAGTTTGTGCGATGGTGCTATGACCGCTTCTGAAACCGTGTTGCCCGGAGGGTATTTATATTATTTTTGTCTGCAAAGGATTGTAATCTTTTTAATATAATTTTATCTATCACCTTCGCAATATTAATCAATAATGGTATCGGTCTGTAGCTATCTACATAACATGGTTGTTTGTTTGCTTTTAATATTGGGATGAAGTTGGCTACCTTGAGCATATCAGGATAGTGGCCAGTTTTGATAATAAAATTAGTAATATGTATGAGTTGCACAAGAGATTTTTTAGGTAGATTTTTTATGAGGATATGATGGATACCATCATACCCTGGCTCTGTTTTGTTTTTCAGCTGTTTGATAGTTGTGAGAATGTCTAAGAAAGTGACTAGATTTTTTGGTTTCTGGGTGTTGGAAGTTTGTAGGTATTGTTGCACTGATTGTGTTATGTTTTCATGTTGTGATGTGTGTTGACAAATGTTAACAAAATAATTTTGAAAGTACCCCCCAAATTGTTCTGCGATTTTGTTCATGTTTGTATAAGTGCATCCATCATTTTCTATTGTATTTATTTCCTTTTGTTGATTTCTAGTGTCTAGTTATTCTCCAGGTCTTCAGGTTTTAAGGCACTGAGAAATGTGGACCAGTTGTAATTTTTGTATTCATAGATGAGGGAATTGATTGTATTTTGATAGTTTTAATAAGTTTCTGTCATCTTCTTTTCTGGATTGTTGCCATCTTTTTCTGATTTTATTTTTATTAATTATTATATTAGTGATGTAATCGGGAAGTGTGTAGTAGGATGGGCTTTTGTATGCCAGTAATTCCATCAGCATAGATGCGGTTGAAGTTTTCCGATTTGGTAAGAAGAATAAGAATGGGCATCGCTCCGTAATGGCAATTCTTTCTTCAGCTGATGAGGCTCTTCCAGTTTTAAAGAACAAACGAATTGTTGGCCGTGACAAAGTTTTTATTCATTTAGATCCAACTGTTAACCAAAGAAAACTATTAGACTATGTGCGGTCCGAACTTCGAGCTTCTCAGCAAGCCGCAGACAGAACTTGACAATTAAATATGTCAATAATATTCATAAAATTATTCAAAAAAACTAGTGAAGCTTGGTGACTAGGGCAAGCTATCTGTTTATTATCAAAATGTCAGAGGAATTCGAACTAAGCCCACTGAATTAAGCCTAAACGTTACTAATAGTTGATAAGACATAATCATTCTAACTGAAACTTGGCTCAATGATAATTTTAGTGATACTGAACTTGGACTATCTAACTACAATATATACAGGCAGGATCGCACTTCTGAATCCAGCGATTACTTTGAGAGGTGGCCAAGTATTTATAGCGATTAAAAAAAAAGTCCTTTAGTTTTAATCCAGTCTGGCTCATCTATTGAGCAGCTTTTTGTCCAGTTACATAATAAATTTATTCTGGGAGCTCTATATGTTCCTCCCCAGTCTGCAGCTAACATTTATCAGGTTCATTCTGAACAACTTGCGCATTTGAGTGAACGATATCCAAATTCCAAACTCTACATTTTTGGTGACTAAACCTTCCATCTGCTACATAGGAAATAGAAGATTATTTCTCCTTGGCTACTGGACAAGCCACTGCACAGCTGGCAGTATGTGAGGCTATTGAAATTGTCTGAATATTTATAGCGGTTAAATGAAGAACATGAATTAGAAGGCATGGAGGAGACCCCTACACAAGCGGAAAATCCTAGAAAGCGATTAAGACGTCCAGAAAAGTGGAGAAGGTAAAGACAATTATGACACCCATCTTTTAGCAAAAGACAGGGCTCGAGCTGAAAAAAGAAAGGACAAACAGCAAGCCGAAAACTCAGACGGGACCTTTGTGAGCTGTAATTTTGATCTTCAGCAAGTTCTGTTGGCTCCAACCGATCCAACCAACAATGCTCTATTCTATAAGCAACGGTTTAAATCTTTTAATTCTACTGTATACAATGTTACCACAAAACGAGGGGGCTGTTCCATGTGGACCGAGATACAAGGAAAGAGAGGCAGTTGTGAGATTGCTAGCTGTCTATATCAATACTTTAAATCTCTTCCTCCATCGGTGAAGCACATTTCCTGTTTTAGTGACAGATGCGGTGGACAGAACTTGAACAAGTTTGTTGCTGCTATGTGTTTGACCGCCGTTCAGGAACTACCTAACGTAGAAACCATTGATCTAAAATTTCTAGTTGTGGGCCATAGTGAAATGGAATGTGATTCAATGCATTCGGCCATAACTACTGAACAAAAAAGAGTCGGAAGAGTGAACTGGCCTGTAGATTGGACAACCATTGCCCGCAGTGCCAGACGAAAGGGTGACAAGCCGTACATTGTGCATGAGATTACCCATAAAGACATAATAGATTGGAAATATCACCTTGAGCAGCACATGGTTATGAGAAAAGAGGATGAAAATCGTATACCAGTTGGCTGGCAGAAGGTAAGCTGGTTGAATTTTACGAAAACCAGACCATTCATCATCCGCTTCAAAGAAAATTACGATGAAGAATTTAGAACTCTTGACTGCAAGAAAAGGACGAGGAATAGTAATACAACACTGTCACATACAATGAAACCATTATACAACTCCGTTAAACCGATTCCAAAAGAAAAATATGATAATTTAAATTCCTTATTTTTGTTAACCCCTCCAGCACTGGGACAAGAATACCGACCGTTTTACCAAAATTTGCCGTACCAAGGACAACAGGAGTCTTCGGGAAGTAGTGACATGGATTCTGAAAATGAATAGTGTATTCATTGTTTATTATATAAATTTTGATGACAATAAAAGCGCTTTAAAGTGGCTTCTGGTACTATTTCTTCTCAAATGCAAAAAATGTGTTTAACTCCGATTAATCCGATTTTCATGTTGATGTAACAAGTAGATATCTCGTTTTTTTCGAAAAATTTACATTATGTCAACTTTTTTATAAATACGTCTCAAAATATACACCACTTGTGATAAAATTAGCAAGACACACTAAAACTTGAATAAATAGTTTATTGGCTATAAAACTTTAATTTTTTATGCAAATTTTCAAAGCAGTTTATTCCAACACACAGGTTTTTAAGTTACCTAGTTGTAGTACTAAGGTGACGATATTTTCAATAAATCTTTGCATTTAGGTCTATTTCCTGACCCTTGGAAACTTTCTTACGTTACGTCAATATATAAATGTGGCAATAAATCTGAAATCAAGAATTACCGCCCTATATATCAAGTCTCAAGTGGCATATGCCTTATTTCTAAATAACTTAAACAACTACCTCCAAGCTTCTACTGATGTAGAATTGCAAAAAAATTAAAAAAAATAAAACCCTGGATTACTGAAGGTCTAATATCCTCTATTAAACGAAGAGATTTACTAAAAAAGAATTTATTAAAGCGTTTCACGCAGGAACGAGATATAGAGTATAAAGTGTACAGAAATAAAATTTACGCTTTGATAAAAAAAAACTAAAAATGAATATTATCAAAATAAAATAAATGAAGCTGGTACGGATACAAAAAAAGTTTGGAAGGTCATAAATGATATATCAGGTCATGTAAAAATAAACGGTTTTAAAGATTAACACTAACTTTTCCGCATCTGTGGCCCTGAATAATATTCTATCATAAAATTGGTCACTTGTATACACTCTGGAGGCTGTATCTTGCTAACAAACTGAAAATTCTCCAAAAATGACAAAAATTTGGTACTTGAAGGACCATAGAACCCGGTATACTGGCTTTAGTGAGCTGAATATCAATAGGATTCATCTTTGAGACCCTCTGAATAATATCCAATCAGAAAATTGGTCACTTGTATATACTCCGGAGGCTGCTAACAAACTTAAATTTCTACAAAAATGACAAAAATATCGTACTTAAAGTACTATAGCACCTGTTGTACTGGCTCTGGTGAGCTGAAAATCAATAGGGTTCATCTGTGAAGTGTCCTGAATAATATTCAATCATAAAATTGGTGACTTGATGAACTCCGGAGGCTGTATTGTGCTAACAAACTGAAATTTCTCAAAAAATGACTAAAATTTCGTACTTCTAGTACCATAGCACCCGTTGTGCTGGCTCTGGTGAGCTGAAAATCAAATGGGTTCATCTGTGACATGTCCTTAACAATATTCAATCATAAAATTGGTGACTTGTTGCACTCCAGAGGCTGTATCGTGCTAACAAGACATGTAACGAAAAGTGGCCGACGACGACGACATACACACAGGATTTTTTTCTGAAAACCGTTTTTTTGGGTTGTTGTTGATGGAAAACGTAAAAATAACTCAAAAAAAATTTCAAATTTCCAATCTTTTTTGAGGTAAACCAATACTTTTCTCGCATATTAGATAGGTTGAGCGGAAACGTAAAATGTAGAAACATAGATCAAGTAAACAAAATCCCTAATGCTACCATACCAGACAGTTTTATGGAAAAAGATAAAGTAGACTCAAATATTTTCTTAAAACCAGTTACAAAAAATGAAGTAAGTATACTCATCCAATTTAAAAAATAACTCAGCGCCTGGCCCTGATCAATTTCAATCAAAAACTATTAAATCAATGTATGAGCATGTTGCTGAACCTTTGCCACACATTATTAATCTCTGTTTTCAAAGTGGCAAAATTCCTCAGCAATGGAAATAAAATTACTCCAGTTTTTAAATCGGGGAATAACACTGAAATAAATAACTACAGACCTATATCATTAACAAATAACTTAGCAAAATAATTCGAAATAACATTAAAAGAAAGATTACTTGATTTCTTTAATGCAAACAACATTATCACAAAGGGGCAATATGGTTTCATAAAAAATTGTAGCACTGAAAATGCCGTGATGGATTTCCTGAGAAAGACAGTCAGAGCAATGGATGAGTTGTTAACATGTATTGCTGTTTTCCTTGACCTGGCCAAGGCTTTCGACACTGTTTCCCATAAAATCTTATTGCTCAAAGTATGTAATTGTGGAGTATGTGGAACTGCACTAAATCTCATTTCAGATTACTTGGGAAACTGAATACAGCGGGTAAGGGTAGGTGCTGATATAAGTTCTGAATGCCTCTTAAAATGTGTTGTACCTCAGGGAACGGTTCTAGGACCGCTGCTGTTTGTAATATAGATGAACAATATTACAAAAATCAACAATTTCAAAGGTCATTTAGTTTGTTATTCTGATGACACAGCAATAGTATTTACTGGGAAACGCTGGGACGAACTTAAACAAATAACAGAAGTTAATTTAAGAAAAATAAATGTGTGGTTCAATTATAATAAACTGACCTTAAATATAAAAAAAAACGAAATGTATTGCTGTCAGTTCCAATGTAGTTGATCAACCACATAAATTAGATGTTAAATTTCATAAATCAGATTGCATCAATAAATGTAAGTGTCCCATAATAGAAAAAGTTGGTTCTATAAATTATTTAGATGTCATTATAGACCAACACATTCGCTGGTCAGAGCACATAACAAATGTAAGTAAAAGATAACGTACGCTAATGCATACATCTTATAATCTGTGCGATATTCTACCAAGAAGAAAGTTACTTATGGTTTATCATTCACTAGTTGAAGCAGTTCTAAGATACTGCATTGTTACATGTGGTGGAACATTCAATACTACTCTTAATATACTACAAACTACTCAAAGTACAATCTTAAAAATTATTTTCAATAAACGTAAGCTTTATTCCACTGATAGTTATTTAATGAAACAAAAGTTTTCAATATAAAACTACTTTATGTTTATAGCTGTATAATGAAAATCTACACAAACCCTACATTATTTAAAATTAAAGATACCCGAGTAACTAGATCCACAATTAATTTGAACATTTCAGTACAATCTTTTAAAAAGTCAGTAACACAACGATCTTTGTTTTTCTTTGGTCCAAAACTAATTTCATTGACTCTCAAACTAATACCTAAAGTTAAAAATTTCAAAGAAGAAATCAAAAACTACATAATGATACACCAAAATTTTTAGATATAATATCGTAAAATCATACAACTTTGTAGCATAAACAGACTTAATAGTGAAAAAGTAAATATCTTAACCTCGCCTTCATTATAATAACCATTGCTCAGAAAAAAATTATTACTTATTATACACTAGAGGTATAATTATGTTTCTCTGACAATTCTTTCCCAGATGTCACCAGGATGTATGTACTTCTTTATTGCGCCAACCTGTAATTAATAATAAATGTACAAATGAATGGGGTTTCCAGAGTTGGCACATTACAAAACAGGCAAATCTTGCCTAGGTTATGATGCCAAGTCTGGAGATTTTGGTATATGCATATTTTTTCACTTTTTGTATCATTGTATAATAAATTTGATTTGATATCAATTCTTAGTACCATACCTAAAGTATTTGAGAGCATTATTGAAGATTATCTTACCTATGATTCTTTGGGTATTTTAAACTCTCAGCAATTTAGTTTTTCCTCAGGCAAATCGTCGAAGCTTAGTTTGTTAACTTATGTTGACTTTATCTCTGAGTCGCTTGAGAGAGGAGAACAAGTGGATTCTGTGTATACTGCTTTTTCCAAGGTTTTTGACAGGGTGAACCATGATCTTCTACTTCAAAAGCTTGATTTGCTTGGCATTTAAGGTTCGGTCTTGCAGTGGCTTCGCAGTTATTTAACCAATAACCATTTCTATTCCCACAAATATTCTATGGCATGAGGTGTCCACAGGGTTCACACTTAGGTCCATTACTCCTCAATATCTTTATCACTTGTTTTCGTCGTACTAATGCACTACTATTTGACGATTTGAAGTGTTTTAAAATTATTAAATGCCATGAGGATGTTGGAATGTTGCAGTCGGGTTTGGATAACCTGCCCAAATGGTGCACTCTTAACAGCATGTATCTTAATGGCGGAAAGTGTCACGTGATTCGCTTTTGTCGTACCCAACACTTAACAACTTTCATATCATATAATATATAACATAAATGGTGAATTGCTTGATACAGTCAACCAGGTAAGAGATTTAGGAGTGGTTTTTGACAGTGCACTGACCTTTAACCACCACATCACTGCTGTTGTGCAGAAGTCCATGAAAATGTTGGGTTTCGTTAAGAGAACTACTCATGATATTAGTGGTATTAGCTCAGTGAAACTTTTGTATTTTTCCTTAGTTAGGTCTCACCTTGATTACTGTTCTTCTGTATGGTCTCCACATTATTAAGTTTACATTAGGAAACTAGAACATGTTAAGATCAACTTTTTAACATCATAAATGGTACTTATGGCTGTCCTCAACTCCTAAATAAAGTTAGTTTATTTGTTCCATCATAGACTACAAGGCAGAGTTGAACATTTCACAAACCTTTTCACAGATATAATTATGCATACTACACATTTCTTCCTAGATCTATTTGACTCACAAACTCACTGGGAGACCTTCCACTTTTTGATGCCTCAATTACTAAATGTAAAAGCTATATTCGTGATTTGAGTGTTCAGTAATTTATATTTTGTCAACTCATGATATTTGTGTATTTTGTTTTAATAACTGTATTCATTGTAGTGTATATATGTTTAGATTTCTCTACTTTGTATATTTTGCTCACTTTTGTATTTTATATAATTTAAATATGGCTTGCCCATAAATAAATAAATGAAATTAACATTTTTTAGGTGCACCTTTTACTTGTTTCGACGCATCCCATTACGGTACTCTTTTAATCGTCGATCCGGAAGAAGAATTCTTTCCTGAAGAGATAATGAAATTAAAACGAGATGTAGATACAGGCCTTTCAGTTATCGTTTTCGCGGATTGGTATAACGTAACTGTAATGAAGAAAGTGAAATTTTATGATGAAAATACTAGACAATGGTGGATGCCAGACACAGGTAAGGCGTAATATAAACGAACTTTTTTATTACTATTATTAGTCGTTTATTTTATTTGCAGGTGGTTCCAATGTTCCTGCTCTAAACGAATTATTGTCATCGTGGGATATACAATTAGGAGATAGAGTTTTTGAAGGAAAATTTTCGTTAAACGACCATGATGTATACTATGCTTCTGGTACCAGCATTAGAACATTTCCAAAGGAAGGGGTGGTAATAGCCAGAGAAATGTCTGACCAGGGAAGTGAGGTAAGATATATGGTTTCAGTTAAAATATAGCATAGTATTAGTGGAATTGTAACAAAGAAGCATGTTTTTGAAATTAATTGGAAATTTGATGCTTTTCCACTTTTTATCTTATTTGTTGTTAATTTTTCTGTCTATTTTTTATAGATATTGGGCGAATCTGACACAACTAAAAACACTGTACCGATTCTAGGCCTAACTCAAACTAAATCGACGGATAAAAAGAGCGGTAGAATAGTCGTGTATGGTGATTCAAATTGTATAGATTCTAGTCATTTGGATACGGCCTGTTATTGGATGTTAGATGCTATGTTAGAATATACGGCTACATCACATATGCCTTCTGTGTTCAAAGATAATCAATTGTTAGATTGGGATGATTTAGCAGATATTGGAGTTCCACATCGAATGGAGGGAAACCGTCTGTACAGGTGAATATAATATATATATATATATATATATATATATATATATATATATATATATATATATATATATATATATATATATATATATATATATATATGTGGAATGGTACAAATGAGGTCTAATTTTCTCTTATTTTCATATAGTAAGATACAATGAGGGTCCACTTTGGTCTTTGAGGGTCGGACCCCGATTGTCTTTACGATGTAAAGATACAATCAGGGACAGCCGAACATTGCCGATCGGTTAATGTAACATGCGCACACGGGTGTTAATAAAAGAGTAAAACCATTTTATCGAGTGGTTTTGAAACGGTTTTAATGAACGGTGCGGTCGTATCGCTTTCCGCATTTAGACGATAGAGGTCGCTGTTCATTCTTAATAAACAATGGAATTATTAACCAGATGTTTTTTATCAATCTATGGAATTAGGTAAATTACCAAAGGTCACCGAAATTACTAAAAATTATCCAAAAATTACCAATAAATACCAAAATTACTAATAAATACCAAGAATTACAAAAATAACTAAATATCACCAAAATTACCAATAAATATGAAAAATTACCAAAATTACTAAAAATTGGCAATACTCACCAAAACTACCAAATATAATCAATATTACCAAAAAATACCAATAATTACCAAGAAATACCAAAAAATACTAGGATTACCAAAAATTACCAGAAATTACCAAAAATTTCCAGATATTACCAAAAATTACTAAAAAGTACCAAAATCACCATGATATTCTAAAAATCACCAAAAATCATTAAAATCACAAAATATAATCAAAATTACCAGTATATTCCAAAAATATTTGCGAAAATTATCCATAAAATACCAATAATATCAAAAATCGCCAGGAATTTCTAAAAATTGCCAAAAATTATCAAAAACTAACAAAAAGCAACAGAAATCAACGAAAATTGACAAAAATCACCAAATATTGACAAAAATCACCAAATATTACCAAAAAATTACCAAAAATTAACAATAGACTCCAAAATTACCAAAAGTGGTAAAAATTACAAACAATCACCAAAATTACCAAATATAATCAAAATCACAAAAAAAACTAAATATTACCAAACATTAAAATTACCAAAAATTACCAAAACTTCAAAAAACACCAAAAATTTACAAAAATTTACAAAAATTGACAAGAATTTACAAAAATTTACAAAAATTACCAAAAATTAACAGAAATTAACAAAAATTGACAAATATTACCAAAAATCACCAAAATTTAAAAAAAAAATCACCAAAAATTGACAAAAATTAACAAAAAACAACAAAAATTCACAAAAATTACCAAAATTACCAAAATTACCAAAAATTACCAAAAATTACCAAAAATTGACAAAAGCTACCAAAAATTCACAAAAATTAACAAAAATAAACAAATATTCCCAAAAATTAACAAAAATCACTAAAATCACTAAAATTTCAAAAAAATACCAAAAATTATCAAAAATTACCAAAAACTGCCAAAAATTACCAAAAATTAACGAAAAGCAACAGAAATCAACAAAAATTGACAAAAGTTAACAAAAACCACTGAATATTAACAAAAATCACCAAATATTACCAAAAAATTACCAAAAATTAACAATAAACTCGAAAATTACCAAAATTGGTAAAAATTACAGAAAATCACCAAAATTACCAAATAGAATCAAAATCACAAAAATTAGCTAAGTATTACCAAACATTAAAATTACCAAGAATTACCAAAATTTCAAAAAATTACCAAAAATTACCAAAAATTGACAAAAATTACCAAAAATTTACAAAAATTAACAAAAATCATCAGAAATTAACAAAAATTGACCAATATTAGGAAAAATTACCAAAAATTGCCAAAAATCACCAAAACTTCAAAAAATTACCATAAATTGACAAAAATTAACAAAAACCAACAAAAATCCACAAAAATCACCAAAAATTACCAAAAATTATCAAAAATTACCAAAATTCAAAAAAAATCACCAAAAATTGACAAAAATTACCAAAAATCACCAAAACTTTAAAAAAATTACCAAAAATTGACAAAAATTACCAAAAAACAACAAAAATTCACAAAAATTAACAAAAATCACCAAAAATTATCAAAAATCACCAAAATTTCAAAAAATTACCAAAAATTAGGAAAAACTACCAAAAATCACTAAGATTTCAAAAAATTACCAAAAAGTACCAAAAATTACCAAAAACTACCAAAAATCACCAAAACTTTAAAAAAACTACCAAAAATTGACAAAAATTAACAAAAAACAACAAAAATTCACAAAAATCACCAAAAATTACCAAAAATTATCAAAAATCACCAAAATTTCAAGAAATTACCAAAAATTAGGAAAAACTACCAAAAATCACTAAGACTTCAAAAAATTACCAAAAATTGCCAAAAATTAACAAAAACTAACGAAAAGCAACAAAAATTGACAAAAATTACCAAAAATCACCAAATATTACCAAAAAATTACCAAAAATTAACAATAAACTCCAAAATTGGTAAAAATTACAGAAAATCACCAAAATTACCAAATATAATCAAAATCACAAAAAATAACTAAATATTACCAAACATTAAAATTACCAAGAATTTCCAAAATTTCAAAAAATTACCAAAAATTGAAAAAAATTAACAAAAATTCACAAAAATTTACAAAAATTATCAAAAATTGACCAATATTAGGAAAAACTACCAAAAATGCCAAAAATTAACAAAAACCACCAAAATTTCAAAAAATTACCATAAATTGACAAAAATTATCAAAAACCAACAAAAATTCACAAATATTTACAAAAATTAACAAAAATCACCAAAAATTACCAAAAATTATCAAAAATTACCAAAATTTAAAAATCACCAAAAATTGACAAAAACTAACAAAATCTCAAAAAATTACCAAAAATTACCAAAAATTAACAAAAATTCACGCAAATTTACAAAAATTAACAAAAATTACCAAGGATTACCAAAAGTTACCAAAAATTACCAAAAATCACCAAAAATTACCAAAAAATGGCAAAAATCTAAAAAAAAATAACAAAAATTACCAAGAAATACCAAAAATTTCAAAAAATTACCAATAATTACCAAAAAATGACAAAAACTAACAAAATCTACAAAAATCACCAAGAATTACCAAAAATTACCAAAATTTCCAAAAATTATCACAAATTAACAAAAACTAACAATAAGTGACAAAAATTAACAGAAATCACCAACAATCACCAAAAAAATACCAATTAACTCCTAAATTACCAGAACTGGCAAAAATTAAAGAAAATTACCTAATATAATCAAAATTACTAAATATTATCAAACATCAATATTACCAATAACAAAAATTACCATTATTTAACAAAAATTACCATAAAAATCAAAAATTAACAGAAATTAACAAAAATTAATAGAAATTAACAAAAACTATCAGAAACTAGCAGAAACCACCAAAAATTAATAAACATCAAAATTATCAAGAAATACCAAAAATTAGCAAAAATAACCAAATTACCAATTAATACGAAAAATTACCAAAATTAGCAAAAATTACAGAAAATCACCAAAATTACCAAATATAATCAAAATCACCAAAATTACTAAATACAGGGCTTTTAGTGAAGTCCTTTTTTCCCTTAAAGTCCCTTTTTTGTGATAGGAGGAGCATATTGAGATAATCCCCAATTATGTAAAACCTGACGGGGCTTTTACCTTTTTGGAAAAAGCTTTTATTTTATATAATAATATTTAGTCAAGTACCAAAATACTGGAGAGTGACTAATGCCTGAGTTATAAGTCGGTGACATGAGATACTGAACCGAAAATACCCTAACATAATAAAGGTAAATATCGCGAGACCTCCAAATTAGTAGAGGTAGCAGTGAATTCGCACAATTCTTGCCTCTGTGGTATGGTATTTTCACTTTAGTATCGCAAAGAACTGACTGAATCGCGGTGTTAGTCACTCTCTAGTATTTTTAATTACCAAAAATTACCAAAAATTACCAAAAATTACTAAAAATTACTAAAAATCACCAAAAATTACTAAAAAGTACCAAAATCACCAGAAATCACCATGGTATTCTAAAAATCACCAAAAACTTCAAAAAATTACCAAAACCACCAAAAATCAATAAAATTACAAAATATAATCAAAATTGCCAGTATATTCCAAAAATATTTCCAAAAATTATCCATAAAATACCAATAATATCAAAATTACCAAAAATCACCAGGAATTTCTAAAAATTACCAATTATTAACAAAAATCACCAAATATCACCTAAAAATTAATAAAAATCACCAAATATTACCAAAAATTACCAATAAACTCCAAAATTACCAAAATTGGCAAAAATTAGAGAAAATCACCAAAATTACCAAATATAATCAAAATTACTAAATATTATCAATCATCAAAATTACTAAACATTACCAAAAATCACCAAAAATTAACAAAAACCAACAATAATTAACAGAAATTAACAAAAACTAACACAAATTAACAAAAATTAACAAAAATCACCAACAATCACCAAAAAATACCGAACATTACCAATAAACTCCAAAATTACCAAAACTGGCAAAAATTACAGTAAATCACCAAAATTACCAAAAATAATCAAAATCACCAAAGTTATTAAATGTTATCAAACATCAAAATTACCAAAAATTACCAAAAATTACCAAAAATTACCAAAAATTACCAAAAATTACCAAAAATTACCAAAAATTATCAAAAATTACCAAAAATTATCAAAAATCACAAAAATCACAAAAATTACCAAAAACTACCCATAATTAACAAAAATTACCTATAATTAACAAAAATTAACAGAAATTAACAAAAATTAAATAAAACGAACAAAAACCAACAAAAACCCCCAAAAATTAATAAACTCCAAAATTATCAAGAAATACTAAAAATTTGCAAAAATAACCAAATTACCAATTAATACGTAAAATTACCAAAATTAGCAACAATTACAGAAAATCACCAAATATAATCAAAATTACTAAATACAGGGCTTTTAGTGAAGTCTCTTTTTTCGATGGTCCCTTAAAGTCCC
The DNA here is from genome assembly GCA_963921935.1 of Galeruca laticollis. Taxonomy (NCBI): domain Eukaryota; kingdom Metazoa; phylum Arthropoda; class Insecta; order Coleoptera; family Chrysomelidae; genus Galeruca; species Galeruca laticollis. Next base: position 174,926,304 of record OY998178.1, on the reverse strand, counting down.
TTTTTGGAATTTGGTCCCTAAAGTCCCTTTTTTGTGATAGGAGGAGCATATTGAGATAATCCCCAATTATGTAAAACCTGAGGGGGCTTTTACCTTTTTGGAAAAAGCTTTTATTTTATATAATAATATTTAGTCAAGTACCAAAATACTAGAGAGTGACTAATGCCTGAGTTATAAGTCGGTGCCTTGCGATACTGAACCGAAAATACCCTAACATAATAAAGGTAACTATCGCGAGACCTCTAAATTAGTAGAGGTAGCAGTGAATTCGCACAATTCTTGCCTCTGTGGTATGGTATTTTCACATTAGTATCGCAAAGAACTGACTGAATCGCGGTGTTAGTCACTTTCTAGTATTTTGGTACTCACTAAGTATTACCGGTCTTATTAGGCCACTTGATCAAGGATTTCGATTGACATAATTAGTTAACAATTCGTGTTGGAAGAAGAGAATGTAAAATTTTTAGATTTCAGGATTTTTTAACTAAAAACTAAAAATTTCATGATTTTTAGCTATTTAATTAAAAAATCCTGAAATAAAAATTTTTACACTTGTGACTCTCTTCTTCCAATACAAACACATATCATTTTTTTTCAGTGGAAAACTATACCGTATAATACAATAATGGGAAAATGTAAAGGTAATGACATTTGGTTTAAAGAAAAAGATAAAAATGGTTTTATAATAGGAACGTAGGTAAAACGGGCCAGTGATAGTGAAGTCATGTGTACTATTTGTGAAAGTGTCATTCGTGTTGACCACGGAAAATACCGCCTCGGCCAGCACGCTGAAATGAAATCCCACATCGGTAATTGTAAGATCAAACTCACTCCTTTGCAGCTTAAACTTTGCAAGACAGATGTAAACCAACCACAGGATCCTAGCACAAGTGGATCAGTGCCAGTGACACTAGGTAGCACAAAAACTGCAGCAGTTAAAGCCGAGCTCCATCGAGCAGTAAAGTCTGTACAATCCAATTATTCACTAAACTCATGAAGTGATATAAATCAGCTATTCAGAGTGATATTTTCTTCCGGGGTACCTGATGATTTTTTTCCCTTTCTCCTGCCAAATTGATGTATTTAATAACCGAAGCTCTGGAACCTCACTTTTGGGGAAAGCTTAAAGATGTTAAAGCTTCTTTCTATACAATATGTTTCGATGAAACTACCAACGGAAGTAGTTAGAAATAATTGCAAGTAACAATTCGTTATTGGTCAGACACTAAGTCAAAAATCGTTCAGAGGCACCCTCAGACTTTTTTCATTAGTAGTGCTAAAGCTGAGAACTTACATAATAAAATTCTTGCCGCGATACAAAAGGCAGATATTCAATTGAGGAATTTAATAATAGCTGTGATGGCCCTAATGTCAACAAAAAATTAATAAGACTGCTTAATGAAAGTGTATTAGATGTAAGATCCAAAGGATTGATTAATATAGGCTCATGCAGCCTACATAAAGTTCTTAATGCTTTTCTGAAAAGTCTGGAACAAATGGGCATAAATGTCATTTATTTGATTATTAAACTTTTTGATGGTTGGTCTGCTCGTTGGGAAGCATATACAGACGTCCAGAATTCCGAAAAAGTATCAAATCATCGGTTTGTTGTTAAGCATGTATCCTCAAGATGGCTCTCAATTGGTACTGCGGCAGAGAGAGTTACTGAACAGTGGAAAGCAGTAAAGATATATTTTCTAAAGAAAATTCATCAGCACTATTTAAATATCACTAAAACGTCAATGTACAAGGAAATTGTTGATCTAATTAAAGAACCAACTTTAAAGGCTCAGTTGTTTTTTGTAGTAAGTGCCAAATTGTTCACATCATATACTGAATTTTTTCAGAAAGTAAAACCCTATAATACATAAGTTATAAGAACATGATAAGGAACTGATATTAAAAGTTTTAAACAAAGTTTACAAATCTGGGGTGTCACGTAACTCGCTAGATTTAGAAGAAAATTTCTTACCATTGAGGAAAATAACTTTTAGTGAAGCCATTTCCAAAGAGTTAGAAAACTTAAAGGAAACTGATTTAATTAGTTTTCAAAATGGAGTTAGAAAACATTTCTCTGTCAGTGCTAAGTATCTTGTAAAGCAATTAAGTTTGGATGAAGGGGACAACATTTTAAAAAATGCCAGATGCTTAGATATCGGAAAATTTAAAACTAATGAAAGCGAGACACAGATCTTGGCGCTGACCAAGCAGCTACCATTTGTAGTTGATCTGAATCAGCTAGCTGATAAATGGAACAGTTATGAAGAAAACATCCAAGAAGTGGTCAGCGCTATTGACGAATATCGGTCATTCATATTCGACATAAAAAACAACATTAATGAGATAAAGTACCCAACGGTAACAAAAATGGTGAGAACGATTCTGTGCCTTTCACATGGCAGCGCAACTATAGACCAAGAATACTCCACTTCTGGATTGGTACTAACAAAAGATAAGACCTCAATGAACGAGAGAGGTATAAATGCCAGATTAAACGTCATATCCAGTATGAAAAGATTTAAAAATAACCCTTCCCTGATGCCGAGGTCAACAGATTTATTTATGCTCGCCACAAATACCCACAAAAGCTATCAGACTTATTTATTAGAACAAAAAGAAAAGTAAGCCAAAAAAAGAAGAAAAAATGTTATTTAATAAAAAACGTGAAGAAGCAGATACACTTAAAGAATTGGCAAAAGAACTTGTTGAAAAACAGGAAACTGAAGAGGAGAAAAAAAGCAGCGGAGAAGTTGTTTGAAGAGGCAAACAATCGGCTTGAGTCAGGAATGAAGAGAAAAAATCTCGAAGAAATCACTTTGGCCCAAGGTATGCTAAGCGGAGTAAAAATGCTGAGAAAGGATGAAAACAAAGCCTCCACAGAGGCTATGACAATTACCAAACAAATTCAAACAAAGTCGTCAAAAATTTATTTTCATTTGAAACAAAAGTATTTTTCATTACTTAGTTAAATTTAAGGTTAGGGTTGAAATAAAATGTTCCTTTATTTGTACCTTTAATTTGTACCTTCTGGTTCTAATGTAATATTTTGAAATAAACATATTTATAATCCATAAATAAGCCATACCCCATCCAGGAAATGTTTAAAAAAATTACGTTTTTCAAACAACCGGCATTTTGCTAGGGGATTTTCAAAAAAAATTCCCTTAAAGTCCCTTTTTTCTCAGAATTAGTCCCTTTTCCCCTTTTTTTGGAGCAGAAACTTGCTATAAGCCCTGTAAATATTATCAAACATCAAAATTACCAAATCTACCAAAAATTACCAAGAAGTACCAAAAATATCAAATTTATCAGAAATCACCAAGAATTTCTAAAAATTACCAAGAATTACCAAAAACTACCAATAAATACCAAAATTAACAAGAAATACCAAAAATTAGCAAAAAATTCCGGATATCACCAAAATTACCAAATATAATCAAAATCACCAGAATTATCAAAATTACGAAAAATTACCAAAAGTTACCAAAAATAACAAATATTAGAAAAAACTACAAAAAAGTACCTATAAAATACTATTAATTATCAAACAAAATCAAAAAATTACCATAAATCACCAAGAATTTCTGAAAATTACCAAATAATCACCCTAAAATCACCAAAAAATACCAGAACCAGAAAATTACCAAAAGATACCAAAAAGTAACAAAACTACCAGAAATCACCAATAATTTCTAAAAATTACCAAAAATTACCACTAATTACCAAAACTACCAAAAATTATCAAAAATAACCAATAAATTCGAAAAATTACCTAAATTAGCAAAAGTTACTGAAAATCACCAAAATTACAAAATATAATCAAAATTACCAAATCTACCAAAAATTACCAAGAATTGTCAAAAAATACCAAAAAACCACCAAAATTACCAAAGAATACCAAATATTAGCAAACATTTCCAAAAAATTACCCATAAAATACTAATAATCGCCAAAAATACCAAAATAATCAAATATTACCAGAAATCACGAAAAAAATCTCTTAAAATTACCAAAAACTACCCATAAAATACCAATAATTACCAAAATTAGAAAAATCAAATAAAAATGAAAAAAATACTAGAAATCACCAAGAATTTCTAAAAATTACTAATAATTACCAAATATTACCAATAATCAATATCGAAGCAATTGTCAATTTTTTAGAATCTCTACCGTTTTCAATATATTGAGGAAATAGCTAGAAACAGTTAGTTTCATTGAAAAGTAACATGAGTAGGTTCCACAGAGTAAGGTTCGAAACAGTAAATTTGATTAGGGTTCAATTATGAGACGCCCTTAACAATACCCAATCATACAATTGGTCACTTGTATACACTCCGGAGGCTGTATCGTGTTAATAAGACATAATTACAAAAAGTGGCCGACGGCGACGACATACACACAGTTTTTTTTTTGTAAAAACCCCTTATTCTGGTTTTTCTCACTGAAGAAAATTTCAACTTTTTTTGGGACAAACCAATACTTTTCATTACAATATATGAAATGTGAACGTGTTCAAGTGTTGTTCAATTACAAAATTGTGTAATTCCAAAATGACCGATATAACTATATGGCTCCGATCGGCTGGAACTCCCGACTTGAATGCTGCAGATTTTTGTATATGGAGTCATTTAAAAACGTTAGTGTACCAATGCTGCCAAAAATTTGTATACAAGAAGTTACAAAACAATTAAGAAACCCTATTTACCGATTCACTGTGACAATCATAGAAGTTTTAACTAGTTATGCATCAATACAGCGACCTACAGAGTTTTATACATGGTGGAATTTTTACAATTTTTATAATTCGAAGAATGCGGTAGAGACATTATTATTACATGAAAGTCCTCCCGTTAATTTTCATTGAAGAATAACCCCGATTTGTTTGCACTTATTTATTGACACTGTATAATGGAGTATTTTAGTAGGCATTTAATCAGAAGATGCTTCGTGTATTGCTTACTATTCAGTGTTGACAACAACTTAAATACACGCATACGGCTGATGAGCTACTACTATAGTAAGTATTATGATTTAAAATCCTACCTGAGTAATTTAATCAATTTGCATACATCAATAATTACCTCATCTACTAATTATGCAACCTCCTATTGATATATCCTCTTCCTGGCAACCCCGTAACGTATTAAAACAATTTGGCAATACATAAAACCCATTCTAGATAGATTTTGAAATCCCCTTCTACAGAGTAGGCCATCTGCTATTTCCGAAAAATACATTATTTCAGCAATAAACAAAATTTTAACGAAAATTATTGTATTTTATTTTATCTACTTTGAATTAGGTGCGAAAACGCATGTTAGGTCACGTCTCAGTAGATATTGCATTGTGTTTATATTAACGAAGAAGGTCCATGAAATAAATTTTTCGTGTGTCAAAAATATGAATAGAAAAAAAAAGAAGATATGACATTACAAATATTATAATAGTGGCATTCGATTTGCAGGCTCGAGCAGCCCACACTGCCTCAGGCTGAGTATTTGATAGTGACAACTTTAAATATATCGTTTGCATGTTCACCATATAACCCCAAAAAATAGTTTATATAGGTTCTTATTTGTAATTTTTGTTTCTTATGAAAATGAAATTAACTTTCTCGACCCTTACTTCGTGGAATCTACTCATATTAGTGTTTTAAATGAAACTCAATGTTTCTAGCTAATTCCACAATATAATGAAAAATGTTGAAAATTCTAAAAAATTGACAATTGTTTCGATAACTGAATATCACCATCAGAATGACAGAAGTTACTTCTGTCATTCTGACGATATTCAGTTATCGAAACAATTGTCAATTTTTTAGAATTTTCAACATTCTGACGATGATATTCAGGTATCGAAACAATTGTCTATTTTTTAGAATTTTCAAAATTTTTGATTATATTGTGGAATTAGCTAGAAACATTGAGTTTCATTTAAAACACTCTTAAGAAAATGCTATTATATTCGCTTTTGACGTAACATACATCGATGTATAACATTTTCGCTATTAAAATAACGCCGACCAAAACATTCGAGTATTTTGCCACTGGAAGGTGATAAGTTGAAATGTGAATTTTGAACAAATGAGTCAAAAATAACAATATCATCCCATTTTTGACATACGGTTTAGTAGTAACAAAATTCAAGCAAATTTTAGGTTATAATATAAAATTATTTTTTATGAATTACATGCGTATAGAGGCGGGTTCAGATTGGTAAATATTTGCGTTGTGTGTTGTATGTAGTGTTCGGCGCAAATTTTTGCAGCGCAAATTTAGAAAAAATTCAGCATAAATAAATACGTCGTGTATCGTGTATCTGGGATCCACACGTACGTTGAAATTTAAGAATTTTAGTTTGTTGTGGTGCCCAAGTTAATACGTTGCACATACGTTAATAAAATCTGAATAAAGAAGATTTAATTATTCTCATTCAGGAGTATCAAAAGCGCAGAATTTTGTTGGATGCAAAAGATAAGAGGTATTTAAATAAAAACAAAAAAAACGATACCTGGAGCGAAATCGCGGAGTGTCTACATATAGATGTTGAAGACGCAAAAAAAAGATATCAAGCCTTCAAGGCTCTTTGATCAGTTTTTGTAGGTGCGAAGGATGTATACAAATCCGACTGGTTTGCTTTTAGCAGCTTTGGATTTCTTATGGATAAAGATAGAAAGAGAAACCGTTAGTTCGGGAGATTGGAAAGAAGTGAGTAAAAAGCTTTATAATATAAAAGGTTTATTCATAAAGAATTAAGTTTGTCATCTCTTTTATATTTCTTTTATATTACTTTTATCATTATCTCACAAAATTAAAATAATAGGAGAAAAATTGGAATACAATGCCCCCTATATCTAATTTAAGCATATTTATTTTGCCATGAAACAGAACCTGTAGTAGTAAAATACTCGGCAATCTCCTTCCTAACATTGTCAAGCAATTGTCACCGTATGATTGTCTTCAGCTTCCTTGAATCAAACATCCGTTCTCTTCCGAATCTACAGAACCCGGTGGAATATAAATTATTTGAGAAGTCTTACTGTTTCTTAAAAAGTTATGCAGATAAATTACTGCCATAACCACCACTTGTGTGCTTTATTGGGCTCCAAGAGAAGGGGTTTTCTCAACGCTCTAAACACTGATAAAATAATTCCAAAAACATTTTCAACCACTCTTCTGGCCCTACTAAGTCTATAATTGAATATTCTTTCAACTGATCATTTTGGATTTGCTCCTGAATATGGTTTCATGATTCGTTCTGTAAGTGAAAATGCGTAATCAGCTATGAATACATAAGGCGTATCATTCTGCCTTCCGGGAAGAGCTTTTGCTGGCGGCAAGTTTAGTACATTAGCTGCGATTCTTCGATGAAGTTCACAATTTTGGAAAACTCCATCATTAGAAATTCTTCCCTGACATCCGATATCAAAAAATATTACGTTGTAATTTGCATCGACACGTGCAAATAATACTATACTATAAAAACCTTTGTAGTTATAGTATTCACTTCCGCTGTTTATTGGTGCTTGAAGAATTATGTGTTTTCCGTCCATGGAACCTACACAATTTGAAAAATTCCACATTGCCTCAAAATCATGCGCAATAGTCAACCATTCTTCTTGGGTGTTGGGCATCTGCGATCAAAATTTTTATTTTAAAAAGGCTTTAAATACTGTATTACGACAACTGTTATTTAATCTATGTTTTACGTTCCAGTTAAGCAGGGTATCATATCCAATCACCAGAGTGCGCTGCAAAAAGAACAAAACGGGTTGTCAATACTCAGGAAAGCGTAGGCACTTCGGCATTTCGGAAATCTTCAACTCCTAAAAACAGAAATAAAGAAGAAAAAGAAGATCCTCAAATTGAACAAGCTGTCTAACTGTTGCAACAGCCGATACCAGAAGAAAATTTTCCAAGTATTTATGCAAATAATTTGGCCAGTCAACATGAAAAGTTCAGTGCAGTAACACAAGCTGTTTTGAAGTATAAAATAAATGAATTCATTTTTGACGCTGAAATGGAAAAATATAATGTACAGAGTGGGGAATCCTTATGCTGCAAGTGTTCTGTCTCAACCGTGTTCTGACTCAACTAGTTTTTATTCGGCACCCTTTGCTTCACGTTCTACATCAACTGGCGTTGGTTCACCTGATTCATCATCTGCGTCCACTACTCCAGTGAGCAAGATTTTAAGGCTCAATAATGAGGCGCTTGAAAACTCATTGTCAACAGACAGTCAAGTTTCAACAGATAAAGTAGCTGTAGACTTAACAGAATTTGTTTATTTGATTGATAATTAAACTTATAGTAGGGTTTACTCAATGACTCAATCAATTACATACGGTTCAGTTTTGTCACATTTTTCTTTATATTATGGATATACTTTTTTCACTTATGAGAGTACATTTTAAGTTTGGATTGAAAAATATAAAGATCTCAGTTCAATCTTTTTACTTACCTTAACTTGCTCCTTTAAAGCGTCAATTGAAGCGCTGCAGACTTCTGGAATTATCACAGATATGCTTTGCTTGGATATCTTGAAAATATATTGTAAGCTTGTGTACGAATCCCCTGCAGCCAGAAAGCGTAATGTGACAGCCAATATTTCCTTTATATGTATGCATTTCCTCAGATTTTTATTCATTTTAGCAATTTTTGGGCTAGTTTTATTGATCAAAACTTCAAAGTCGTTTGGAGATATTCTCAAGAAATTTCGGAAATGGCCAGTACTTTCATCCAAGGATAGCACATTCAATAACCTCGTGCCATTTGATTGCATTCTATATAAATGTTTTATCCAATAGCGTCTGCTTTTCTTACTTGATTTCTTTTTTTCTTTTGAAATAAGATGATGCATCACAATAAAGGCAGCACACTTTCTTTTCATTAATATAATATCTGTCATATTGTTTTTAGTAAAATTATTATGCCTCCTGACAGAAATACGGCATAAACCGTTTTCACAACTAGACACGTCTACACTTAATCTTTCTTGCGGCGCTAATTTCTCTGATGTCGGAAATAAAACCGACAGGAGACGGATCGGGTACGTTGAATGTGACGAAAATTTTTGCGTGGAATTTTGTGCGGCGAATACGTTTGCGCACATCACAAAAATGTTCTTCAAATACAACGCACAACGCAAATATTTACCAATCTGGACCCGCCTTAGAAAGAAAAATATTACGCGATTCACAAGATCCGTTTGTTATACCGGATCTTTTCATTACCTATTACAGGCTAAATAAAGAAATAGTTAGGGAATTATTTCGAGAACAATCCTGGATATGCAAACGCTTTATCATTTGGATGGTAGGTATTATTTCAATTGATTGTTCAGTAAAAGTGAGTTCAGATCAAGTGAGTGTAATGAGACGTCAAGTATGTCATACTGTCACTAATGATATACCTATGTGTTCAAATAATATTTAAAGTTTATATAATATTTAGCTTAATCATAAAATATTAAACTATATAACACCTGGTTACCCGTAAATATAAATGAGTATTAAACATTGATATATTAAAATATAAATAATCAATAAGGTTTATTGTAATTTAAAAAAATGTTTATTACACATTTGTAACATACATACACATTTTTTTAACAAAAATATCCTCTTCCATTCTTCTACAGGTATTATCAGTTGCATTAGTTTACTTATGAGTGATATTCATTTATTGTCTACGTAATTCTCACGAAAAGTTGGGTTAATTTTTCCAGTCCTAAATACATAATCACTTTCCATTTCGTTCAAATATAATTCATATTGTTCATCAGATGATTTCCTTATTCGTTTGTCTACAATATGTGTTTTTTCTGAAAAAAGCGGGAGTTTTGGAGAAATTTTAAATCTAAAGGTTATTGTTTAATAATTTATTATATATATTATATTAAGTACTTACTGTTCAATTGAGGTGTTGGCAAATTCCCCCATTTTTTAATATAAAAATGAGAAAGTATCTAACATATGATGATAACCTGATAATTAGGCAAATTCTGGGTTGTTATTGGTCTATGGAAAATTCTACTACCTGCCATAAAATAAGTGAAATTAGCTGGGATGTACGTAATAATGCACTGTTAAAAACTTTTTTACATCGGGTTGTTCAAAATACGATTTTTAACGGTGCTCTTCAATTTGATTTAACATTGCGATTTTAACTACATCGATGTTAAATTTACAGCTGTTACAAGAATAAATCTATTAGTGTAGTGAAAAAGTAGGGGAATTTAATTTTATAAATTGGGCTCTTATAAAAGGTTACCATCACTGTTTTACTGAGACGTGACTTTATGTGCTGTTTCGGTAAACATAGCCGATTACAGTATTTTACACTTTTATTTTCCTATAACTCTTATTAATTTAAATATTTATATTAAAACTAGGTCATCTCTCAGAATCCTTTCATCACATATTTTTCTCTAAAACCATTTACTTTTCGATTCCTTAGTACTGTCAACATCGCTATTTTTTGACATCCCGCGTTCTTCTCTTAAATTCAGTACCAAAACTATAAATACTTTCGCAACCTATAAATCTCCCGCCGTCGGTGTTACAGGTTTTCTGCGGTTTCACTGATTCACTATCCAAAACCGATGACAGGGAACAATTAAGCCGCAGCTGTACCCGCTTCCATTTGCTTGATTATTTTTACCACCACTCATTACTAACTTAGTTAAACTCTAATTTTCAACTTCAATAAACGTCTATCCCTCGCTTCTCCTGGAAGCATTCAAACCACCCACCCTTTATCTTATCCACATAAAAGTGAAACATCAAACTGGACTCAGTGTGAAGAATCAGCATATACCTCTTAAAAACCACTAGTTCCTATTCAGTAGGAAAAGGACAAATACAGTCTAAGTAGTTAAAATAATAGTTAATATAGCTATTAAATATTCTTTTACGGGTTATTAAAATCTGTGATATAATGTCTCAGCATTAGCCATATTATCCAACATTTTTCTCCATAGTCGATGCGAAATAAATTTTACTGATTGGAAATATCAGGACAACTAAATACAAGTTACAAAAAAGTGTATCATGATAGATCTAATTACCTAATACAAACAGCTGCCTGTTTAGATTCAATAAGTTTGCCACCTGGCAAATAGTAACTCAGATACATTTTACTCCACAAGCTTGTGCACTAAATCATTGTACAACATGTAGCGTGTATATTGTTGTGTGACGTAGCGGACCGCTTTTATGTTTCTGAGTGTATTAGGTCGGTTAGTAACATACTTGTTATTAATTTATATTAATAATCAAATACTTGTTTTTCATTTTTAAGCGTGGGCCAATAAAAATATTGTTTACTTAAAAAAATGTATTTTATTATTATAATTTTTTTATAAAAAGTACATCTTGGGAAAAGTGATATCCCGAAACTTTTCAAGATAGGAAGAAATTTCAAAAAAATACCATGTCAATTTAGCTGAAAATGTCAGACGACCGTCGGCTGCTCGGTATCTTGCAAGTAAACATTCCTTATCAAAACATACTCGTCCATTTCAATTTGTATAATTCATTTGCGCCAAAATAAAATATTTTTTAAGACAGAAACTAACCAGAAAAATTTATTTTGTCTAGGTATTTAGAATACTTTAAACACAAACTTAGACTAAACTATCAAAAATTAAAATAAGCCATTTTGGTGTTTTGTGTACTGTACTGCTTAAATACTCCTAAACATACCTTTTAAAATTGTTTCAATCAATAGAGAATTATTATGAATCAGAAATAGGAGCGATAGATCAAATATGCATATCATCTAAAAAACAAAAAATATCACCTTTCCGTATTTGCAAGGTTAACAAAAAAATGGTTTTAAATTGTTTGTCCATCAGAAACGAAAGTCTGACGTGATATCATTGCACGTCTTTACTAACCCGCCAAGCAGTAAAAAAAGTGACAACACCAGAGTATTATCATTCTTTTAACCGCTTTGAACTATTTACGCATTGTTACGCACGTGCACTAGGGAATTTTTTTGTCTCGTCCTCTCGTCCAAGGTTCACCGGTTCTATATTGGAAAATTGATAATATTTAGTTATTTTTAGTAATTTCACATTTTTTAACGATTTACTTGGAAATTAATAAAACACGTGATCTAATTTACTATCATCTTAAATAAACAAAATGATATGATAATGAAAAAACGCTTTTGGGTACAAATTAGTCCTAAATGCGAAGTTTAAATGTATGCTGTTGAAATTGGATTTTATAAAGGTGGACGTGTTCAAGCCAGCACTCTGACATTAAAACTCCTTTTACAGGAAAAACTGTGTGGGCACAAATTTTAATTTTTTGGGTACAAATTAGTCCTACATTTGAAAATTAATAATATTTAGTTATCTTTGATAATTTCAAATCTTTTAACGATTCACTTGGAAATGAATAAAACACGTGGTCTAATTTACTATCATCTTTTAAAAACAAAATGATATGATAATGAATAAAACGCTTTTGGGTACAGATTACCTAGTCCTAAATTAAAAGTTTAAAGGTAGGTATGCTGTTAATTTGATTTTGCAAAAGTGCGGTGCTAGCTTTAGCTTAAGCTAGCACCCCCATTTTAAATAGCGGTTTTTCAGAAAAAATGAGTGGGTACAAATTATGGTCTATTGGTTACAAATTAGTAATTCAAAGTTTAAATTTATGCCAATAAAATCTGATTTTGTCAATGTGGGTGTGCTAGCTTTTTAAATCTGGTCATGAAGATCTCAGGTCACTTTGAGCAATAATTGAAACAGGCAGAGATATTTTTCGATGCACTATGCCACTAGCAAGATTTCTGTTCCTTTTAGCTGCTGTACGGTTTGAAGAAATGGTAACAAGATCCGAAAGATGAAAAATAGATAAACTTGTTCCAATTTCTAGCATTTTCAACCAGTTTGTCTACAATTCTAAAACTAATTATACACCAGGAGTATTCTTAACGGTGGATGAAATGTTAGTTCCCTTTAGGGGAAGATGTTCATATCCCAAATAAGCCGGCAAATTATGGGATAAAGATTCAAATTTTAGCCGATTCGAAAACACACTACATGGTGTAATGCCGAAATATATCCCGGAGAAGATATCGTCCAGCCAGGATGCAGTAGAGGGTCAAAAAAGAAACTCAACTATCCAATCCTACTCAGGTACTTATGAGATTAACAGAGCCGTATTATCAATCAAAATGAAATATAACTGCGGACAACTGGTACAGTTCCATTGAGGCAGCTCGTGAATTACAAGGAAAAGGTTTGATGTGCGTAGGACCGATGAAAAATAAATAAAAAGGAGATTCGAAATCAGTTAATACTCAGTATGACTAGAGAAGTAGGCTCTTCACTTATTGGTTTTACCTCAGATCTTACTCTCGACAGTTATGTGCCAAAACAGAAGAAAAGTATCGTGTTATTATCTTCTGTATCTCGGCGCTCGAGAAGGTGGCCTTCAACATTATTTTTTTTTGTATTTTAAACGTACCAGGAGTAAATAGTCGGTTGTTGTAACAATTCGCTAAATATGGAGAAGAAATATTACGTTACAACTTTTTAAAGGCACTTGGAATAGCACTTTGCTCCCATCACATCGACATGAGAATTACGAATAATTTCGTTCCACAGAAAATTCGCGAATTAGCGGCAGATATTTTCAAGAAGAAAATTACTTATCCCCAAGAGCCAGAAGGACATCAGGAAAGAACAAAAAGAAAAAGACGTGCCCTTTGTCCCCAAAAAAGACAGAAAAACAGCTCAGAGCTGCAAAGTGTGTAAAGAAACAATTTGTTTGAAGTGTGCCTCTGTAGTGTGCCCCAAATGTATAAACTAATTTTTTTATATAACTAACTATTCTTAATACAATGTTTCAGGTTAGTTCATGTTAATAAATCGAAATTCAAAATCTTGTGTTATAATCAATTATTTTTAATCATGGGCCCCCGGGACCCACTAGTAGCATTAGTGTTACAAAAAGAAAGTAGTCGTAGTTACAGGTTAAAAAAATTATATGTATATTTAACTTAAAAGCACTTATTAAATTTGTACCTACATAACATATTTATATTCCTCATAATCAAATTTACTGTTTCGACCACTACTCTGTGGAATCTACTTATGTTACTTTTTTAATGAAACTAACTGTTTCTAGATAATTCCACAATATATTGAGAAATGGCAAGGATTTTAAAAAAATTGACAATTGTTTCTGGTTGGAGGAGGGCACTTGGGTCTAGCATACTTCCATATTTGTTAAGGGGGGGGTTGACTTTGAAAAATAGTCGTAAAAATGTATTTTTAAATTTGGAATCAAATTCTACGTAATTTTTTACGTATACACCTGAAATTTCATTTTGAAAACTTTTTATAAAGTTTTGCAAAAAAAATGTTATCAAAAAATTGATTATTCAATGGTGTAGGGCTCACGGGTCAATGTATTGATGGATGATTATCTTTCATTTTAACCTAAATCAGTCATCCCCCACCACCCCCTAGGGGCAGGAGGGGGGGTGACTTTGTAAAATAGTCGTAAAAATGAATTTTTGAATTTGGAATCAAATTCTACGTAACTTTTTACATATACACCTAAAATTTCATTTTAATAACTTTTTTTTTATTTTTGAAAAAAATGAAATTCCAGCAATGTTATTGTTTTCCTTGAATTTTTTTATGTACGGTCCTAAATATTCATAATTTTATCTTAATCTTGTGTAAAGAGGCATATGGAATAACGAACACTTAATTTTTTGGAATTCTGTTTGGGTCAGTTTCCGGCCTTATGTAAATCATTGAATTGAACAAATACATAACGCACCGTATATGCCCTATCCCGAAAATGAAGTCTCCGTGTCTTCCCGTTTCTTATATAACAGAGTGTCCCCAGATCCAAAATCATCGCATTTTCTCAAAGTCAATACCTGAGAAAAATTTCAAGTTTAACATAAAACTCTGAAAATTTAGGACCGTACATAAAAAAAATTCAAGGAAAAAGATGACGTCGTTGGAATTTCATTTTTTCCAAAAATAAGGGTAGCTACGCCTCAAAAAAACCACACCTGAGGGGGAAATTTTTTTGAATGTGATTTTTCAGATTTCACGCATTGTTTATGCCTTATCCCGAAAATTAACTCTCCATGTCTTCCCGTTTCTTATATAACAGAGTCTCCCCAGATCCAGAATCATCGCATTTTCTCTGAAATTTTGTCAGTCAATACCTGAGAAAAATTTTAATTTTCACGACTATTTTACAAAGATGACTGATTTAGGTTAAAATGAAAGATAATCATCCATCAATACATTCCCGTGAAATTTTTTTTTTATCAAATATGGAAGTATGCTAGACCCGAGAGCTCTACACCATTGAATAATCAATTTTTTGATAACCATTTTTTTGCAAAACTTTATAAAAAAAAGTTATCAAAATGAAATTTCAGGTGTATACGTAAATAATTACGTAGTATTTGATTCCAAATTCAAAAATTTATTTTTACGACTATTTTACAAAGTCACCCCCGCCCTTAGGGGGTGGGTGGGGAATGACTGATTTAGGTTAAAATGAAAGATAATCATCCATCAATACATTCCCGTTAAAAATTATTTTTATCAAATATGGAAGTATGCTAGACCCGAGAGCTCTACACCATTGAATAATCAATTTTTTGATAACCATTTTTTTGGTAACTTTATAAAAAACGGTATCAAAATGAAATTTCAGGTGTATACGTAAAGAATTACGTAGAGTTTGATACTAAATTCAAAAATTCATGTTACGACTATTTTACAAAGTAGTCACTCCTACATCTGCCCTTAGGGGGCGGGGGGGAGGGAGGGTTGTTGATTGATATAGGTTAAAATGAAAGAATCATTCATCAATACATTCCCGTTAAAAATTTTTCCTATCAAATATGGAAGTATGCTAGACCCAAGAGCCCTACTCCAACCATGGAATTAGTTAGTTTCATTTAAAAACGTATCCCCTAACGCAATAAAAATTTAAACGGCGCATCTTTTGGTGTCATTATAGATACGTTAACGTGCGTATATGATGTGCATGCAGCCTTAACTCCTTAATAAAGTGATAGTTATTACTTACAATTTTGAAAATATACAAAAATTACAACTGTGACGCGGCTCTACATATCCGTTAAGATGTTATCGATATAAACGCCATCTGTTAATTACTAGCGATAAACACAATGAGAAATACAAGTTACAGCGACAAGCAACACAATACAAAATTCCGAAATTTGATTGGCATGTATTTGTATCCTGTAACTTTTATTTTGTCTTACAGCTTTGATTTATGTATATGAAATTTTTGAATCTCCTATTTTATACTTCATATTTTTCATGGTGTCTGTGTTACTCAGTTGTAAGTGTTAATGGGCTATTTTAATATTCACGAATATGCTTATGTGAATTTTAATAGTTCAAAAAATTTGAAAAACATCTGCAATATGTATCAGATAAATTGATTACGCTTTCTCGCGGCTTAATATATAACTATTTTTTCGTATTTTTGGTAGTAGAGTGCGCAGTTAAGTTATTGCAAGCTAATGCTGGTACACCGGGTGGAGCTTTGATCACTTTAAGAGGGATGCCCATGATAAAAGCAAAAATATATATAACAAGTATTTTTGCATAATTTTGGCTTTATCGCATGTTTATCATATGCAACATGCAGATGTAATAAATGTTGGCACAACGTAACGATGGTTTGACACAAATTGAAAAAACCGAAACGTCTCAGGAAAACCGATATAAAATTAAAGATTTATCGTTTCATTTTACATTACTTTTAAACAAGTTGGTAGATACAGAGAATCAATATTTTGGAAGATTTTATTAAATGGGAACAAAACACGAAAATAAGCAATTAACTCAATTAATTTTACATCCTAAAGACCGTTTATGAATTTAAATTTACTTAATTAAACTATTTTTATTTCGACCCCATTTATCTCAATAGATCGTACAAAAACCACTTTTGAAATGGTTCGACCCTGAAAGTACCATTATGCCGCTATAAAAAACCATTTTATTTATTAAGACCCCAATTGTCCCGTTGGATGAAAATACATCTTAGGGTCTTATAGTTCAAAATCTATAAAAGATATAGCAGAATCAAAGATATATCTGAAAAGCCTATCTTTTCTTCTATAAGTGTAGAGTTTTACAAAAATGTCTATTTTTTCCCGCCAAAACATCGGAAAATCTTCGGCAAAATTGGACCCTCAAAGTACCATCTTACAAATGTATATATATATATATATATATATATATATATATATATATATATATATATATATATTGAACCAGATATCTTAGATAATAAGAGAAGTAGTATTATAAAATTAAGTTTTTTAGTATGAAATATATATATGAAAATAACATAATTTAAGAAAACAAGTAAAAAGGAAACACTTTTCTTAATTTAAACAACATATCAAATAAAGATATATTAAATAACAGCCAATAACAATATAATAAATAAGGAATTACCTCAATGATAACATAAAATATAGATATTGCCTAACCAATGTAATGATGTAAATAAAGTTGCCTAAGACGAAGATTATTTTCCATAACTTAATCAGCTGTTCATCTGAAATGAAAACAAATATTACTATAGTTAATTCATTATAATCATTAATTTAAGAATAAGAACAAATATAAATATTGAATAGAATATAATCCAATAGATTTCATAGATAAACAAATAATGACATATAGACAAATAACATAAGAGAATTTATATTTATAATTGATATGAATGTAACAAGGATATACTATCAATAATAATATTGAATGTTGTACCATGTAAGTGTATCTAAGTATAACCAATTTTAATGTATTTGTATGTATGAAATTGTTTTGATAAGTGATTGAAGTTTCAATTATCTGATTACAAAAGACAATATCTTATTGGTTAAAAAAGATGACATAACAAACTGTGAATCAATAAATAAACTTTTGAATAGTGATCTGGAAAAGAACAAAAGACTGTTTTGTTTAAAAAAGTTGAAAATCGAGGGACGCTTTAGGAGAACAGAAGCTGGTGTTAAGAAGCGAGGAGTGTATGTGATAGTGTTCCTAAAAATTTAAAGATATTCCCGGTTTAAGACATTTAAACTTCTAAAGTATTATGAAATATAATATTAATAATACTCACAGTGAATTGTAACAAAGTTTTCGACAAGAATCTGCGAAATTTTCGTTAATTTCGGTTTTTTTGGAGCTTCAGTGGAGTGTTCCTGGGATCCAGAGACTTTCTTCCAAATTCAAGATCAACAGGTCAGTGTATTTAAATCATTTATTGGCCAATAAATAGTGTAAAAACTCAAAATACCAATTAAGTACTTAATTTCATAAATTGATAAACTTTTTCACATATGATCGATCTAAAAAAGAAAGAAACAGACTTTATATAGTATATTCATTGCATAAATCATTAAATTTAATAAAAGGCCGAACTTTATATAAATTAAAATATGTACTTACGCTAATCACGCCATCTTGTAATCGCAGAAATCTGGTGATTGAAATTTTATAATGTTATAACCATGTCCATCTGTATATAATTTCTATTTTTCTATCCATGTATATAACTCATTTCTTCCCACAGCTATTTGTATCATATATAACTATGATCTATATATAAATTCTTTTATGTTTATTGTTGAACCATTCAATTGTTTTCATCGTCAACAAACTGTGTTGTATAATATAGATGCTTCTTACGTATCATAATTGTTTGTTTCATGCTAAAGCGCATGACTAGTTTTTTCACGCATGCGCATTTATGATATTATTAAAATCAATAAATAAGTACAATATAACCATTGGCGTCGCATATTATTTTATCAAATAAATATTGCATTGATAATTAAATTGATTTCAAATAATGTGTTTTCTTTTTATTTCAACTATTACATCAGTATAAATTGCCAGGACTCAAAGGGAAAAAGGATTTCATGCTCTCGAATAATCTAATTAACATAAATTATTAAACAAATATTAAAAACAAACTGAGCTAGCCAAACTAAAACAAAAATTCTAAATTATAAACATATACATTTAAATCTACTATAGAAGTAAGTAATATTCAATAATTAGTTTAATATATATATATATATATATATATATATATATATATATATATATACAGGGTGTCCCGGGACTAATGGGAAAAAAGTCAGGAGCGTATAATCTGAGCTAAAATAATGTTAGTACTTCATATAAACTTTTACTATGCAGGCCCTCGTTTTCGAGTTATAGGCCTCCAAAGTTTTAATTTTGAATTTGGTTTTTATTTGTATTTTTTGTACTAGTTATTTGAACTTTATAAAATTTACGGCAAAGCTATAATGTATGTGTATGTTTATTTTGGTAAGGTAAACATATTTACAGTAGTGCATTGAAGCCAGGGACGGACTACTCGCTATGGTTAGTGATCCAAAAATTTTGCAGGTACGGCACACCCTGTATGAAATTATCGAAATTCACTTCCCCACACATTAAGCTAACGAAAAGGTACTCTTGTTGGAATTCGATAAAATAAGCCGTTTGGCTAATATTTACAGTTTTATTAATGCACTACGTACCAGTTTACGCATTCACCATTTTTATAAGTACACAACGAGGTAAAACTAACTTTTAATAGATGTCCAATATTTAGCTAGAGTACTACAAAAAAATAATTTAACGATAGCAGAAGATGAAAAACATTAGCGACTTATTAATTGGAAAGTTGGTAAAAACTTTTTATAAGTGTTTTTACCGTTTATCAAGTTACCATAGGATTAGTTGTCAAACGTTGTGTAGAATAGTTCGTAGTCAGTACTTGTCAATAATTCATAAGTCCTTAATTTAACAGTAACAATAGCAGAATTCGCTTTTATTGAGTACGCAGATAAACATCTAATGTATGGACTGGCTTCTCGAAACTGTTTAGAGGCCAAAAGGCTTTATGAAGAACATTTTGCAAACAGAGCATTGCCAGACAGACGAATGTTTGGGCGTATTGATCTCAGGTTACGAGAAACAGGTATGAATAAGTAATAGTACATTGTTTACCGGGTAGGAAAAGCTTAACATTCCTGGACGACTGTGAAGATTGCTAAGTCGAGGCGCAAGCCGAGATTTAGCAACACAGAGTCCAGGAATGTGGCTTTTCCTACGAGGTAAACATACTATTTTTCCGCAAATCGTTTAAAATTCGACAGATATTGATTGATTTTAAAAAAAACGCGATAATTTTATTCCCAAATAAATGGTGCTTTGAAATTCCTAATAAAATTACTTGGGTTACTATGGAAACGTATTGAGGTTGAATTGTCAAACTTGACGCTTATAAATTTAATTGCTGGTGTTCTCGAAAGTAAAATGATAAGTGATGATGAAATTTCCATTCCTGGGACTCCTCCAGAGCTGGTTGAGGCAGTGAATACTGCTTCATTAGAATTATTGCCAAAGAAATCAAGAGAAAAGTACGAAAATGCATACAGACGTTTTATGGATTATCGCATGAGTAAAAATACGAGTTCTTTCTCAGAAAATGTTGTAATGGCATACTTCCTAGACCTTTGTTTAAAGATGAAATCTTCAACATTATGGGCCAATTATTCAATGCTGAAGTCAACCCTTGCACTTAAACACAATGTAGATATATCTACATACTCAAAACTTCGTTCTTTATTGAAACGGCAAGCTCAAGGTTATAGGGCAAAGAAATCTAAGATTTTAACGAAGGAAGAAATTGAAAAATTTATCCAGGAAGCTCCAGATAAAGAAAATTTAATGATTAAGGTAATTTACAAGGTTTTAATTTCTATTTAGATTATACCTTTATTTATTTTTTAGGTGGCTGTAATATTTGGTATTTCTGGGGCCTGTAGAATGGATGAGTTACTCCGAATGACTGTACACGATATAGAAGACTTAGAATCTAAGCTTTTAATCAGCATACCTGATTCGAAAACCAACAAACCAAGATCATTTGTAATTAATCAGATCTACTTGAATGTTTATCGAAAGTATGTTTCGTTAAGACCAGAAAATATGAACAGTGACCGATTTTTCTTTAAATATCAAAGCGGAAAGGGTTGTAGACAAGTGGTAGGAATTCATCAATTTAGAAAAATGCCCAAAATAGTTGCTACTTATTTGAACTTGGTAAATCCGACAGAATATACTGGTCACTGCTTTCGTCGGTCTTCTGCAACAATATTGGTTGACTCTGGTGCCGACATAACTAGTTTAAAGAGGCATGGCGGATGGAAGTCATCAAACATTGCTGAAGGAAATATCGAAGAATCGCTTAACAATAAGGTTGAGGTGGCAAATAAAATTTTCACAGTACAAAATATTCAACAAAATGACCCTACCACCCTGCATGTTGTCCAAAATGTTTCTCATAGTTCTAAGAGTGTTCCTCCAATGTTCAATAATTGTACTAACTGTCAAATTACTGTAAATATAACAAATTGATCTTAAAAATGTATTCAGCAATGACTTGATGTTTTCAAAATATAAATTAATTCCTTATAAGCAATGCGTTTTCAATCATTTATGTAGAACACTAACAACTGTACGGAAATATCATTTCCTTACAGTAAGGAAATGACATTTCCTTACAGTAAGGAAGTCCTGACTTTTTCTTCAAGAAATTTTGACAGGAATGTCAAAATTTCCTAGCGATTTGCGGAAAATGTAATTTTCCATGTATACAAAACAAAATTTTAAATTTTAGGAAGATTTTCGCCAGAAAAAGCTGGAGAAGGTCCAGTACGAAGCATACGTACTGTGACAGTTGAACAAGACTTGTTAAATGCAGTTGATAATGAACCATCGAGTTTTAGAAAATTATCAAGAGAACATAACGTCTCGAAATCAGTTGTTCATCGCGTCCTAAAAGAACAGCTGTTATATCCTTTTCACATGAAAAAAGTACACCGTATGACAGTGGCTGATTATCCTGCACGACTTGAGTATAGCCAGTAGTTTCTGCGACAACAACAAGCAGACAACACATTTATTAGTAACGTTCTCTTTACGAACGAATCCGGTTTCACCAGAGATGGAATCATAAATTCTCATAATATGCATTTATGGGATGATGTGAATCCACATGGCATTATCCAAACTAGGATCCAGCATAGATTCATGGTTAATGTTTGGCAGGAATAGTTGGCAATAATTTGATACAGCCATACTTTATTGACGGTACTTTGACCGGTCAGAGATATTTGGAGTTTTTTGCAAAATGAGTTATGGAATTTATGGTTCATGCATGATGGGGCCCCTCCTCATTTCAGTTTAGATGTACGACAGCATTTACACACAAGGCTTCCTAATAGATGGATTGGTCGTGGAGGCCCTTTTCAATGGCCACCGCGATCAGGAGACGTTAATCCTATGGATTTTTTTCTCTAGGGTTATCTCAAAAGTAAGGTATACGCAACACCTGTGCAAACAAGGCAAGATTTAATAGACAGAATTGTGTTACACTGCAATGTTATTAGAAATAGTGTGGGATTGCTCTTTCAAGTGCAAAGAAACAACCTTCGTAGACTTAGAATGTGCGTGGAAGTGGGAGGAGCTCATATTGAACATTTATTAGAATAACGTTAGTTTTTATTGTTGTTTAGGAATTAGTTTTAGTCTAATGTTTTATAACTTGTGTTTTTTGAGGTTTTCTTAATGGTTTAATAATGTTGTGTTCGTAATTTTGATTAAAAGCAAGTAAATTCTGGACATCGTATTAATAAGTTAGTTAGGTAGATTTGTACGTAGTGCATTAATAAAACTGTAAATATTAGCCAAACGGCTTATTTTATCGAATTCCAACAAGAGTACCTTTTCGTTAGCTTAATGTGTGGGGAAGTGAATTTCGATAATTTCATACAGGGTGTGCCATACCTGCAAATTTTTTGCATCACTAACCATTGCGAGTAGTCCGTCCCTGGCTTCAATGCACTACTGTAAATCTGTTTACCTTACCAAAATAAACATACACTTACATGATAGCTTTGCCGTAAATTTTATAAAGATCAAATAACTAGTACAAAAAATAAAAATAAAAACCAAATTCAAAATTTAATCTTTGGAGGCCTATAACTCGAAAACGAGGGCCTGCATAGTAAAAGTTTATATGAAGTACTAACATTATTTTGGCTCATATTATACTCTCCTGACTTTTTTCCCATTAGTCCCGGGACACCCTGTATATATATATATATATATATATATATATATATATATATTTATATATATATATATATATATATATATATTTATATATATATATATTGGAACAGTGTAAAGGTATAATAGCCAATAAATAACATAATTAATGTGAAGAAAAGAAAAATAAACTCGAACGAATAGTGAATATAACAAATTGACATGTAATCCAAGTGAGGTTATATTAATCACACATTGCAAGGATTAAAATAGACGTAACTAAGAAATCCTAATTATCACTTGCTTTCATTAATAAAAAAAATCATAGTATTTAAAGCAATAGTAGTAAATAATAATATAAAACATTACAGAGATACAACAGGAAATTAAAAACGAATTGTAGCCATGTAATTCACAAATAAATATAAATCATTTAAAATTCAAAACATTCAGACACAATAACAATCAACAAACTTTAATTGTAAATGTTAATATTTAATTATAAGAGTGTAATTGAAAATGAACCGAGCAGTTAATGAACAAACGGAAGACTTTCAAAATGAATTTTAATATAGTTATTATTTTAATATAAATTTGGAGAAATTTTGAGTATGGTGACAATTTATATTCATGATGAACTCTACAATGAATTTACTCATGATTCAGATATTTTTATTTAATTCAATAGTTCTTATGTAACTTTTTGATCATCCTGGTACATAGCGATTGACAGAAAATTTAATTAATTTCATGAAATCAAGTTAGTTTTTTTTGAAAGGTCTATATAAATCTGTGTAGAATTTGACAGAGGGATTATTATATTTCAATCGTCAAGGGTAGATGTACAAAATTGTGTCCTAAGAATTTAAGAGAGAACAAATGAACTGAAATGGAGGAAGCCATATTGAAATTTGGGGAGAGTGGTTAAAAAACTTGGAGTATGAGGAAGAATACCATGATAAATTAACAAATTACACATAAAATTGGATAACAAATACAGAACTTACCTCAAGTAAACCAGGACTAAACTGTGAGTCATTTATTTAAATACTAAACATTACATCTTGAAAGTGCATAGGTATATTTAGAACATTTTCCGTACTTACAAACATTCAACTCAATATTATCGAAGCCATATAACTGTAAAGAGACAGAAATTGTGTTATTAGTGATAATTAAGAATATTTTTGATGAATTTTATAATAGTAAATTGTAGATAATAAGAAATAATTTAATCAACTTACCTACCAACAATATGAGCTCATATAAACTATTATACTTATAATCTGAAAGTATTTCAATATTCCCATATTAATTTCAATCATTTAACAAATAATTCTTGCATATAATAACCTTACTCTTACTAAATAATTTTATCTCTCAGAACAGTTTTCAGATTATACCTAGATAAGTTATACATCCAGTGGTCTGGTCTGAATTTAAGGAAGGAATTTTAATGTTTTGAATGTTCAATGAATTAAATATAATTATTTGTACAAATTTACAATTAGTGTGTCGGTTATTTTCCCAATTTTCAGGAATCAGAAGACGACAAATGTTTTATTCACTGTGGATTTGAAAAATCTGCAGTAAGGTAGGCAACCCTATCTACGCCCACATACAGAATTCTTTGAAATAAATATACTATATGTAAAAGTTTATTTTTCTTTAAATTTGGTTACGTTCTCGTTAATTTTTAAGCCTTACCTTGTCATGATATAAAGTAAGAATATTAAATATGCGTTTAACAATATACAGGGAAGACATGTAGGTATATCCGCCGAATGTACACTCAGATATTAAACTTAGACATAAATATAAAATAACAAGCATTAGGAAACACATATACACACACAGAAAAACGAGACGATACCAAACTGACGGCCCAACGTGGGGCAAATGTGTTTACAAACCAGACGAAATAGAATCTAAATAGTAAACACAAGATAGGGTTATTTAATTTCAAATATTTTTAAACAGTTATTTAAAATTCTATTTTAAAAAAATAAAAGGAATAATAAACAAGTGAAGCATAATTGTATATACATATGATCAAGATGGAAAACAAGAAGCAATTCAAGGATCTAAAGATCACGGATTTGAGACGAGAACTGGGAAAACGTAAATTGGATACCAAGGGGAATAAGGTAACACTAGAGGAACGATTACGAGAAGCACTTAGATCAGAAGGAATAGATGTAGAAAAATATTACTTTGATATAGAACACGGAGATGGAGTTGAAGAAACGGAACCACAAATGGATACCAATCATATGCTCATGCAATTAATGAGACAGATAACAGAAGATGAAAGAAAAAGACGAGAGGAAAAATTAGAAGATGAAAGAAAAAGGCAAGAAGAAAAATTAGAAGAAGAAAGAAAAAGACGAGAAGAAAAATTGGAAGAAGAAAAGAAAAGACAGGAGGAAAAATTTGAAATATTAACAAACATAAATAGAATAACAGAAGAAATATTTAAGCAAAAAGTGGAATATAAGGAACAAACTGAGAAGATAGAAGAAAGATTGAAGAAGATAGAAGAAAGATTTGGAAATGAAACAGAAAACTTGAAAAGGAGACAAGAAGTTATAGAAGATGTACAAAAGAGACAAGAGCAAGAATTAGATAATATCCAACAAAATATTACTCAGGACATACGGAAAGGCATAGACAACAAGCTAGAAGAAATAAAGGAAGATGTTCAAAGAGGAACAGACAAAAGAATCGGTGATAATCATATAGCTATTATGAGAAATAAGAAAGAAATAGAAAAAATGGAAGAAAACTTGAAATTAGGTATTGCCACTCATATAGAAATAGTAGAACAGGAAAACCAAAGGACGAAAGAAGAATTAAGAAATGAAATGAGAAAGATAGAAGAACAAAGACAATTTGAAAGGAAAAATATAATGGTAAACACAGTAGGGAATTATCACATTGATGACAATATCAAATTTGATGGAAATATAAAGAAAATACATCCGAAAATTTTTATCAGAGCTATACAGAACAGATTGAAGATTTGGGACAAATTTGAAGACCAAAAAGAAATCATTAGAGGTTTTTTGACAGGACACGCACAAATATGGTACACAAGCAAAGAACTAGAATTGAATAGTTTTGAAGAATTCAGAGAGGTTTTCTTGAATCAATATTGGGGTGAAATCAATCAAGGACAAGTACGTGAAAGATTGTATTTTGGAAGATACCAAGAAAACAGGACCACTATGTACCATTATGCGTTACTGTTATATACACAAGCTAAATTCTTAGATCCTCCAATTTCAGAGGAGGAAATAGTTACATATTTGTCCAGACATTTTAAGCCTCAAGTGTCAGAAACAATAGTGATTAATAATTTAAAAACATTCGATCAATTGACTGGTTATTTAATGAGAATAGAAAGAAACATACAGAGAGACTTTATTAATAACAATTACAATGTAAATAGACAAGATACACAATTTAGACAACAATCAAGATACACATATAATAATAATAACAGAAACTATAATAATAATAATACTCAAACTAGTAACTTCAATAATTTTAGAAACAATAATAGAGATAATAGACAAAATTTTAATAACAATACAAATCAAAATAGGCGAACAGAAAGTGAAAACATTAATAATAATAATGATAGAAATTTTAGAAATTATCCTAATTACAGAAATGATAATAACAATAACAACAGATATAATAATAGATTAAGGAGATCAAATTCAGATAATGATATCAGACAAAGTAATAATGACTATTTGAGAAATCATAATAGTAATAATAACAGTTATGTACAGCATAATGAAAATAGAAGGGTACAATTTCAAAGAAGACATAGTTTAGATTTAAATACAAACAATCAATCTCCAATAAATAGGCAGGAGCAACGTCCACAGGAAGACGACTCCTCAAATAATCCTACAGAGCAACATTTTCATTAGAGGGTGTCAGGAGTAGTGATCTATATAGTTACTGTCATCCACGTGAGTTCCTATTTTCAGAAGATCACCTGGAAAAGGAAGAAACAATAGATTTAATAATTATAAATACAACAATAAACAATCATGAAATAAGTGTAATAGTAGATACTGGATCAGAAATTTCTTTGATAAGCGAATCATTAGTAAATAAATTGAAATTAAGCAAATACGTGATGAATATACCAAAAATAAATCTAATTACAATGAACTCTAAGAAATTAACAGAGTCAAATAAATCAATAATAATAAATTTGGAACTAGGGGGAAAGGAAATAGCTGTACAATTGATAATCGTGAAAAATATGGATTATGATGTATTACTGGGATCGGATGAATTAAACAAACATCAAGCTAAAATTAATTATGAAGATAGAACTTTTAGGATAGAAGATGTTCTAGTTTATTTTAAAGGGAAGAAATTACAATATGAAGAAGAAAAGAAAGTAAATTATATTTCAAATGAAGGAAAAGAAGGAATAGAGAAATTTGAAGAAGAAGTAGGACAAGGAGAGAATTTTATAGAAGAAAGGAATTTGATAGAATTTAATGAAGAGAGTACAAATAATTTTAATTGGAATGGTATTGATATAGCTTGTGATAAGAAATATGAATGGGATATAAGAAAGTTGATGGAGAAGTATAAAGGATTGTTTTCAGAAAAGGCAAGAGTGGCTAAAGATTATGTACATGAATTAAAAGTGAAGAATATGGAAACTTTCAAAACAATGAATTATCCGATTCCATACAAATATAAAGAGGAAATGAGAGAAGTTGTGAAGAAACTGTTGAAGGAAGGAATTATTGAGTATAGTACAACCCCATATATTAACCCAATTGTTATAGTTAAGAAGAGTTCAGGAGATTTACGTATTTGTCTTGACGCTAGAAATATAAATAAACATACAATTCCTGAGTTTGAATCACCTCTCAAGATAGAAGCAATTTTAGGAAGAATTTCAGTGGCAAAAGTTTTCACGAAAATGGATCTGAAGCATTCATTTTGGTTGATTCCTTTGGCTGAGAATAGCCGAGATTACACAGGATTTATGATTGATGGTGTTGTATACCGATTTACAGTAGTACCATTTGGCTTACAGTCAAGTACATCAGCATTACTGAAAGCACTGCATAAGATATTAAATCAATACGAAAATTTCACTTTACACTACATAGACGACATACTAATTTTCTCAAGAAATGAAGAAGAACATTTAAAACATGTACAATTGATTATGAAGGCTTTAGAAGAGGCAGGATTGAAACTGAATATAAAGAAGTGCCAATTTTTTCAACATGAAGTAATCTATTTAGGTTATAAACTCGATAAGACTGGAATTTCTCTAAGCGAAGAAAGGATAATGATCATTCAAAATTATAAAAGACCAACAAATTTGAAAACTCTAAGAGGTTTCTTAGGACTCCTGAATTATTTTAAACGACTAATACCCAATTTAAGTGAAAAGGAAATGCCATTATTAAAACTTTTGAAGAAGAATGTTAAGTGGAATTGGGATGATAAAACAGAGGATGCATTTGTAAAAATAAAACAAGAATTTACGGAACAAGTAAAAATATATCATCCTGACTACAATCAGACTTTCATATTACAAACTGATGCATCATTATATAGATTTGCTGGTGTATTACTACAAAAATATAAAGATAAATATGTACCTGTATCTTTTGTCTCTAGGATCACGAGAACAGCAGAGAGAAACTATAGTGTGAGTGAGTTAGAACTGGCCTGCATCATATTTTGTGTGACAAAGCTACGGTTCTATTTGATAGGTAACCATTTCCATTTGGAGACAGATAACCAGGCTTTAACTACGATCTTGAATAACAAATATGGTAATAGCAGGATACATAGATGGAGTCTCATCCTACAGGAATACTCTTTCACAATTAAGTATCTACCAGGAGTGAAAAATGTAGTGGCTGATGCAATCTCGAGAATGGATGGAGAGAATCTGAAAGAAAAGAAAGAATTTAAAATAGGTGTACAATTAATGAAAACTAATAATATAGAAAATTTTACAAGTCTACAAATAATAGAAGATCAGAAAAACTTAAGTGAAAAAGAAAGGAGTAAATGTTGTTCGAACAAGGATAATTTTTATTACAAGATAATTGATGGACGTGAAGTATATGTAATAACAAAAAATTTGGCTATCCAGTTATTAAAAGAACTACATGAAAACTATAATCACATAGGAGTAAGAAAAACACATGTGATTTTCAGAGAGGCTTTTGTTTGCAAGAATGATCTAAAAATGTGTAAGCAAATAATTAAAGCTTGTCAATTGTGTCAATTTGCAAAGGAGAAGAATCACCACAATGAGAATATAACTAGATCTATCATTACTAAACAACCTTTAGAACTGATAGCAATAGATTTCATATCCAATTTAACACCGAGCAAGGAAGGAAATTCACACATATTTGTGATAATTGACCATTTTTCTAAGTATACAGAAGCCTATGCTTGTAAAAGAACAAATAAAGAAACAGTGAAGAAGTGCCTAACAAATTTCTTTGCACAGCATGGATCACCACAAAAATGTCTGATGGACAATGCCACATATCTAAATAATGAGAATTTCAAGAGATGGTTGAAATCTTCACACATCCAACCTTTATATACCTCTGTAAGACACCCCAATGCCAACCCAGCAGAGAGAATAATAAAAGAAATTATCAAATATCTAAGAATATTAGTTCATCATGAACATAATTTGTGGGAAGAGAAACTAAATAAAATAATAGATTGTATAAACAACATACCAAGTGGAGTAACACAACGAGCACCTATAGAGATCATGAAGAATATTCCAGCAAATAGACCTTGGATAAACACATTAGAACTAGAATATGAAAAAATTATAGAGAACACAAAAGAAAGAATTCTCAAGAATGCGCAGAAATATATTAAAAAAGGAATTAAGAGAAAGAAAAAGGTATCTTTTAAGAAAGGGGAGTATGTTTTACTAAAAGCACATAGGAAACCTATCAAGAAAGACAACAAATGTGAGAAGCTACAACTAATATATGAAGGTCCATATACAATAGCCAATGAAAACGGTATAAATAGTTATAGGTTGCAGTATCCCGATTCAGGAAGAAATCGAGGAATATTTCACGTGACACAACTATATAGATACACCTCACCTAATGAAACCTTAATAATAGTTAGATAACTCAAGTGTATATAGAAACTTTAATTTATAGGAATAGAGTTTGAATATATTATTAGGATAGCATTTTAGAAAACAGAATACATAAGAAATGAATAGTCACAGTTAGAATAAGTTTCATGATAGTTAGAATAAGGAATTCAAAGAACTAATTTATGAACATTTACAAACAAATTCTAGAGTTCAGAAGAACTTAGAATTATATTTGGAAAAGTTCAGGGAATGTTGGAACAGTGTAAAGGTATAATAGCCAATAAATAACATAATTAATGTGAAGAAAAGAAAAATAAACTCGAACGAATAGTGAATATAACAAATTGACATGTAATCCAAGTGAGGTTATATTAATCACACATTGCAAGGATTAAAATAGACGTAACTAAGAAATCCTAATTATCACTTGCTTTCATTAATAAAAAAAATCATAGTATTTAAAGCAATAGTAGTAAATAATAATATAAAACATTACAGAGATACAACAGGAAATTAAAAACGAATTGTAGCCATGTAATTCACAAATAAATATAAATCATTTAAAATTCAAAACATTCAGACACAATAACAATCAACAAACTTTAATTGTAAATGTTAATATTTAATTATAAGAGTGTAATTGAAAATGAACCGAGCAGTTAATGAACAAACGGAAGACTTTCAAAATGAATTTTAATATAGTTATTATTTTAATATAAATTTGGAGAAATTTTGAGTATGGTGACAATTTATATTCATGATGAACTCTACAATGAATTTACTCATGATTCAGATATTTTTATTTAATTCAATAGTTCTTATGTAACTTTTTGATCATCCTGGTACATAGCGATTGACAGAAAATTTAATTAATTTCATGAAATCAAGTTAGTTTTTTTTGAAAGGTCTATATAAATCTGTGTAGAATTTGACAGAGGGATTATTATATTTCAATCGTCAAGGGTAGATGTACAAAATTGTGTCCTAAGAATTTAAGAGAGAACAAATGAACTGAAATGGAGGAAGCCATATTGAAATTTGGGGAGAGTGGTTAAAAAACTTGGAGTATGAGGAAGAATACCATGATAAATTAACAAATTACACATAAAATTGGATAACAAATACAGAACTTACCTCAAGTAAACCAGGACTAAACTGTGAGTCATTTATTTAAATACTAAACATTACATCTTGAAAGTGCATAGGTATATTTAGAACATTTTCCGTACTTACAAACATTCAACTCAATATTATCGAAGCCATATAACTGTAAAGAGACAGAAATTGTGTTATTAGTGATAATTAAGAATATTTTTGATGAATTTTATAATAGTAAATTGTAGATAATAAGAAATAATTTAATCAACTTACCTACCAACAATATGAGCTCATATAAACTATTATACTTATAATCTGAAAGTATTTCAATATTCCCATATTAATTTCAATCATTTAACAAATAATTCTTGCATATAATAACCTTACTCTTACTAAATAATTTTATCTCTCAGAACAGTTTTCAGATTATACCTAGATAAGTTATACATCCAGTGGTCTGGTCTGAATTTAAGGAAGGAATTTTAATGTTTTGAATGTTCAATGAATTAAATATAATTATTTGTACAAATTTACAATTAGTGTGTCGGTTATTTTCCCAATTTTCAGGAATCAGAAGACGACAAATGTTTTATTCACTGTGGATTTGAAAAATCTGCAGTAAGGTAGGCAACCCTATCTACGCCCACATACAGAATTCTTTGAAATAAATATACTATATGTAAAAGTTTATTTTTCTTTAAATTTGGTTACGTTCTCGTTAATTTTTAAGCCCTACCTTGTCATGATATAAAGTAAGAATATTAAATATGCGTTTAACAATATACAGGGAAGACATGTAGGTATATCCGCCGAATGTACACTCAGATATTAAACTTAGACATAAATATAAAATAACAAGCATTAGGAAACACATATACACACACAGAAAAACGAGACGATACCAATATATATATATATATATATATATTTATATATATTGTATTGGTTTCTTTATTCTTTTATAATAGAATTTATATTTATTTATTACTATTGTTGTTTTATTTTCAATATTAATTTATTTTTCAAAAAGTTTTATTCTATTATTGCCCAGACTATTATTTTATCTTTGCTAGCTCAGGATTTTTTATTATTATTTAGCCACGACTATATTAATTATTATAAAAAAACAGAATAATTGTCATGTATGAATAAAACTCTGTCAATGGAACTTTAAACAAAGCTGGGTGTTTAAAAAGATCGCGAATCGATTTAGGGGTATTTACCTGTATAAATGAGTTTCATGAAAATTGTGTTCTATAAAAAAAATATGAAAATATGGCAAATGGGGATTTTGGAGGTACCGAACCTAAAAGTAGTACTGAAAAATGGGTGAAAAATAAAAGACACTCAGTATTTTTGAGAATATTGGCAGTGAGAAATGAACAATTGTCTATTCATAGAGAACTTTTTCACAAATCAATGGATTTTAGGAAAACCGGTTGGAGAAATATGGGTCAAATAAGTAGATCATGTTATTTTTGGAAAAGAGTCAAGGCTCGGACCAACTACTAACTCTAATTATGTGCCGTGATTTTTTTTGGTGTATTTTGAGAAAGAAGAATGTCTTCAAACAATGCTGTCGTCATAATAAAAACGCAGTAAAGTCGATTTTCGTCGATTTACATTCCTAGAATACTCTTAAAAATGTTTTTGCAAAAAAGTATATAGTATCTCAATGAGTCACTGAAACGTCATTAAATACTTTTAAAAATGCAGTAATCAATCATTCATAAAAGTAAATGCAGTGTCTCTAAATTAACTGCGATATTTATTAGTGTGCTTCTCATAAAACGTCATTGTTTTCTAATTTTAAATGCAGTATCTCCATAACAAAAAACACAGTAAAATGCTAGTAAGTCGCATCTTACTCTCCTAATATTGTAACAGTAAAACAATCGAAGCATCTTCATCTATTTTGAAGTATTTCAGTAAGCAATTCAAAGGTCAGGCGAACATACGGAAATCACGTTTCTATTAAATATAAATATCTAATTCACATATGCGGAAGGTCATACCTACGGGTAACTGACTCTTGAGATCGCATGCTTCCTATAAATGCAAAGTGTCGATAACTTTCGTATGATTCATTGTTATTATTTTGAATAATTTAAATGTATGTATCGTGTAGTTATAATTACTGTTAATAATTCTTAATATATTTTTAAATTATGTTATTTATTCAACCCTTAAAGAATGGTTACGAGGTAAGCGTTTCTCCAAGATAAACGGTTTCATGGTTCATAACTTACCCAGAATTTTTAATAACATTAACTTTATTGTTGTCTGTGAATAACGGTGTCACAAGAAATGAAACCCAATTATTTTTTGTTTCTTTATTTATTCACACGCTACATACAATAAGAAAGCACCTTCAATATAAATACACAGTTTTGACTGTATACATTCAAACTAAGTAATACATAATATTAATGCACCAACAACATCAAATTTAAAAGAAATCAAGCAATAGTTTATGTACCTACATTTTCAGAAATTAAAAAAAGAGTTACTCCAATGAGTCCAAACAATTTATTGTTCCTTTTATTCATTAATTTAGTGTAGATACCTGATGTAGCTTATAGTGTTATGTTAAAATTATTAGCAAAACAATTTTGTCTGCTAGAATTGGAAACACTCTATATACCTTTGAAATGTATGCAAAAAAACTTATGTGAGATAGGGTGATTTGGACATCAAGGATTTTTTTACCTAATAAGTGATGTTCATCAACAGTAATCACACGTACTATACCATACCGCATAAAACAGCTTGAACCTGCCATACAACCTTAAGAAAAAAACTAGAGTAGAAGAAGTGCATGGATGAGTAAAGCAGTGTTGTCTAAAAATATGTATCAAATTATTCAGCACATTCGAAGAAGTGGCAAGAATTCCAAAATTATTTTCAAATTCGTATTACAGTTGAAGGATAAAATTAACAAAGGTATTAGCAGGTATTCCAAAAGGTTGTAATGTCTTATATTCATAGGCTTTCAAATAACAAAATGTGCTACTATCATCTACTTCTCTGTGGTTCCTGGAAAATTCTTCACAAATCTCACAAGTATGTTTTTAATTAAATATCTACAGACATATCGGGTAAATTTTTTTTGAAGTAAGTCACAATTCTGGTAGTCTCTGTCTATTCTAATATGTAGATTAGGTTTTGTTTGCTGGTCTTCTGTTTGTGTTGGCAAATCAGTGAGTTTGAATAAAATTTTATCCTGATCTTCACTGTTCTCTGTCCCCGAGTTTAAAAGATCCAAACATAATCATTTTTTAAATGCCCTTATAAACTGAATCGGGGTAGGGATTACGGAAGAGCCATTTTGTTACCGGAATTTTCAAAAAAGGTTTTCTATGGAATCTTTTGGTTGAAATGTCTAGTAAACACACAGTCAAATGTCTGTTGCTGTAATAAATCCCATAAAGTTCGCATTTTCCTTTTCTACAAATAAACACATATTTGTATTGGTTAAAGCATACACGGGAAATTATGTATATTGAAGTAGCAGATCAGTTGGCAAAAAGCAGGAGAAGAAAGTAATGTGGAAACTACTGTAGAGGAACAAATAAATTCGTCCAGAAGTAATAGGTATAAAACTTGGTCAAACATATATTAACGGTACTGCATAACAAAACCTACTCGATACACTTTACTTGAACCAAATTTAAAAAAAAATTATTATTGGTATGAGAATTACAATTACCCTAGGAAATATATTACAACTATATGCCGAATGAAATTTGGACACACATGTATTCTGCACACCTGCATAAAATCATAATTCTGGAAAGTAACATCTGCGAAGATTGCAACGAAATTTCCGATTTGGACCACATTTTTTTCAATTGTAGGAGTTATGAACAACAATATAAAAAACTATTACAAAGTCTTATTCAGCTAAACGTTCCATGCCCTTTCAATATTATGTATTTGCTATCCACAAAGAACAAAATTATATTTGACGTGTTGATACATTTTGTTTTTGAAGCTAAAATTAAACGGTAAATCATCAGATATTCAAGTCCCGTTACCTTTGTATAACTCGCCTATTATATATATACCTACCCACCCGTGGTCTACGTGTGTTTGTTGTTTTTATATAAAAATGCCCTGAACGACCCCTGTGCGAGAAGAGTGTAAACCCCGTATTTTCCTCTTTGCTAGGTTAGTTAATTACAAGTATGTAAGTACTTAATACTATTACCCTTAGAAGATACTAATCATATAATACTTTTGTTTTGTTTGTTTTTTTTACTTTTTTTTTCTGCAACTAATGCATTTTTAGACTTTTCGCACACTCAGACTTAGTGCATCTATATTTATAAAGAGTGGTTGGTTTTTTTACGCATGGGTTCAGCCCTAAAGCCAAAAAAAGTAACTTCTTTATACAGTATTCTCGCATAAGTTTAAATAAAACACAATTATTCAATATGCCATAACTTTTTAAATATAAAATTACTTTCAATTTCAGCATTTTGTCTGTTTGGTCAAGGTACCTAGTTTTACTAATTTATGTAGTCCAAATCAATCAGTATTACTAAAAAACTGGTGCAAATTCAGCTTTTTCTACAATTTAACTCATTGGGA
Source organism: Galeruca laticollis (assembly GCA_963921935.1). Lineage (NCBI taxonomy): Eukaryota > Metazoa > Arthropoda > Insecta > Coleoptera > Chrysomelidae > Galeruca > Galeruca laticollis. Next base: position 174,890,282 of record OY998178.1, on the reverse strand, counting down.
GCATATCAAAAGCTACCAAGCAAAAACGTAGTAACTAGGTCTAAATGTGCGAGTTATTGTATTTTTTCTTAGCAAATACATAATGAGATACTAAACAAAAATGCATTTTCGACAATAATAATAATTGAAATACTAAAAAATCACTAAAACTCTTTTAATAATATCACAGGGCACTATATTTTGCAATTGCATCAGCAATAGAATAAAAAATAATTATTTAGCAATAAAACACGCTTTAAACTTTGAGGTCGTTTTTCTCAAAATTACGAACTCTTAGGTTACTGCGTTTTTCATTTTGACGGCAGAATTGGTCAAGTTTAATTGACTCTTGCCCTTAAAAGTCTCCTAAGCTATGTGAATAAATAAAAAATATCTACTCTCCTCTGCAGTTGATGTTGACTTCATGAGAGTTTCTGCATATTTACATTAAATATGGCATCTCAGATAACTGTGTATTTTTGTTGGTATTTCCTTCTCTTACAACTGTCGCAGCAGAACATCTCTATTTTTAAGATTATTAGATAAAAAGATGATTTCAACAATGGAATATCAACCTAGGTATGCAGAATATCATGCATAAAACCGTTAATCTTGAAGTATTAAGCGTTTCACACTTCTTATTAGCCAAATAATGACATGGGAGACATCAAACATGTTGAGCAAGGAATATGAATAAAACCTTAGGCTTAAATTAGTTTGAACTCCATTTTCAGATATTTAATACTTTTGTTTAATCTTTGAATTTGATGTTTTAGATACTCAAACGTTTTAGAAAAAGTTTTAGGAGAAGCTCAAGCTCGGCCAATACCACCGTGTCCACATTTGATATATACTCAACCAGTACCATTGAATGTTTCGGCACCTGGCAATCTTTATCAATCTCAAAAATTGCTATCGTTAATAGAAGAAGTTAACGTTGTTCTACCAATAGATAACAATATTAAAGGTAAGAAAACTATTTAAATATATAGTTTGGTGTATTAAAAAGATATTTTTTTTTTTTATTTAAATTAACGTGCATAAGACAGCTATGGCCATTAGCACGAGGTACAATACAGACAAAAATTACATAACATAATGTAAGTCAAAACTGATAGCTTAAAACTAACATGAATATGGGATTACATGATATGATATTTAAATGGAGTTTTTTTTTGATTAAATTCTGTTAATAAGTTGTTCTTCCTCTAGGAACTTGATCACTTTGCGCACTTGATTATCACTATTTAGGATCTCCGAGTAGTTTGTATGTATTCCTAGTTGTAGACGTCTTGGGGCGAAGTATGGACATTCAACGAGGATATGTTTGATGCTGAGTTTTACGGGGCAATACTGACAGTTCGGCTGGGGTGACGATGACATTAGGTAACCATGTGTAAGTCTAGTATGACCTATACGTAATCTTCGTATGACAGCCATATTTTTCCTAGATAGGTCGGGACAGGTAAACTGATTCAATATTGGTTGAATTTCACGCAGTGAACACATAATTTGACTCCAGTGAATTTGCCAGTTGTAACGAATGGTTTTTTTCAGGCTAGCTTTTAAGTCATTACAGACCTGAAGATTAACTGTGGTAGTAGCAGTTGAGGCAGCTTCTTTGGCAAGGCAATCGGCTTTTTCGTTCCCAATAATCCCAACATGAGATGGGACCCATGTTATTGTAACTGTTGTATTTTGTCTTCTTAGTTGTTGACATATGTCGTGTATATCTTGGACAAGGGGGTGGTTAGTAAATGTATTCTTAATGGAATGGATGGAGGATAATGAGTCTGTGCATATGGCTATGTGTGTATTTGCAAGTGGTTGGACATGTTTGAAGGCTTGTAGGATAGCATATAGCTCACCCGTGTGGACGCTACAAATAGAGGGTATTTTGTAGGTTCCAATCGATCCATGTACTGTGGTTATGGAACACCCAACTCCTACTTCTGTCTTGGATGCGTCCGTATATATGACCATGTTATATTTTTTAAGATTTAGCAAATCGAGAAAAGTAGATCGAATAACATCTCTATTGGTTTCATCTTTGTTAAATTTGCAGAGGGAGAGATCGTATTGTGGGAGAAATTTGGTCCATGGGGGAGTGTTGGAGAGTGGGCGGGATCGAGTATGTGTAAGGTTTACGTCTTGAATTAGAGGTTGTATAAATTGAGGAAGAGTACGTATAATAAAGGTATATGGAGGGTTGTCATGAAGTTGGTGTGATGTTAATATAGGATATACTGGATTGGAGGGATTGGAGGAAATTGCGGCAATATAGTTGAGAAGGAGGTGTTGTCGTCTGAGCCAGAGAGGGGGTTCATTTGCTTCACAATAGAGACTTTCAGCTGGGCTTGACCGAAACGCTCCCAGGCATAAGCGGATGGCGGTATTATGTACTGTGTTAAGGGAACGTAAAATAGTTTTTGTTGCAGACATGTAAATGAAACTACCATAATCTATTTTGGAACGAATGAGGGTTCTATATACTTTAAGCAAGGTAGATTCATCTGCGCCCCAATGAAAATGTGAGAGTGTTTTAATAATATTTAGTCGGTTAAGACATATTCCTTTAATTTCCTGAATATGTTGTTTCCAGGATAATTTAGAGTCGAATAACATTCCCAGAATTTTACACTCATCTACAACAGGTAATTGAAAGTTGTTGACTGTGATACTAGGGATATAAGTTTGAGCTCTCCTACTGAATTTAATGACTTTCGATTTGGTATGAGAGAGGGTGAGTCCTAGAGTGGCAATATTGGTTTGTAGGGCATTTACTGCTAGCTGAAGTATTTTGGAAGTAGAGGCATTGGATTTGCCATGACAGTACATTATTAGGTCATCTGCGTATAGAGAGCATTTAACAGGGGAAGGAAGATTGTCGCATAACTTGTTAATGGCGAGGATGAACAAGGATGTACTTAAAACTGAGCCTTGGGGAACTCCATCATGATGGGTATATGAAGAGGAAATGGAGTTATTAACAGAAACCCTAAATGTTCTAGATGTTAAAAAACTTTTTATGAATGCATATATATTACCAGTGAGATTGTATTGTGTGAGCTTTTCGAGAATTGCATTTCTAGAGATGTTATCAAAAGCTCCATCAATGTCGAAGATAGTGGCTGTTACATCTTGTCTGTTATTAATTGCGCTAGAAATGTGGGCTTGTAGTAGTACAAGATTATCTCTGGTTAAGCGCTGACGTTGGAAGCCAGATTGTTCCTTTGGGATGATACTATGTTTTTCAAAAAACCATAAAAGACGCCTATTGATCATCTTTTCCATTAATTTGCACATAGTGCATGTAAGTGAAATCGGTCTGTAAGATTGCGGAAAGGTAGGTGACTGATTTGGTTTAAGTACCGGAATAACTATCGACTTGCGCCATTGCGAAGGGAACTTTTGTGACATCCATATGAAATTGTATACATTCAGAAGCTTAGTGAGGCTATACATGGATAAGTATTTTAGGAAAATATAGGGAATATCATCAGGACCAGCTGCAGAGTTTTTGCATTTGGCTAAGGCAGCTGATAGTTCGCTTATGGTGAAAGGAGAATTAATGTGCTTGACATCTTCGGATAGTAGAATGTTACTAGAAGGAGTTTCATGAGAAGGAGGAATATTGACATTTGTGTGATTTCTGGATTTCGCTTCGAAATGACTTGCAAGAATATTTGAAATATGTTCATGTGATCCAAAACCCGAGCCGTTTGAAATGAGACGGGTAATTTTGTTGTTTGTTTTATGACCTTGGATTTGTCGGATTTTCTTCCATAGTTGACTGGGGTTGGAATTTTCGTTTATGGTTGATACATAATTCTTCCAAGATGATTTCTTACTCTGTTTTACTACGTATTTAGCTTTAGCCTTGAGTCTTTTGTAGATAGTAAGATTGTCTGAACTTTTGTTTTTCGAATATTGGTTTAGAGCTCTTTTGGATTGGCATATTGCGTCATCACAAGAGGAGTTCCACCAAGGAACTGCCCTATGACTGGGCAAAAAAGACATTTTTCCAATGTGGGTCTTTGCAGCCGAGAGAACTGAATCTGATATTGATTTTATCAAGTCATCAACATTGTTGAAAGCGTAAGCATCATGAGTAAGTAAAAGGGTGTCAACTGTCGTGGAATACTCGGACCAGTTGGCTTTTTTAAGGCACCAATAACTTTTTTCGGAAACTGCTGCATTGTGATTGTCTGATATAATTATTGGGTAGTGATTACTATCATAAAGTCCATCAGCTGTATTCCAAGACATAAAAGGGGCTGATTTGGGATCACTTATGCTTAGGTCTATGGCAGAAAAGGTACCGGAGGAAATATTAAAGTGTGTATTACACCCTGTATTGAGTAGGCAAGAATTTGTACAGTTCAATATATTTTCGACTACCTTTCCGCGTCCAAATGTCTTTTGTGAACCCCACATGCTGTTGTGAGCGTTAAAGTCTCCTGTGAGGATAAACGGCTGGGGGAGTTGATATATTAGTTCAAGAAGCTCCTCTTCTTTTAGAGGATGATCTGGAGGAATATAGATGGAGCATATGGTTAGCTTGTTGGGGCAGTATGTCGTTATGGCAACTGCCTCCAGGTTTGTTGTCAGAGGAAGTAGTTCTGAATACATTTCGTTTGAGGCGAATATTGATGAACCCCCACTAGCTCTTTTGCAATTATTTCTAATAGAATGGTACCCTTCAAAAGATTTACTTCATGTGATATTAGTTGTTTTAAAATTGGTCTCCTGTAGACAGAGGAAATCTGGGCGGTAAATTGAGGTTAGATGCTGAATTTGTTCTAGGCGCGGATAATATTCGTCGCAGTTCCATTGTAAAATACTGAATTTTAAAATTTAGAATATTAAAAAAAATGTTGAAAATGTGTTGGATAAAAGAGATATTAAAATAAATCGGAATCTTCCTGATTGGAGTCGTTTGAATTGATGGACGATAAGCTTGCAAGTTCGACAGCATCATTGGGGTTTATTGCGCGTTTCAATTTTTTTTGCAATCTAGTAATTCGATTTTTAAGAGATCTATCAGATAGAATTTGGTATATTTGTGAAAGGTCTTCAATGAGTGATTTAATATTAGTGGTAAAGCTATAGGCTTCTTTTAAAGGATCACTACCGCCAAAAGAATTTTCTAGGAAAGCTATTAACTGTATGGACGATAGAGAGAATTTTTTAGGATCGATATCAATTAATTTTTCTATTTTGGCTTGATTAGAGGGAGTTATCTTCCAAACGTCTTTGTTATCAGTTTTGGATTTTTTCTTAAGAGCTGAAATTGGTGCTACAAAAGCAGCGGTTGAGGGGATGGAGTATTTTCAAGGTCGAGAATTGGAGGAATGGTAGTAATTTGTATAGGAGGTGATTCGATGCTGGTGTCAGTGGAGTGTGTCCTTTTAATGCCAAAGTTGGGTGTTAAGCCATCTGTAATTTGTGGTAGTTCTGGAGTTTTTTTTTGAAATGGAAGAGGTATTATCGGCAGGATGCTCTTCGGATGAGGAATGTTGAGGAGGTGATAAGCCAGAAGATATGTCTTGACTTTCGTGTCTGAAGGGAGAAGGTGTAGGGGGGTTGCAGGATATATCTTGCGGATTTGGGCAGGAATCTGCGGTGTGTCCAGACTGTTTACAGAGGAAGCATTCAAGTTTGTCTGAAGTAATGAAGATTCTATAGTTCGTATTTTCATGTAGGATTACAATTGAAGTTTGTATTTCAAACGGTTCATTTTCAGGTATAACATAAATAGATCGTCGGAAACTGAAAATGTGTGCATATTCATCTTCTGGGGAGCCACATCTGATGAAGGAAATTGGAGAGGCGAGCTGCAGCCCAAGTTCATTTTTAAGTGCCTGTTCGATAAGAGAGTTAGGGATAGAGGGACAAACATTGGAGAGTAGTAATCTTTTAGCCGGTGTGATAAGTCTACGAATTGGTATGATTTGTTGTTTGATGGTAACAGAAGGATGATTTTTTATAAGATTATCTAAAACGGATACAGAAGATAGATATATACATATACGGTGATTGGAAATGCGTGATGCGAAGGTAATCCCTTTCGGTGTTACAATTTCGCCGATTGCCTTAATGTAGTCAAAAAGGACGACGTCTGGGAGAGCGTTCATGACAATAGCTTGATTTCTGCTTGGGAATGATGGAGGTGCTTGTGGTTTCTTTACTGAATTTTTTGTAACTGCTGCGAAGCTAGGTCCAGCTGATTGTGGTTGGTTTATTGTGGTTGACATTTTTGGTTTTAATATTTTGGATACCAAAATATTATGTGAAAAATTGGCCAGATGGACTGGCCTATTATTTAGTCGTTACTATACGGTAGATATAAAGCGACTTACCACTTGTAAAAACAATACACATTAAACTAACGCGTTTTTAATTATGTTTACCAAAAAAATGCAGAAAACGAGACTATATGTGTTTACTCGTTGAAAGCTTAATTCGGAATGAAAAAGATATTTAATAGTTGAATCATGAAGCATATCTCATTTAATGAAGTTATTGTTTCCTTATTTTGTCGGTTATGGATTTTAGTTTTTATTGTAAAATATAATGGATGTCTTACAAACAAATTAAAGACTAAAACTGCATCCTGACCCATCTTATTTCTGATTATGTGAGATTAAATCATTATGTACAGAATTTGTATAATTGCTGATATTAGTTCTGATTGTATAACTTGACGAATATTTATTAAATGTAAATTGCTAACTACTTGGGATGCCCCTTTTTATCTCAAAATGTCATTAGCAGTGTTTTAATGGAAGATTTCAGGTATTATATTTGATTGTAAAACGTGATGAATCTTAATCTTGAGTTAAGTTAAAATGACAATAGTAGCATAGTTTGTATAATTACATATGTTAGTTTCAATCAAACTTTCAAAATTTTCATAAATCGAAATACACACAGCCATAATATCTAGGGATATTGCCTTATATTGTAAAATGTTCTCCAAATAATTTTTTGTATCGTTTTATTGTAATTAGTATGATATACAATTACTGTTAATAATCTAGTTTAGTAAGTACACTGTTTAAAAATTACATTATACTAATTTTATTTACATAAAAGAGAAATACATAATATTCTGCAATTAACAAGAATAATAGCATTACAGGCGTTCGCGACAACTAAAAATAGAGATTGCGGATTATTCCTAGGTTTTTCCATATGTAGTACTTCTCGCTGCAGCATATGCCCTATATATTCTGTGTGATTGCGATACAGGGACTGCACTGGCCATAGGAAAACATCAATACCATGCTCATTTAAGAAGTCCATTGCGACTCTGAAAGTATTCGGATGAGTATTATCGTGTATAAACAGAAAAACAGGACCTACAGCTGCTGCATATGGAATGAGGATTGGTTATAGGATGGTATCACGGTACGACATACTCGTCATGAAACGGTGCAGTAAAATGAGATTGGGTCTTCCGCTAACACTAGTTCCTCCATAAACCTTGTTAAGAATGGACTTCTTGGGCAAATGCTAAACAGTTTATACGGCCTGGTTCTCTCCAAATACGTACTTGTCTCGAGTCTGGATAAATTCCAAATCGAGATTCATCATCGAATAGCACGTTATCCCAATTGGCGTTTGTCCATAAAATGTGTTCTTGTGCTCACACTAAGCGAGCTTCTCGATTTCTTCGCGCTAGTGGAGGAACTCTTAAAGAGCGTCTGACATGTAGGTTGTTCTCATGCAAACGACGACTCATTGGTGAACCTCTAATTTGATTTCCTCTAGCTATTATTTAATTTTGTTTAAAGGCCTGACGTTTTCGATGAAATAATGCATTATTTTAAATTTTGACTGGACTCACCATAAAATTTGGAATTTGGACCGGAACACAGCTTGTATAACTCGTACTTATTCTAAATATAATTTAGAATTCAGGGTCTTCCACTGGATTTTAATGAAGCACACACGCACTGAATTTAGAATTAGTTGCCGAATACAAGTTTCTACTATTATTTACAATATTCAAATTTTAATAAACTAATTTACAATCTTTGGAGACTTCTTAAAAGATATTTTCTCCGTTCGAATATACAAATTCAACTGATAAATAAAATAACCACACTACACTGTGGTTACAAACTTTCTACTTTAAAAAAACTAAACTTGTTATTACCCTGCTAAAGGTAGATTTGGATTCTTTTATTCAACAGTAAAATGCCTACAGTCACATCTGTTTTTAATTTTAAATATATTTTCCAATTGTGACATGTAAATGTCATTAGAAATTAAATAGTGTCAAATCTTATATACTGGGTTGTTCGAAAGTATTGTATATGAAAATATAAAAATGAAATTCTTTAAAATTCGATATAGAGGAACTGTATTTATATATACATATATATATATATATATATATATATATATATATATATATATATATATATACACCCACGTTCGGGTGACAATTATTGTATATCTCGACTATGTTTTTAATTATAATATATTATATTCTATATTGTTTTATCGTTGAATTTATTTGTAGCTGTAACTACACTAATATGAAAACACCTTTAGCTAAATATAACCTATAAAATTTTTAATGACAGCAGTTGTCAAATTAATATGTCCGGCTAAATAAATATTAAATTTTATATCCTGAAAGATAAATTAATACACAATATCAATCAACTCACTCTTTTCTCAGGGAGGTATCAAAGATTTCAAAGAATAATTCAAAATTAATAAATTTCCAAATAATTTTCCAAATCACGTATTATACTATTCAAATCGAAAGTAACTGTTTGCCCAATACACTATAAGACAATTAAATTATCTTATGACACATATGAAATTACTGTCAGAAATTAAACCAAACTTCTTATACTAAATTTTCTATAGGATGAAATTATCAAATGTAATGAGAATGATTATGAAAAGAGAGCCAAAAGGTGATTAGAATTCAAATTTATATATTATATTATCAAATAAACACTTACAAAAATTAAAACTTTTCAAAAATATCACAAATGAATACGCAAAAATAGAATTTTCTATCAAAACCTTAATATTATAAACAATCTAAAATTAGAAATTCTTATCTAAATACTTTAACTAAAAGTCCAAAATGACTTATATGTCAATGTAACATTCCCCAATTTCCTTGTAAATTGTCTTTCTCAAAATTTGTCTTGAGTTTACGTAGAATGGTATATCAATAATGTTACTATAATTTGATCAAATATTTAATTCATTAGATGCATCTACTTTCGAAATATTTTTTACTAAAGGCCTATTAATTCTCGAGAAATAATATATAATATGGACTGGACTCACCAAAACTGGATACAGATGGACTTGTTTGTATTCTAAAAACGTTTTAGAATATCTGGAACAATTTTCTAAATGACTTATTTAGAAACTGGAACAACACTCGCACTTTACCGCTGTAATTCTCTGCGAATAATACACGCACTGGCTTTCAAAGGCAAATTGTGTTAATTTGATAATAATGCTACAAATTATTCTGATATTCTCAAATAATTTTGAGACAACTCTTATTCCGATGTTGTCTCTCGATATATTAAAATTCAACTCTATTTAAAAAATTCTGAGACAACTCTTATTTCGGTGTTGTCTCTCGCGATGTTATGAATCAACTAACTAAACTGTTTCCATAAATAACTCTCTTCTCCTTTGGTTACCAAGAATTCTTTTTTTTTTAAAAATACAAATTTACGTTTTTATATACCAAGAGAGATTTTCATTATTTTTTATAAGTGCCATTTAGCTAATAGAGACATCTGTATTCTGGTTTTTCAAATCGTTTTAAAATCTATCTGTCATTAAGTCTATTCTGCAGTAATGTCATATGAAATAGAAATGTCAAATTTTATTGGTATATTGAACCTTTCAAATTATTGATAATACAGTGTGTATCACTAGTATTACATCTAAATATGCATATTTTCTTTATTTCAATGTTTTCTTTAGAATTTATGTATTAATACATATATATATATATATATATATATATATATATATATAAAATATAATAAACAACGAATAGATCAGTGGGTATTGCACGCAAATAGAAGAAGGGGCTACTGAAAAGAGTGGTAACCGCAGACATGCATGTTTCTAGCTCATTAGCCGTCATCGGTACGGTACAACCAAGAAAAGATGTGAAACATGAGAGCAAAGGTGTTGAATGAAACATGAGAAAATATAATGGAATTCGTACATCTTGTTGTTATTTATATAAATATATATATATATATATATATATATATATATATATATATATATATATATATATATACAATTAATCCGTGATCAATACTAACAAAGCAATTGCTTATAAGACATCACATACAAAAAATAAACTGATAAAGAACAATAGCAGAAAAAAGTGAAAAAAATATACACTATATAGTGGCGTATTTTTATTTCTCTTATGAGGTACAATAATTGATTTTTTTACATTTTCTCCTACTTTAGCTATCCCTAGTATTTGCTGTTGTGTATATGTGCCAAAACACGCATATTTAATTTCCCTTTAATTCTAAATGTACTTATATCTTTTTGTTAACGAATATTCCAGGAAACATTCCAACAATTAAAATCAGATTAAATTATTTTTCAGACGCTTCTGGTTTGGATAGCAAAGGAGAATTCATAGAATGGAGTTGGCGCAACAAACCGTCGAATGTATCAAACAAAAACGAAAGTTTCGATCTAACTCTTACATTTCTTGTATTTTTATCTGCTATTGTTATATACTACAGCGTAAAATGGTACAAACCAAAACCAAAGAAACGAAAATTGTGCAAAAGATTGTTATCTATCGTTAATTGTAGGCGCACTTCAACCGTTTGAGATTTTACTTATTTAACTAACATTTAGTTACATTTTTTAGGAGTTAAAAGTTAAAGTTCGAAATATTTCACAAATGCGTAATTTTTTCGTCAGCTTGTGGAAATATGCTTCTATTCAATATTTTATGTGTTACAATCAATCGAATTTGCCCTCTGGTGTCATAAGGGAATCAGATGATTATCAATTAGAGTTAATAAAATCGTCAAACATTAAATATATTATGAAATAAGATTGTTTAAAGTGATCAAGATTTTTTTCACTTTTTATGGTTAGGAAAATTGCAAAGCAAACGACATTAAAGAAGAGTATTCTTAAAGAACAAATGTTTGTGAAATATTTCCACTTAACATGTTTTTCCAATAACGAGAATGGCTTTTAATATTAAGAAATCTGGTGATCAAGTGTACATAGTTTTATTTTATTTTTAGTTTAATTTTGTTGTACATCTAAAATAAAAACAAAATACTGAAATTGGAATTTTATTTTATTTGGATTGGACTCTTTATCGTAGATGAAAGCAAGTATATTGCATAAAAAATCAATTGCACTCGGGATACATTTTATTTATTTGAATATATAAGTTTTGTGCGACTATTTTCCAGAAAAAAAATTAAATTCGGAATAGGTGACCTCGTAAATTCTGTTACTAATACTAGGAATACAAACTAATCGGAAAACTTGTTTTTTTTTTGGATAAAAGACTAACGTTGGGCCAATTAAGGCTTTTGGATGCAAGAAATTAACTGGCAAACCCACTACTTGACACTATACTTCTTTCTTCTGGAAGTCACTATTACCAAAAAACATACACACAAGACTAACATGTCAAGTCTATATTTCATATCAATACCCACGTAGGTTCTCTCTTTGAGTGAAATATTTGGGAACGTCTAGAGTGAGGTCAGTTCCGAGGTCCGGGCGTAGAAGGGTGATACAATATATTAAATTGACATAAGTTATCAATTTTCAAACTGTTTGAAATATATTCTAAGAAAATATACAGCAGCAGAACAGTTGTCACACAAACCAATCCTATGAATGGTCTATGTCTATTTGATTCATACGAAGCTAGTTTAATGGACTTGTAGTATTTTACTTCTGTTCCTGATATATTTACATGGTTATTTTTTTTTAAATTTCGAATTGAATTTGATTCTGGAACATTTACTTCTATGGGATAGCCTTTCTCAACTTTAGCTAGCTTGTTAGCAATTTCATTTCCTGCAATACCTATAAAATGACCTTTCCTCCACGAGTAATATATACTTAGTGGCAAAGAAATCTGAACATCCAGTAAATATTATTTAATTTATTTCACGTAAGTATATGCTTATCAATTATAATTTGAGCGAATTGTTGATCTTCGTGAAGCTGGACTGTCGTTCCAAGAAATTGCTGGTAGAATAAACAGGAGTGTGGACACTGTTGTCATATGTTATCAGGAATGGCACGAAGAAGGCCGAACAAGAAGAGCTATAAGCACAGGACGAGTGAGGACAACAGAGGGCTAAGGTCGACGCCTAATATTATTAGCTCTAATCTAAGAGATCATTCTCATCGACAAGGGCAATAGCAACTCAAGGATTTGCAAAACATAAAGGGGCCCTTGAAATGCGAAGATTTGTTGAGCGGCATGTAAATTAGAGTTATGATGGGTGCCATTGCTTATGGCTCAAGACCACCTTTATGCTAGATTACCTGGGAGAACAATTAGTGGTCGCCGTCGACTAGTTTCGAGTCGAACAAGGGGTGAATTCTTCAAAATGTAATTATATAATCTACACAAAATCGGTAGAAATTATCCAAGGACTGTTGCTGTATTCCAAGACACCTAACTGTAATATCTAATCCAATTCAGCATCAGTGTGTCTCTGAAACCACTAGTAATAGTTTTCGTAGTTGCCCTAACTTTTTCCTCAATTTAACTTCCAAAACGGAGGATTCAGCCATTTTGAATAAAATCAACAGCATCAAGGCATACGCCATAGAGTTTAATATTGAACAAAAATTATCTCTGACGAAGTTAATATAACTTATAAGATATCAGAGTGGACTTTTGAACCACAATGTGTCCCATATTGTTGTCAATGATCTGTGTATATTGAATATTGTACAGGTTACAGAGATTTCCAAACTGGGTGCAACAAGTTCCTACAATTTTATAAAAAGGGTAATTTTCCTGTTGATATATAATCAGTTATAGCTGGGAAGAAAGGTTGAGTCACCTTTTCATCATACCAAACCGGCAATGTTATTAGTCGTTAAGGTCTGAAAAACATAATATTTTTATTTGGTCAGTTTTACAAAATTTCTGGCACATATTTAGTTTGGCCAAGAGAAATTTTGAGTGGAGTAAATCGATATGCACTGAATTTGGAACTTCGGGAAATATACTACTGTATCAATTATATTTTTTTTTCTGGTGAATTTTGTAAAAAATATCAAACAAATTTTAAAAATAAATCAAAATTTTTACTTATATGAATATATTCTAATGTGTGAAGGTACTATAGGTAAAGGAGAGATGTCAAAGTCACAAAAAGAAATGGAAGCAGCAATTAGTTCTTGGTTGTAAAGGGCCAGTAAAGAAGAAAAAAAATGGGTGATGCAGCCAACGGAGAATGAACTCCACAGGATAAATACAATCAAATGCCAAGAGAAGTTTTATTGAGTTTTTAGTTTTATTTCCACATCATTTGTTAATAAAAGCATTAAATCTACAGGTTTTTGACTCAATTTTTAAAATAATTCACCTACAGTTTGTGCGCGAGAAGGTAGTATAAATAACAATACTTTTCTGTATGAGCTGTAGGGACCTCAATGGTTATGGCAACTTGGAGTTGGTTAGGAAAAGGTCCAAATATCTGTTGCCGACGTTTCGACTTTTATAAAGTCATCCTCGGGACAATGAACAGTAGAAAATGTATGTTAGAAATAATATTCACAAGTATTTTAATTTCTCTTGTATCTAATGTAAATGAAACATTTAAATTATAAAAGCAAGAGGAATTCAAGTATATGTAAATTTTCCTTGTAACATCCTAAAAGTCAAGATGTTGGCATCAGATTATTTTCACCTATTCCTAACCAATTCCAAAATACAACAATTATTTTACTTCTGGGGATGTCCAATTTTCGCGCTTTCGTATGTCCCCAGTACGTCCGTTTTGACTCCTGGAGTACCTAAACTGGACGTTTTGGTTACATACTCAAAACGTACTGTTTAGGTACTCGTGGACTCAAAACGGACGTACTGGGGACATACGAATGAGCGGCAATTGGACGTCCCTTAAAACGTACCTAGAACGTCGACCGTACCCGATCTGGGCGTCCCCAGTACATACGGTACGTTTTGATCGGACTTCCTCCGTACGATTTGGGGACATACTTATGCTATATGGGATCCGACACACTTGACGTTACAATACACCGACTTAATCACATTACCAGGATTGTTCACGAATTAATTCCCTAACAATTTATTTAGCCTGTAATAGGCAATGAAAAGGTCTTCCGGTATATTAAACGAATTTTGTGAATCGCGTAATATTTTTCTTTCTATATGCATGTCATTCCTAAAAAATAATTTTTTTATAACCTAAAATTTGGCTTATTTTTTGTTTGAATTTTGTTACTGGACACTTTCCGTCCGTAATCTGCCTCATGTATGTAAACCGTATGCCAAAAATGGGATGATATTGTTCATTTTGACTTATTTCTTCAAAATTCACATTTCAACTTATCACTGGCACTGGCGAAACACTCCTAACGTCGACTATTTTGGTCGGCGTTATTTTAACAGGAGAAAATGTTATTATACATCAATGTAAGTTACATCAAAAGCATACAGAATAGCAACAAGAAACTAAAAATCACAAATAACGTTAGAAACAATTTTTGGGGCTTTATGGTGCACACCCAAGCGTTCTATTTAAATTGGTCGTGTTACTATCGAGTATTCAGCCTGAGCAGTATTGGCTGCTCGAGCCTGCAAATCGAACGCCTCATAATATTTGAAATTTCATATCTTCTCCTTTTTTCTATTCATATTTTTGACACACGAAAAATTTATTGTTGACGTTCTTCGTTAAACATAAACACAATGCAATATCTACTGAGACGTGACGTAACATGCATTTACGCGCATAATTCAAAGTAGATAGAATAATATGCAATACTTTTCGTTAAAAATTACTTAATTTCGTAAATAACAGATGTGTACCTACACTGTAGAAGGGGATTTCAAATTTAGTCACATTGCCTATTATCTAACAATATTAATGTATCAAAAATCTTATTCACTACTATTTGAAAAAGAAAATGACAAATGCACGCAAATCACTGAACAATTCTTGTCTGTTTCTAATATTAAATTTCAGTTTAACTTTAACAAAACTGGGAAATTGTTTACAAATTACGCCCAATAAAAACAACCACCTCTAAACTGAACACAAATCACAGATTTACTACAAAACCACTTAAATCTAGTGTCAGCAATATCTAAATAAGGAAAGTTATTTCCAGGTTACGCCCAATTAACACAATTCCCTTCAACATTGAAAGCAAACCTCCAATTTACTAAAAAAACCACTTAAATCCGGTGCATTCAATAATCTAACAAAAAAGTAAAAATAAACTGAATTGTCTTAAAATCAAAGTTACAAAAATAATTCAAATTTTCAAAGTCCAATCCAAAATTTCGGGAAATAAAATGCAGGGAAAATTCCCTTTTTATGTGACCCTACTTTGGGCGCCAAAAATATATACCGAGACGACACCAATAACAATACTCTAGTGTCCGTTAAGATGCTAGACTGCCTCGAAAGACAATCAGTGCTCGCTGTCGACTACCTTCGAGTCGAAGAAGGGGTGGATGTGGATTCTTCAAAATGTAATTATGTTTTCAATAAAAGGGCGCCAGAGAAGTTTTGGCAGGCACCCAAGACTCCTTCAAATTAACGCCCAACTCCTCACGGAGGGTTAATACATTATTTCCCACACTTGAGTAGGTTAGCAGGTAATATTTAGAATGAAACTAGCACATATCACCTGATTGAAATTTAATGGTGGACCTTGAATCTCTTTTCAGTATGAAAATTACGAGTTTCAAAATGACTACACAATCAAACTAACATCTGGACCTAGCTGAAGGCTAAAGATCCAGTAACATGAGGATGAAGGCCAGAAATTTATTTTAATAGTCAAAAATGATTGTACAATCTTACTGGATGAACTTAACAAGAAACATAAATATAAGAAGAACGTAAGTATAAAGAACAAATATAAATGAGTCTGAAGGCCAAAAATTTATATTAATATTGCGAAGTGATTGACTATCCAAATTATAACTAAGAACAGAAAAGTCAATAATCAGACATAAAGTTTGTGTGCAACTGTTCCAGGAAGTTCACAAATATAAGGTAAGTATCTATAGTTTATTTACGATAAAAAGACTATGATGTCATTTTTAGTTACTTTCCTGCTTATCAGAATAAATATTAATTTACCAACTGTGATTTTATGAATTTATCCTCAACTGCCAGGGCAATTTATAGCTAACGGGTTGGCAAAACCTCAAGACGTTGTCAAATCAACTGGTAAAATCCCCCAGTTTGTTTTAACGTTTATACGTTTATTGACATTCGATCATCGTCTAATATTTACAAGTTTTTTTGGTGCTTTTAAATTCATAGCTTCTTTAAGATTAAAAAACAGTTATTTTCATAACTAATTATGTAGGTAAATCTGCAGTGTGTGGTTAATAAAATGCCGAAGCAGCTGAACAGAAATTGTCAAGAGATGGTAACATCTTTGGTGAGCTATTTTGAACGAGAATGCCGAAATGGGGGCCTGCTTCTCCCGCTTACTGCTGTAAGAGACGTAAGTAATAGTATTCGCTATTTGTATTCATCATTATTAATATTATTGTAACATATTTAAATGTAAATGATTAAGTGTCTTTAATGTTAGGTTAGGTTAATTAAACTTGATAATATATTATTCTTTCATAAATTGAAGTAATTATATTGTAGAAAGTTGCAGAAGCTTTACAACTTAGCGATACCACTGTTAACCGTATTGCCGCCAAGCATAATAGAGGTGAACAGCCTAAAAGCCCACCTAAAAAGAGACAGCGCATAAAACCTACTGTTGAAATTCATAACTTTGATCAAAATACTTTCCGAAATGTTATATACGAAATGTATGGAAACAGTGAGTATATTGAATTTACGGTTTTATTTTATTCACAATTAACCAACACAATCTTTTTTCAGAGGAACACATAACCTTGAAAACTGACGTCACGCAGAGAGTACAATTTAAAACCGTGAGCGCGGGCTAATGCATTTTTGATGTAATAGAACTTGCGTATGATGCGATGCTAATAAATTTTGAAGGAAAATGAGGATGTTTCAGGTTGAATGAGATATTATTAGTATTATAACGGCAAAGAGAATTCATGTAAAAGTGTTATATGGAATCGGAGAGCCTACTAGAGCAAAACAATAATTCTAAGATCTGATTGAAATCTGTTTCCTCACTTCGTGAAGTAAATAATTACTGTACTGATCCAAAAAAAACATATTATTATACTTTTTGGGTTTTTTGGCATGCTTTTATAAACATTTAAATTTGTGAATAAATATAAGGAATAAAACAATTAGCAAGTTTTAATACTTAATCGGTTGTTAATTGCAAAATAAGTATACTACAGAACAACAATAAAGTACAACTCAGGTACTGTGGAGCATTCTTCAAACTAATAATAATAATGAAATTGTTATTGGTAATAACAAAATATCAAATTAAATTTAAAAATATTATTTGTTAACTTGGATTTAAGAAAAGATTTATTTATTACGGGAAAACCCCTCTAACTGTTATAATACAACAATAAATGATACAATAAGGACAGGTATAAAGACTGATACAGTATAACCAATTAATTTGAAATACATAACACTTTCCATGTAGCTACAGGTAATAAACAATACTTATATAAATTAAAAAAAATTAGGAACACAACATAACTCAACAAATCACAGCCTTAAGCAATATTTGAACTGGCCTAAAGACGCATTGAAATTATCAAAATTAAAGCAATTCAAAAAGCACAGATATCTATTTATATGACTCTTAGCACCATATGTTGTTCTATGAAAGGTAACTTGATGGCGAAGACCCTGACAAGGAATGCTAATCCCCATGTGACTCAAAAGATCCGCACAATCAACCTGCCCGATTAGGAGTTCAAATATAAATATATCCCCCAACATATCTCTACGATTACCAAGAGGAGCTAGTGGCATTTTTTTCAATTCCAGCATAATTATATGGTCTAATTTTCTATGGTATTAAATTTATCTTCGCGTTTAGACAAGCGGATCCACTCCCGTATCATTTTTTTGTCTTTTGGAAAGGTAAAAAAGCTGACATCGTGTGCAAAGCCTTTCACGTGATTGTCTGAATCACAACCATACACTACACATCTCATTTTGACTGATTTTTGCTAATTTTGAACAATAAAAATGTAAAATTAACCGACATAAACATATCCAATAATGTAACTGCAAACTAATTCAAGGCATTCACTCTCGGCGTGACGTCAGAGCCAGCATGCGCGAAATCATACGTTCTATTTTATTGTATCATGGCGTGAACTCTTTAATGGTTGTTTAACATCACTCTGGAAGATAGTGAAAAATATTGGATTCATGTACCAAAAATATGATCCTCGTCTTGGTTTATTGGAGTTGCCACATATTGCATTAAAACGTGTACATTTTCCACATGAATATGGCAAGATAAAAAGGGAAGGTTTATATCAATTTGTATTTTTGGATGAGACCTGGATATTTAAAGACGGTACTGTTGGACGTTCTTGGCAAGATTGTAATGATAGAAGCATGAAAAAAATCAAAATTGGTGGTCCAAGGTAATTGAATAATAAAATTTAGCAATTAATTTATGATGTACTAACATTCCTACCATTTTAAGACCTTTTCAAATATTTTGTTACGAACTCGCACACCGAAGCAGATACTAAGTACGGTCCTGTAACCTTATGTTAACGGAGTTAAGTCAGTCAGTAAAGTCCTCTCCAAACCAGAACGAAACTACTGCGTCACAAGAAGAGAACTTTTGGCAGTAGTGAAGTCCGTGGAACACTTTTACCAGTATCTCTATGGTAGGAAGTTTTTAATCCGGACTGATCATGCAGCACTTAAGTGGTTGATGCAGTTCAAGAATCCCGAGGGCCAGATCGCTAGATGGATTGAACGACTTCAAGAATACGATTTCAACATCGAACATCGAGCTGGTGTGAGTCACCGAAATGCCGACTCCCTGTCCAGACGGCCGTGCTCAACAGACTGCTCCCACTGCAACAAGGTGGAATGTACGGAAGCTGCAGTTTCAAGAACTACTGTAGTCAACGAGGAATGGTCACCCACCAGGATCAGAGAAGATCAGGAGAATGATCCTCACCTGAAGATGATCCGGCAATGGAAGAAAGAAAACCGGCGACCTACCTGGCAAGAAGTGTCAAGATTTTCACCGAAACTCAAGGCGTATTGGGCTCAGTGGGACTCCCTTGTCCTGGAAGAAGGGCTGTTGAAAAGAGTCCTTGAAAACGATGATGGTTCTGAGATGAGGAGACAGCTAGTTATCCCGAGAACAAGAGTAGCTGAGGTACTGAAGAAGTTACACGACAGTCCATCGGGAGGTCATCTGGGAGTGAAGAAAACCCTTCAGCGAGTTCGTGAAAGGTTTTATTGGATGAACAGCTCCGACGATGTGAAGGACTGGTGTAAGAAATGTACGACTTGTGCTACGAGTAATGGACCACATCGCAAGAGAAAGGCGCCCATGAAACAGTACAATGTTCGAAGCCCTTTCGAAAGGATTGCTTTAGATATCGCTGGACCATTTCCGACGACAGAAAATGGTAGCATGTACATACTGGTTGTAATGGATTATTTTACAAAGTGGGTGGAAACTTACGCTATCCCGAACCAAGAGGTCACAACTGTCGCGGATGTATTGTTGAAAGAATTCATCAGCAGATATGGAGTGCCCATGGAAGTCCACAGTGACCAGGGAAGAAATTTCGAAAGCCATCTATTTCAGGAGATTTGCGACAAGCTGGGAATGAAGAAGACCGGAACAACAGCATTATATCCACAGTCAGATGGAATGGTCGAGAGAATGAACAGGACTATTGGAAAATACCTGTCCAAAGTAGTATCCAGCCATCAGAGAGATTGGGACCAGTATCTCTCCCTATTCGCATTGGCTTATCGATCTGCCGTTAATGAGTCCACGGGTGAAACACCTGCGAAAATCCTGTTTGGACGTGAAATGAGGCTTCCTTGTGACCTGGAATTTGGCTGTCGGCCTGGAGAAGATATAGCAGGCGAAGACTACGTGATCCAATTGAGAAGAAGGCTGGACGATATTCATGAACTAGTTCGAACAAATCTTCAAGTTGCCAGCGACAGAATGAAAAGTCGGTACGACACGCAGGCCACAGAAGGCGGTTTTGAAGAAGAGGACAAAGTATGGTTACACAACCCGGCGAGGAGAAGAGGATTTTCTCCAAAATTACAAAAATCCTGGGAAGGTGATCAAGAAAAGGATCAATGATGTTTTATATCGCATAAGCAAGATCCCCAACGGAAAACCAAAAGTAGTTCACCGAAACCGACTAGCGCCATTCGAAGGAGACCATGACATAGAGGAAGGAGCAAACCTTATTCGATATGTGTCTGACCCCACCTTCGATAAATTAATGGGCGCGTATGGAGGTACCGGGAAAGCTAGATATGGAGTCACTTCGGAACAACAACAAGATTTGTTCACTCTCCCAGAAGATTAATCACTGGCATACAACATCCCCACCCGTATCAAGAACGCACGAGGGTTGGCAACCGTCTTTCGAAAGAAGTTCGGCAATTAGAAAAACTTGAAGACCAGATTCCAGCCCCTGCAAGACACTGAAACTGGAACATAATTCGCGGTACGTCTTCTACGTGGTAACTAAAAATGAATCCCAAGATCGATCTACCTACCGCGATGTGTGGGAAGCACTTCGAAACCTCCGAGACCATGTGTTGGAATCCAACGTGAAGAAACTGGCTATGCCTAAGATATGGAGTGCCCATGGAAGTCCACAGTGACCAGGGAAGAAATTTCGAAAGCCATCTATTCCAGGAGATTTGCGACAAGCTGGGAATGAAGAAGACCAGAACAACAGCATTACATCCACAGTCAGATGGAATGGTCGAGAGAATGAACAGGACTATTGGAAAATACCTGTCCAAAGTAGTATCTAGCCATCAGAGAAATTGGGACCAGTATCTCTCCCTATTCGCATTGGCTTATCGATCTGCCGTTAATGAGTCCACGGGTGAAACACCTGCGAAAATCCTGTATGGACGTGAAATGAGGCTTCCTTGTGACCTGGAATTTGGCTGTCGGCCTGGAGAAGATATAGCAGGCGAAGACTACGTGATCCAATTGAGAAGAAGGCTGGACGATATTCATGAACTAGTTCGAACAAATCTTCAAGTTGCCAGCGACAGAATGAAAAGTCGGTACGACACGCAGACCACAGAAGGCGGTTTTGAAGAAGGGGACAAAGTATGGTTACACAACCCGGCGAGGAGAAAAGGATTTTCTCCAAAATTACAAAAATCCCAGCCCCTGCAAGACACTGAAACTGGAACATAATTCGCGGTACGTCTTCTACGTGGTAACTAAAAATGAATCCCAAGATCGATCTACCTACCGCGATGTGTGGGAAGCACTTCGAAACCTCCGAGACCATGTGTTGGAATCCAACGTGAAGAAACTGGCTATGCCTAAGATAGCGAGTAACCAGTTGAATTGGCGAATTATCAGGAACATGGTAGAGGTTATCTTTCAAGGTACCGGTGTCCAGATATTAATTTGCAGCTACAACCCCCGTTATCAATATCCGATGAAGACGGTGCCCTGCTATTTCCATAAGATCGGAAAGTGTAGAAATGTGGCTAGTTGCCGATTCAAACATCCAGTCTCGGCTACACAAAAGTTCCAGGAGGAACTTTCATTTAAGGAGGGGGTAATGTTACGAACTCGCACACCGAAGCACTAAGCACTACTAAGTACGGTCCTGTAACCTTACGTTAACGGAGTTAAGAAGATGGCGAGCGCGCCGAATTCTGAGAAGGTCTATTGGGATTTATTGTGACCGTTTTTTTTAAACATGTTCTCGAAAGGCATTTTAAGAAATATCGCGAAAGACATTTGTTCCATCCAGAATTCTCTAGTAAAAAAAAGCTTTAATATAAAAAGGACCGATCAGCGGACCAGGGCAGTTGATAAAGTGATCTTGACAAATAAACAGTAAATAAGTGGATATAAAAGTGTTATAAATTAATAAGTTAGTGTGCATATAAATTAAATTTAAGTGTTTAGTTAAGTACATATAAATTAGTGTTAGTGTTTAAATAAATTAGTGAGTAGCCATACCGTGTGTTTAAAATTTATCCCACCCGTTTATTGTTTAAATAAATAACAAAAACATTACAATTTACTAGTCACACTATTTTATTTAAATATATATATATATATATATATATATATATATATATATATATATATATATAATTATTAATAGTTGTTTTTGAGTTATGCAGTCTATCTAGGAAACTTAGTAGTAATTTGTTATTTCCTTATTGTAGGTATATAGTATTGCATGCTGGTTCCTCTTCTGGATTTATTCCTGGAGCAGTGCTCTGGTTTTTTCTTCCAAAAAACAAGATGGTGATTACCACGGTGATATGAACAGAGAAATTTTTTTCCATTGGTTTGAATACCAGCTTTTAGTGAACTTGGAAGAACCTGCCACAATTGTAATGGATAATGCAAGTTATCACAGTACAGTGATCAATAAAGTACAACAGCTACCAAAAATGCTGATATACAGAACTGGTTGATACAAAATGATATTCCTTTTGAAAATACTTTCCTCAAAACCTAATTATTGAATTTAATACAACGGTAAGTTGATATAAACATTTTTCAATATATAACAGTATATGAAGCTGACATATTATTTGAAAAATATGGTCACAAAGTGCTTCGACTTCCCCCTTACCACTGTATGTTCAACCCAATTGAACATATTTGGGGCATAGTTTAAAATTTTTATAGAGATAATTTGGGAACTTATGGTTCTTCAACAGAACAAGCAATAGGTGTATGGAAAAAGTCTTTAGAAAAAGTGACTCCTGATATTTGGTCAAAGACAGTAGGGCACACTGAAAAAATTATACAAGATGGGTGAGATAGAGAACTAGTATTTGATAGACAGGATGTGCCTCCACTTATTATTAATTTTGACAGTGACGATGAAGATAGAGATGATTTTGTAGTGAAGTAGTGGGAATCTTGTGTTTTATTTTTTGTATATTTTTATCCAATTTGCTTGATTTCCACCTTTTCAAAATCACTAATAACTATGATTAAATTGATTAGTTACAGTTATTTTATAATACACAGTATCTCTACATAAATAATACTGATAAAATGGGAGATTTTTTATTTTTATATCATGTAACAAAATTGTATTTTGTGTATCTATATTTTTCATTTCCATTCTATTTTTATTATAATAAATATAATAGATATCGCACAAAGAAACAATATTTAAATTTGCATGAAGATGATTACAGCTTGTATTGATTCCTTTTAGCGTAAACCCTTGCAGTGCTCTAGAAGATGGTTCTATAGAGCAAATAATAGGGTATAAGGACATACAGTTCGTCATTTAACCTTCTTCTATGTAAAATAATTAAATGTTAATTCGAATATAGAATGATTGGTTACTGTTTCTTGTATCTTATCCATAGTTTTTCATGAATAAATGTTTATATTAAATTAATCAAGCCAATCATACGAGCCTTTTATTTTTAAACAAATATTTTTGACTTACGCCCTACGAGGCACGGAACAATGAAAAAGAAGAACTGTCAATATAACATCAGACTGACTTTTCTAGTTTTCGTCAAGTAAAGGAAAAAACTACAGCTTGGCGACATCACAATATTTTGTTTTGCAACGTCATCGTATTTTTAACGTAAATAAACTATAATATTCAAAACATTGATTCTTAAAATTATATGGCTCACGAAGGACTCAATCGCAAATATATCAGAATATAATACAAAAACAATATAATAAATGTGTAAAAGGTTTAGTGGAAGCGGATAAAAAATAACCACTAGTTTGACTCCTTTATTTTTTTGCCAACGTTTAGGTGCAATTCGTCACCTTCTTCAGGGCTACAAAAAACAATACCGAACAATAAAAACGTAGTCTTACAATAAATTGGATTGCACAGCTAACAATTAAAACAAAGACAAATTGAACCAAAGTGTAACAATAATTGAGGAAAAACTCACCTAAAAATACGAACCAAACCAGGTCACAAGGGTTTAAAAATATATACAATACATTTGTAAAATGTAGATGTAGAAGTAAAAAACAATAAACAATAAAAAAACACACACACAGCTAATGGATTCAACAGCGAACTAAGGATATAATTAATATATCAGAAAAATAGCCAACGACATTCTGAACAATCCCAAAAATTGATGATTATATATAAAAACAGTAATAATTTTCTAAAAAATAAAAATATTTTTGTAACTGAATCTGATAAAGGTATCGTTACGATTGTTATGTACAAAGAAGATTATTCTATGAAAATGAAGGAACTACTTGATGACCCACACACTTACTCAAAATTAACTGGAGATCCTAGTATCTCTTACCAAACAAAGAGCAACTCCCCAATTACTTTTCTTAATTCTGAAGAGTATATAAACGACGGAAAATTGAATCAACATGCTGTTCCACCTAGAATTTATGGCCTAGTAAAGGTACACAAAAATAATAAATTAAGGCCTATGGTATCTTGCATACAATCTCCTTCATATAAAATTGCGTAATTTGTGGCTGAATTATTGGAACCAATTGCTTCTGCCTTTAAATTTTCAATAAATAACTCATTTGAATTGATCAATCATCTTGAACCTTTAGTTTTGCCAGAAGATTAAGTGTAGACAAGTTTTGATGTTGTATCTTTGTTCACTAATGTTACTCACGACCCAGTAGTGAAGTATATTAGGAGAACTTGGGAAAATTCCGTTATCGTTCCAGACACCATTTCACCAAGTGGTTTTAAAATTAATAACATTTTTGTTTGACAGCAGTTATTTTCAAGTTGACGGTAAACATTATAAACAAATTAGTGGAACTGCAATGAGTAATCCAGCGAGCCCAATTTTTGGCCAATATAGTTGTGGAGAATGTTTTGAGTGGAATATAGTGTCTAGCTTGCCTTAAAAATAGATTACGCTTTTATAATTATTTTAGACCTATTATTAATAAAATTATACAGAACACTGATAACAATAGAATCCACAAATCACCCACCTTTAGTGAAATAGAATCCGAAATAATTCTCAAGGCAATCGAATAAGTTACTATAAAATTCCGTTTCCCAATGCACTGTCTCAGAAAATCAAACACATTTTATCTAACGATACAAATCGGATAGTTTTTTAGTATACAAAAAAGTTCAGCGATTTTTATAGTGTGATGAAGGATGAGTAAGACAAATTATATACTTCGAATTTAGTTTACAAAATTCCCTGCGAGGATTGTTCTGCTTTATATGTTGGCCAAACTAAACGGCTCCTACGCGGTAGAGTTCGAGAATACAAAAATTGCAGATTCACCATTTTGAAAGGAACCATGACTTCGAATTTGAAAACGAGAGTATCATTGATTTTTTGGAGAATTATAAGAAGAGACTAATTAGTGAGATGGTTATGACCCAAAAAAGCAAAAAATCTATTAACAAGAAAACAGATACTGATAAATTAAGTCGTATATAACCTATCAATAACTTTATTCGTTGATTTATCGACACAATCTCACCTCAAAATCGGATATTCGGTTTTCTGATATATTAATTATATCCTTAGTTCTTTAATTCCTATTGAATCCATTAGCTGTGTGTGTTGTTTTTGACTGTTTATTGTTTTTTACTTCTACATCAGTGTTTTACAAATGTATTATATATATTTTTAGACCCTTGTGACCTGTTTTGGTTCGTATTTTTAGGTGAGTTTTTCCTTAATTATTGTTACAATTTGTCTTTGTATTGCATTTTCATTGTTAGCTGTATGTTCCTATTTATTGTAAAACTATATTTTTATTGTTCGGTATTGTTTTTTGTAGCCCTGAAGAAGGTAACGAATTGCACCGAAACGTTGGCAAAAAATAAAAGAGTCAAACTAGTAGTTATTTTTTATCCGCTTCCACTAAACCTTTTACAAATTTTCATTCGGATAAGAAGCATCATTAAATAGAATATACATATAACAATAAGTATGAATATGGCGTGTCGCCAAGGTACGTACCGTGATTTTACGAATATACTCTAAAATATATATTTCAATATATGTCAACCAACAATACTGTATATATCTAAGTTTATTATTATAAATCTTAAGTGTAAAATAATTACTAAAATATTTTTTAAAAGAAAAGAAAGAGTTATATATCTTATGCGAAAACAAGTTAATGAAATATTTTATTTCACCAAAAGAAAAATAAGGAATTTACGAGTTAAAAATTAAGTAGCAAAAAAGGAGAATGTAAAAAAGTAGTCGAATTCTCACGATATCAAGACCACTCCAATCCTGGATTAGGTTCGGTGGAATTGAAAAAGGTGAAAAAAATTAAGCCTTTACGTAAGCTTCCAATAAATTTTAGGCTTCGAGGCTCAGCAACCAACAGCCAACCAGAAAAATACCCGCCCCCCCATTTTTTCGAGTTCCTACGGCGAAATTCCCGACGAGACGAAGTAAAAAAAATCTTCAAAAAAAATATCCCATCTCAAAACTTGAACTAGCCCATAGGCAAATACTTTGTGAAAGGAAACCAATAAAATTATACAATTATTTTTTAATAAACTCATTTATTAGTTTAACATTGTAACAAGGAACTTTACTCAAAATAATGGTTAAAACATTTAGTATGAGAACAATATTATTGCCTCACTTTATTCCGAATCAGCATCCTCTATATCTGTTTCTGGCAGTGTGTCTTTTATATTAGTTCCAGTAGGTATGTTCAAAAATTCTTGATGGAAAACGTAGGGTACTACCATATTTTTGCAAAGCTTTTGAAGATATTCATATTTAGCTTTTGATATAGGCAAAATAGATAACATGTAGTAGGTCCAGCTTTGGTCTTAGATTGAATGCCAATTGGGAAAGATTCGGCTGATTCGTATATTGAGTATTTAAGAGAAAGTTGAATCATCGCGTTTCTCAAATGTTGCTACTCGAATTTGACTTATTTTGCCAGTGAGATTTCCTTTGAAGTACTTCTAGCTGATTCCGTCCCATTTTAGGAAGAACCGGTGTGTCAATAGCTCAACATTATATGGGGCAGGATCTTGAATTGCTGTTGTGAATATGGTATACCATTGTGAAGGAGCATAGGCATGTAGGAGAGGTCTGTCAACAAAAACTTTATTTGTATGGTATTAATATTGTTACAATTTTGAACGGTTGAGTGAATCTTGGCCATCACTACCTACTCTATTGTTGTTTTGGCCACGACAGCAGTCACAATATAACAATAATTTTTTATTGTTCATTGTTCATCAACAATATTAATATATTTGTTTAAAATTGCTGCCATTTCGTTAGTGCCTTTTTGACCATTCACTTCACCCCAATAAAAGCAATATACGTTTCGAGTATACTGAGAGTTTACGAGAATAATACAAAAGCATGCTTTCTCCGTGAGGTGTATTTAGCACTTTTTGCAAATCAAAATTCACGCACAAAGTGCTTGGTTGATCTTTATGAATATTTTGATGTACTTTAAAATGAGAATGATAATCGTTTTTTTCCTTTTCATGTTCCAATTTCTCTTTGAAATGTTCTGGATTTCATTCATTTGATTGACATTCTAGACATTTTACACATTTTATTGGGAATATGGAACCCGATGTTGAATTGATCAGTGCAAATTACTCGGAATACACGTTCACTTACTACATCAATTCCTTTCTCAATATACATTTTTTTATAATTTCTATATAAATTGGCAAAATCTTGTATTCTTAGGGTAGGTAGATACGACTAGAGTCCTTGCGGCAATAGTGCGATGGAACTGCTGGCAGACTTTTAATAAAGTTGATAACAATTAATTTTGTAGAAACTTTTGTTTTATTATATTGCTCACATTTTCCTCGAAGATCTTCTTTAGCAAGTCCAAACGCAGAATTATTAAGCGTGTGATAGATAGACTCTTGTGACACATTTATCGTTGAAGCTGAAAACTGAAGGCAGATCGATTTTCTGCCCTTCCCTTCATTGATAAAATATTTTTAAGTGATTTTTTTTCTTTTTTTACTCAGTAGCTCGCTTTCGTTTTACTGATAATTTTTGACTTGATGCCACAATCCAACCTCTGCGGCGCTTAGGCTTAAGCTTCCAATTATGGTCAAATATTAGTTTTATTCTATCCTCTGCAATTGAGGTACAGTCATTGCCACACTTTTTATCATGGCATGGATTAGTTTGAATACTTTTAGCACGAACTACAAAAACACTTTTCAGCCTTATTCATAGTCGCCTCATTAAAATTATGTTAAAACACAACTAGTTAGTGGCCATCAACATCATACTAACAACCCACTAACGTTTCGTATTCATAGTCGCTTCTTTCTCTCCCACTAGTTAAAATAGTGGTAGCAGAAAAACGAGTGTGGCAACAACGAAATAACTCTCTGGATTATGCTAGTTTAAAAGTTTATTCTATATTGGGAAATGTTGGTTATGTTTTTTGTTTTTATTGTGGTATACGCTCCTGTTGAGAACAATTATAATTTATATCAATAAGTGATATTTATACATATTATATTATTTTTAATTATTGAAAGGTAAGTAAATAAATTAAAATCAAGAATATATTGGTTCAACATATTAATTTAGGAATATGGATGACGCAATAGGTCTATATGCAGACGCGCAAGAAGCTGAAGAACCAGTAAATGTTCTAATTAGAAATCCAAAGTTTATTTGGAAATGCAAAATCCTCTGGTTGTTTATAGCCATAAACAGTTTTATACAAAATACCGTATGAGGAAAGAAGTGGCCAACGCTATAATAGATTTGGTTAGAGAATAGCTAACTGTGCATAATAATCGTGGATGCCCAATTTCAGTTGAAATTCAAGTATTAGCAACTATCAGATACTTAGCAAAAGGGGCATATGGCGATGATACAGGTATAAAAAATGTAACACATCAATACAGTTTAATATGTTTAGAGTATTTTAGGTGAGCAACATGGATTTTCACAACCTACATTAAGCAGAATTGTAAGAAGAGTGGTAACAGCAATTGCTGGACATCGAGGTGATTTCATAAACTTTCCTCGGGAAGATGAAATACCAACTATAAAGGCAGATTTTTATAATATAGCTCGATGTCCAAATATAGTGGGGGTTATCGATTGCACCCATATCAAAATAAAAAATCCTGGTGGTGAAAATCCATTAATGTATATAAATAGGAAGGGATATTATTCATTAAATGTTCAGGTAAAATAAAAAATATATTTTTATTTACATATTTTATATATTATTTTGCAAATTATTAACTATGTATATAAAAACAGATGGTTTGTGATGCGAAAGGCAGAATACGGGATGTTGTAGCAAGATAGAGAGGAAGCACCCATGACTCCAGGTTTTGGAATGAATCAACATTAAAAAGAAAATTTGAGGTAGTGTCTACGGAAACAGTTATTATTAAAATAGTGTTTATTTTAGAACGGGGAAATTGATGGAATTTTGGTAGGAGATAATGGCTATGCCTGTTCAAGGTATTTGTTAACGCCATTATATTGAATCCAAGAAACAATGCAGACGAAAGATATAATAGGGCACACATATCTACCCGAAATATTATTGAACGAGTGTTCGGTGTCATGAAAAATAAGTTTATATGTTGTTTTAATGGGATGAACATAAATTTGGACACAACAAAGGCAGCTATAGTTGCAGTTGCAATTATTCATAACGTTTTAACAAATGATAGACTGCAAAATAGAGGTAAGTATAAGACTCCTTAAATTCAAATTGTTTTTCAAAATGTGCTTTTAGGCTAAGAAGCAGAAGAGGAAGAGCAAGATGTTGAAGACGAACAAAATAATGTTTATACCAATGAAGAAGTTGCTGTGGGAAATGTATTCTGGCAAAATTATATTAGAAGATATTTTAACAATAATTGATGTATGATATATGATATTAATTAAACAAATATAAACATTTTATAGATATATTTACCATTCATTCTCTTCTGTCTCTCAACAATTTCATTCTTTCAGTATGGTATTCTTTCTCATTTGCCACTTTCAATTCATACAACGTTCTCGCATCTTTCAAATCTGCCCTCTCATTATCAATTCTCACCTCATGCATTTCTCTTGGTTGCTCAATTTGTAATTTCAATCGCTTTTCATTCAACTTATACACTTTTTCTTCGTATGCTGTTATTTTTTTCATAGCAGCACGTTTCGGTGTTCTCGGAACAGCAGGTGGTTCTTCTGAAATGTTTTATATTGTGAAGTCGTCCTCAGTACAATTTTCTTCTTCCAGACAATTTTCAGTATTGGTCACCACTAGCACAATATCCTAATATATAAAAAAATTAAGTTGGCTTGAGGAATATCTAATTGTTTTGCGTTTGAAAAAGACCAAAATGAGTGTGTGTAATTTATATGTACATACACTGTCTCGACCCTTACTTCGTAGCATCTACTCATGTTACTGTTTTAAATAAAACTTACTGTTAAAAATTGTCAAATTTCTTAGAATTTTTGAACATTTTATCAATATATTGTGGAATTATCTAGGAACAGTTTCATGTAAAACAGTTAAATGTACATGATATAGATAAAACAAGTGTAATATTTCAACTAAAATGCATAGAACTTACATTTCTGCAACCAGTAGAAGATAAGGCGAACGGTTCAAAATGTTCTTCGCCAAGAGTCACCTGAGAAAACAATATATTTGAAGAAAAACTTTGGGTAATTTTAATTTGACTTACATTATTGGATATTTTAGTCGACTCCGATTCAGTATCCGTCTGTATATAGAAAAAAGCTTACATATTTATTGCAATACAAGTAAAAATTACTTACATTACATGTAGCATCATTATCATATCCAGAGGTATCTTCTGTAAATTCATGTGGAAAAAGGTCCTTTATCTTCCAATAAATTTCAGATGGTTCATCTGGAGGTGGATCACCTCCAGTTATATTGCACTGCTTTCGATATACTCATATCGACCTCTTTGCCTGTTGTTTCATTCGCTGCCATTGCCCCTTCAGCCGTTTTATATCTCTCTGGTTACCTATAAATCATAGAATGTATTTTACATCGATTAACATTTTGAATACTGCAACTGATATGCTGCATTATTGTATTTATTGCACTACAAAATCGATCAAATATCCGCATATAGATTGTCCGATTTATAAAATTAACATTTATGAATTTAATTTTATTATTTATGAATGAATGATCTTAAATCTCATACATACCATATGGGCCTCCATTCTGTTGCAAATGCGTTCACAAGCATTTTGTTTGTCCCTATTTAAGTACGTATGTTTTCTTTTATTTTCAATAATGGGAATCTCTTGTTTTAAAAATTCCATAAAAAATATTTTTCATAGTTGTCCCAATTTTGTGACCGAGGTCTTTTTTCTAGAGGAAATTTATATTAATTGATTAATTATTCTGCACATACTGCAGCCAAAAGATATACTTACATCAAGAAATTTTTCGATATTTTACAAATTAGGAAGATACAATAAACTTTACATAATAAAAAACACCAAAGATGCAGTGAACGTTCGATTTCGCGCTCTTGACGTTTTAGGTTATGTTTAAAAGTAACTTAAACACTCGTTGTAACGCAACTAAGAAATTGAATGGCCACTAACACAAATACGATCTTAGTAGCCACTAAATCGGACTATGAATACGAATTTATTTAGCGGAATGTTAGTGGTGTGTTAGTAGCCACTATATATAAATACGACTATGAATAAGGCTGTTTCTCGTTTATAATCCTTGCCAACCTGCTTTAATGTTTTTCTTTCTTTTCTCTTATTCTTTCGCTTTAATTTAACCCCGTCTTCTACAACCACATTATCTTCTTTAGGTTTACTTACTAGATCTTGCGATGTGTTTTCCTTTTTTGTGGATCATTATCGAACATATAATTTTTTCTCTAGTGTAAGTACTTGGTTCAGAACCTGTACTACCTGCATTCGAATCTGCCTCGTCACTGAAGACATGTTCTAACAAAGCTTCATAATCGGGTAAGTAGTCAAAATAATGCCGATTTTCTTTTGCTAGACGATACTTAGTAGAACTCTCTTGTCGAAATATTTTTGAACCTGTAGATATATTCAATGCATTTGCTTATTTGACACCATCTGCACCAGATACGTTTTAAATGGAATTTAAAGATGGATTTGTATTTGTTAATGCAGATGATGTAAGAATCTACGGTTGCAAATCAGTATAAGCGAATTCTTCATTTTCCTCAAATGGTAGGGGAGACCGGGGATGGTTGAGTACAGGGGCTGGTTGGCACATTGTCATTATTTCTGTAGCATGCCGCTTACACCGTATGTTAGTACTAGCGTCTAGCGAGCTGCAAGTCGC
Source organism: Galeruca laticollis (assembly GCA_963921935.1). Taxonomy (NCBI): domain Eukaryota; kingdom Metazoa; phylum Arthropoda; class Insecta; order Coleoptera; family Chrysomelidae; genus Galeruca; species Galeruca laticollis. Next base: position 174,857,609 of record OY998178.1, on the reverse strand, counting down.
AGATGATCCTGACCAATTAAAAACTACCGAGGTTAGGATTCGTTGGCGCGAGAGTTTAAAAATAATAGCTGCTGTCTTTTGACAAGATATTAAATTATTTCAATTAAAACGCATCGTTATTGGTTGTTCCTAGGCAATTAACTAATATTATTTGATATTCCGCCGCATTTACTAAATTATAACGACATTTGCTACACTGAGATAAAAGAAAAGGTGAGAGAACTGTTTTCCAGTTATTTCAACTTAAGAAAATCTGTTAAATTTGAATAAAAAAAAAACTGTTTAACTGTTGAACGAACTTTTTTGGAATGTTGATTAACTCATTTATGTTTAAGTTATCAATAAACTTGAACTAAAATAGGTATTTCATTTTTCAAATTAAAATTTAGTAGGAGAGCCAAAATAAATTAACTTTTCTACTTTCTCATTGTATCGATCAATTTGCTATTATAGCAATATTAACAATAATTGTTGATATAGTAACAACAAAAAATTGTTTAACAGCAATGTCGTTATGACTTTTAGTGAATTGTGAAGATTAACTGAGATTATATATATATATATATATATATATATATATATATATATATATATATATAAAATGCAATGATTAAGAAAATTCTAATTCTTACTTTGTTGAAAGTTGAAACGAAAAAAATACTGTTTTATTTTGACTTATATCTGTTGTCATAAGGAAATATGAATATTTAACAGGGCAAAAAAACTAACAAGGTTATTATACATTATTAGATACCAAATTTAAAGCTATTTTTTCTTCTTTGTCGTACAGAACAACCTCCTCTGAGTATTTATTGTTTTGTTGTGTGGAATATTAATATTTTGCGAAAAAGCAGAACTAACTAGGTGGTGTTTAGACACTAGTGCTGCAATTGGTGGTATGGGGGCAATATCTTTATCTCAAGTTCCTCCAATGAAGTTGTTGCAAAAACTTTATTTTAATTTCATTTTTTTTTCTCTTCAAATTAAAATAATTTGAACTATTCTTTTTACATAATTCTTTGAGAATGCAGTCCTCTTCAATGAAATTTTCTTGGACTACGTGCATATGAAGACTATTTTCGTCATCTAAAAAAATAACATGAAAAGTCATAAAAACTATGAAAAAATGAAAAATTCGTAGATTAAATTGCACTCTGCAGAAAAGTTCCAATAAGCGGCGTAGATATTTTTTTCTGGGGTGTAATAGAACCTTTACATTTTTTAGTCAGCTGCAAGAAAGATTTCCTAATAAATTTTTAGTCAATTTATCACTATTTATAATTTTTTAAGTTAAATTCCCATCTCTGTATGGGGAAATGTCACAATTTTGATCTGTCTAAAGATTTATAATTGGAGAGGTAGCGATTTCTTGCACTCATCCTTGCATTCAGAATTCATAATCAATATAGAAAATAGTTTTGCAACAAAAACTAAATAAAATAGTACACAATGATCAAGGAACGTAAATAGAATTTACATAATATAATCTTGCACAATGATAAACATTTCTATTCCGTTACCATGGTTGCCAATACTAAAACTTAAAATACCTCAGAATAGCAAAATTTTTACAAATCAAAAATATTCAGAGATATTTGAAAAAGTATAAAATGAATAAATTAGAGAATCGAGTATAGCTAGAAAAGTTTTAAAATTGCCCATAACTGTTTTATTATTGTAAAAATTATTTTCAGTCCCCTTAAAATAATCTTCCATCTGATAATGATTTCGATTTAGCAACGCTGCTTCAATCGTCGACATGGTTGTTCTTGTTAATTTCCATTGGTTAGGATCATCCGTGACCCTACAACTCACTAGACGCTAGTTATGTTAGTCGATTGAAGTGCTCTTCAGTCCACAAATCACCTACTCTATAGATGTTTCGCGCAGATGGATCAAGGACAAGCTATTTTATTAGTATGCGTTTCAGACAAGCAGATGGAAGCACCATTGAATTTTATTAGTATTGTAAAATTTCCTGTTTTATCCACTCACCGCTGCCAAATGTCAATAATTTTGATTTTTATAACTACAAATCGAGGTGATTTGTGTTTATAACTGTGTTATAACGATTTTTTATAGTTTTATTTTTCCTAGTTTATCAGTTTTCGTTTTCAAATGATATAAAGTCAGTTTGACTGATAAATTTCAATTTTTAAATAGTGTGTGTCAGGTTTTATGATGCCACATTATGTGAAATGTTGTGTGCCTAATTGCACACCAACATCTAATATTAGACATATATTTCCAAATCCAAATAAAGACTCCCAAAACTTCAAGGCAATGCAATAAACTGTGATGAATTGAAGACAATGGAGCCGTTAGCTGTATATCAAGCAAAGAGAATATGCCATAAATATTTTGAAGTGAAGTACACTACAGCTTGGTCCAATAGATTGTATTCAACTGCTAGTCCATCCTTATTTTTACCTGGTAAGAGAAAAATGCAGTAAACAAATATTAATAAACATGTGATTTCTTGAAAAAATTTCAGACCTACATTATATATCACTGGTACATTATTTTTTTTAAGCTGCACTTATGTCACTTGAAAATACACACACTCCTGAGCCTTTGTTATTGCCTTGCAGTGGTATGTATTTCTATTATAAAATTAAAACAAAAAGCAGTAAGTTTATATCATAAACTTTATAACTTTGTAATATGGCTACACAATCATAAATTAATTTTATGTTTTATATCTACAGTTTACAATATTCTTGTTTCATGATATGTCTCTGATTTATTTTAACCCTTTCACTGGAATTGTACCTACCCAGGTACATCAGTTTCAACAGCATCAAATGGCCAAATTTACAAAAAGTTCAACGTTGCCGCTTATGTACCGTGTAGGGTAAACCCACGTCATACAGCATATGCGAGTAGCGCGCTCTAGGTTCGTAAGTTCGATGTCATGCATTTAATTTTAAGCAGTCGTGTAATAGCGTTGTAGTGATTGAGTGCAACTTAGCTGTCATAATAATTGTTTTCATAAAGTGGAACTGTCATATCTGCGTTACTTTTATTTTCCTGGTGAGTACAAAAACTACATTGAACTGTATAATTCATTCAGTTACGAAAAGTTTTTCATAAACACTAAAACATACGTTTCAAAAAGCATGTACCTCCACAAGGACAAACGCACTCCGACGAAAATAGTCGTTGGTAGAAATTCATCTAAATAATATTTGCCAGTATGGCTAACATTGTTTGTTCCAGAAAATGTCTTTTCGAAAACAAAATGCCCTCACAGAAGAGGAAATGTTGCAGTTTTTAGAAAATTACGATTTATCGTATATCGCCGTTTTCTCTGACGATGATTTGGGGTGGGATGGGTCAGGCATAGATAATCAACATTCAGTCTTTATAGATGAAGAAGGACCGGCTGATGATCTGGAGAGCGGGAGTGAAAACGATGGACAGAGTGATGGGGGCTTTAATGGTATAGCAGAGTCATCGGCGCCGGGACCAGGAACGTCTACAATGGAACAAAGATTGTAAACGGCAAGACCAGGATCTTCAACCGCGGAATTAGGACCTTTCGCGATGGTATCAAAAATTAATGGCTCGGAAGCTGTTGACAATTTTTATTAGCAGTACAATCTAACTAAAAAAGAAAACATCACCTGGATGGCACGTGCGCAGTATCAAACCAGAGTTGTCAGGTGGCATAATGGAAATAACTCAACTGAACATGTAGTTGAGTTGCCTAGCCCAGTGGATTTTTTTCTTCGGTACATTCCAAACAGTGTGTTTGAACAAATGGTGAAAATGACGAATCTGTATACTGTTCAGCAAAATACACCAACATTTCCCCCAACAAATATAGAGGCGGTGAAGAAGTTTATTGGAATGTACATAATTATGGGAAATTTACAATTCCCCAGAGTTGAAATGTATTGGAGTAGTGCATGTGGTATTCCAATCATAAAAGATAATATGGTTTTGAAAAGATTTTATAAACTGATGAGACGTACTTTGCATTTGGTTGATGTAACTAGTAGGGAAGCTACTAATACAGATAGGTTGTGGAAAGTGCGATGTATATATGATGCACTACGGAAAAGATACCAAGAACTGCCACTAGAATGCAATCTTTGTGTTGATGAACAAATAATCCCTTTCAAAGGACGCTTGCATATCAAGCAATATATCAAAAATAAACCAAAGAAATGGGGCGTGAAATTGTACGCGTTAGCTGGAGAGAGTGGTATAGTGTAAGATTCCATGATCTACCAGGGATCAACTACAGAAATGAAACCACTTTATATGCACTTTGGCGCGTCAGCTGCTATAGTTATGCAGCTTTCTGATCGAATTACTGAACACAATCACGGCTTATTTTTCGATAACTATTTTAGTTCTTATAACTTATTTCAATACCTTTGTTCAAAGTCAATATTTGCAGTGGGCACAACTAGATCGAATCGTTTCCATCGTCCAAATCTACCAAGTGATAAGGATATGAAGAAGGAAGGGAGAGGAACTTCACCTGAGTGTATCAGTAAGGATGGCATAATAATCACAAAATGGTACGACAATAAATCGGTCGTACTAGCGTCAAATTTTGTTGAAATTGGAGAGCAAGACATCTGTAGAAGATGGGATAGAACAAAAAAGGAATACATTGAAATGCCTAGGCCAGAAGCAGTGCGGAGGTACAACAGCAGTATGAGAGGGGTAGATAAACATGATTTTTTGCTGAGTATCTACCGCTCCTACGTTCGGTCCAGAAAATGGACAATAAGGCTGATTTTCTATGCCGTAGATCTGGCTTTAGCAAATTCATGGTTAGAATACAAGAATAAAGCTATGAATTTGGATGTTCCAAAACAACAAATTCTTGATTTACTAGGCTTCCGATAGTGTGTGACTGAACACCTCATACTTACAAAAAAACCTCCAAAAAGGGACAGGCCTTCTACGGAACCTTCCGTTGACGATCTCCCCAGTACATCCACAAGAAACAAAAAAGAGTCTAGACCAGTAAAGGATTCTAGATATCATCATATTCCAGAATATGATAGTAATAAGAACAACTCACGTTGTGAATTTGAAGGGTGTAAAAAAAGAACACATGTTTACTGCACCACGTGCCAGTTGAATAAATGTTTCCTGAAAGATAGAAACTGTTTTAAAAAATTTCATAATAAATAATTACTGTATATACTAGTGTTTTGAATAATAAAATCATTGTTACAATGCGAAACAATATTTTACTTGGAATGCGTGAACTAGATTTGTCCCTCTGGAGGTACATGTCTCAAAAACTGAAGGGAGGGGATAATTGTTATTTTTTCAATTAAATTATGATAATTGATCCTGAATAAAATTGGCGAATATATTAAAATAATTTTCCTGAATTTTTTACTACTAGTGCCAGTGAAAGGGTTAATGCAATTGTAGCTTGTTGCAGTAACAATAGTAGCTAAACATTCATCATTTTACTATTGAAAATATTTTGTTTTATCTACATGTACTTTGTACATTGTCCCTATTTTGTGAATATACTTTTTTCAATAAATGTTTTAATAACATATGTTTCTTATTTTGGTCCTTCTGTAAACAGTAAATTGCCAAAAAACTGTAAATTTCTTTAAATATTGCTCAGTAAATGACTTGACTTCTTAAAAAGTCTAATATATGGATCTACAATGATAAATTGTTTGGAAATTTTATTAGAATTTACAAGATATTAGCGACGTTAATGATTGGCAAACAATTGAGTGTGCACAATATGGTAGACTTTTTAGTAAAACCTGTCATTTACTTACAACGAACAAGGATATTCAAACCAACAGTAAAGATAATCGCAATTTAAATTTAGCGCCCATTCTTCTTTCCCTAGTAGCGACTTAAGGAACAATTTACCCACTACTTAATTGTGTTTCAGTTCTATAGGTGGCGCTAGTTTTTGTCATTTCAAGAAAGCATTGTCGTGAACTATCTATAGAGTAGGTGATTTGTGCTTCAGTCAGCGGTGAAACCACAGCATAATAAACGGACAGCAGAGAAACTCTCCGTACTTACCATTGACACATCACGATAAAAATTGGTGACCTTGAGTCGCTGTTTGGGTGTGAAAGTTCAGGGTAGGATTAAAATTAATTTTACTATGTTACGATAGAGTTACCAGGTCGGTATTTACAAATTTAAATTGAGCGTATAGATATAATTTGAGAGTAAGTTAAGATATAATAAATTATATATTTTTACAAGTTGGGTGACGTATGCCATGTAATCGTTATCAAGATTGACCGAATAAATAAGGAACAAAATAAAATAAATTTAACAATGTTTTTAGTCGCTTTTTATTAAATGTAGTACAAATGAAATTATTTACATAAATCTTTTTTACCATCCTTGATATACAGGGAGATACCATACATAATTTAATTACACCACGAAAATAATAAAAAAAAGGCTGAGGCAGAAGGGTGCGGAAATGACAGTTTGGAATAATATTCCCGCACAGTTCGGTGCATATGTACAGAACTGACAACTTTCGCTTCTTAGAAATTGTGAGTGTGAATACAACAGCTTTTATCATAAGGGAAATAGACGAAATCGATACAACCACTTTGTGTTTATTGACATGTGAAATAATGAATTCTATTTTTGTACCTATTAAATTTAAAAGTTTGTGCAGTATAAGCTATATCCTATTATCAAAATTATTAGGCGTTACTTCTGGAAATATCAAATTTTTAATAAAAAACAAAATAATTATTTATTGCATATGATCCGACCAAAAAAATATGATTAAATTGCAGAATCAAGATAAAGCGTATCCGATTAGAGCAAACTCAAAACTTCCATTCCCATATTTAACCTTTAAAATTAGAAAAGATGAAGGATACTGGACTTATTAAACTACAGATTACGCCATATAATTAATTTGTTCCTAACATTTTTTTTATCTTTAAAATTTCTGTTAATATCCTTTAATGTATAATATAGTCTAAGCCTTAAATATAAGTTTAGAATAAATGTTTTTGGAAACTGTTTACAAGGATGCCTGAAAGGAATTTTATCGGATATTTGAAAAAGATTCTGGCAAATTTGTGGTTGGCTAACAAAACTATTAATTTTTTTTTAAAAATTGTTTCAATTCTTGAAATGAAATTAACAAAACTGTCATTTCGATTTTTTAAATTGCAATAGATCGCTTCTCTGGTAGTTTCGTAAGCGCGAAAAAAAAATATATAATGATGAATCATTTAACATTTGTCGTTCTTGTGAAAAATTAATGCATGAATCACAGCTGTGGACTTTGAGTGCCTTTTTCAACAGATAGCCACAAACATATCTTACAAAATTCTTTTGCAACATCTCATCTGTTTGATAATCTGTATCGATTAATTGGGCTCTAACTACCTGTTGAGGTTGAGGGGTAGTTGGTAGAGTTTCTGATGATATATCTTTAAATTTTAATAGAATAGAGTCGGGATCTGCCTCACAGTTTTCCGTACCTGAATGGAAAAGTTTGAGATATAACAAATGTTTAAAAAATCTTTCGACTTGAATTGCAGTAGGATTTTTGCAATTGCCATTTTACTGTCTCAGAGTCCCAAAAAAATTTTCTAGGCAATCTTGATTTAACCGTCTTGTAAATAAATATTTAAACTGTGACTGAACTAAGTCGTTATACAGGCCTTTTATACTATTTATAGTAATTCTAACACATTTAAAACTTTTAATTTTGTGTGTTATATCAACATTTATATAATTTTTTACTCTAATTTTAGTAAACAGTTTAAAACATTCATCTAACAGTTCATTTTGATGTGGTAGGCTTTTGAACGATTTGTTGAATTTTTTTGATGCGTAGGTACTTGACTAATTTAAAAGATCAAAGAAATTGTCCATTTTTGATACAAATTCGGCCGTTTTGTAGGCGTCAGCGGGCAAGTGGCCGAATCTAATATACCCATTCATGCTACTAGCTACAGTAGCGCTAAATATTTGTGTAGCATATTTCGTTTTCATTTTTTCAAATGAATTTGGATTCAAATGAGTTGACGTCAGCTTTGGTGCTGCTCTTACGGGATATTTCTTATCATGTTCATAAATATTTTTCATTCTGTTTTTTTAAAAATTTCATAGCAACTAAGCTTGTATTTTTTATTTTAAATATATATATTCTCTAATCTGTATTAGTACATCTACGAAAAGTATGTATTATTGAAATTGTAAACTTTATTATTCCATATTATCGTTTCTATAATAGTAGCTGAATGGAATATAATTATATAATATGCAGATTAAATTGTCAGGAGTTACTTTGATATAACCTTCATGAGGACGTTATATTTAATAAAACGGATGTCCACGTCTGAATATTTAAAAAATAATAACTTACCTAGCTGTGTCAGTAGGGAACCTAAAAAAACTCTTCTTGCACAAATAACTCCTGTTTTGACATTGTCTTGCTCCATATAAAAAACCCATCTTGGGAATTTACAAAATCAATCGGATATATTCCAATAAATAAAAATAGAATTAAAACCTGTTTGTAGGAACGAATTAACGAAAAAAAATTAAATTAAAGGGACAATAAATACTAAACTGAACTAATTAACGAAAGAAAATTTAAAGAAAACCCTAAACCTATTTATATGAGCTAAAATTACCAAAAAATAGATTAAAGGAACAATAACCACTAAACCTATTTTTTTGAACTAATAAACGAAAGGAAACATGAAAGTAAAACAATAAACCTACTTGTATAAACTAATTAATGAAAGAAACAATTAAAGAAAAAGGTCAATAACACTAAACCTATTATAATGAACGAAAGAACAAATTTAAAAACACTAAACGATATTAGGTATATAGGTACATTAATTATCGAAAGAAAAGAATAAAGTAAAACACACAAAAATACAATCGGGAAACCAACAACGTACTATACCAAGCAAAATCTCGAAATACGCTGCTGAACTAAATAAATTTCGGTGTGAGCGAGACACTGACTTGATAGGTTTCACACCAACGTAGGTAGGTGCGCGATGAATCTGCGCGAACCTCTTCATCGCCCAGAGTTTCTCTGCTGTCCGTTTATTATGCTGTGGTGAAACGCTGGCGAATGTGGTTGTGGTATTATTAGTTCAGTATGATGATGCATGAGTAAATCAAATTGAAGTGAATAAAATGATGTTTGTGTGAGAACTAATGATTTGTTGTTTTGTAAGCTTAGGATATAAGCTTTCATGTTATTTTATGATCAAAGTTAGCTCAAGTATCAAATGATGACAAATTGTGAAACACTATGTTTAAAATTTGGTATTTACTCATACATTGAATATAATAACACTGCATTCATTCTGCAATAATATTTAAGAAGATTCAGTCTGTATTTACTCGAAAAAACATCATTCATTCTCATAATAACCTCAAATCACTTAACTAGGTTCTTACAAAAAGACAAAAACAGATATTAAAGCAGACCATACACGCTAAAACTATTACTTCGAATTTCATAGTATGGAATTTGAGATACAAAAATTACGTGAAGCGGTCGAGAAGAATAGAGTAGAATTAAAGTCTGTTATTGAAGCATGTGAAGTTAGATTAACTTTAAGAGTGGAGGACTTTAAACAAACAGTTAAGAATTTAGAAATAGAAAATACCATTTTATCGAATAAAATAGAAGTGCTAGAAAGAGGCCTAAAGAAGAATAATATTATTATATTTGGGTTGGGTGAAAGTGATTTTTCTCCGGAATATGTTTGTCAAGAGTTAAAGAGGTTGCTAGAGGTTAACATCGGTATTTCTAATTTAAATAATGCGTACCAGTTAAAAATAGCATCAACCCCAGCAGTCAAGGTTGAATTTGTTACGTTCTTCACTTGAAGTCCTTAAAAATTGCAAGAAATTGAAGGGTACCAGAGTATCAATTTCAAGTGATCTTACTTACAATCAACGGATAGAAAATAAGAAACTTAGACTATTTCTGGAGAAGGCTCGACAAAACCGCAGCTCATATTGCTACATAAGGGGAAATAAATTGTTTATCGATGGCAAGGGATATTCTGCCAATGAATTGCAAGAAGAACAAATAATTTCGAAAAAAACAAAAACGAATAGTGCACCACATACGCCGTCAATTATTAGAGAAGTAAAAGAACGGGAAACCATTGCTGTAACAACTGCCACTGAAGTCGAATCTGTAGCTAAAGCTGAAGAAGAGGTATCTAATCAACAAAAACAAGTGAATAAAACTGAAAATTCTAAGAGTAACCGATATAAAGTGAACACAAAAAATAATCCTGCGAATGTTTACAAGGAAAAAAACATTACACCTGTACTCGCCAAAACGATTAACCTAAGAGAAGGGCTACGAGCTAAATCCACTAGTAGTAATACCAATAATAACTAAAAGTTCAATTCATCCCTATTAGTTGAATATATCTGTAAAATGGACCCATATATTGCTCACTACGATGTTAAACCAATCAACGCGAAAATAATAAATAGTGTCGCAGATTTTGGTGATGCATATTATGTAAAAAACTCGCAATTTAAAGTATTCCATAAAAATATAAGAAGTATTCAAAAAAACTATGATGAAATGTTATTGTTGTTAACTGAATTAAATTGTGAATTTGATGTAATCGTATTCACAGAAACTTATGTAGTATATGATTTAGAATTATATAACATTCCAGAATACGATATTATATACAACATTGGAAATTTCAACCAAAACGATGGGGTAATTGTGTATGTTAAAAGTCACTATAACTATGATTACAAACTAATACCATTAGGACCCTCAAATGCTATCGAGCTTACAATTTCAAATTTACAAGAAAAATAACAGTAACTTCAATCTACAGATCTCCCAGCTCTTCCCCTGACAATTTCAATTTCGCTCTTCATGGATATTTGGGGAATTGTAAATTCAAAACCCACATTATTACTGGTGATATTAATATTAATCTATTGCTCGAAAATGCCGATTATGTAGATGAATATAAAACAATATTAAATACGTTTGATTATGTTTCATATATTAACCAAACAACTAGGCGACGGAGTGGGTCCTGCATAGACCACTTTTATGTAAAAAACGGGATTTCCACATTCACTAAAATACAATCATTCATTCTTATGTATGATCCAACAGATCATGATCCAATAGTTTTAACATTCAAGTTTTCGAATTCTCAGCAACCTGTAAAAAGTTTACCTATATATAAAAAATTTATAAATTTCAAAAGTTTGAGAAATGAGGTGAAAGCACAAGATTGGAACATGATCAATATAAATAATGATATAGATGAAATGACTGAATCTTTTATATCTACTCTAAATACATGTATTGAAAAAAATACCCTTGTTGTGAAAATGGCTGCAAGTAAAAAAATTAAAAAACCTTGGATAACTAAACATTTATTAAATGAAATTACACAAAAAAATCAACTATACAAAAAGTTAAAGAAAAATCCCACAGATGATGCCCTAAAAGATTATTACAAAACATTTGAAAATAAACGGTTTTAGGGATTAAAACTAACTTTTCCGCATCTGTGGCCCTGAACAATATTTTATCATAAAATTTTTACTTGTATACACTTCAGGGGATGTATGTGCTAACAAACCAAAATGTCTCCAAAATAACCAAAAATTCAGTATATCTGGATTTATAGGACCCGCAGTACTCGCTCTAGTCAACTGAAAACCAATAGAGTACATCTGTGAGACACCTTGAACAATATTCAATCATAAAATTGATCAATCGTATACTCTCTGGAAGCTGTATCGTGCTAACAAACTGAAAATTCTCCAAAAATTACGAAAATTTGGTACTTCAAGTACCATAGCACCCGTTGTCCTGGCTTTACTGAGTTGAATATCAATAGGGTTCATCTTTGAGACGCTCTGAATATTATCCAATCATAAAATTGGTCACTTGTATATACTCCGGGGGCTGTATCATGCTAACAAACTGAAACTTCTCCAAAAATGACAAAAATATCGTACTTAAAGTACTGTAGCACCTGTTGTATTGGCTCTGGTGAGCTGAAAATCAATAGGGTTCATCAATGAGATGCCCTGAATAATATTCAATCATAAAATTGGTGACTTGTTGAACTCCGGAGGCTGTATCGTGCTAACAAACTGAAATTTCTCAAAAAATTACAAAATGTACTTCAAGTACCATAGCACCCGTTGTACTGGCTCTGGTGAACTGAAAATTAATAGGGATCATCTGTGACATGCCCTTAACAATATTCAATCATGAAATTGCTGACTTATTTGCACTACCGAGGCTGTATCGTGTTAACAAGACATGTAAGGAAAAGTGGCCGACGACGACGACGACATACACACAGGATTTTTTTTCTAAAAACCGTTTTTTCGTGTTGTTGTTGATAGAAAACGTAAAAGTAACTCAAAAAAAAGTTTCAAAATTCCAACTTTTTTTGGGGTAAACCAATACTTTTCTCGCATATAGAAAGGTTGGGCGGAAAAGTACCAAACTTATGAAGTTAATTCAAAAATCCAAAAAGGTGTATACACAACGAATGATAGAACAAAATCAAAATACGTCCCAAAATATGTGGACGTGTATCGTGCTAACAAACTGAAACTTCTCCAAAAATGACAAAAATATCGTACTTAAAGTACTGTAGCACCGGTTGTATTGGCTCTGGTGAGCTGAAAATCAATAGGGTTCATCAGTGAGATGCCCTGAATAATATTCAATCATAAAATTGGTGACTTGTTGAACTACAGAGGCTGTATTGTGCTAACAAGACTTGCAAGGAAAAGTGGCCGACGACAACGACGACGACATACACACAGGATTTTTTTTCTAAAAACCGTTTTTTCTTGTTTTCGTTGATGAAAAACGTAAAAGTGACTCAAAAAAAATTTCAAAATTCCAACTTTTTTTGGGGTAAACCAATACTTTTCTCGCATATAGAAAGGTTGGGCGGAAAAGTAACAAACTTATGAAGTTAATTCAAAAATCCAAAAAGGTGTATACACAACGAATGATAAAACAAAATCAAAATACGTCCCAAAATATGTGGACGTGTATTAATAAATTGTGCGGTAAGGTTAAATTTGAAACAAAAATAACAGCAGTCAATAGACACAATGAAATTGTAACTGAAAAGTCTGATATAGTTAATGAATTCAATAATTTTTTTAGTTCAGTAGGGGAAGTTTACGCTGGCAGAATAGAAGCACCTGATGATTTTAACGAACATATTTCTCAACTAGATAATACTATGTTTCTATATAATACAAATGAAATTGAAGTACAAAATATGATAAAATCACTAAAAAATAAACGGTTTTAAAGATTAAAACTAACTTTTCCGCATCTGTGGTCCTGAACAATATTCTATGATAAAATTGATACTTGTCTACACTTCGGGGGATGTATCGTGCTAACAAACCGAAATTTCTCCAAAATCTTAGTATATCTAGTTTTATAGGACCCGCTGTACTCGCTCTAGTCAACTGAAAATCAATAGGGTACATCTGTGAGACACCTTGAACAATACTTATTCATAAAGTTGATCAATCGTATACTCTCTGGAGGCTGTAACAAACTGAAAATTCTCCAAAAATGACAAAAATTTGGTACTTCAAGTACCACAGCACCCGTTGTACTGGCTTTAGTGAGCTCAATATCAATAGGGTTCATCTTTAAGACGCTCTGAATAATATCCAATCATAAAATTCATCACTTGTATATACTCCGGAGGCTGTATCGTGCTAACAAACTGAAACTTCTCCAAAAATTTCAAAAATATCGTACTTAAAGTACTGTAGCACCGGTTGTATTGGCTCTGGTGGCTGAAAATCAATAGGGTTCATCAGTGAGATGCCCTGAATAATATTCAATCATAAAATTGGTGACTTGTTGAACTCCGAAGGCTGTATCGTGCTAACAAACTGAAATTTCTCGAAAAACGACAAAATGTCGTACTTCAAGTACCATAGCACCCGTTGTACTGGCTCTGGTGAGCTGAAAATACATAGGGTTCATCTGTGAAATGTCCTTAACAATATTTCATCATAAAATTGGTGAGTTATTGCACTCTCGAGGCTGTATCGTGCTAACAAGACTTGCAAGGAAAAGTGGCAGACGACAACGACGACGACGACGACGTACACACAGGATTTTTTTCTAAAAACCGTTTTTTCGTGTTGTTGTTGATGGGTAACGTAAAAATAACTCAACAAAAAATTTCAAATTTCCAACTTTTTTGTGGGTAAACCAATACTTTTCTCGCATATTAGATAGGTTGGCGGAAAAGTAATAAAAAATCTCCAGGTGTTGATGGTTTGCGAGCGGAGACTTTGAAAGAACTATCAGACTTAATATGTAAACCTCTATCTACTATAATAAATATATGCTTTTACAAAGGTTATTATCCTAAGTGCCTGAAAACTGGTATGATAAAACCTTTATTTAAGTCAGGATCTAAATTAGAAGTAGGAAATTACCGTCCAATATCTTTGATCTCTTCGGTATCAAAAATCATCGAAAAAATACTAAAAAGCCGAATCGTAAAATTCCTAAATAAATATCACATAAACTCAGACAATCAGTTCGGCTTTAGAGAAGGCAAATCAACAGTAGATGCTATTTGTTCTCTTACAAAAAAAGTTTATGAGGCTGTTGACTCAAAAACCCCACCTTTAGCTATATTCGTTGACCCATCTAAAACCTTCGATACTGTATCACACGACATACTATTGTATACATTGCAGAAATATGGACTTAAAGGCAAAATCTTCCACTTATTGAGCAGTTACCTGAAAGACCGACAGCAACAGGTAAAAATCGGCGATGTCATCAGTGAACCGAGGACAGTAACCTATGGGGTACGATAAGGTTCTGTACTCGGACCGCTTTTGTTTACAATTTATATAAATAGTTTATTGAATATGGACTTGAAGGGTACAATAACGAGTTTCGCTGATGACACTGTGATATTCTACAAATCAGACTCTTGGGCAAATCTAAAACGAATGGTTGAAACCGATTTCTCTTTGATTAGAAAATGGTTTGCCTGTAATAAACTTACCCTCAACATCGACAAAACTTACTATTTGCCATTTGCATCCTACTCGAGTACCCTGCCTGACATGGGAAATCTCAAAATCGACGATATGACGGAAATACCAAAGGCGCAATATGCTAAATATCTTGGGATAATTATCGATAAGAATCTTCGTTGGGATCTGCAAATAAATAATATTGCAAAGAAATTAAGAGGTCTCATTAGTAGGTTTAAATTTCTAAAAGGATTTTTGAGCATACCTCATCTAAAAACAGTATATTTTGCACTCGTTCAGTCACAGTTATCCTATGGCATCCTGGGTTGGGGAGGTGTGTATGATAACCATCTAGAAAAAATTAATATTTTACAAAAGTGAATACTGAAAATAATCCATGGTAAAAAGCGCACCTTCTCTAGCGATCGTCTATTCTTTATAGCCTCTTGGTCTTTAATAAGTTCAGCATTTTTCAGGTAAACACTAAGTTCATCACAAACACTACAGGTATCTATTTTTGGCGGCTTGAACTTAATCTTGTATTCTTCAGTAAAAATACGCCTAACTTTATCTGAGGACACATAACTTTTACCTTCATTTAGGCACTCTTCCTTGTATACCTCGTAACATTTCTCTACAGTGTATTCCATCGTCATGAAGAAAACATTGGGATTGTCATTTCGTGAATGGTGACTCTTATATTTGGGTAGCCTTTTAATAAAATCTCTAACAAATTCTATCTGGTCATCACTGTACTTCTTCTTGTGTTTTAAATGAGCTCCTCCTTTATCTAATTTTGGAGTAAGTGATCCATTTTTGTTTTAATAATATTTTCCACTCTTCCTCTGTTTTTCTGTAATTCATGTATATTCAAAAATGATTTCTTACATACTTGTACTTTTGAACTGTTTGATTTCAGATAATAGTAAATAGTGTGACTTCTTCTTGACTCACAGTTTCTTGGCTTTGTACTACGTTCTTTATTTTTCACTTCTAAGCAACCAAATATGTAGGAATTTTGAAGATTATAGTTTCCCATTTCCCAAAAGTTTTTGAAGATACATCGCCTTTCATCCTCAGATAAAAGAGTAGAACATTTTTTTTGCAGCCACAATCCGCTCCCATAATTTTCTCTTGTTTTTCTTGTCCCTTGCCCCTATAGGTTTTGTATTTCTTCCCACTGTTCCTATTCTCTTTTTCTTTAAGTTTTGCACTTTTGCCTCTCTTACGTTTTCTTCCTTTATGCGCCTTAGGTGTTAAATTTCCCTTTTGATTATTGACTTCTTCAGCTTCAATTGCATCATTTTCATTGTCATTGTCTGTACCTACTTTCAGTATCGTTGTTACTGCTTGACATTTAATGTGAGTTGAGGAACTGCAGATTCAAGTTCTGTAAAAAAGAATGTCTATTAGATGATGGATTCGGCTGTTACTAGGTGAAAATTTATTTATATCAAACACTAATGAAGTATGTATCCATTTTCAATTTCAATCAAAAATTTAATTCATGTAAATAATGGTTATCTTACATCACATATCATCATTTACATACTACACTTAACATTAAAAATATCAATATTTTTCGTTACTCACCTTAAATTTACGTTTTTCATCTGTAGTATTATACTCTGGATATTTGTCAGAATCGTACAAGTCACTTCCGCTATTTTCAGACATATTTTCACTATGCTTTTGTGCACCAAAACTACAAGCAGCACGTGAACTATCCGCCATCTTTGACACTTACTACTGTTTACATGAAATACATGTTATTTCACACAAATCAATCACGCAAATGCGGCGCCATCTATTAGGATATTGTGAAAAATTAGAACAGATAACCGTTTATTGGTCCCACATACCATTGTTTCAACCATAATGTCAAGATGCAAAATTTTGCCAGATACTTTTTACACCCGAGCCCTTCATATAGTATAGTATACACCAAGCGACTAAAGTGACCCATTTAATGCCGCGGGTGCTGTTTGATTCTTGAGGGCGGAGCACAGCGGAACCCGAAGGAAGCAATCCACCTAAGGGATTAATGTCACTTTAGTCGAGAGGTGTATACGCTATTTTTTGCAGTTCTGGTAATTCTACATACATTTTTAATAAAAATAAACACTACTTAGGATGGGCATTTACGAAACTTGGTTGGGCATCGAGGAAGGACTTCTAAGATGCTTGGCTAGGCATCGAGGAGGGACTTTTATGAAACTTGGCTGGGCATCGAGGACGGACTTCTAAAATGCTTGGCTAGGCATCGGAGATGTACGTTTTTATTTGTACTTTAAATCCCTTGGGATTTTAACTGTCACTTTATATCCATTGGATCTAAAAATGACACTTTAGTTTCTAACATGTTAGACTAAAGTGACCTCTTTAGTCGCGGAATTACAAAATATACTATTACATACCATTAAATCTGTGCAGCTTAATCGTTTATCACTTATTTCAGGTTTTCGTATTGCCAATCGAACAATATTACATCCACGTCGATATGGATCCACTGCATTAGTTAGTTTCTAAGTCACACTTTTAAAATTAAAAACAATTGATATCACTTCTTTACATGAAACTAACTGTTTCTAAATAAGTAAACAATATGTTGATATCACATATTCAAGCAATAACCATAACACTGCGCTCTTTCGAAGCCGGCGGGATACTGATTATTTGGACTTGTTTGTAACGGATTTGTTTTTCAATTAAATTGAATAACCGATGTCAAAAAGTAAAAAAATAAGTAACTTCGACAGGCAATAAGGGTTAAGCGACAATGTTTATTTAAATGAAAATCAGTCAAAAGTTTCTAAGTTCCGAATTATTTGCCACAGAGGTAATACCATTTCTTGAAGTTTCATGGACTAGTAAAAAATGATAAGTAAATATTTTAGTATTAATACATCAAGGCAAAACAACATATATTGGATATGATATAAATTTGAAATCAGGTAAAACTCGTTAAACTCTAGTTTCTGATTTAAGATTTTATCTAACTACCAATATCATATTATTTTTGTCGGTTAGTAAAAAAACACCCCCAATTATTCAAATCACCGCCTGCATAAGCGACTCAAAAGTCATTAAACTAACACAAACATATACCAATCGACGTTCCATCCAGTAGCAGTTGAAACTTGTGGTGTTTATGGCCCGGAATCTCTGTTATTTGTTGATGAACTCGGAAGGAGATTAGGCCAAGCAACGAAAGATAACCGTTCTACTTCTTTTTTGATAGGGATAATTAGTATTGCTATTCAACGTGGTAATGCTGCTTCGGTTCTTGGAACTATTCCTCCATCACATAATTTGCATGAGATCATGCATTGCCCTCATTTCAGTACGGAACCAAAATCTCTTCGAGACAAGCCGAGAGCTAGTCATCAGTCTCCTACCGAATTTAATTCGCAAGTGATTGATTATTCACCTTCTTCTTTTTCAGTACGGTCAATGGAAGATAGTGACGTGGTAACTGAAGAAGCAAGAAGCAGCCATTCCCTCTCTGAAAATTATTCGAGAGTTAACAACTTCTCTTCGTACATTTCAGTTCCGACGAAAGATTTTCAGAGAGGGGATGACACTCAAGCAGAACAAAAGAACACGTCCAAAAATGATTTGGATGTCAAGGAATGTATTAGCAAAGTGATCCAGACCAACGATCTATCGACATCTCCCAACTTACCAGAACCGCAATTTCTCCATCCAATTCAATAGCAAATAACATCAAGTCAAATTCCTTATCACGTAGATCAATTGAGAGAGACAGTAATAAAATCCGAGATTATTCGGATATTGATAGTGGTTGCGAAAGAGCTGTTAACAATTACTCCACGATTAGGTCCTTGGAGGGTGTTTCCCAAAAATCTCTGGGTCTTAATGGCCTCAAAAATATCGATAACACATGTTTCATGAATAGCGTTATACAATGCCTATCGAACACAAGGTGGCTATTAGAATATTTAAGTAAAGATACATACATGAGAGATATTAACACATGCATATCCAGCATGAAGGGAGCTCTATTAAAGCATTTGTTGAGGTTATTAAAGAGCTTTGGTCTGAAGACGGTTCGGACGGGGTGGTTAACACCATATCATTGAAAAGTCAGATTCAGCGATTCGCTCCAAGGTTCATGGGATATGCTTAACAAGATGCGCAGGAGTTCCTTCGTTACCTATTAGAAGGACTTCACGAAGATATCAACAGGGTACATGGAAAACCTAAACCCTCAATAACAGAAATTGATGAAAATCTCAGTGACAATGAGAAAGCACAAGAATCTTGGTTAAGACATCTGCAAATGGACAACTCCAAGATCGTAGATAACTTCGTTGGTCAATTAAAATCTACACTCAAGTGTACATATTGTGGTCACTGTTCTGTTACCTTTGATCCATTTTGGGATTTATCCCTTCCCATAACCCAAAGAACAGGTCAATTACGTATTTCACAATGTTTGGATTCGTCTACAAGAGAAGAATCGCTCGACTGTGATGAGAAACCGACATGTTCGAAATGTAAGGAACGAAGACTATGCACTAAATCATTCTCCATTCATAAATTTCCGAAAATCCTGGTTATTCACCATATCAAATCACAGTGGTCACTACACGGCATACTGCCAACATTCCTATACTGGACAGTGGCACGAATATAATGATTCAAGGGTGTCATCAATATCATCGAAATATTCAGTCAGTGGGGGAGTATACGTTCTCTTCTATTAGCAAGTAGGCATGAAGTGCTACCTTTTAAGTCAGTAACTTTTTTTTTTTAAATTTGCATTTTTATGTATATTATATTTTGTATTGTCGTTTTTAATAGTTTAGTTTATGTATAAATTATGTAATAAAATCTACACCCTAAAAAAATAGTATACATAACTTAAAATAAAAAAAAGAATGTCGCTTAACTCCTTTTGCCTTTCAAGCATCGATGTGTATGCCAAATATTACAGAAATAAAATAATTAATACTGGGTGTTCGGGCTTCTCTCACTGAGTATATTTGTTCATACAGCTTCCTTTGCGAATTGAATAATATCCAACACGATATAGCTCAGGTTAAAATCTGTGTATCTTGACAGCCGATCATTTTAAAGTCACGTTTTTCGACTTCAGGTTTTATATCAAGAAGGTGGTAGAGGAAAGAGTTTGCTTTAAAAAAAGGTTATCGGGACTAAGGAAATACTGAGAAAAAGAAGAAACCGAAAAATATGGGAAAAAATAGAGAAAAATAGAAACAAATGATTCAATGAACCATTAGCCCAATGGACTGCATGTAGAATTATCTATCTTGAAATTACTCATTTAATGCAATTTTTGTGAGAAACTATTTTACAGTGGAAACATGTCATCATGGATAGTCTTCTAAATTACAGTCAAAAGTGTACTTACGTTTAATATTTGCCGTTTGTCCAGTATGAAGTATCCAGATGCGGAAATTTCTATTGGGCGTACGTGAATCTGGACCATAAATGTATATAACTAAAAGAAAAGAGCGTGCCGTGAATTAACGTTGTCATAATCTTATTTAGCTAAATCATGGCACAAATTCTTAGTTAGTATCAGAAAAATATGAATTGTCTAAATAAAAATTGAAGAGAGCAAGAGTCAGAAGATTTTCATCCCAATAAACTGTTTGTATACAAGGACAATATTTATCAATAAAATTTAGTAGGAGCTTGATATATTCCTGTATCAATTTTGCACACGGCGAACTCAGGTCCGTCAAGCTGCCCCCCCCCCCGGTTAGAGTTTTTTGCCAAAATGCTAGCACTCATAATGGGCACCTAGTACAACCTAGCACAACAATTTTTATAGCTAGCACACCAACAGCTCACAATAAAAATGCTTTTGAATTCGGGTGGGGCCAGGTTAACCCTAGCCCCCCCCCCGGTTATAATTTTTTCGCCAAAATGCTTGCACAGATAGAGGACACCTAGCACACCATTTTTTATAGCTAGCACACCAACAGATTACAATAAAAATGCTTTTGAATTCGGGCGGGGCCAGGTTGACGCTAGCCCCCCCCCGGCTGGAATTTTGTCGCCAAAATGCTAGCACAGATAAAGGACACCTAGCACAACCTAGCACACCATTTTTTATAGCTAGCACACCAACAGCTTACAATAAAAATGCTTTGGAATTTGGGTGGGGCCAGGTTAACGCTAGCCCCCTCTGGTTGAAATGTTTTCGCCAAAATGCTAACACAAATAAAATACACCTAGCACAATCTAGCACAAAATTTTTATAGCTAGTACATCAATAATGCTTTTGAATTCAGGAGGGATGAAAATGTTGGATGTATTTGTCCCTAAAACATCTTTTTCCTATAAAAAATGGCCCCTAAACAGCATTATTGTTGTCAGCTGTTGCCGGATTGTGCGTGGTATCTATATTTTCTCATCTAGCAGGGTATTTGATTAATTAATAATTAAGTATTATTTAATTAATAATTATCTATTTATTTTCAAATAATGCTAAAAAACGAAAGATTACAAAAAACCTTCACTTTTAAAAATAATTTTGTTAGAATTCTACCTATTTTTAATAAAACAAAATAATTAAATTGAACCATTTAGTCACGGAATCAGAAACAATCCGTGCACAAATAAGTTGCAAATTACGTCACACTATAAAAAAGGCAACGACAAACGTTTGCGTACAGACATGTTGGATAAATAAATGTCCAAAAAAGAGAAGCCGTTGGATATGTCCTTTGGACAAAGTTGTGCAATCTGGGAAGGGGCGGCAGAGATCCCTAAAAACGTTCCAATATATTGAGAATACATGTTTTAGACTGATCGTGGTTCACTGTAGTCCTTATTTAAAAGAAACACTCAAACTTTATATTTAAATTTGCAAGAATATTTATTGCCGAAGTTGATGGTTAATCAACCATTGTAATAATAATATAAATAGTGCATTTCACTATCAGATTTTATTTAAATTCCCAAGTTTACTTAGAACGTGCAGTTTTTTATTCTTAGAGCCGGTTAATCAGAGCTTCAAATATTTCTGTGGCATATTAAAGTTTTTACTATGTAACTGGCAATGTATGTTTGTTCGGTTGCAATCTTGGAAATCAGTTTTGAAGCAGTTATCTTCAACCGATTGAGCTGAAATTCTGTATATACGTGTAGTTTGCATGCCAATCCATGATTAGGTATGTGACGTCATCCTAAATTCAACATGGCAGGTCACCAAAGTTGGCGGACTAAAGAAAGTGGACTAAATTTTTATGCTTTCTTACAGTATGGGTATGAAATGGAAGGCAGCAAAATTCATGACATAGGTATTTTTATTTTTCTAAAAACTAGGTATAATCCATCTGAAGTTCTCATCGGAATTTTTAAAAGGGTCGTTAAACCAAGTCTATCATTAAAATTTGAATCATTCTTATAATGCCGTTTTTATGGGTCTTAAGAGTAAATAAAATTCTTGTAGGTACATCCAAACCGGCCGATTCGGATGTTTGGGTTAAGAAAGGGTTTCTCCGAGGGACTGATGGTTGTAATAATATGTATTCTTTCTAATAATATCACAAGCGACATGGACTATAGCTAGCGTTAACCTGGCCGCACCCGAATTCAAAAGCATTTTTATTGTAAGCTGTTGGTGTACTAGCTATAAAAAGTGGTGTGCTAGGTTGTGCTAGGTGTCCTTTATCTGTGCTAGCATTTTGGCGGAAAAATTCCAACCGGGGGGGGGGGGGTAGCGTTAACCTGGCCCCACCCGAATTCAAATGCATTCTTATTGTGAGCTGTTGGTGCGCTAGCTATAAAAATTGTCGTGCTAGGTGTCCTTTGAGTGTGCTAGCATTTTGGTAGAAGAAATCTAACTGGGGGGGGGGGGGCAGCTTGACGGACCTGGCGAACTCGCTGTCTTATTGACCTAGACCGATTCCAAGGAATCCCTTTTGGTAATCCGCTGTTTTTCAAGTGGACAACTTCCCAACATAAAAGTATATCTATTTGTGATAAATGGTGAGACATACCATTATAGAAATTAACTTAAGTAAAACGTCAATGGCAGATGAAATCGAAAGGGAAAATCAATAGACTCAACGTTTTTAATATGTTAGAAAACTTTTCGTATATATAAGCATTGGAAACAGATTTAATTTATCCTACAAGCAAATAAAATAAAAAGAGTAATTATCAGCCCAAAATATACTCACCTCCTTCAAACAATCATCAGAAATAGATTTCGTAGGCATTCGGTGTATTATGTTCACTATTTCATTTCCCTGTAACATATAAATATACTCGTAATTGAAAACATCAAACTTCGTTAAAAACAATTGAAAAGGTTTTCAATTTTTAACAAAATATGAAATATCCATAATTCAAACATAATTAGGATATAATAAACTGAATTATTGAGTCCCTGTTTTAAGCTGCTTTTCAGGGATACCTCAGCCAAAATATTATAGGAGTCAAAATTATATACCGGGGACAAAGATATTATCACAAACAATTTTTTTTTGGTACACAAGAAGTCAGAAGATCTCCAGGACATCGGCATTTATACTCTTTTATTGTAATATTCTAGACTTTTTGTAAATAGGGATACAAAACATTTAATAAAGAACTTATTAATAATAACAAACTGAATGAAATACACAATGGTACTATCTGTATAATAACTGAAAAATATAAAGCCAAAAAGGATTCATTTTAATATAATAGGATATTGGGCAGACAACCACATTATTTACTTGGTACCAAACTAATAACTATGGATAGAACCACATCTTAGCTCATTGACTAATTTGTGATAGTAAAACATTGAATAATAAACAATTGGGTGTTCGATTTTAACTTGGAAATAAATTCTGCCATGTTTTATTGTATTGTATGTATTAATAGTCCTGTTTTAACGGTGGTGTGTTAACAACACCTACGTAGGTTACAAAGGTATGTATATAACAGTTTTAGGTCTGTATCTAGAGAATTGGGAATATTGTCAATACAATGATAGGTAAAAATAAGTTGCAAATAATCATTATTTCAGTGCAGATTTAGTGCAAGCAAAGTGTGTCAGCTTCAGTTTGTTTCTGCCAAAAGTACTCACCTTTTCTTTAATTTTATGCGATATGGCTATTACCGTTAACAACAAAATGATTGATTGTAAACATGATATTAACAAATTCCAATAGGTAGCACCAAGTATAGTAAAAACTGCTATATTTAGAACGAGGATAGCTATAACACTTCCAAATTCGATAGCTAAGAAATTACCATATACAATTTGTAAAAAATTGACACATTCAGAAAGCATATTATGTAAATACCTGACTTCTGTGACTGCCCGAATATTGATAGAACCGTTGTCAGGAATGTTGTTTTCAAACACGAATCTCTTGGAAATATTTTCAGGAATGTTGTTTTCTAACACGAATCTCTTGGAAAAATTTTCATTTAATTCTGTGAAGTTAGCAATTATCCTCGAAGCAAAACAGAGATATAAACAAATAGGAAACAAATTCCACATGGAGAGAACAGTGTAGGCTGAGAAAGTGATATATTCATAAGAAGGTCTTTCTTTAGGACTGAGTATATCATTTAAAATATTTTTGTAACACGTTCCCCATACAATAACCAAGCAGACGGAACCTATAATTGGACAGACTGTCCATTTCAGATATAAAAATAGTTTTTCAATATTCTTCTCAGGAATGAAGTTCTTTTTTTGTTTGTCGTAAGAGTGTAAGAGGTTTATTAAAACTGGAGACTTCTTCGCTGTTCTAAGGAAGCAAACTGAAGACAATAAAGCCCGTATGCCATTAAACATGACCACAATTTGTAAACACTTTTCGGCAGGAGTGGTTACTGAAAATATAATTTTCGATTTGATCACTACAACAAACATATTCATGACAAAGATAAAAAGAGAGTAGAAATGTGACACACTGAAAAAACGGAATTTCAGGTTTGACGGATCCGATTTCAATACATTATCCATCGGGAAAATGCCTAAACATTTCAAAAATAACAACCAAGGTCGTAAGTAAACGTAGAAACCATCCATTCTATTGTTTTCACCAAACTACGTTTAATGTTGTACTGACTCGAATGGATGATTTAAGTTGAAGAGGTACTCGAAAATGGTTATCTTTGAATACATATTTGACAGATGGTTTAAAATGATATTTATGTTTAACGAATAACTAAGTAGATATTAATGTTAAGTGGATTTTCGAAAATAAACAAATTTAGCGTTAATACGAGGGATGCCAGTGAAGTTTGAGAGAGAATAGAGTGTGAAACAGTACCGAAAATAGAAATTAAATAATACTCTGCCATTTGAATGTTAATTAGTGGGAAATGAACATTCATAACGATTTTGTTTATATATGAATAAACATTCAGTAAGCGGAAAAGCTTTCCTCTACTTGTTCACAATGTTCCATTTTGTCAACTGATCACATATTTTGCTGTTTTGACAATGGATCGGGATGAAGGTCTCTTGAGTTTTGAATTTAAAAATGACTTTCGTATACAGAATCGATGGAAATGTGACATGAGCCTTACAGTGAATTGATTTCAATAAAATATATGTACGTGAGTAAAGGTTGGCAAATTAACTTTGGCAGTCGGAAGTTTGGTAACTTCCGATGTGCCGTAGCAAAGTGGTATGTGGATTGCAAGAGCTCCCTTAGCTGGTAGAATTCGTAAGCTTCGTTTGGACAGTACAGTTCAGAGAAAAGTGTGATTACCGGAGATGTGCAATACTAACTTCTTATGACGACTCCAGAAAGTAAAGTAGTTCATAAAAAATTGAGTGAGCAGTGTCGTGAAATAATTATGAACGTTTTAAATTTCATGACCGAAGAGGCAAAGAATTGCAAGTCGACAATTCCATTAAAAAAGGTAAGTTTTAATTATTGCAATAAAATTTTTAAACCAAAGAGATTATTTAACAAATTTACACTCGATAGTAAATTTTTTAAATCGATTTTCGCACATAAAATATATATTTGTTAAACGATTTAAAAAAGTGACATTAGGGTGAGACAAAGTATTTTATGCACTTATGTGTCAATTTCATGCACCATAATGTCATCATTACAAACAAATCGACGCCATTTTTAGTCCATTTAGAGCAACCTAAATGAGACATTTTTTGGTTTTTGCATACCTGCGGCCCATGCGTCAATTTTTCCATTCGTGAGAAATAGCACCATTTTATGCACTTGTTGCATAAATAACTATTCTGTTTCTGTCCACAGGAGTATATAAAAGGGCACATGTTTATTTTGTGTAAGATACCTATTTAAATGTAATATGTTTTTTAGCTTATAATTATAATTATTATACCCATTTCATACCTATCTCTATTACGTTTCGATTTTATTATTTGTTTTGAACCATCTTCCGATTTGAACCATCTTCCGATTTCAGTTACAATTGCGGTTTGGTCATATTAAAATATGTTTCAACTAATGAACTGAAACGTAATATAGTATTTTTGAATTTAATTCTTCTTTTAAATGGCCGAAAACCACGACAAAAATTCTTATTTCAATGAAGGGCCACTGAAAACAAATTTAACTACTTCCTCATTTTACTTGCATGAAAATACACAAGAAACTTTTAATACAACATTTATATCGACTTATTTTATTGTCAGATCATTGAACGAGTTTCTGCTGCTACGAAAGTTAGCCAAAGAACGCTTTACCGTATTAAAAAAGAAGCTCTGGCAGGAAGTAATGCTGACACTGGTGTGCCTACTAGAAAACAAATAACGTCCAGTATCTGTATGGATCAATTCGACAAAACTGTGCTTAGAAGGTGCATAATAAATTATTACATATCTGAGAAAAAAGTACCCACGTTAAGAAATGTACACCAAACCTTTGCAGATAGTTATGGCTTCACAGGAAGTCGCGAATCTCTGCGGAAACAAATACATTCTTTGGGTTTTCGTTTGACCAATATGAAAAACAACAGAAGTTTGGTAATGGAATACATACATTCATTCATGTCGCACGCACCTTAAAGGATGGAGCGACAAGAGTAACGAAGGATTAAGAAAACCCGTTTCAGGAGGTGATAGGCTCATCATTGTGCATGCAGTAAATGAAAATGGTTTTATCTTTAATGCTGGTATTATGTGGGACTGTCAGTCAAAAACAGGAAATTGTGGTTGTGGTAATTGATAACGCCCCATATCACAATGTTCTAAATGAAAAATTACCTATGACTGCTTGGACTAAACAACAATTAAAAAACTGGCGTACTGAAAGAAACATATATTACAGTGAACAAATGGTAATACCGACTCTTTATAACGTTGCAAAAATGTACAAACCGCAATATAAAACTTATAAAATTGATGAATTGTTTATTCGACATGGATTGCAAGTTTTAAGGCTACCCCCTTATCACCCGGACTTAAATTCGATCGAAAGTGTTTGGGCGGCACTTAAATAA
Organism: Galeruca laticollis; assembly: GCA_963921935.1. Taxonomy (NCBI): domain Eukaryota; kingdom Metazoa; phylum Arthropoda; class Insecta; order Coleoptera; family Chrysomelidae; genus Galeruca; species Galeruca laticollis. The sequence continues at coordinate 174,830,138 of OY998178.1, read as the reverse complement.
TATGTGGCCAAACGAAATGTTACCTTCAATTTTAAAAAGGTTAAAGAATTCTGTAATTAATTTTTTGACACATTTTCTGCAAATGATTGGAAAGTTAGATGTGACCGTGTTACAAAGATTGAAGATGAATTTATGAACAATGAAACACTTTTAGATACTGTTGTAGATAATATTATTATTAATTTGGCCGAAGACGAAGATAGCTAGTATGATGAAGTTGATATAGAAAGTGATTTTGAAGAATCATTTCTAGATGCACATCATTATTTTACTGTTGATGATCCCTGTACATCTGAAACATCTTTTTCATTATAGTGTTTGTTTGTAGGTTGTATGACCTAATACCTTAAACGCAATAAATATGAAAATATAAATAGGTGTTCCACTAGAATAATGTAATATCTGTACCCAGTACCCAAAACCAAGATTTTTTTGTTTTGCCAGTCCTAACTCTGTAAAAAGTGTGAAGGGATGTTCTAATTTCCTAGTAAATATTTGCAAAAACCTCAAAAATGTACATATGAAAGTAGAAATATCTACCACGAAAAAGCTTTAATATTTCATTTATATTATAGTATATTTATTAGACCATCTCTAAAGGCGATTTCCCCAATTTGTTTTTCAAATTTTATGTATAAACCCGAATTTTTACATTATTATCTACTACATATTATTAAGAATAACAATTTTAGAAAGCTTAACAGGTAGGTATGTCATTAACTATTACTACGAACAGATAGGAAAAATTGTTGGCCATTGTTAACTTTAGAAAGTCTTTTAACAATCCTTATCATACTGTATGTTTTATCTACACATTGTACTCTTTATCTACAAAATCTACCTCACTTCCAATTTATATACAAATAAACATCAATGGCGAGTATTATGAAGGGACACCACTTAAAAGACATTAATTTGGTGTAAAGGTGAAAATTTATGTTTCTTAGAATCTATTTATTATTTATTATTCCCCGTATGGTTTTTGAAGCAATAAATAATTATGTCTGTACAAAAAAAACAATTTTCGTAGAAAAAGCTAATGGTTTTTATTTCCTTATTCATTTACTTGATCATAAAGAACACATTAAAGTTATTTTGTTTTGTAAACTCGATTTTTTATAGCCACAATTTATTATTTTTTAATTCAAAATATTGTGTTATCATCGTACGTATTAGCAGTGTCACAACCTTTGCATGCGGAATGTACGTCGCCTGCTCTTCCGGGTAACTGCGTTTACAATGTTGTCAAGTTGTATGGCTTTCTCGCGCATCGTCAACTGCCAAAATTAATTTGTCAACCTGTAGTAAGTACAATGCGGTCGAGATGGAGAAAGAGACCATCTACGACCTCAACTGAACGTAGTGTCGCTTCAATAAAATAAACGTTAACTGAAAATAGAGCATACATTAGAATTAAAGAATGCACAGCCAATCAGAGCGCGCGAATTTTCTTATACCGAACGGCAACCGAATTGCTGTCCGAAGACATTCGTTTACGCTGTTTCTAATTTTAACCTAATTTTTTGCATTGGCCATTTGAGTAGTTCGCAACTTTTTGGTGCTCTTGGGAGATATATTCTTAAATTCGTTGATTCTATATTGTACAGCAATTTCCATTGCTAATTAATTAAATTTACGTAATAGTTAATCTTAAAAATTGGTACTCGAGAAATTATTGTAGAAAAATGAATAAGTATGGATAAATACATTAAAAAATGGGAGACGAAGAATTGCATACTAGTGCAATAGAAATTATATAAAAGGTTTTATGATTTTTTATAAATATTATTGTTTATTATTTCATTTAAATTTTTTAGGACTCCAAAATTCATTCCAAAAAACGAAATTTGAAGACTGGAGGGAGTATACGCATTCCAGGAGTATGTCCATCAAGAATCATTTTTAATATTTCGGAAAATGTTTAGTTATATCATTGTCTAAAAATTCTTTTTTTAGACAATAGTTGTATTTTTTCCTAAAAGGCTGTGTTAACTATATATTTTTTAGGAGAGATAGAAGTCAATTGGACAGAGACAAATGTAGAACATGATGAGGAATTAAGAGCACAGCGGATAACAAAGGCTGAAGAAATTAATATTGGCTGGTGGAGTTTCAATAAACAGGATATTTCAAGATACGTGGACAATTGAAAATGGAAAATAGAAACAAGTAAATGTTATAAAAAGAGGAGGTATAGCTTATTTAAACAGAAAATATAATATTGACAAGTAAAGGCATGCAAATGATGTGACAGCTACAGCTTTGAAAATTGAAGAATGGAATAGGAAAGGACAAAATTGTGCATTTTTATGCAAGAAAATTGGTTTGCACCCATAACTTTATATCTAAACAATTACAAAAATACTTTTCAATTGACTACAAAATGTCCTTATTACACAAAATTTACAAGTTTGAAGTGTACTAAAGTGATAGTAACACATTTTATGAAATTTAAAAACAATTTTAAGTATATTAATTAGTTACTAGAGATAGGGCTTTTAGTAATACAAAAATTCAATCCATGTCATGTAATTTTAAGGGGTAGCTAATTGTGATGGTATTGAATTTGTTATAATATCGTTTTAATACTAGGGAGGTTGTGGTAATTTGGACTTATAATTATTGTTTAATTTATTAGTATTGTGTACATTGCTTTTTGGGGTGTAAATTAGTGGTGAAGGAATAACTTTGATTAATTTGATGTCAAAGTTACCCAGGTTTAAAGGTTGAGGATTTCATACTAGGGTTCATGAATGGTGTTATGAAAAAGAAACTTCTCTTAGGAATAGGTTAGGCGAAATTCATAATGAGCGATGACGACCCAAAATATTACAGTGCGTATACCAAATGTTTGACAATTGGTGGAACCTCCCCACTCCCCCTCCCCCACCAACCAAGGAGAAATTTCTGTACGTGGCATATTATTAAAAATTGGAATTTTCAAGGAAAACCGAAGATAAAGAGCCTGGATGTTAAGAAGAAGATGAAAGCAAAAATGGGAAGTATATTAAAAGAAATTGATGTTAAAAGATTTAAAGAAAAGAGTGACAAGTATTTTTGAAAGCACGAATTGAGCAGGCCAGAAAAACATTTATTAATATGAAGCAATTTTTCACGAGACGCGAACTGAGCCTAGAACTTCGAATGCGCATGATCAGATGCTATATATTTTCAACCTTGTTATATGGCAGTGAAGGCAGTGAAGGGTGGACTCTCGATGCGTCTACAGAAAAAAAGTTGGACCCGTTTGAGACGTACCTATACCATCGTATGTTAAGAATATCGTGGGTGCAGAAAATCACCAACACGGAAGTCCTTGCACGGATGAAAAAATCAAAAGAACTGATGCAAGTTGTTAAGGAGAGAAAGACGAGATATATCGGCCACATAATGATAGGCGAAAAGTATGAACTTTTGAGACTGATCATTGAAGGAAAAATACAAGGAAAAAGATCAGTGGAAGAACTCCTGGCTGGAAGACTTAAGAAGATGGTTTGGATGTACCTCTATTGACATATTCAGAGCCGCTATATCCAGAATAATGATTGCCAATTGGATCGCCAACGTCCGACGGGAGACGGCGAATTAAGAAGAAGAATTAGAAACAGTAAGTTTTATTTAAAACAGTGAGTTTGAAAGTACTATCATTAATCAAAAATAACCGATTTTAAATATTAAGGCTAACTTTCCGCATTCCGGAGCCTGTATTGTGCTAACATAGCGAAATTTCTCTGAAAATATGGCATATCTGGATTTATAAGATCCGTTGTACTGGCTCTTGTAGGCTAAAAATCAATAGACGCCCTGAACAATACCCAATCATAAAATTGGTCACTTGTTTACATTATGAATGCTGTATCGTACTAAAAAACCGAAATGTCTTCAAAAATTACCAAATGTTTAGTATATCTGAATTTATAGGACCCATTGTACTGCCACTGGTGAGCTGACAATCAATAGGGTTCATTTGTGTGACGCTCTGAATAATATCCAATTTTGAAATTAGTCACTTGTATACACTCCGGAGGCTCTGTCGTGCTAACAAACTGAAATTTTTCCAAAAATGACTAATAATGTGGTACTTAAAAACCAATGGCACCCGTGGTACTGGCTCTGGTGAGCTGAAAATTAAAAGGGTTTATCTGTGAGATGCCCTGAATAACATCCATTCATCAAATTTGTCACTTGTATACACCCAGAGACTGTATCGTGCTAACAAGAAAAATTGGCCAACGACAACAACGACATACTTTCTAAAAACATTTTTTTCGTGTTTTTCTCACTTATAATTGCACAAGTGGTTTGTATTTTATCGGGTAAATTTGGGTTGTTCAATGAGAAACTGTTTCCTAGCAATTTGACGAGAATAACTGTCAACTATTAAAAACACGACACCGAAGGTAGAGTGTTTTTAGGTTGACAGTTATTCTGGTCAAATTGCTAAAGGAAACAGTTTAGAATTTGAACAACACAAATTTACCCAATATCAATACAAACCTCGAGTGTAATTCGGCAGGACAATTTAATGAATGAGAAATTTGGAAACATATCAATGCAAACTTTATTTATGAAACATTAAAAATAAACACATTTTTATTTTAATGTACAATTATTAAAAACGCAATTATTGAAATTCGTACTAGGAACAGTGATATCGCTGCGGGTGCCACAGCTAATCGTTTCTGAAGTAGATGTTGAAGTTTTTTCATTTTTCAAACGAATTGATTGAATAATGCTTGAATGATACTCTTTGTCAACTTGTAAGTATGGTTTTATTGATGATGAATTGCTGTGTCCTGTTATTTTTATTAGAGCTTGATGAACAAATGAATAAGTGAAAAACCACTAGTGTATTTGTCGCTGTAAAAGTTAAAGCTAACTTTTGCCGCTGTCAAAGCGACAATTGCACTGTGGCATATGCGATTTTTTATACATGAGTTAAATTGTCAGTGAAAAAAATAACTCAAAAAATAAAAAAAACTTTTCTTAAGATAAACCAATACCTTACTCGCATCATATATATGGTTTGCGGAAATGTAATATATGTGCATATAAAGAGCTGGCTAATTGGGAATGGACCAGGTCAATCAACACATATGCATAGTATATAAACATAACAGTTTAATATAACTGTCGTGAAAAAGTTTGTATTGTGTCTCGTGGTTCTACAATAACTGACAACAATGGAACAAGGACAAAAAAGATGATTGGGATACGTAATAAAACGAGAAGAAAGCAGATAGGTGAAAGAAAAGAAGAGAAGTGGACCGAGATGAAAGTGGACAGTGAAAGCTGTAGTAGAGGAAAGACTGCGAGATGGGATGAAGTGATTGCAATTGAAGGAGACAAAGAAAGATGGAAGGAAGAAGAAGAAGAAATTACCAGAGACCTCAACTCCAACAAAACTCGGTACCGAGTAGTATTCGACTTTCTAGGTTAACCAAGTGAGAGCTGTTCTGCTGATAAGATGTGTTTGTTATGATCGTTCATAATAAGATATCTGTTGAAGATAGTTTTGTCGATGAACAGAATATGATTGAGGAAATTGCCACTTATTCTCTTCACCGTACAATTGTTGTTAAATCATTGAGGAGCCAGTAACATCGTATTGGTTTCTCCAGTTGCGTCTTAGATTTTCTCTTTAATAATCTTGAATGAACATTAATCGGAAGATTTAATTTTTTGAGTATAATTGATGTTAATACTAGATGTATTTTGTTTGACTGCCTTCGAAACAATATGGCTTTACGAAAAAGCAGTAAGAGACAAACATAAAACAATTATAATTCAATTGTAACATAAACTTAAATTTAGGGGTATTCAGAAGTTCACAATACTCATATGGATAACAAAATATACAGTTGACAAAATATTGAAAAAAAGCGATGACCAATAATTTTGTTACACATCGTATATCATTTTTCAATTAATAAGCGTAATTAACACAATTTACTTGGATATTTTTTGTTCGTAAATTTTTTATAACTTTTATCTACGAAATTTCCTTTATCATAAACAATTTGAAATGTATACCACATCCGTTCACGACATAAGAATATATCTTAACTACATGTTTGAGAAGATGCAATTACCATCTTCACAAGAATGAATGATGATGGTTTTTACAAAAGTACCGTAATCTTCAGCACCGCTCGGGATTTCCTTGCCATTTTTTTATTTCCAATTTTATGCGGGCCATAACGGAATACGAGTTCAGTATTCTTTGTGATCCGGTCGATTCTAGAGTGTTCAATTTAATAGTGAATAGTTAGTAATACATTGAGATAATTTCAATAGGTAAATACATTTAAAATAAGAGATAAAAATAGATTCCATGGATAGGATTAAACGATTTTATATTGGATAAATTTTTTATTTTGTTTTATACAATTCTAGTCTACGAGTGGCTATAACGGTTTTCTTTAATTATGTAGGGTGCAGATTTATTATGAATCTACTCGGTGCATTAAAACGTTAGGATATATATAGACATAATCTTGTTTTAAGAGAAAAATGGGAAATTAGGCCAATCTTATTCTTCTGTCTCATTTGAGGTTGGGCGGTCAAAAGGTCACTACCAAACGTGTTTCAGTATTATAAGTGCAAGAAAAATGTATGCCACATATTCCACTTAAAAATTCATACAGAACAAAATATACCAGAGATGATTTGTATAGAGAGAGACTTGAGAGAATGTACACATATGTGGAGAAAAATGAATAGTGATCTATGTTAAAGAAAATATTAGTTCGTTGAATATAAAGCACCGATCTGTTTCGTAAATAAGTTTTATTTGATAGTAATCTTCACAAAAATGATGTTACAAACGTTTTTAAAATTGAACTGTCAAGTTGAAGTTTTTTATATATCTGTCAGTTTACATTTATTTTTTAATGTCACTTGATATTTTTGACATCCTCCCGCGGCGGAGAATCTTCAACTTCTAACGGAAAAAGAAGTTGCACTGGTCTACGAAGTCTACACCCGTCACTCAATCGCACTTCACAAGCCCGAACTCGACCATCGCGCCCTACAAACACATCGATGACTTTAACCATCTTCCACGGTAGCCTGGGCGTATGCTCTTGATGCAATAGTACGATGTCACCTATTCTTAAGCTACTAGAATTAGGACGATAATTATGGTGAAACGTTCGCAGCTGCTGAAGATATTCCGTTGTCCATTTTTTCCAAGACTTGGAAACCAATTGTTCCCTCGATTTCCATTGTTTAAGTATATCGTTTCGGTTGATTTCAGGCAATTTTAGATTTAGGGAAAAACCAACATTTTTTGCTCCCACTAGGAAATGCGCTGGGGATAAAATCAATAAATTGGTGTCGTCGTCATCAATATACGTTAATGGGCTGGAGTTGACCGTTGATTCTACTTCTGCTGGAATTGTATGGAGTTCATCACTATTTATTAGAGCCTTACCGAGAGTAATTTTAAAAGCATCCTTTGGTTCTGGTATTTTGACGTTAGTTATAAACAAATTGGTGACCTCTAACGTTGCTTCGTCGCAGCTTTCATCTTTTGGCCAATTTGTTGAGTCTTCTTTAAGCCAAGAGGGCCCGTGCTGCCACAAACTAGATTCCACCAAAAACTTCGCTGAGACTTCCCTCGTTAGCAAATCCGAGGGATTCTCCTTTCCAGGGCAGTGTCTCCAAACAACCCTGCTTAGCTTTTGTATTTGTTCCACTCGGTTGTTCACGTACGGTTTCCATTTCTGTGATTTGCCACGGATCCAATACAAGGCTATTTTAGAATCGGACCATAAAATAACTCTTTTGATTTTCAACTTGGAATTTTCTAAAATATATGCCTGTAATCTAGCGGCACATAATGCTGCAGTAAGCTCTAACTTGGGTAAGGTTAATTCTTTGTTACCCTTTTGGTTAAGAGGCGCTACACGATTTTTCGACAATAGAAAATTTATTTCGTTAGTTTCTAGACATTTTGCGTATGCCACTATACCATAAGCTTGGATACTAGCATCAGCAAATACGTGAAGTTCGATTTCGTTGGATTTATTTGAAGTTATACTTCTGGGGATTTGTAGTTCATCCATAGTAGGTAGTTCCGAACACCATATAAACCAGATTGTCAGATACTTTTCGGGTAAAATAGTGTCCCAATCTAATTTTTGTTTCCAAATATATTGCAACAAAATTTTCATTCTAATTGTAAATGGACCTAATATACCTAATGGGTCATAAATCCTTGCAATATTTTGAAGTATTGTTCGTTTTGTTGTTACCGCTTTATTGTTATTAGCTACGAATTTTAAGTCAACTGCAAGTTCATCAGTAGCTGTGTGCCATAGAATACCCAATACCTTTTTTGTTTCGTCCTTTTTAGGATTTTTTATGACCGTGTTCATAACTTCTCTATCGTTAGAGAACCATTTTCTTAAATTCATGTTAGCCTCTTGAAGTATATTAATGGATTGTTCATAAATTTCGTTGGCTTCTTCGAAGGAACTAGCAGTAGTTATCAGGTCATCTACATAAAATGATTCCAATAGAATATTGGAGGTATTCGTAAGCTTTTTAGGCTGTGCTAGAAAATGTTTGCGCAGAGTAGCTGACAGCAAAAATGGGCTCGATGTAACACCAAACGTTACACTTTTCATGCGATATGTAGCGAGTTGCGACGAATGTGTGTTATTGTTTTCGTTAAGTGGGTTTTTGAACTATATAAAGCGATGGGAATCGCGATCCTTTTCTTCAAGTGATATTTGCAAAAAGGCCTTTTCGATGTCGGCGATTAAACCGATAGAGCCTATTCGAAAATTTAACAATATCTTTAACAAATCAGGCACCAAATTGTCACCGGAGTATAATAGTTCATTTAGCGATTCAAAACCTGGCGCATGCGCAGATGCATCAAATACTACCCGCAACCTTGTGGTTTCCTTGTCCTCGCGATAAACCGGACGATGCGGCATGTAATAAATGCGGTTTTGTTCGTTTTCATCAGGCGAAATTATTTCTGCACATCCGTTTATTAAGTATTCACGCACAGCAATGTCATACTCAGCGAGCTTACCGGTTCGGCGCAACTTAGACACTAAACTATTCATACGTGCTATACTACCAATATAATTAGAGTCTATACTAGAGTTTGCTTTCCACGGCATCGAAACTTCATATCGTCCGTTTTTAAAATGAATTTTTTCCTTAATAAAAGCTTCCGTATAATTATTTTTTAAATGTTCGTTTTCACTAATACCTAATGTCTCTAATGTCCAAAATTTCTTAATATCTACATTGTCCTGTTCAAAGTCTGCCTATACATTTAATGCTGATACCCAATTAAAATTTACAAAAAATTCACAGTTTTCTACAATACTTGAAACTCCAGGTATTGTCCACCCTAATTTTGTGTTTACGGCAGTTAAATCATTGGATATGCGTTTTGTGTCACCTGTAACAATTTTCCAATAATGATCAGCTCCAACCAGTAAAGTTATACCGTTAATTAACTGATTATTTGTAACGTTAACATCAGCTAGCTGGTATTTAGAAACAAAATCTCTAATTATTGGATCGTTAGTAGAAGGTGGTTTTAAAGCGTCAAAACATATTTCTGGAACCTCTACAGCTGTAATTTCGATTAGTTTTCCGTTAAACTGATTCTTGAGACCTACTTGTACCCGATTGCACAAAGTTGTCGGTGCGCTACGAGTATTTCCAAAACTATTTATGGAAATTTTGTGAGTACCGACTACAGGCAAACCCAGTGAACGCGATACACATTGTTTTATGAAAGTTAATTGGCTACCTCCATCTATAACTAAACAAATCACCATGTCATTAGCGGTATCATTACTTATTAAACATTTTGCTGTCATTAAATAAACGTTATTATTTGCCCCGTTAGCTATTAATGCAGTAGAGTTATCTCGATTTGTCACATTATTAGGAGTGCTGTCAACAATGTGATTATTTTGATTTTCGGTGAGACTAGACGGAGAATAGCTGCTATTTCCGTTTCGAATATTGTTACTGGCAAACGAAGGATCGCACATTGAGGTCGCGTGACGACGGTTGCACTTTGCACAAGATAGGCGCGATTTGCAAAATTTTGAAGAATGCCTAGGTCTGGTACAGCGAAAACAACAATTGTTTTCTTTTAAAATATCCTTTTTTCGCGAGATATTTACAGACGCCTTGCAATCTTTTGTTTTGTGCGTTTTTGATTTGCAAAACAAACAGTTTTCATTATTTACAGTTAATAAACTCGCGGCCGTAAATTGATCGTTTTCTGATGCACTATTATTTTGAGTTGACAATGTTCGTTTGCTATTATTATTTTTGCAATTTTTATAGTCCGTTACCTTTTCACAGTGAGCTTGTTCGATTGAATCCAATTCTAATTTAATAAATTGCAATAAACTGCTAATTTGCTTATTATAATCTACGGTATTATCTGAATTTTCCGATTGCGAAAGAGAGTTACTACTAACCGTTTCACTTGTAATTTTTTGTTTGTTGAACAAAACGCGCAAATTATATGGTAGAGCCCTAAAAATGATAGATTTAACCATTAGTCCGTATTGTTGAGGTGACAAACCTAGTGTTGACAGTGAACGGGTAATCGTTGACGCAGTATTATACAGTTTACGAAGCGCGGAAATGTCTCTTTCACTTTTTACTGGAACTATTGTTAAAAGTTTTTGTATATATTTGTCCACTATACGTTCAGAATTAGCATATTCTTCTTTTAAAAGTTATATCGCGTCTTTGTACGATGGCTGACTAGAAGTCAATCCGTTAATGGTTACAGCGGCTTTATCAGACAAATAAGACTTAAGATAAGCAAATTTTGCAGCATCGTTTAAAGAACCATTCTCGTGAACGACCAAACGGAATTGTTCCCAAAATGCCGGCCAAGCCTCAATATCTCCGTTAAATTTGATGAAATTTAGTTTTGGTAATCTTACAGACATGTTTTCCTGACTATGAACGTTACCGTTAGATGACTGTTGCTCCAAGCTTCTCTGATCGTTTTGTGGCGGTAAATAATGTTGCAGTTTCAGACGTTGTTCCAATCTCGCAACTGTTGCAACAGCGAGATCATCGTATTCCATAATCTTCGCGCACTCAGCTTCAGCATGTTCATCACTAAACGTGGGATACAGTCGTTCATTAACACTATTTAAACTGTCCTTCTGTGCTTTAATGCGAGCTATTAACGCGGGCACGTCACTAGTATTTGCAGTTTAGTTATTAATAATGTCGTTCGCGTTATTCACTAGCTTCGTTAATGCTGCGCGTAACGTTTTTCGAAGTACTAAATCCATTATAATCGTTTTAGTTCGATCCGATAAAAATTACTAGACAATAAAACTTCCCTGGTTTCGGCACCATAAAGAAAATATTAGTTCGTTGAATATAAAGAACCGATCTGTTTCGTAAATAAGTTTTATTTTATAGTAATCTTCACAAAAATGATGTTATAAACGTTTTTAAAATTGAACTGTCAAGTTGAAGTTTTTTATATATCTGTCAGTTTACATTTATTTTTTAATGTCACTTGATATTTTTGACACTATGTTGACTATTAAGAGACGTGGGGAAGAAGGCGCAAAACGAAGGAGCTGTAAATAGAGCACAATAACAAAGCTTCTTCTACATTATATATCATACAAAAGAACAAATGAAATTTCTAGGGTGTATAGAAAAATTGCATAACTTTTGATAAAATTGTTAAGAGCTGATGTTGGGAAATATAAGTGAAATCATGGGACCATGTCATAACAGGTATATGGGGAACGACTCTAGGGCAAACAAAGTTAGAGTGAGTTTTTAGGATGATTTTTGATTACCTCTGGATTTCAAGGAATAAAAACAATTCCTAAAATACAAATGCTATTTTTTTATTTTTATTTATTTAATGTCGCCCGAACCACTTAGGTTATAAGCGACAACAGTTATAATTCTTTAATGGAAGTTACTTATGTTGTACGTTAATATACAGTGTATTCTCTATATTAGCATTAGAGATAGTTATGTTATTAGTTGTGAGGTATGATCGTTTTAAATTTAAATATATCTCATGTTAACCTCCCCAAGAAACTTAATAATGTTGTCCATGTTGCTATTGTCTCTGAGTATGTCTGATGTGTTCTGTGCAAAGTAGAATTTATTTCTGGTGTTGTTGAATTTTTGACATTCCACTAAAATGTGTTTTACTGTTAAGTTAGTTTTGCCTGTATCACAATAAGAGATGTTTTCTTTTGTGATAAGATGGAGGTATGTGTGGCGAGTGTGGCCGATTCGAAGGCGTGAGAGTGTCACTTGCTTACTCCTAGATGGTAGAAAGACTGGCCGTTGTAGCGCGTTTTTTTTGATTTCACTTAGCTTCTCGGAGCACTGCGACCACTTGATTTGCCACGCATTGCGAACTATATTTTCAATACACGATTTTAGATCACTGAGCACTATCTTGTTTACTTGAACGCAAAAGTCTTTTGTTGCTGTTTCGCGTGCCAGATGGTCCGCTGACTCGTTTCCACTGACTCCGATAAATAATGCCTCTTTTCCTGGCGTACTGGAGTTCGCTGTTAATTTCTTTGTGTATAGGGTTATTGGGATACATGCGTTGGATCTCGCACAGGGCACTCATTGAGTCCGTTATAATTGTAAATTGGTTTTGGCCGGATTCATGAATGTGTTTCAGGGCTTCTAGGATTGCGTAGAGCTCTGCTTGAAAATGTTGAAGTTATTGTGTAGCTTGAAATTGGCCTGGTGGGTTTTGGAGAAGATTGCTGCTCCAACTCCTTCGGCTGTTTCCGAAGCATCAGTGTAAATATGGTGATAGTCGTTGAATTTGTTTATTATGTCACTGAAGTGGTTTTGTATAACGGCTGCTGAGATTTGGTGTTTATCAAATTTCGATAAGTCTGTGATTATTTGCGGTTGGATTACAGTCTTTGGTGGGGGGAGTTTTTGCTGGGATAGTAAATTGTGGGAAAGTTTATGGAGTATTTGTGGAGTAAGCGGTTGAGTCGCTCGTAAAATGGCGGATGGCATCGGGGGTGAGTTGAGAAGTACAAGTTGAAACGGTTGCTATGGACATTATGATACGTTGGGTTTTGAGGTGTGGCTAAAACTTTGCTAGCATAGGACAAACTTAGATAGTGGGGAGAAATTTTGTTTCCGCAACAAAAGTTAGGTCCTTGCTATTTAATGCTATTACTGGGTTACTTCCTGTTTCTTCTTTTGAGAAGATTAGGCATTTTGTTTTTTCGGCCGAGAAATTGAGTTTTGGATAAAGGTTAGAGATATGTCGTCTGAACCAGGAGCTGAACTTTTCGTGTTGAATAAGGCGTCATCTAGTTCTAATGAAATAGTAGAGTTTATGCTGTCACTGTCGTTATATGTTACTTGTATTTCCTCTATTTCATTTCTAATTTTGTATTGTAGAAATTGTGGAGTGTAATTGTCGGGGGTAATACCACAAGAGCTCAGATTTAGCCAGATATTTTTTGTGGTTGTTTTCGAATACTTACTTTCATTGGCAATTTAACGAGAGCAGCTCGAGTGATTCTGCCTGAACAGATCGATTCAAATTGCCAATGAAAGTAAGTATGAGAAAACCACCGGAAAAAATATCCTGCTAAATCTGAGCTCGCGTGGTATTTGGTAAGACAATCCCATGAATAAAAAACTCAATTCAATTAAACTTTATTTAACAAACTATTTCTGCCTTGCAAATATTTCCAAATCTCGACATACTTTTTGGAATTGTTATATGCTGTTCAATTCATTCTGTTTTTGACATTTATAATTGTTAAATTGACGTGCATTGCTTGGTAAACAGACAGTACCTAAATGCTAGGGTTGCTACGGTAACGTAATTTATCCGATATTTTTATCCACTTGCAAACTCTCTTCCTTCCTATTTAGCCGACAGCAAACTACGATTTTTGTATTCACAAATGGGAATTATTATACATGAATGGGATTGTCGTTACTAGAATTTTGTTCAAAATGGTCTGGGAATATTTCTGCTATATCTTCTGCTGTAGAGATCGTTTTGTCTTCATGTTTTAAAATTTTGATTTCACTGTTATGCCATTGTCCGGATAGCTGACGAATTTTTTCCCACATGGTAGAGACGGGAGTGCAATGGTTGATGGATGATACAAAGGTTTTCCAGCTTTCTTTTCTTGGTTTGATAACGTGCTTCAGCTCTGCATTTTTTATATTCTATTTTGTTGTCAGTTATGGGGTGTCGTCGATATTTATTAAAGGCTTGCTTGTATTTTTTTATGGCTTCGCTGCATTTATTATTCCACCATGGGGCCGGGGTGTGAGTTTTGAGTGTTTTGGTTTTGCCAACTGCCATATGAGCTGCTTGTAATAATGCTTGTGAGAATCGTGGGAAGGTTGAGGCTATATTTGAAGTGTTGGGGTTAGCAAGGTCTCGAAGATATTGGTCGACTTGGTCTGCGAAAAGTGTCCAGTTAGCTTGGTTTAATTTCCATGTTGAGAAAGGAGTGGTATTGGCAGTGGAAAAAGTTCGGTTCATAAGTATGGGAAAGTGATCGCTGCCATATAAGTAGGGGTAGACATCCCAGTTTAAAGAAGTTTGTAGGGCAGGATCGCACATAGTTGAGTCGATGCCTGAGGCATCTCCGGATTGAATGTTAAATCTTGTAGGTTCTCCTGTGTTTAGAATATTGATACTGTTATTTTTCAGTAGTTGTTCGATAACTCTACCTTTCGATGAGCTGTGTTTAGATCCCCAGTATGGGATATGGCTGTTGAAATCTTCTAATACGATGCGAGGGGACGGGATCTGTTGAAGTAGTTCCTCGATAGCGTGCATTGTGAGAATTTTATTGGGTGGAATATAGAGGTTGCATATTGAGATTTGTTTGTCGCTGTTGATGGTGACAGCGACTGCCTCTAGGGATGTATTTAAAGTTATAGGTTTTGTTTCAAAAGTCTCATTGACGTAGATGGCTACTCCCCCGCTTGCCTTATCTTTGTTGGTTCTGTTTCTGTAAAAACATTTGAAATTTTTTAATTCGGCATGATAGGAACCTCTAAAGTTGGTTTCTTGGAGACAGATTATTGATGGTGTGTGTTTGAGAGATCAGAATTTTTAACATTTCATAACGGGTATGGTACCCGTTAAGGTTCAATTGGAATTATAAGAGCTAAGGATTTTCTTGGGAGGAGGAAAGATCGCTGTCTAGTATTGCGGATTTTCGAAGTTGGTAGTTAATTTTCCGTTTTGCCTTTGAAATTCTTGTTTTCATGCTTTTTGAGCATTTGACATATATTGTATTCATAACGTTTAGGAACCCTGGTATGTCGTCTGTGTACGTTTTAAGAAGATCCAAAATGTCTGCGGTGTGGAGGGATGATTGAAAAAAATGTAGAGTTTGGTTAAAATTTAACGTAAAATTGTCTTTGTTTTCTTTTTTGTTGTAACCGATGCATTTCTTCTTGTATACATTTTTCTGATTTTATTTTCTTTGGATTGGGTCTTTGGAATATGGGATTTTATTTGTGGTCTTCTATTGGTGTGGTTAAATCCGATACTTGTCATTTAACAGAGTTCGTTGAGGGTTCTTGGACTGTGTTTTGGGATGTGTCGATTGTCTCGTTTTCTACAGTATTGTTTTCTTCAAGGTTTTGGATGTTCTCAGTTAGTGAAGGTGTGCATATTTTTTGATTATGTGATCTATTAGATAAGACGCTGGCCACGTCTTTCGGTTGGTTAATTTGTGAGGAGTTCGATGGTGATGCTGTGTTGTTGGATGTTAGAGTTGGGCATGATGCGGCTAAGCGTCCTACTTGTTTGCAAGTGAAATATTGCAGGTTGTCGATAGCAATGAAAATTCTATATGAGGTGTTCTCAAAGTTTACGATAAATGATATTGGTATTGTTGATTTTTTTTCGAGGGGAGTGATATATGTCTGTTGATTGGTGACAGTAGGGTGAGGCCTAGAATTAGGAGTTCTGTTTCCAAAATTGAGTGTGGAATGCTAGGGCAGACGTTGGATAGTACAATTCGTTGGCTTGGAGTTATAAGTCTGCGGGCGGGTAATATTTCGTTGTTGATTTTGATTGACCCAGTATTTTCTAAAAAGGAGTCTATTCCTTCTTTGGAGCTTAAGTAAATGCATATTCTGTTTTGTGAAATTCTTGAGGCGAAGGTAATGTCCTTGGGGTTTACGGAGCATCCTAAAAATATTAAATAGTCCTCGATTTTTGCATTTTCAACAGAGTTGAATAGGATGGCTTGCTGTTTGTCAGGAAATTGGAATGTTGTCGGATTTTTGTTTGCTGCCGCTGCATATGATTGACGGTTGTTTCGGGGTAAATTGTTTGATGTTAACTAGTTCGAAGGTGCTCGTCGTTATCCATTATTCGGCCGCCACATTTATGATTTCAATTTCTGGGTAGGTACGGACCTGTTCACCTGCTGGACTTGTTCTGCTTATCCCTATTATCAGTGTACCGATTTACAATAAATGTTGGTTTACGTATTAAAGAACTTTATCTACTTACAATTTACTACGAAATCACTAGATTTGATTTGCACTACACGATTGAGAAATTGAAATATTTTGTTTACTATTAGAACACTATAATTGTCGAATTACTCAGAACTGATATCACACTGAACTAGTTCGATTTTTGCCAGGGCTGGCACTCTATATATGCTATTAATATTCTTTTTTTCATCGATTCTTGAACCCATCGGAATATTATTTTATTACAGTTAATGATAGAGGTGGGAACGAGAGCTGTTTCTTTGATTTACTATTAACGTTTTTAGTTTTTAATGGTCTAGTTTCAATTCCATGAATAAACTAAGTTAAGTTTTGAAACGAATAATCAAAATGCAAAAAAACTTACTGAATCAACAATAATAAAATATTTGAAAATAAATAAGTAGTGTACTTACAAAGTTAATCTAGTATAAACGTAATAGCTCCTCCAATTTGTGCAGTATCATCTTTATTAATTATCATGTTCCACAATTAGTTCATTTGGCTAACAAGCAACTGAAATATGCTTCAATGTGTTCAATACAATTGAATTGTTATAAGACGTCTGGCAGAAGAATCGGATATTACTTTAATTTTATGATATATTAACCATGCCGAGAACATCAAATACGATGTATGTATTCGAATTAGGGTTGGCTACAAACATTCAGTTTTTTATCAAATTTGTGAACTATATTTCCGAGAACTCCAAAAATCATTAAGTTTATAAGCAGCTTTTTGATGATCTATCCATCCAATGATGATGATTTTGGATAGTTTCATTAATTGTAAATTGATTGAGTACTTAACTTAGACGGCACTGAAAAGTTGGAGTGTATATACTTTGAACCTTGGTACTCTTTTCCATGTTAATAGCGTTGAGATTAGAAATTTTATTCGATTTTTACCACATTTCAATTCGCAAGAAACAGGTGTAATTGCATTATCGACTATTTCTTTCTAGACCTTTTCAATTACTATTCTCTTTGTACCGGGTTTTTCACTATAAATTGACCCTCTCTTTAACTTTGTAACAAATAGAGGTAAGCAAAACTGTTTTATACAAAAGTTGCACTAAATCAGCTAAATTTTTTCAATATGGTTTCAAAAAATGAAATATGGTGGACTACATATTAAATGCAACTTAATTTTTTCAAATGAGGCATCCTGTATATGTTAAAGTAAAATTGTACTTCATATGTTAATTGTTCTAAAAGATAGTTGGTAGTCGTTACCTTGACTACAAATAAATGATTTGATTTCTTTTTTCAATTTTTCTAACTTGTCAGTCAAAGTGAATGGTTAATGTCAATTTACTGAATAAAAAGTTCACATTAAGATTAAACTGCATTCCTTGTATTTATTTTAATTGGTTATGGGCCCAGACGCTTAATTGTGTACTAGAATCGTTTTTATTCAAGAAAGAATAAATTCGTATAAGAAACGGTTGGACTGTGAAGTATCGTTGAATAGCCACAGATGGATTTGGCGAAGCACATCAAACCCTTGACCGGTGAGGCAGACTGGCCGATCTGGAAGCGGAAGATTCGTGATCTGCTCGATTATCATGAAGGTGCATTAGACGTTATCGATAACAAGATTAAAAAACCAGAACCTCTAGCTGACGGCGCTAGTGCGGCTAAACAAAAAGAATTCAAAGAGAAGTATGATTTCTTTCGAAAGGCAAATAGCTACGCAAAGTCTATGATTGCTAGCTCAGTTACAGATGCGGTGTATGAGAAAATCATCGATAAAGAAACCGCGCGTGATGCTTTCGAGGCCCTTAAAGAGCAGTTTGAAGCGACATCCAAGGATCAAGTTTTTCAAATTTGTGATTCATTTTTCGCTTTTAGTTGGATGTCAGGTGAGGACGTGTCTACACATTTAGCTAAGTTGAGAAGTCTTTGGAGTGATCTCAACAACGGTCTCACTGCTCGAAATGAAAACAAGTTACCAGACTTAATGCTTGTGTGTAAAACGCTTAATATTTTACCTGCTGCATTTGAGACATTTAGGTCCAGTTGGATGCTGCTCACCAAAGACACAGAGAAAACCTTTGACGAGCTGACTACACAGTTGTGTATGTTCGAAAGAAATTTCAAGAAAAGCACCAACAACGACAAATTTTCTCAAGAAGCTCTAGTGGCAAAAGGCGAGACGCAAAAACAAGACGCGAAAAAGAAGTCGAGAGCAGGTACGACCTGTAATTATTGTGGTAAGAAAAACCATTGGGTCAGTGAATGCAGAAAGTGGATCGCAGATGGACGACCATCCAAAAATAAGTCCGTTAATGACTCTCAAAACCAAGCTAACCACAAAAATAACCAAAACAAATTTCAGAGCAATGCTGTTGAGGTTAAGGAAGGTCTTGTGTTGTCATTTTCAGAGATTTTCAATACTGAGATCAACACTACAGACTGGTGGATCGACAACGGTGCTACAAGGCACGCAACGAATAATTTCGATTTCTTTGTAGATTTTGAAAAATTCAAGAATCCGTGTGGCATAAAGGCTGCAGGAAAAGAGCTTTTGCAAGCAGTAGGGAATGGCATCGTAAAAGTTGTATCAACAGTGAACGACGAGCGATACATCCTAACCTTGCATGATGTTTGGTACGTTCCCGACATATCGAAGAATTTGTTTTCTGTTCTAGCAGCTCAAGACAGAAACCTAAACAGTATGTTTGAATCAACAGCTACGCGGTGCTCGCTCAAAGTGAATAACAAGATACTGCTAAGTGGAGTCCGAAATGTTCACGGAACACTATTCAAAGCAGCTATCAAACCGATTTTTTCCGCTGGTAATGTAAGTTTCAATGTTGCTGTTACTGATAGTTCTCAATTACAGCTGTATCACGAGAGGTGGGGACATCAGGACAAGCAGCACGTGAAAAACTTGTTACAAAAAGAATTGGGTATTAACGTCAAGTTAAACAGAGAAATTTGTGAACCGTGCGTTTACGGTAAGGCCCATCGTTTAGCTTTTGGTACTAGAAGAAAAGCAAGCCAACCTGGAGAACTGATTGCTACAGATTTATGTGGTCCTTTTGATGTATCATTTAGCAAGAAGAGGTATATGGCCATATTCAAAGATATGTTCACTAAATTTCGATATTGCTACATAATTGCAGAGAAGTCTGACGTCACAGCAGCTTTACAGTCAATGATTGCTCACGCAAAACAGCAAGGTCATTCGATTAAGGCGCTGCTGAGTGACAACGGCGGCGAGTTCGACAATGTGGAGGTCAAGGCTATTCTAGAGAAAAATGGAATTACGCACAGATTGACAGCTCCGTATACACCACAGCAAAATGGTTGCGTTGAACGAGAAAATCGCACAATCGTTGAAATGGCTAGAATATTCAAGTACTCCAATCCCGACGTGAAATTTCCTGAAGCCATTTGGGCAGAATTAGTCACTACAGCTACGTACGTATTGAACAGAACAGGCAAATCATCAGTAGACGGTGTGAGTCCTTACGAGCTGTGGATTGGAAGTAAGCCGAGAATTAAGCACTTACGCATCATTGCATCAACTTGCTACGTTCATATACCTAAAGAAAAGAGAAGAAAAATGGACGAGAAAGCAATCAAGGGTTATCTGATAGGTTACGATAACGATGAAAGATACAGAATTTATGTCAAGGAAGAGAACAAAGTTATTGTCTCAAGAGACGTTCAATTTCGCGAATTAACGAGAGATTGCGATCATGAGGTTCAGTTACCACTCAAAGATTCTCATTTACAGAAAGATAACACCGAGGAAAATCCTGAGGTTCCAGTCGAACTAGAAGAGCCTTTGGAGTACCCCGAGATACCAGTTCAACAAGATGAACCACTTGAGTACGAGTCGGAAAGCACGGAACCTGAATCGGCAACCGATGACGAGGAAGAGCCAGCGACGCCCTCGCCAGTACCTGCAAGAACTTTGAGAGATCGCTCGAAGTTGAGAAAGCCAAGTTACCTACAAGAATATGCACACATTGCTGAAAACACCGATTTTATTGACACGTATGTAACTCCTCAATCATTCCAAGAAGCTGTTTCAGGTAGGGAAAGTTTACAGTGGAAACGAGCCATGGATGATGAGATGAAATCGCTCAATGAAAATCACACATGGAAGCTGTCAACTTTGCCACAAGGAGCAAAAGCGATCCCATGTAAATGGACCTACAGAGTTAAAACCAATCCAGATGGTTCGGTCAATCGATACAAGGCAAGACTAGTTATAAAAGGTTTCAGTCAACGCTACGGCATTGACTATAGCCAGACCTTCAGCCCAGTAGCAAGAATGGCAACTATTCGGTCGATTTTAAGCATAGCTGCAAGTGAGCAGATGCATCTAGCACAGTTTGACGTATCTACAGCATTTTTATACGGCGAGCTTGAAGAGGTTATTTACATGCAGCAACCAGAAGGCTACAAAAACGGTACTGATCAGGTATGTCAACTTCAAAAAAGTTTGTATGGTTTGAAACAGGCTCCAAGATGCTGGTTCAAACGTTTTGGCAAGTATCTTATCAGTCTCGGCTTCAAAGTTAGTGATGCAGATCCATGTTTGTTCATGCGAAAAGAAAATGACAAAAGTATTATCATGGCTCTGTACGTAGATGATGGATTAGTTGCCGCAACAGATCCTCAAGATTTGAAGATTTTCTTACAAGATTTAAGCAAAGAATTTAAGATCACTTCACAGAAAGCTTCATACTTTTTAGGGCTAGAAATTGAACAAACAGATGATTATATTACAATTAATCAACAAGCTTTTGCTAAAAAGATTCTAGAACGTTTCAATTTTTCAGATTGCAAACCAGTCTCTACGCCAATGTTGAAAGCTTCTGAGATTTCTCAACCAGGGAAAGAAAATTCCAAAGCACATAATTTCCCTTACAGACAGGCGGTCGGAGCTCTCATGTATTTGATGCTAGGAACTCGACCTGACTTAGCATACAGCGTTGGATTTTTATCAAGATCACTGGAAAATCCATCTTTGGAAGATGTAGCTCGAGTTAAAAGAGTTTTCCGCTATGTAGCAGGCACATTGACGAAAGGAATAACCTATACTCGTAAGGTAAAAAGGGGTATTCTTGAGACTTTCAGTGACGCTGATTTTGGAGGATGCACGAAAACTGGTCGCTCTACTTCTGGTGTCATAGTTAAGTATGCAGGAGGGGCTATTTCATGGATGAGTCAAAGACAACCTACGGTAGCCACTTCCACTACCGAAGCTGAAATTATTGCAGCAAGTGAAGCAGCTAAAGAAATTATTTGGCTCTCAAGATTGTTTAAAAATGTTGTAACTTCAAAGCAAGTTCCAATAATTGAGGTCGACAATACAGCAGCAGTGCGTTTAAGCGAAAATCCAGAGTTTCATCGACGAACAAAACATATAGCCATCAAGCACTTCTTTATTCGAGAGAGGGTAACCGAAGGCGAATTAGCAGTTCAACAAATATCTTCTGAGAATCAACTGGCAGATATTATGACGAAGCCTTTGGGTGCAATACGATTACAAATATTACGCGATAAATTGGGTTTAAAGTAACATAGTGGGTACTAAGATGTTTTGTTTGTTTTCTTTCATTATTATTACAACAATTAACAAGGGAAAGTGTTAAAGTAAAATTGTACTTCATATGTTAATTGTTCTAAAAGACAGTTGGTAGTCGTTACCTTGACTACAAATAAATGATTTGATTTCTTTTTTCAATTTTTCTAACTTGTCAGTCAAAGTGAATGGTTAATGTCAATTTACTGAATAAAAAGTTCACATTAAGATTAAACTGCATTCCTTGTATTTATTTTAATTGTATATTCTCCTATTTTTTGATAGCTCGTTTTCTCCTGATCTCGAATATATATGCCTCCCTCATTTTGAGTACTACAAAGTTTCAAAGTTTTGTAAATGAAAATACGGAATACAAAAAAGATGTGAGATTATTCCAAAAAATTTCTATATTCGGACAATCATTTTTTCCATAAATTACCAATAAAACTAACAAAAAAAATGAGTATAGTGGTATGAAATAAACCGCATACACTGAAAATGGGCTCCATTATTTAATATCTATACTAATATATCGTTTCCTCAAGTTGGTTGAACTCTGTGAGATTATTGTGGTCCTGATTTAGTTCATAAATTGATGCTTCAATCTTGTTTTTAAAAGTCTCAACACTTTCATTATTATTAAAGTAAATCGTGTTCAACGGGTTTTAATCCAAACTATTTATTGGCCATGAAATAGGTGCACCATAACTAATCCAAAAATCAAATTGGCCACTTAAATGCTCTGAAACTTCCAAAACTTTGTGCGCGGGCTCCCTGTCCTGTTGCCAAATTATTTACTCCGATTCTTCAGCATAATACAGTCGATCCAAAAGCTGATCTACCTTTGGCAGTTTCTCCTGTTAATATGTAGTCAAAAAATATAGGCCCCACAATTTTATTATACACGATGCCATAAAAAACGTTAACCGACTTTCGTCCCGATTTTTTAATACGAATGACTTTTCGGTGTCTTCAATTTTTGCTTTCCCAAGAAGGTTTATTTTTTCTATCGAATCCTCCAACTGTGAAAAACGATGACTCATCCGTCCACATTATAAAATTGAAAAACTTAGGGTCTTCCTTCAGTCTTCGCAGAATAATGTGTTTCTAAGCGTTGCCGCTTTTGGTGTTCTGTGAGAAGATGTGCTGGTTGTAATTTATCTGGCCTATACTGATTCTTTTTCAATACCCTATGAATCCTTGAACAACTTATTCCAAGTTCTCTTCCTTCAACCCAATTTGCGTATATTCTAAAACAATTTTTTTCTACTCCTGTTTTGTAATACACTTATTAAGAGAATAAAATCTGTATTATAATAAAGTTCGTTATGATATAGGTTTTCATTATGATACAGATTATTAAGCCAATAGAATCAAGTTACTTTTTAGTAAAGTGACTCTTAATTTGACAACTGTCAATTTATATTTTCAAAAGTACCTATATATAAAAGTATTACCAGTTTATATTGAAGAATTTCAAAAGAAAATGAAACAATTATCCTTATGGACACATTGTTCAATTACCAAATCTTCTAAACATGGAGAATAATAGTGTTTTAAATGAAACTCAATGTTTCTAGCTAATTCCACAATATAATGAGAAATGAAAAATTCTAAAAAATTGACAATTGCTTCGATAACTGAATATCATCGTCAGAATGACAGAAGTTACATTTTAGTAGTTATTTTTAGTTAGACCAAGAAGTGACCTACCTTGTGATTGACTTAATATATGTTAATAGAAAAAAGGAGAAGTTGTGATATTACAAATATTGAAGCTTAGATATTATTAGCCTTATGGTGATATCCTGGATATAATTTTTCCAATTGAGATCAGTATAACTGGGCAATGATAGAGAAAACCAGGAAAACTATATCTGCTGATCTTTACAATTATCACTTAAGAAGACAGTTTGATAGTAGAAAACTCCCTAGACTTATCTGTTTATTGACGACTTTATATTGTGGGTTTCTTAAGTGTCTTCCAATTTTCAACTCTTCAAGGAAATCCAGTTCTTGTTTCTTATCACAAATATGTAGTACTTCTAGTCATGTTTTAGCTGTTAATGAATGATTGGTGTCAAGTAGATGTTTTGCGTAATGGGATTTATCTGGTTGTTTTAATCTGTATGCTCGCAAGTGTTCACTGTATCGGATTTCAAAATTTTTAAGGGTCTGACCCAAATAGACAGCATTACATTCTGGACATTTGAGTTTATATATACCTGATTTCTTTAATAGTGGTATTTTTGTTTTTACATTTAACAATTTTGTACTTACGTTACTCCTAAAGAATGTCTAATACTTGTAAGAAAATTTCTAGAAGATAAAAATATTAATCCAGGAATAATATCAGATCTACTTAATTTATTTTATGTATGTATTAATGAGAATTATTTCACTTTTGACAATAACATATATATTCAAAATGAAAGTTTACCAATGGGAAGCCCTATATCACCTATTTTGGCAAACATTTTTATGGACAGTTTAGAAAGATAAATCTTTGAAAGTAATATTTCAAAAAATGTTTTATTTTGGTATAGATATGTAGATGACATATTAGCTTATTTTATAGGTAGTGAACGACAATTAGATATATTTTTCAGCCACATTAATAATTTACACCCAAAATTTCAATTTACATTAGAAGTTGAAGGAAATAACTCGATCAATTTTTTTGATTTAAAAATTCAAAGAGTTAATAATGTACTTGATTATGCAATTTACCGAAAACCAACACACACTGATGTTACAATTCCATATACTTCCAATCACTCCATGTCACATAAACTAGCGGCATATAATTCAATGATACATAGATCATTTTCAGTTCCTATGAACGAATGTAATTTTGATAGAGAGATTAATACAATTAGACAAATAGAAAACATCCAACGGTTATCCATTACATACGATAAATAAGCTAATTAATAAAAAAGAAGAAAAAGTGGCATTACAACTAATATTTCCTAAACAAACTTAAGAAATAAAAACTTATAAAACCATCACATATGCAGGAAATATCGCTAATAATATTTCAAAGATAATATCTTTAGCAACGAATACAACAATTTCTTGTAAAACAGGAACTAACGTAAGTACAAAATTGTTAAATGTAAAAACAAAAATACAACAAAGAAATCAGGTATATATAAACTCAAATGTCCAGAATGTAATGCTGTCTATTTGGGTCAGACCCTTAGAAATTTTGAAATCCGATGCAGTGAAGACTTACGAGCATACAGATTAAAACAACAAGATAAATCCCATTACGCAAAACATCTACTTGTCACAAATCATTCATTAACACCTGAAACAGAACTAGAAGTACTACATATTTGTGATAAGAAACAAGAACTGAATTTCCTCGAAGAGTTTGAAATTAGAAGACATTTAAGAAACCCACAATATGAAGTCGTCAATGAACAGATAAATCTAGGGAGTTCTCCACCATTAAACTGTCTTCTTAAGTGATAATTGTAAAGATCAGCAGATATAGTTTTACTGGTTTTCTCTATCATTGCACAGTTATACTGATCTCAATTGGAAAAATGATATCCAGGATATCACAATAGGGCTAATAATATCTAAGCTTCAATATTTGTAATATCACAACTTCTTTTTTCTATCAACATATATTAAGTCAATCACAAGGTAGGTCACTTCTTGGTCTAACGAAAAATAACTACTAAAATGTAACTTCTGTCATTCTGACGATGATATTCAGTTATCGAAGCAATTGTCAATTTTTAAGAATTTTTCATTATATTGTGGAATTAGCTAGAAACATGGAGCACTATGGTGATATCCTGGATATCATTTTTCCAATTGAGATCAGTATAACTGTGCAATGATAGAGAAAACCAGGAAAACTATATCTGCTCATCTTTACATTTATCGCTTAAGAAGACAGTTTGATAGTGGAGAACTCCCCAGATTTATCTGTTCATTGACGACTTCATATTGTGGGTTTCTTAAGTGTCTTCTAATTTCAAACTCTTCGAGGAAATCCAGTTCTTGTTTCTTATCACAAATATGTAGTACTTCTAGTTCTGTTTTAGGTGTTAATGAATGATTGGTGTCAAGTAGATGTTTTGCGTAATGGGATTTATCTTGTTGTTTCAATCTGTATGCTCGTAAGTGTTCACTGTATCGAATTTCAAAATTTCTAAGGGTCTGACCCAAATAGACAGCATTACATTCTGGACATTTGAGTTTATATATACCTGATTTCTTTAATGGTGGTATTTTTGTTTTTACATTTAACAATTTTGTACTTACGTTAGTTTCTGTTTTACAAGAAATTGTTGTATTCGTTGCTAAAGATTTTATCTTTGAAATATTATTAGCAATATTTCCTGCATATGTGATGGTTTTATAAGTTTTTATTTCTTCAGTTTGTTTAGGAAATATTAGTTGTAATGCCACTTTTTCTTCTTTTTTCATAATTAGCTTATTTATCATATGTAATGGATAACTGTTGGATGTTTGCTATTTGTCTAATTGCATTGATCTCTCTATCAAAATTACATTCGTTCATAGGAACTGAAAATGATCTATGTATCATTGAATTATATGCCGCTAGTTTATGTGACATGGGGTGATTGGAAGTATATGGAATTGTAACATCAGTGTGTGTTGGTTTTCGGCAAATTGCATAATCAAGTACATTATTAACTCTTTGAATTTTTGAATAAAGAAAATTGATCGAGTTATTTTCTTCAACTTCTAATGTAAATTGAAATTTTGGGTGTACATTATTACTGTGGTTGAAAAATATATCTAATTGTCGTTCACTACCTATAAAATAAGCTAATATGTCATCTACATATCTTTACCAAAATAAAACATTTTTTGAAATATTACTTTCAAAGATTTATCTTTCTAAACTGTCCATAAAAATGTTTGCCAAAATAGGTGATATAGGGCTTCCCATTGGTAAACTTTCATTTTGAACATATATGTTATTGTCAAAAGTGAAATAATTCTGATTAATACATACATCAAATAAATTAAGTAGATCTGATATTATTCCTGGATTAATATTTTTTGATCTTCTAGTAATTTTCTTACAAGTATTAGACATTCTTTAGGAGTAACGTAAGTACAAAATTGTTAAATGTTAAAACAAAAATACCACTATTAAAGAAATCAGGTATATATAAACTCAAATGTCCAGAATGTAATGCTGTCTATTTGGGTCAGACCCTTAAAAATTTTGAAATCCGATACAGTGAACACTTGCGAGCATACAGATTAAAACAACCAGATAAATCCCATTACGCAAAACATCTACTTGATACCAATCATTCATTTTAACACCTAAAACATAACTAGAAGTACTACATATTTGTGATAAGAAACAAGAACTGGATTTCCTTCAAGAGTTGGAAATTGGAAAACACTTAAGAAACCCACAATATGAAGTCGTCAATAAACAGATAAGTCTAGGGAGTTTTCTACTATTAAACTGTCTTCTTAAGTGATAATTGTAAAGATCAGCAGATATAGTTTTCCTGGTTTTCTATATCATTGCACAGTTATACTGATCTTAATTGGAAAAATGTTATCCAGGATATCACCATAGGGTTAATAATATCTAAGCATCAATATTTGTAATATCACACCTTCTTCTTTTTACTATTAATATATATTGAGTCAATCATAAGGTAGGTCACTTCTTGGTCTAGCCAAAAATAACTACTAAACATCAGGGAGGCATCAAATGAAATGTAACTTCTGTCATTCTGACGATGATATTCAGTTATCGAAACAATTCTCAATTTTTTAGAATTTTCAAGATTTTTCATTATATTGTGGAATTAGCTAGAAACATTGAGTTCCATTTAAAACACTAATATGAGTAGATTCCACGAAGTAAGGGTCGAGGCAGTTAATTTCATGAAGAATAATGTTGACATAACAAAATATCCTATGTTTCATGCTACAATGAAACGTAAATCCTAAGGATTTATTGGTATACAATCGAAAATATTTCTACCAGATGATATAAGGAAGGTTTTTGGACGAAGCACCTAAAAATCGATTCATTTTTTCGAAAGCATGTACTTAATTAAATCTATTGGAAGACTTTGAATTTTAAATTATAAATGCAATTATAATCATTTAATTCTTGAGATGCCGTTGCCCAGTGGTGCAAACGGTAGGTTATGTAAGTTATGTAGTTATGGTAAGGGTTCGATCCCTGCCCATATACTACCATTTTTTTAGATCAGCCCCCCACATAAATTTCAAAAATGGTAGAATAAATATTTTTTGCTATATATAAACAAAGCAAATTGAAGAATGATTATGTTCAAAAGTTTTAAATTAATTTGTTGATTTCCCTCCATTGCTCTTGTTTTTTATAAGAAATGGTAATTATTAATTAAATAATACTTATTAATGGAAGCAGAAAAAATAATGTATAATGGTCATTAATATAGTCGCATGTTGTATCCTACAACATGCTCGTGAATAAATGGCTATCATTACATGATCGTTGCATAAAATACTATTATGAAGTTAGTGTGGTTGTATTCAAACAAAATAACGTTCAACTCTCAACATTTAATTATTGTAAATTACCTTCAAAATAAAGCAAAATGTCAAGTTCTACATTTCCATTGTCTAAGACCATGCATAGGTAACTCTTCTGAACCTGCTTGTCCCATAAGAGCTGTTTGCGACTACACTCGCCAGAGGCGCTGTAATCACCTAAAATTTGAACGTTGTCAAATCTGTAACGAAAAATTCCTCAGTTTTTCGTCAATCATCTGATCCATTGATTAAAGTTACTAATATGTAATAGGTATAAACATATTTTTTCATTATCATAACATAAAACTTGGATGTCAGTTTGGATTTGAATTTTAACTTATCTTTAAATACCCTACCCTTCTTAAGATAAAAATCATAAGTTTTTAATGATAATTTTGAGATATGGCAACTTCACAGCGGCTTTACGAGAACACAATACGCAGGCGCATCGATTTCTCGTCCAATGTTTATCCATAGATAAAGGATAGGTTAGGTTAGGTTGATTTATTTTTTTCAACACCAATACCTAGTCCAACTCATTATCATTATTATTCCAATTAGTGTTGTATTGAGACTAAGTTGAATTTTAATTTTTGTGTGTGTTTATTAAACTGATTTATCCAAACCAGTCCAATATGGTGTTTTCTTGTTGTGTTTCAACATGCAGAAGCCGGGGCGACACTGAAAATGCATCGATTTTCCAAAAACTATGAAAATATGAGTACCTACCGGCGTTACTTTCAATATTAAAGATGTGATAATTATATTAACAAAATCTATCATATGTTATTTTTTTCACCACTAACATGAGAAAACCTCATTTTTTACCTCATTTGTCTAATGAGAAGTAGCTCAATATTTACCTAAAACTTTATTTATTTAATGAAATGAACATGAAAAATAAACTCTAGGAAATGTCCTAAGATAATGATAATGATCAGAAAATATGAAAATTATTTAAAATAATAGTAGAAATGACGTTTATTGAATCCCCTCAGTTTCAATGATTTTATTCAATGCTTTGACAAGTATTCCGAGCTGATATTTCGATATCCTTGAATAATTGGAGGAATGACTAATTTTAAAGTAAAAATAAGGTCTTTCGGTATTAGTTCGGTCATTAGTAGTGAAAAAAATACTATATATACTTCGGTTGAGAAGGCCATATTTGTATATTATATTAATTATTATCTAATTTGTAAATAAGCGTATGTAGTGAAACAGTTTTTTTCTTCATGAATTCTTAAACAATCTTCCAGTTCCAGAAAAAAAATTTAAATTTTATATGTACGGTTCCCGCTTTTGCTTTATTTCTGACTACACTCGCCAGAGGGCGCGGTAATTAGTGAACCCAACTCTTAATACTGAGTTGCCTATCTATCTATTGAAAATCAACCTAACCTAACCTATCCCTTATCTATGGTCTAACACGATACGCTTCTTACTGTTAACTTCGAACAATATGTTACATAATATTGTTTTTTTATTTAGATAAAAAACTAGGAAACCAAAATCTCCCAAGAGAGCAACCTTTTCCGTTTATGTTTTTCGGGGAATCCCTCGTCTGTATTGTAAGCTGTGATGTAGCTGTAGTTTGTCCTGAAGATTGGGTCTCGGATATCAAATTATAACAGTAAAAAAAACCATCATTTGCTCGAACATAATTTTCTCTTAAAGAAAACAAGAAGTGTTAATGATATCTGTAATAAAGGGTAAGATGTATGGATAGCCGTGAAGTAATAAAAGAGGTATGTCGTCTAGTCCCTTCGCATTTACAGTGTTATTAAATTGTGTTCATACTGTAATGTCCACAAAAAAGGGAGAGTTGAATCATCAGTTGTTCTTGGCGTACAAAGGCTCTCATACTAACTTGCCAGCGCAACTGTGCCAAAGAAATGCCAACGAAATTTGGAAAATGGCTTAAGAAAAACTAAAAAATAAAGAAACGTTTATAGAACATATAAGTTATGTAATACTGAAGTTCAAAGTTTGCGCAACATAATTGTGAGGTAGAAATGGTCACTTGGGTGTTACGTAACGTTTAGGAAGGGGAAGGGGGTTAATAATTTCCAAAAATTGCTTTATATAATACTTGAACTCTCCCTTGACAACTGAGTACTAAGTTAGCATGGTGGTTCTTAAAATTTAAAACTCTGTAGTTCTCATTTGAAAAATTGTAGTTGCATTTAATGTGTTGTCCACCCTACATACACTTCAATTTGTGAAATCATTTTGAAAAAAATTAGTTGATTTTGTGCAACTATTGTATGAAATTTTTTTTTGTATCTCTATTAGTTACAAAATTAAAGAGGGGGAGTGTCAAATTATAGTGAAAAACCCGGTTAGATTTGTTCATACTCGAACGATATAAAGACATTAACATATTTTCATTATTGATTTATGACAAGTTAAACAAATATTTTTGCTGAAATCACGCTTTGTAGATAATCTAGAACAACGCCTCGCCTGAGCAACTAATCTAAAAAACTGATTTTTTGGATAAAATTAATCAGAATTTATAGACCTAAACGCGGAAATAAAATTAAATTGTGCGACCTACTTTTATCACCAGTTATGCAGTTTTTATACTTTTCTAATATTGATAATTAAAAACATTTATACAATTGAGATTTTCATTATTTTTAGCTATAATTACCCAGTTTGAAGGAGAGTATACCACTAGGAAGAACAATTAATAGGTTATAGTTCATTTAGAAGTGAAACATGTCAAGATACGTACTGTTTATTGTTTTATTAACTGCTGTGGAATCATATACTCAAGACACGAATCTAACAGAATATTCTTTTTGGTTAAATTTGACCAGGGAGTTTAAGAGCATTATTATCACCGGGGTTCAAGATTTGGAAAAGGCTATTGATTATCCGGGTGAAATCAGGATAAACAGTTTCATAAGATTTTGTATTGCCAAGACTGATGGAAATGATACAGATAATATAAAAATTGAGAATGCAACAATTATCGAAGCAACAACAAACAAAGATGTAGGAAACGATGTTGATAATGAAGTGTATGAAAATGATGTATATAACGAAGGGAAAAATGGAGTGGGCAATATAGAAGAAAACGAGCTTGAGCAAAATAAAAAAATAACTAGAATTGAAAATAAATATAAAAATGTTACGGAAACTGATACAGATGTATCATTAGTTGAAGCATGGAACACTTTCAGAGATAAACTTAGGTTATTCTTACTTCATCGCGATATCGAACTTTATATTCCGAAAAATTATTTTTTGAATGAAAAACACGTAAGGATGTCCTTCAAGAATATGATTGATCATGGTGCTATGGTGCAATTGAGATTGGTGAAGCAGAACGAAGTGGCTACTGGTGCTGAGGATAAAATTGATAAAGATCCAAAAGAAGAACTTTATTTTGAGCTTCCAGAGAAACTCAGTAAGTATCTAATTCCATTTTTAAAATAATAGGATCCAAATTGTTTATTAATTCCATTGATTTTAATATCTAAGTAGAGAATATTCCGATATACGTTAATTAGCAAATAACATTTCTTAACCTCCAAATTCAAATCAACGCAGCTTCTGGTCGAATCTCTAGAAATAGTCAGTTACTGAAAAAAAAACGGTGCTAGTATATTATACAGTGCAGTACTAGTTATCGCAACGTTAAAATAAATATTGTATATAATTAGTACATTCCAGTTCGAACTATTGTAGTAGAGTACGGACGTGTGCGATTGTGTTTAGCAAAACAAACCGTCTTGCCTTATAAATGTAATACGCGCATTTGTCGTTTGTAGATTATTATTAGTTCAACCACACTGTAAGTATAAATTGTTACTTTACTTTTTTGGTTAAACAATTACCGCGGCACTGGTCTGCGGATGGCCGGTAAGTATAGGCCTAGCGGTAAGGATCCGCCATTAGCCGTATCAACAGGCAATGAAATTTCAAATAATATTTACGTTGAAGATGTCGTATTTTCAGAAGAAATTAGTATGGATGAATCTCATAATGTTTTAAAATGCGATAATTCTGTTGTTAATAATTCCAAAAATTCCGATAATGTCGTTAACGAGGTTAATAAAAACTCGCACTCGAATTCTTTCCAATATAGTAGTCAAACGAGTAATACATTTAATACTTCTAATCGACTTAATCCTGATGATAGCGGACCTTATTTTATTTTTGTTCAACATATTGACTTAAATATAGGCCGTTTACATCCTATGAAACTTGGAGAAAAATTACTTGCCCTTTCGAAATATTATTGAAATTGTTAGTGTTGGTAGGAACCGTATTAAGATCGAAGTTGATTCAGGTCTTGTAGCAAATGAGTTAGTAAATGAACCTTTCTTCAAAGGAAGCAACCTAATTGCCTATATACCAAATTTTTTGACAGAAAAACGGGGTCTTGTTCGTGGCGTAGATACTACATTAAGTGAAACTACCCTATTAAACGTTATAAAATCTAATATTACTGTTAAAATAGTCAATAGAATGACTCGAGTAATCCAGAAAAACGATATACCGGAGAGTGTTCCACGACAAATGGTTACTATCACTTTCGCGGGAAAATTAATTCCTCAATTCATCTATATCAATAAAGGTAGGTGTCCAGTTGAGGTATTTGTAAATCCAGTTATGCAATGTTTTCAATGCCTACGTTATGGTCATTCAGTTAACCAGTGCAAATCAAAAAAACTTTGTGAAAAATGCGGAAATGAGGAAAAAATGATTGTCCTGATAAATGTACGAAATTTTGCATTTATAGTAAAATAACAACCATGAGTCAGTTTTTGAGGAATGTTCTGAATATATAAAACAAAAAAAACGAAAGAAGCTATGGCAAACTTAAATATTTCTCCTAAAGAAGCTGACAAAGTACTCGAAAATCCATGTTACTCCAGTCCCGTTAAAAAAAATTTGCACCGTTAATAAACGCCGACACAGAATTCCCTTCATTGAAAGTTACTTCCCACTATCAATCTAATCCCGCTACGGCTCATAAAAGTAGCATTACTGAAAAACACTATTCAGCCCCGATTGTCAGTCCTCCGAAGAGGAGGAGAAATGATGAGACTACGTCTAATTTTCCTCCTATTCGTAGAGAGTTCCAGACCAATTTTTGTGCGGGTCCAGTATTTCAGTTTGGACAATGTGAACCTTCAAATGAATTCAATAAATTCATAACCCAGCTCAGTGCTACATTAAAAATCTTAATAAAAGAAAGCTTTCAAAATCTTCTCCAAATATGGCTACTAACCTTAAAGTAAATGAAATTGAATTTGAAAATAAAGTTAAAGAAATTGTTAATAACATTTTTGCATAATTAAAATGACCTCTAAAAGCATTAAAATTATTCAATGGAATATTCGATCGCTAAACGCTAACAAATATTCTTTACATCAATTGCTATTGGAAGAGCATTTTGATATAGCAGTTATATCGGAAATCTGGTGCAAACCTTCAGATACTGTTTGTTTCAATAACTTTAGTGTAGTGAGCAGAAGCAGAAGTAGGGAATATGGTGGTGTTGCTATCCTTTTATCGAATAATATTAATTACGAATCTATTTCATTTGTTCATAATTTAATCCAACTTGGAAGTTTGTGGTGTAAATATTAGCATTGATCAGAGAAAGTATTCGATATTGAGTGTGTACCGACCGGCAAAAGTTAAAGTAACAGCGCAAGATTACGTTAATCTTTGTTCGCAAATTAACAATGACTGCATTGTCGCTGGTGATTTTAATGCACATCATGGCTTGTAGGGGTGAGTATCGAGTTTCCCGGAAGGCAATACATTAGTAGAAGCTATAGATACTTTTCCTCATTTAGTTATCGCCAATAACGGATCTGCTACGAGAGTTACTCCCCCCGATCAGGCCAAGTCGGTTGTGGATCTTACTATTATTTCTTCCAGCTTATGTTCATCTTTTGACTGTACCGTCCTGCTACATACATATGGATCTGATTATTTTCCCATCCAAATTTCAATTAATGACATCAAGATTCAAAATATGACGTTAATATCATCAGCTAAGTGGTCGATGTCTAATGCTAATTGGGATCAATTCAGATTTTTGATAGAACAAGCTCTCACACCGGAACCAACTCTACATAGTACTAACGAAATGATTTTATTCTTATTAGAATCGATAACAAATGCCGCGAACAAATCCTGTACGTTAATCCGACCCTCAACCAAGAATGTCAAAACTCCACCGTGGTGGGATGATGAGTGCCTTGCTGCTTCGACTTCAAGGAAAAAACTTTTTCAAATTTTAACAAGTATAAGAGACATCAAGCTATCTGTAAACGCACTTTCCGTTCAAAAGCCAAATCTAGCTGGGCAAGATACTGCTCCACTCTTAACAGACAAACTTCTCCCTCAGACACTTCTTAGTTCGGATGTAATGAAATCCTTCGAAGTCCTTTGGTGTAGGGATATTGGAAGATGTAAAATTAGATTCCTGGAGACATAGGAAATCCGGGTGGTAGAGAGAAATAAGTTGTTGAAGACGTTCAAGTCGTAATTCCACTGAATTTATTAGTAATATCAATAGAGGTCGGTATCGTCACAATTGGAGTCACTATCATTAGAGCTAACAGATTTAAGGCTAGCAGATTCGATTACATCGTTGGGATTCATGGTACATTGTATTTTCTTTGTTAGACGGGTAATGCGATTTTTGAGTGACCTATCGGAGATGGCATGATATATTTGACGAAGATCTGCAAGGAAGGATTTAATGTTCGAAGTAAATTGGTGAGCTTCAGCTAATGGATCGTTGCTTCCGAAAGAATTTTTCAGAAATGCTATTAATTGTTCTGAAGTAATTGAGAAGGATGTAGGGTCGTTTTTTGTTAAATCTTCAATAATTGAGCGTGCAGAGGGGCTGATAGTTGTTGTTAAAGTCTTAGACTCTTTTTTCTTTTTGAAGGCAGGCTTGGGGGTACGAAAGGCGTTGTCAGATAGCGAATCTGTTTTGTCTTGTCTGAGTGTGAGGGGAATAGACGTGATAATTACAGGGGGTGATTCGAGGCTAGAGTTAGTAGAATGAAGTCGTTTGAGACCAGAAATACTTGGAGTAGGCTGGTCTAAAGGAGAGAGTGTGTTGGCGGTCTGATTGTCGGTGGAGGATATAGGGGCAGGGGTAGTAGTGAAAGTAGGACCAGTGGAAGTAGAATCATTAGAAATATTATCGGTAGAATCATTCTGGATAGGGGTAGTTTTGGAGAGGGAGGAGGTGTCAAGAGGATTTTGACAGGTATCAGCAGTATGACCAGATTGTTTGCAGAGGAAACACTCCAATTTATCTGAGGTAACGAAGATCCGGAAAGCAGTATTTTCGAAATGAATTAAAACAGAAGTTTTCTTTATCTGGTTTGACATAGATGGACCGACGTAAGCTTAGAATATGGGAATAATCTTCTTCAGGTGAGCCAGTATGAATATAGGTGATGGGTGATGCAAGTTGAAGTCCGAGATCGTTTTTTAGTGCCTGTTCGATGAGTAGATTAGGAATTGAGGGACATACGTTAGATATTAGTAATCTTTAGAGGGGCTGATAAGTCTGCGTATGGGGACGATTTCTTCTTTAACGGTAACTGAAGAGTGGTTTTTAAGGAGGTTATCAACGACTGAAGTAGAAGCGAGAAAGATGCAAATACGTTGATTAGATATACGGGAAGCATGGGTGATTCCTTTTGGTGTCACAATTTCACCAATTGCATTGATGTAATCGAAGAGAACTGTATCCGGAAGCGCATTTATTACGATAGCTTGATTTCTACTAGGATATGTTGTAGGTGTCAAAGTTGATTTCATTGAATATGATTTAGTAACAGTAGCAAAGTTTCGTGCAGTGGGTTGAGTTGACATATTTTGGATGCCAAAATATTTAATAAACTATATAGACCAAGCAACTGGCCTATAGAAGAATTTATTTTAAGTATTAAACAGTGAATTAGTGTAAGTAAACACATACCAAAATGGGCCAGCAAATATTTGACACAAAAAAACTAATCATTTGTGGTGATAACGTTAATGAGCACTCGAACGAAAAATAATACCTTCACATTCGGAGGCCACACGTGGAATGAGAAAATTAAATACGTCATTTTAATGGAATTCTGTAAATAAATGTGACATATCAATACTAATAAGCGCCTAGAATGTATTAGTTATGAACTATATTGGAGCATGTATGATCTTTTTTGGATATCGATTATTTTCACCCCAAACTAATGGTGTTTTATCAATTTGTCTATTAAAAGTGTATATGCATCATCATTTTATCATGCAATATACGTAGCATGTAAGTTCTTAAAGGAATGATCTGATTTTTTCATGATATGAAGAAGGTCATACAGGGCATTTATAGGCAAAATTGTCATGATTTAATGACTTTTGGTTTAACAACTTTTTTATTTTAACTAGAAGCCCCCAATTTTTTGGACATACTGCTTCAGCATCAAATTCCATTTGAAATGATGTATCATAAGTGTGTATTCATTTTCAATAGGGGTGCCAAAATGAGTTTTTTGAAAATCATAAGTTTTCCTTGATTCCTGTGAAATACCACTTTTTGTGGAAAGAAGGCCTTTTAAACAAAAGAAATACGTATGAAATGGTAGCGAATTGTGTTATTCAATAATATTTTTATCATAGCTGTAAACTAGACTAACCTTATTTTTTCGAAAAAAATTTATAGAATTTCTCCAGTTTTTTCCAGTCAATACATCAAAAAATGCCCCGTATGACATGGCATCATAAAAAATCAGATCCTTTGATTAAAAACTGTAACAAAAATTTGGGTAGACCTACTTCTTGTGTCACCCGGTATATAGTTCTGTAGTTAAATACTATTATTTGTTATATATACAGCTAATGAAAATCTCGCAAAATGGTAAATTTAATTTAGCTACAGGTATATTTTGTTGTTCATAAAGATACTTTATCGGAATTTTATGTATATGTATTTTTAAACACAACATTTTCCTGGCATTTTGTAAAAAAACTGCAGTTATGGATAAAACTCTATATTTTGCACTACACATTTCGCAACTTTCGAGTTCCAAAAACTCTTGTCTCGCTTAAACACACCTAACAAACTCACAGAAGTACAGGTTGGCAAATTAATTTTGGCAGTTAACGATGCGCGAGAAAGCCATACAACTTGACAACGGAAGAGCAGGCGAAGTACATTCCGCATGCAAAGTTTTGAAGGTTGTGAGGCTGCTAATACGTACGAGGGTAACACAATATTTTGAATTTGAATTTAAATATAATAAATTGTGGCACATATATAATGCTATATAAAATCGAGTTTACAAAACAAAATAACATTGATGTGTTCCTTATTATTAATTAAATGAATAAGGAAATAAAAACCATTAGATTTTTCTACGAAAATTGGGTTTTTTTTGTACAGACATAATTATTTATGGCTTCAAAAACCATAAGAGGAATTTTATATTTTCCTTTATGTGATGTAAACAATAAATTGATTCCTAGAGACATAAAAATTCACCTTTACTTCAAATTATTGTCATTTGAGTGGCCCCTTCATAATATTCGTCATTGAGGTTTATTTGTATATAAATTGGAAGTTAGGTAGATTTTGTAAATAAAACATACAGTATGATAAGGATTGTTAAAAGACTTTCTAAATTTAACAATGGCCAACAATTTTTCCTATCTGTTCGTAGTAATAGTTAATGACATACCTACCTATTAAGCTTTCTAAAATTGTTATTCTTTATAATATGTAGTAGATAATAATGTAAAAATTCGGGTTTATACATGAAATTTGAAAAACAAATTGGGGAAATCGCCTTTAGAGATGGTCCAATAAGTATACTATTAATATAAATAAAATATTAAAGCTTTTTTGTGGTAGATATTGCTACTTTCATATGTAAATTTTTGGGTTTTTTGCAAATATTTACTATGAAATTAGAACATCCCTTCACACTATTTACAGAGCTAGGACGGGCAAAACAAAAAATCTTGGTTCTGGGTGCCGTCAATTATTGCTTATTTAGAACTATGTACAGATATGCTACAAATGTTATATTACTCTAGTGGAATTCGTCTCTAATATCTACAATTTTATAACATCTATTTACATTTGTTGCGTTTAATGTATTCAGTCATACCACCTACAAACAAACACTATAGTGAAAAATATGTTTTAGATGTACAAGGATCATCAACAGTGTATCTACAAATGATTCTTGAAAATCACTTTCTATATCAACTTCATCATCCTCGCTATCTCCGTCTTGGGCCAAATTAATAATCATATTATTACAGTATCTATAAATATCATAAATTCATCTTCAATCTTTTCAACATGGCCACATCTAACTTTACAATCATTTGCAGAAAATGTGTCAAAAAATTCACTACAGAATTCTTTAACCTTGTAAAATTGAAGGTAACATTTCGTTTGGCCACATATTATTTAGTGCCGCCCAAACACTTTCGATCGGATTTAAGTCCGGTTGATATAGGGGTAACCTTAAAACTTGCAATCCATGTCGAATAAACAATTAATCAATTTTATGAGTTTTATATTGCGGTTTGTACATTTTTGAAACGTTATAAAGATCTGGTTTCAACATTTGTTCACAGTAATATATGTTTCTTTCAGAAAGCCAGTTTTTTAATTGTTGTTTAGTCCAAGCAGTCATAGGTAATTTCTAATTTAGAACATTGTGATAGGGGGTGTTATCAATTAGCACAACAGCGTTTTTTGGTAGATTTGGAATAAGTTTTTATAGTACCCACTTCTCATAATTTTCGTACGCCATTTCATTATGATAATATCCTGTTTTTGACTGGGAGTTCCACATAATACCAGCATTAGGTACAAAACCATTTTCACTTCCTGCATGCACAATGATGAGCCTATTACCTTTTGAAACGGGTTTTCTTAATCCTTCGTTACTCTTTTCGCTCAAACCTTCAAGGTGGGTGTGACATGAATGAATGTAAGTTTCATCAATATAAATGATAGGTTTGTTCTGTTCTCTGCACTTTTTTATGTTTCTTAAATATAGTAGGTGTAAATATCTGATTTAGTGACGTTCCATTAATAAAATTTTAGTTGTTTTTCATGTTGGTCCAACGAAAACCCAAAGAATGTATTTGTTTCCGCAGAGATTCGTGACTTCCTGCGAAGTCATGACTATCCGCAAAGGTTTGGTGTACATTTCTTAACGTGGGTACTTTTTTCTCGGATATGTGAAAATTGATCATGCACCTTCTAAGCACAGTTTTGTCGAATTGATCCATATGGATACTGGACGTTCTTTGTTTTTTAGTAGGCACATCAGTGTCAGCATTACTTACTGCCAGAGCTTCTTTTCTAATACGGGAAAGCGTTCTTTGGTTAACTTTCGTAGCAGGAGAAACTGGTTCAATGTTTTATTAAAAGTTTTCCTCATGTGTATTTTAACACAAATAAAATGAGGAAGTAGGTAAATTTGTTTTTCTACTTCCGTTACTAAACTCGCACTTTGAATACGGGTTTGACATGCACAAAACGACTCTTTAAACACTAGTGTTTAAAATGCGAAAAGTCACATCTTGTTTATCTTTTGTTTTTTAAACGTCAAATCAAGTGTATCTTTTGTATGTTAAATTTCATATTCCGTGATAATTTTGTTATTCTGCGTCATTTGATTTGTCAGTCAGCTGTCAGCCATCGTCCGTCATGTAATGAATATAATTCAAATATAATATAACTTTTTCCTTCCCGCGGGCGAAGAAAAAGTATAGTAAGCACCTCGTGTTAAAAACGTCTTTAGTCACTCGTTTCACAAGGAACTCGTGACTAAAGTAACCTTTTTGACACTTGGTACTTAATATACTATTGTTTCACTCTAATGTCACTTTTTTAAATCGTTTAACATATAAATATTTTATGTACGAAAATAGATTTAAAAAATTTACTATCGAGTGTAAATTTGTTAAATAATTACTTTGGTTTAAAAATGTTAATGCAATAATTACAACTTACCTTTGGTAATGGAATTGTCCACTTGCCATTGTTTGCCTCTTCGGTCATGAAATTTAAAACGTTCATAATTATTTCACGACGCTGCTCACTAAAACTTTACTTTCTGGAGTCGCCATAACAAGTTAGTATTGCACAACCCCGGTAATCACACTTTTCTCTTAACTATCGAAACGAAGCTCACGAATTCTGCCAGCGAAATGAGCTCTTGCAATCCGCATACGTCTTTGCAACGGCGCATCGGACGTTGCCAAACTTCCGACTGCCAAAATTAATTTGCCAACCTGTAGAAACACCCGTTACACGATTGGAGTTTAGGTTATGTTCACAGTCGATGCAAACCGGAGACAAATAACAGCGTTAAAACCTAGTAACTATAACTTACTAGCTTTTAAAATAGAAGTGGGTAGGTAGCGGACTGTTCAAATTTTAGAATATAATATTTTGAGTTACTGTAATTTAATAATACAGTAAAATACAGTAATATTTGAAAAATGTCAAAGCTACTAAAAATTTTGGTTTTGTATCTTTGGTGGTATAGCTGATGAAGAGAAGTTTCGAGTACCATTTGAAAGAGCAGGAAATTCTGAATCGATTTATGCATCAATTTTCAAAACCAAGGACGGAAGAGTTCACATGTAAAGTTCAGTAGTATAAATTTGTAATTATACTCTCCTAACTAACAGCTTCTTAAAATTATAATGCAAGGGAGAATAAACAGAAAAGGATCAATAGGCCAAAGATGACACTCATCACTGAAAAATGTATATGGTTTGTACAAACACAATAGCAACAATCTGTTCAGGGCAGCATTTTTGAGAATGAAAATAGCCTTAATGATTGCCAACTGTATAGTTATTGATAAAGCAGAGATATACTTTTCTAGTACTGGGTTGAAAAGCGATGAGTCTCAATGTCTTACAGATTTCGAATCCCTTTCTGTTTCTGATTTTTATGTGGATGATCAATATTTATTTATAGTATATTTTCTCATCTGCCGAGTTTTGTATATCTTTTCTTTCAATGTCCCATATATCTATTCACAATTCTTAGTTGTTTAGCTGTCATCTGATTTCGACTACATCTATTTTTTTCTTAATTTCTTGTTTTTAATTCGCTAAATTCAATTCAAATTAATTATTCAGTAATTTGGTAAGAAACAATGACCCACATCTGTCTAAATTTCATTTAAACAAGAAAATAAGTCGACGTTCATGCTTTCATGTTATTTAAAGATAACGGAATTTATTTGCCGTTATGCAGTATTCAATTTCAACAATGACCCAACTAGTTACCAGATTAAATCGTTTTATTGGAATTAATTTGAAAGAGTTGAATGAGACGTTAATGTTGA
The DNA here is from genome assembly GCA_963921935.1 of Galeruca laticollis. Taxonomy (NCBI): domain Eukaryota; kingdom Metazoa; phylum Arthropoda; class Insecta; order Coleoptera; family Chrysomelidae; genus Galeruca; species Galeruca laticollis. The sequence goes on along the minus strand of OY998178.1, from coordinate 174,788,163 downwards.
TGTTAAAAAAGTTACTTGTACTTGAAATAATATTTCGCTTTGCTGCAATATTGTCTTAAACAGCAAATTAACCAAATAAATATTAATATTTCACAAGTTGATTATAACGTAATAATTGTGTCAATTTTTTGGACTTATTAACAATGAATCTTCTTCGATCAACTCGGTTTAAATGAAAATAATTTTCCAATTTAGCATAAATTTAACTGCCATTGGTTGGGTTTTGAATAACAAACGGTTATGTTCAGTTCTCTAGTCATACTAAATAAGAAGCTGTATGAACCTGGAACGCGAATAAAAAAATCTCATTTTAACCTTTAGCCGCTACTCTGAAAATTTATTACGCAGCCACTACCATCGGTATGAGATACCGCTATACGTATATGTGTTGAATACGTCATTAATTAGTTGTTTTTTTTTTAGGAATAGTGAAACAGCATTTTCTTCAATCTTTCTCATCTATTTCAATCAAAGAATTATATAAGAAAACTGAAAAATAACCCATACGAAATAAAATAACAAAATTTAAATTCCGATTTTTTTTAGTTTATAGTCTTCGTCTATTTATACAATCAATACACATTTTTTTTGCATGTTCCAAACACTTTGGCCTTCCACATTGACGACAAACAAAAAATATCCTCCGTTTTAAACGATTAGGCACAAATGGCATGTTTTTTTCATTTGAAGTCGATCATCATTTGGGTCGTTTTCTTCAGGATATTCTGATATTTGCAATAGAAATGCCATACGATTTTTCAGGTCTCTTGGTAATCTAGGGTTCTCGCTATATCTCCGCTGCATAAATGGTTCAGTAAGTAAGTCCTTCTACAAGGAGAATAATTGTCGCATTTTTTATCTAAGCTATCCACTCCTCCCTTGGTCAGATTGTAGTCTGCAATCATTTCTGGTTTTCCTGTGTCGAGATCATCATATGGAGAATGGTGCATAGAAGAGATTAGCAACACTGCTTTGTTCTTCATCGGTACATGAGAAAGCAGAGTAAATTGTCTTTATATGCGTATAATGTACTATTGATTTCTCTCTTCCTGCTTGTCAAAAAAGAAGCAGGAATCATCGGTTTGTTTTTTTAGAGTACCCAAAAATGTAAGTCCTCTTTTTTGTAATTCGGTGACAAGTTCCATACTACTAAACCAATTGTTTCTGTTGCTGTTTTCTATGGGCTTCATTAACCTTACAACAGCTTGATTTGGGACTTGCAGGTTTTTTTCCGTTGCTGATAATCCTTGGCCATCGGAACCTTCTCCACAATAAATATAAGCATTATAAAAATAATTATTTCTGGCATCTGTAAGGCACATAATTTTTATGCCGTATTTTGCAGGCTTTTTTGGCATGTACATTTTTAAGCGGCATCTCCCTCTGAAAGCTACTAGGCTTTCATCTACGCAAACATATGCCCCCAGAGAGAAATTGTTTTGAGAATTGTGAATAAATGTTTTGAAGAGTCCTGAAATGGCTGCAGCTCCATCTTCTTTTATTCTTTCAGACCTATCGAATATCAATACGATTAGTAATGTCTCAAATCTCCTTCTTAGCATCGTACATCTGAAAACATCTCTTCCAGTGCCATCAGTAGCAAATAATCCCTCTATACTCTCTTTTCCTGCCTTGAAAACTTCCGTGTAGATGAGCAATTCCAAAAAAGCTTGCATCTCCACAATATCTACATCTCTCAATACTGTATGGTCTGGCCTTCTGTACTTTGTTCCACATCGTGAGAGTTTACGGTTTGTCCATTGGATAACTTCATGCAACATATCCTCACTGAATAATGTATCCCAAACTTGAATGGGGCTTGCAATATCACCTAATTCTGCTGCAGGGCCTCGTAATCCAGGTAAATTCACTATCAAGTTATGACGTCTAGAATTGGCTGGAGGTGGTTGCTTATACCTGAAATAACAAGGAGTGAAACAACAAAAATAAGATCATTGCTATAGCGCTTACCATTTAGTTGGCTGTTTTTCTCGCGCCCATGAAAAAAATCTTGACTTAAATTTTCTACTGGTATGATATTCTTCTCGTTTTCTTCTTCAATATCTTCGAGTCCTGATTGTTCAGAATCAGTGGCGTGGTCACTTTCAATGATGATACTTTGGTCATAATCGCTTATCAAATTATCATCATCACGCAACTGCTCTAAGCACCAATCTTCAAAATTTGGATCATACGGATGCATTCGCGATGGTCCCGCTATTTGCGTCATTTTTATGGCAGATTGCAATTGAAGAGAAAGACGTTAAAAGGGGAAAAATTAATAAAATGCAATAAAAATATTCGTAGCACTTACACTACTTCCCGGTATGAGATACCGCTATCGTAAAATATCGTAGAGATCTCACCCGTGTTACCTCACACAACGCCACAACGATACTTAAATGCGTGTTGACCTGACCCTGGAAGGTACTGAGAGTCTCAAGGTCAACAGGAATGCATAACTAAAAACAGCAGGAAAATATGAGAGCAGAGGGTATGGGATACCGATAGGTAGCGGTTAAATGTTAAGTTTACTCTTACTATAATCGATATAGGCAAATGTAGTGAAATTTTTATTTTTGTAGTAGAAATTGTAATATCCGAAAAATAAAATTATCAATTATATCGTTAACACATCATCAGATAAAAACGAAAACTACTTAAATGCATTTAAAATCGTTTGCAGTAGGTATATTGTAGTACAATTTTAAATTTTGTAGTAAGAATATTAGTCCCTGAAAACTTAAAATAATCGAATAAACCGATAAAACATAATCTCATTTTAACCTCACGCTTATTAAAAACGATGTAGATATTTGTAGTGGCATTTTTATTTTTGAATCAAATATTATAATACCCCAAAAATGAAATTTACTATTAAAGCATTATAACATAATCAGATAAAAACGAAAACTACTTGAATACATCTTAAATCGTTTGTAGTAGATCGTAGTACAAATTTAAATTTTGTAATAAGAATATTAGTGCCTGAAAACTGAACATAGTCGATTAAACCGATAAAGAAATAATCTCATTTTAACGAAAAACGATGTAGGTAATTGTAATAGCATTTTTTTGTGGTAGAAATTGTAATACCCGAAAAATAAAATTATCAATTATACCATTATCGCATCATCAGGTGAAAACGAAAACTACTTAGTACATAGTATAATGTTGTACAGTTTTAAATTTTGTAGTAAGAATATTAGTCCCTGAAAACTTAAAATAATCGAAACACCCGCTAAAAAATAATCTCATTTAACCTGACACTTACTACAAACACATGATCAGATGAAAACGGAAACTAATTTAATACATTTAAAATCGTTTGTAGTATAATATTAAATTTTGTAGTAAGAATTGTAGTCCCTGAAAACATGAAATAATCGAAATACAGACGATTTTAGATGTACTAAAGTAGTTTTCGTTTCCATCTGATCATGTGTTTCTCATTATCCGATGTTTTCCATTACATACTCTTTTATTGTGCTCAGTACTACATAAGATCACTGCCTATCCGTGGTCCTCTTTTCACTTTTGTATCTTGTACTACTCATCTATTGTTCTTTTCTACTAGTATATAGTCTATTATTGATTTTTCTCCTCTACGTTTGTTATTACTAATTGATTTATTATGCAAAAGTCTAGCATTCTCTTTTCATTATTATTTCTATTTGCTAGCCATGTAATCCTAATAAATTTCTATACATTTGATCTCCTGTGCCAACCATAAGTCCCCAATTATATACAGTGTTCCCTTGGCTTCTTCTGTAGCTACTTGTAATTCTTCCCAGAATCGATACTTATTTGCTGTTGTATTGTCCTCATTGGGTCCATAAACTACTATAACTATTTTTTTTTTGTATTTTGATCTGTTTTTATTTCTCTTTTTGATATTTTGTCCGATACTGTATCCGGAGCATTTATTAGTTTTTCCAATTTTTTATTTGATACAACCCACTCCTAAAGATGCCTTTTTGTTTTGCTTTATTCCGCTATACAGGGTGTTCCATCTCAGACGAGCCACCCCGTATATTTCTTATCCCATAGTGATTGGAAAAGTTTCCCGAAACTCGTCGGATGATTTTCTTTGGGAGACATCTTTTGACGTATATTTGAGGCTTGAACAAGCAACCCCCTAAGAGGGGGCGCTTCAACCCCTCAAAATTGAATAGGGAAGAGGGGTTGAGTTATACTTCATTTGTAAGGTCTTGGAAGCCTCTTTACAATGGTGTATGAAAAAAATCACATTCTTAAAAAAATTAATTGTTTTATAATGCTTACAATCAAAAAAAGCAAAACTGCGTTTTTAAATCAAATCTCCAAATTGTCCTCCATTGACTTCCATACAATAATAAATTCTCTCGAACTAATAAATAAAAAAAACACATTTTCTTATCTTGCCTTCATTTTTTGTTCTTAAAAGGTGTTTATCACGTTTCTTCGATCATTTCATCAATCTGTTGAGTTACTACTTTGCTGATTTGTTTACAATTTCAAAAATAATTATGGTGTATACATTGCAAGAACGTGTTGAGCTGGTTAGCCTGTATAACGAAAATCCAAATGGTACCTGAGCGGCTGCAAAGATATTTATCCGAAACCATCCTGTTGAGACGGGTTCAGTAATGGATAAAAAAAGGGCACCCATTGAAATTGTGAATAATGAAGGAGCAGCTCTGGCGGTATTGGGCCATGTCCAACTTATGCCAAACACGCAATCTGTCCGACAACTTTCTGCGGTTTCCGGTTTTAGCCAATCTAACGTTTTCAGAATTTTACATAAACACAAGTTCCATCCGTACAAAATTAAATTAATTCATGAATTGAATGATGATGATTTGGATCGAAGGCAAGAGTTTTGCGAAATTATGGCCGAGCGTATCAACAATAACCCAAATTTCTTGTACAACGTTTGCGTTTCTGACGAATGCACCTTTTCACTTAATGGAGAGATTAACCAGCATAACTGTAGAATTTAGAACGATACAAATCCTCATGTATTTCGAGAAGCTCACACTCAATATCCGGAAAAGCTAAACGTTTGGGTAGGAATTTTGGGAGACCACCTAATTGGACCTCTGTTTATTCCTGGTAATTTAAATGGAGAAATTTATCTTGAAGTGCTGGAAAATTTGATTAATCCGCTAATAACAGAAAAATTAGAAAACGATCCTCTACTAATTAAACAATAATCGCATTTCCAACAAGACGGAGCTCCTCCTCACTACGCCGCACCAGTTCGCCAATACCTCAATTTACAATACCCTGGTCGTTAGATTAGAAGAAAAGGGTCCTGTGGAGTGGCGTGTCCGATCTCCTGAGCTGATCCCTTCGGACTTCTTTTTGTGGGGACATCTTAAGTCCAAGATTTTTGTGACCCAGCCTGAAAATTTGGACGAACTACGCCAACGAATTGTAAATGAGTGTCTTCAAATAACTCCAATTATGCTGGACCATGTTAGAGACGGTTTTCAGTCAAGATTGTATTATTGTATGGAAGTCAATGGAGGAAAATTTGAACATATGATTTAAAACGCAGTTTTGATTTTTTTGATTGTAAGCAGGATAAAACAATTATTTTTTTTTAAGAATGTGACTTTTTTCATACACCGTTGTAAAGAGGCTTCCAAGACCTTACAAATGAAGTATCACTCAACCCCTCTTCCCTATTCAATTTTGAGGGGCTGAAGCGCCCCCTCTTTGGAGGTTGCTTGTTCAAGCCTCAAATATACGTCAAAAGATGTCCTCCAAAGAAAATCATCCGACGTGTTTCGGGAAATTTTTCTAATCACTATGTGATAAGAAATAAACGGGTTGGCTCGTCTGAGATGGAACAACCTGTATATCAATATATTTCCATTTACCATTGTTATAATGTCTTTTCCTTTCTTTTCAGTTTCAGTGATTCCTAACAAGTCCGCTCTCATTTGTACAAATTCATCATCCAGTTCTTTTTCTTTTCCTGTTAAGCCCATTATATTCCATGTCCCTATTTTCCATTTACAACTTTTAGCTCCGTGTCTATCTTTAGCTTCTATTACTTTGTGTTGTACCCATTTATATTTTTATTTATTATTCCTGTGAATTGCTTTACATCCTCATATGCATTTTGTTGCCGTACTATATCCTTTTCCATAGCCAGTTCTTTTCCATTTTCAGTTTCCTTTATGGGTTTACTATTAGTTTTTTGTACTCATTGCTTTATGTGTTAATTGCTGGTAAGAATTCTTTTGTATCTTGATCAGGTTATTCGTCTCCGTTTCCCATTTCCATTCATAAGACTCAATAGACAATTTCCTATAGCTATTGTAACGTATTTTCCTGTTTTTCTTTCTTCATTAACCCTATATCTTATTTGTTTCATTATTTCTTTATCTTTCTTTGACAAATCGTCCTATATGAATATCTTGTGACCCATTTTTGCCCTCTATTTACTTATATTTTTCATTACATATTTCTTTTGCTCCTGATCACACAACTGTATTGACAGGTTTTATCTCCCAATTTGGTTGCGCTTAACACCTCTGTATCAATTTTCAATTCACAGATCATGAAGTTTTCTATAACTTGTTTTAGTTCTATCCTGTCTTTGATATCAATTCTTAAGGCTTGCAATACGATATTATTTCGTTTTTTTTATTTTCAATTCTTTCCAGCCTTTCATCCATATTTGCTGCTGTTTTCTTCAAATTAATATCTTCGTTCAGTTATTTTCTAATCTTAACTCATCAATCTCTTTTCTTTGTTCTTTTTTTTCATTCATAATTTCTGTAGTTCTATTGTTATTGTGTTCATCGCCTCCCCCCCCCCCCCATTTGTCTCATCATCTTAGTCTGTATTTCCAAATTTTCCTCAATTTTCTTATGTTTTTTAACTGATGATCTTTCCATTTTTTAGTTATTTCCTCCTCGGTATCCCCTAATTCCCCCCTCTCGCTTATTCCCCCCTCTCGCTTATTCTTTTTACATAACCTAACCAATGAAACCAACCAACAACTAATTGCTAAAATTATTTACGTTTTCTAATAAGCTCAATGTATTAACATGATTTTTTTGTTACAGATAATTTCTTCTCTCAGATAGCAAACGTATTCTACGACATGGTTTCAGTTTTATTCTCGATATTTTACCCTTCATTATTATTATTACCATTTTTGGCATTGCGTACAGTTTTTAATTTCTTCTATTACATATTCATCGGTCCCGTGAAACAGGTACGTAAGTACTGGTAGTAGTAAATAAATAGTATATTGCGCAACAAGTGGGAGAAGATAAACTTCTCTCACGAGTGTGGCGCGACTAAAATAAGTACCTACTTTTCCCTTTACATACTATACTTTTTCTACAACTGCACAAATTCAAATAATTTATGAAACTTCTATAATCTGACAGTTGTGATAACTAATTCAAGCTGAGCAACCAACAACATTTTTGCCGATTTTTGTTCCTTCTCCATGTAAATGTATGTGGTGGGGGCAAAGTACCGTGAGATATAATATTTCTCACATCACACAGCATTAGGTATATGGTTTTAAAATTAAGTATCCTAGAAATACGCTACTTTTCATAGAAGTTGTAGAAAAAATATAATTTTGAATATCTATTCTTTGAATTATGACAATAAAAAGGTCACTGTTTTGTGCTGACCTATCTTAAAAAATGGTATATTCCATTTATGAAATCATTAACGTCAACATTTTCTGATGAGTGAAATCAAAACTCATATCACAGTGATATTTGAAGCGAATGCTTTGTGTTATCAGAAAAAGAAGTATTTTGGACCTTAATGGTTTAATACAACGTACTAGTACATCCTACCCATAATTGACAGGAAGAGACCATGAAACAATTCCATTAAAACATTTTATAATTTAAAAATCAGAATAGCTCTTTAGGGAGATACAATAAGATATTAATTTTTAGTAAAGTAGCTGCCATCGTAACACTTGAGTACAGGTTACTTTCTTTCGGCTGTTACCCTTTTTATCTTTTTTTCGAAACAAATATCTATAGATGTTTAAATATGAAGGAGCCTAGAATTATGTTCTACACTGTCTTTGTTCACTCTTATATTTGTGTACTAAGCAAGCAGTCTAATTAGTAAGACATCCTTTTTGAATTCTGTGGTATTTGCCATGGACTCTATTTGCATCAACACAATGAACCTTCAATGTCCAAGTTTGAGATGTTTTTTTAATTCAGCATAGATGTATTGAGCGCGGTTCCTGACATGCAGGTGCAGAGATACCACTTGAAGCATTACATCGAGTTGTTTACCATATTTTTGCCCACTATAGCATCGTTGGATAGCAGCATATAATTTTTGAAATTTACGATTTCCAGGCCAAAAAGTTTTAGAATAATTCTCTTAGTAGTTTTGAGACAAAAGAAAAGTATCTTATTTCATATTGATATGCTATTACCAAGTAAAATCTTTGGTCCATATTTCGTGACTGTTCTCCAATTCCAAACATCTATTTTCCTAATATGTGTAATCTTCAGACCAAGAAACACATCTAAAGTACTTATTTATTCCCATATTCAAATAACATGTAAGTTGTGGATATATGAGTATTGTTCACAACATATATATTGAATGGAAAACTTTCAATTATATTAAAACCAGTGAATTGAACATTACTAGTTGTGTTATCGAAACTTATTTTTAAGTAGCACATATGAATTATCTCTACATTTTCGTTATAAGTCGTGGTACTTTTAAACATAAAAATAAATGATTGTACTTAATTAGACTTCAATATGACAGGTACACTTGTCTTTATTATGGGATGGATGTAGAGGAATAATGTAATCTTTTGAAACCTTCTTTTGAATTTGACGTCAATGATTTCTAAGTATGTTTTGATTTCGTTAATATTTGATCGTAATTGTGTTTTGAGATTCAGGTTCTTGGAAGATATTAAAAGACTGTTTATTTAGATTATTACTCTAACATTCTCCAGAATTAACTTGAATTCGATGTATAAATTTTCAAAACGTCTCATGATTTTTAACAAGTTCTAAATTATTGGTAATATATATAGCATGAACAACAGAAACATTCAACATAAATTGAAGTTGAAGAAATAAGATCCGTAAGATTATAAATAAAAGATGGTATTAAGAATTTATACATTGAATATTTCATTTCGTACTGTCCTATAAATGCCAAGATATGGTAGAAATCTTTTTAGCGCACGGCATGATTTTAAAACTAATAACCAATCACAGGATATTTTTCAAAATATTCATTTGTTAATGTTTTGAAAGACGCGGTGGTTGGTGGGTTAAATTCCTGTCATTTCCTATTAGTTGTAGCTTAATGGGAGGTACTAATCAAGGCTAGGGATAATATTGAATTGAAAAAACTTTAGTTCCTGAAAATTATAATATAGTTCTGCATTTTTCCAAATTAAACTTAAGTGCGATTTATTTGCACCGGTATCTAACTCTATATGTTTGTGTAATAACTTCATATGCATATTATTCATTTAATACATCCAAGATGACTTTAGCTTTTAATGCATCATGGAATCGGGTTTATGGTGTTTGTTTCCTCAATAACTGTTATTTATTCTAACCAATGTTTCTAAAAACTTTTCCTAAAATATCCTAGGACGGTATAATTTTTGTAAGCGTTCCTTTGGTGTCTATTTTATTTCTTACATTGTTACGAAGGAGAAAATTAATACCGCAAAATAGCAGCTACCATATCTAATATATATATATATATATATATATATATTTGCTTTTATTTCTTACATTGTTACGAAGGAGAAAATTAATACCGCAAAATAGCAGCTACCATATCTAATATGTATATAAAATTTAGGATTATTAATATATATATATATATATATATATATATATATATATATATATATATATATATATAATATATATATATATATATATATATATGTATATATATTTTCACCAGATAAGTGGATTTTCTGACAGTATGAAATGAGATTCGTACAATAAATCTAGTAGCATTTTGAAACTATATTAATCTATGGAACTTATGGTATTTAGTAACTAAGCTTAAATTTTGTAGTCGCATTTTGTATTTTTGTCATCTGTATTATATATAGATTTTTTGTAGCTTTTTTATTATCGTATCTTTTCCTTAATTTATGTAGATTCGATATATATTATTTATTTTAGATATAATTTGAATTATTTATTTTACAATGTAAGTGTTTAATAAAAATTGATAACAAATATTGTTTCGTATCTGACCTATTCTTTCTTATGCTTTATTTATTTAACAAAAGACTCTTTCGGTCACACAGTATATTATTAGAATAAAATAGTTTCCACTTCAGGAGAACAAAATCTGAAGATCTTTCCGCTAAATAAATATTTCATTCAATTTTATAACGTATGAAAAATTTCTGTTTATGAAATATTGAAGGTATATCATCAAGTCCCATTGCAGAATCTATTTGAGAAGTGATAGCTAGTTCTTGGAAAAGGAGATACCCAGCCGGGTAGAATGCGGTTAATTACATTCTGGACTAGCCGATAGTTTTCGTAAAAAAGTGCTAGCAAGATAACCAATGTTGAAAAATACCTGCAAGGTATAAGCATAAAGACAACACCCTCATAGAATTTATCAAACATAACCTTTCTGGAACTACTGTGAAAGTCACCAGAATCTTTAAAGTCAGAAGTGTTTAAAAAATAAACGGTTATAAAGATTAAAACTAATTTTTCCGCACTTATACAATCCAGAGGCTGTATCGTGCTAACAAATCGAAATTACTCCAAAAATCACTAAAAATGTAGAATATCTAGATTTATGTGACCCATTGTACTTGCTCTGGTGTGCTTAAAATCAATAGGTTCCATCTAAGAGACGCCCTGAACAATATCCAATCATAAAATTGATCACTTGTATATACTCCGGAGGCAGTGCCGTGCTAAGAAACCGAAATTTTTCCAAAGATGACCAACAATGTAGTCATAACTGGATATATAGGTCCAGCTGTACTGGCTATGGATAGTTGAAAATCAATAGCATTCAACAGTGAGAAGCCCTAACAGTATCCAATCATAAAATTGTTCCCTTTTATATACACTCCGGACGCTGTATCGTGCTAACAACCCGAAATTTCTCGAAAATGACCGAAAATATGGTACTTCAAGTAACATAGCACCCGTTGTGCTAGCTCTAGTGAGCTGAAAATCAATAGAGTTCATATGAGAGACGCCCTGACCAATATCCAATCATAAAATTAGTCATTTGTATACACTGGAGGCTGTATCGTGTTAACAAATCGACATTTCTCTAAAAATGAACAAAAATGTGGTATTTCAAGTACCATAGCACCCGTTGTACTGACTGTAGTGAGCTAAAAATCAATAGCGTTCATCAGTGAAAACAATAATCAATCATAAAATTGCTGACTTGTTGCACTCCGGAGACTGTATTGTGCTAACAAGGCATAATTACAAAAAGTGGCCAACGACGACATACACACAGAATTTTTTTTCTAAAAACCCTTTTTTCGTGTGTTTCGCACTGAAAAACATAAAAATCGAAAATTCCAACTTTTTTCGGGGTAAACGAATACTTTTCTCGCATTGTATGGTGGATAAGTAAAAGCTGGTTCAAAAACTGCGCTGCTACCCGCAAAGGGTGAGACGTTCAAATCTTCTAACATCGGAAAGCTGTGAACTTAGAGGAAGGGAGCCAAATTTGAGATAAGCGCCTAATTTGAGATAGCTCCGCATATTATGGTATATGTAACGTCATCTAACAAAAGGGGTGTCAACTTACGCCAATAAACTAGACTGCAGTGGTAAGGATTCGTTAAGCGCGTCAGTTCGTTTGTTTTTATGCACGTGCGTTTTTCTACCGATTTCAGTCTTAGAAGTTTTTTTGATAGTGTAAAGAAACCGGCATTTGCAGTCAACGTAAGTGGAAATAAAATATTTTATGTGTCGAAGTAGTTAGTTTAGGTGTTGCTTAATGATGTCTTATTAAAACTGGCTGTATTCTTTCATAACTAACCTAAAAATATTGTTGTCAATTTTTATAATGAGAATTCCTAATTTGAGATACCAAATGGTTCTGAATTTGAGACTATCTCAAATTAGGCTCCCAATACATGTATTACATATATTTTGATGTTTTATCACAGATGCCTAAAAAATACAAGAAATGGGATCCTCGTGGTATGGTGAAAGCTGTGCGTAATACAGAGATGGCATATCTAAAAGCCTCAAAAGTTTTTCGTGTACCCAAAGGCACTGTGGAAAGATACTCAAAGTCAGATAAAAGCCCAGAAGAACTTGTCAAACTATCGATATGCCGGAAACCAGTTTTCTCTGAGCAACTAGAAAACGAACAACGATTTTGTGGTCTGAGGTCGGGCGATATTAAGCGAATGGCATTCCAACTGGCAAGTAGGATTAAGTTGCCGCATCCATTATGGCGTTAGTTAATCTGCTGGCAAAAAATGTTTGAGGTTATTTTTGAAGAGGCATCCACAACTTTCGCAACAACACCGCAAGGCATGTCTGCAGCTCGTATCAAATCTTTTATCCCGAAAAAGTCTCAGCATTTTTCTATCTCTATGAGCCAGAATATTCCAAGCTTCAAGATCCTTCCCAGAGGGTATTCAATGTCGACGAAACGGGCATTACCATCGTTCAACATAAGCATAGTAAAGTTTTATCGTTGAAGGAAAACAACAGGTTTCTACATTAACCTACGCAGAAAGAGCTGAACTAATCACCTTATTAACCTGTAAGAACGCTGCAGGAGTTTATGTAACGCCATTATTCATTTTTCCACGGAAAAATATGAAGTCCGAGCTAATGATTTGTGCTCCAACTGGAGCCATAGCTGTGTCACATTTCTGGTTGGGTTCAATCAGATATTTTTACAAGATAATTAAGTCATTTTATCAAATTCACGAAACCTACACCTGCTGACCCTATTCTACTTGTGTTGGATGGACACTACTCCCACACAAGAAACATTGCCCTCATAGATTTGGCAAAACAAAATTATGTGACGATAATTTGTCTTCCGCCACATTCCACCAATAAAATGCAGCCTTTAGATGTTTCATTTATGCCTCCGTTAAAAACCTATTACGCTCAGGAGATAGAAAATTGGCTTCGGGAGAACTATTTAAGTACTGTATCCCCATACGCAATTGCTAGTGTTTTTGGCAAATCCTACAATAGAGCTGCCACTATGGAAACATCGTGAAATGGTTTTAGAAAAACGGGACTAGTTCCTTTGAATAGAAACACCTTCAGAGACCATGATTTTGGCGTGCATAATGTAATTGAAAACAAAACAGGCCTTCAAGAAGAACACCTCTCCGAAAAATCAAATCATCAGGAAGATCATCTGAGCAACCAAAATGGAAATGAAGCAATGGCTCTACCAACGCCAGTAAGAAATAGACGTACACCAAGTCCATCCTCAGCAAATAAGCCTCAGAGAGAATATTTTTTATATGTGTCCAGAGAAACGAAGGTGAATGTTAGGGATGGGAAAACATCAACAATTACCTTCAACTCCTTACAAAGATGAATTACAAGGTAGTTTAGAAAAAAGATGTGAGGGTGCGTCAGTGTGGTAGATCATAAAAGGGGTTGGATGGTTAGATATATTTCTTTATTCAACCTACAGTAAATATCTACAATTAAAACCTAAAATTCTGTACAATTTATATATTATATATATATATATATATATATATATATATATATATATATATATATATATATATATATATATATAAGATTTATTGGTCCTGGAGGCTGGCAATCCCTCTAGGGTGGTCGTCGGATTATTCTTCTCGGTTGTCCAGCTTCCTCACTGAGACGTCAGGTTCCTATAACCAAAGGGGTGTGTGTGTCAGGGTCGAGATCCCGCGTTCAACGCACAGCGTGATCTCAGGTCGGGAGTTTGCTTCCGTCCCAGGCTCAACGCGCTCCGGAATTTCGGCTAATCGGAAAGGCCTCGGTCCTGCGCTCAACACGCTGCAGGGCTTGACCTAGGGTAGTTGGCGTCCGCCCTAAGCTCAACACGCTTTAGGACTTTGTTATTCTACGTAAGGTAGAGCTTGCCTGGTATATCGCAGAACGTATGCTTTGGTAGTATCGGTCAAGTTATTAGCGGAAAGGCGAAGGTGCTGCCCTCTCGGTGCTGGGTGCCCAACTCTGTCTAGTTTTGTCTCGTGTAGAGTTCTGTTTTCTGATTATTTATCGGGGTTATTTTATGTTCAGAACTACTGTGTCGTTACAAAGAAAAGGGAAAAATTCTATACCTCAAAAAAGCATCAGTGAAGAGTTAGAACCAAAAGAACAACAATCAAAGAAACTGGTAAAAAAAGTCTACTGCAATTGTACGAAAACATAAATCAGCAGTTTTAAAACAGAACCAACCTTCACTTCGGGGTTAGAGCAGAAGAGAAAAAAAACGCCGGGTTTCTTCTAGTTCAAGCTCAGAAAGCGACAGCAGTATTATATTGGCTAATTCCTCTTCAGACGAATCCGAAGGAACTGATGTTGAATGTTCATTTTGTTCCAGGAGATTTTCCGAGGACAAGCATGGCGAGCTATGGGCAAAATGTGTTCACTGCGGCAGATGGGCCCATGAAGATTGTGGGGAAATTAAAGATGCTAATTTTATATGTTCTTTCTGCGAAGAAACGGTTTTTTAGTAGTATCCCAAATTAGGAAATCTGTCTCAAATTGGGACATCAGTGAGTCTCATATTAGGCAACCTATTATTTTATGGGAAAATTGACAAAAACAAACTTCAAGTTAAATAACTTCAGTAGCTAGCTAGCTATTTTAATGTAGATTCTTCATTACGATGTTTTGTTAATACACCAAACAAACGATTTTGTACAATAATAATAAAAATTTGTTCAATGATGATTTTTTTTTCAAATTTACATAAAAAGTGTCTCAAATTTGGGTCCCTTCCTCTATCGTCCTAGAAGTTCAAGATTCGAAGGAAATTGTGTGTTGGTTACTACTTATTTTAGCTTCTCCGTTTGTACTCAAAAGATAAGAAAATAGATGATCAATAACAATATGAATGCCATTGCCAGCAAAAATTGATGACTTAAAATTAATTGATGATGTTAGGGGCTCTATAATAAGAAAGTTTTTGAGAAGGGAAAAGCTGGTAGATTCTTATTGTAAAGTGTTGTGGCAATAAATTGCTATATTATAAAATACACTATCCCTATTGTAACTGCTTAATGTCACGTTTTTTTGTCTATAATTTCATTTTTTGCTAGTGTTTATGTAGTAAAATGTGCAACTTTGAATATAGTTCACCTCAGTTGGAACGAATGCTTCCAAATTGTGTTACATATTTCGATTTTCTCATGTAGTAAACTCTTTCGGTAATCTCATGTCTTAATAATATCTAAGATTTGAGATAAACGGTGATGTATCTAAGACTAGTTGACAAAACGTCACTAATATAAGTAATTATTTCTCATTCTCAACATTTTCTCTTTCAAATGGCTTGATAACGTTGACGTCAGACTCGCAGGAACGAATTCCCTTAAAAAAACTCCATGCCAATGTATACTCTCTGTAGATCATTTTGAGGTGAAGTCACTACTGGTCCGCCATATTGCCGGTAGGACATACAAAACGTTGCGTCATTGCAAACAATAGAAAAGACCTATTTTTAAAGTCTGAATCATTTAAAATTTCGGCGCGTTGTGTTCTGTTGTGGGATGTTCTAAAAGGACAGAAAGGGATTAAATTCGTTATTTTAGATTCTCCAAAACCGTACAAAACCGAGGAGAAATGCTGAACGCTTTATCGAAGGAACGTCAAGAATGTTGGGCTAGGGCTTTAAAACGGGGCAATTTGAGCAGTACATTTCTTGAACATTCACGAATTTGTGTAGATCATTTTGTATGAGTCAAGTGAATAATATTAATACATAAGAAATACAATAGTATATTTATACATCAAAGGAGTGAAGACTGTTATTATTGACGGAGCACCAAGATTATTCCGCGAGGGGCTTTTCCCTGAACTACATAAGGTGCGAGGGGTATAAATGACTTCACCGTCGTGGTGTATATACAATTTTTTCCACTACTGGCCAAATTTAAGACAAAAATTAAAAATACAAATTTTCTTGAAAGAAATCAAGTAGCGCCACTATTGAAAAAGAAAATTAATTAATCTAATGCGGATTGTCATTTCCACTAGTAAACCATTACCACATGATTATAACGTGAGAAGACGTGGAACATTTTAGAATGTCTGCAAGAGCTAAAGAGGTATATAAATTTATCTGTTATAATAAACAAATTGAATTAATTATAATGTATTTTATTATTTGTTATCAATACTTTTACAGAGGTTAATTTTTGGTATCTGTTATGCTGTATGTAGCATTATTATAGGTATAAATCAGAGTTTGTACTTATCACTCAATATGTTGTAATACTTATGTTTTTAATGCAGTAATAAAAAAATATAAGAATATGCAACGTGTTGCGCACTTGAAAACTGCTCAGAAAAATGGCGTCCGCTCACCAAATATGTTGAGTTTCGCTCACCGATTAAAGTGCGTTCACAGAACATTCACCCAACGGTTGTGCAACAGTTGTGTTTTCTGAACGCACCCAACTTTTGAAATTACCGCCATGTTGTAGTTACGGAACAGTAGCGCCAGTCCATCGCCTAAGGAAGGTGATACAGCAAGAACGGGTCACTGAAACAAACCTGTTCACCGCGATTTCGCCGGCACCATGGACGCCTCCAACAGAAGACAACCAACCCTATGTTCTGCCGAACTTTTAAGTTCGACAGTTCATTCAATACACTTGGAAGTGTAAATTGTTTCTCTCGAAACAACTTCTATTTATGAAAATAATAAACAGTGTTAATCTTGTTTTTATTTCAGCCAACACATAAGCAAGCCACACCATCCGAAAAGGGAAGCACATTTAGCATCCAGGTAAATGTAAAACTCCTGAAAGCTAATAAGTCAGGAAACCTTTAACTGGGGAGGCCACTTCCTCCGGCAGTGAGTCCGGTGTCGGTATTAGCTTTCGACCCCAATCCTACCACACTCAATCCATAAATGTCCTCCAGGCAACGCCGAAGCAGCAGAGCTGCAAAAACACCCTCCAGCCGAACCGACCTCGAATACAAACAACTCCTACGCGACAACCAACAATTCAGACTCGAAACCAGACAAATCCTTGAACGCTCCCAGGAAGTCCTTGATAACCTCAATACAATCTACCCTCAACACACACTGTTTCCTCGAGATACACACACCAGTTCCGACGCTACTACTCCCCCAAAACTAATAACATCAAACCTCCGTGAGAAAGAATTCCCTCTTTCACCCGTCACATCCAGCACAAACTCCACACACACTTCCAAAAAAAACCACAACTCCTCAACACCTTATCAGAATCCATCAAAAGGATCCTCTCCTAAATACACACCTCAACGACAACACACACACAACTCATACACATCCCCAACTAGATCTTACGCTTCCTCTGTAAGATCTCTATCCCCTACACACTCAGTTATTGAAAAACTCCACGTGTCCGACGAGGATGGATTCACCCTCGTCGGAAAAACCAAAACTCGACCCACAACACCAACACCCATCAACATTCCTACAGCAACACACACCAACAACAACACACCAATACAAACATTCAACCTCCGACAGCTCCCAATCCAGTACTCGACACAAAAACGTCCTCCCCAAAGTCAGCCTCAACTATTCTGAGACAAATCCAAAACTCCACTGGTGATAACAACATCATCCTCAACGTTCTCAACTCCACCGAACGTCCACCCCCCCCCCCGGCCAACAAAACCCTCATTCCCACCTACACTGTCGTTTGCAGAAACGTAGACGCCTCGGTCAGCCTCGAAGAATTCGAAGAAATTCTTCACGACCAACATATCCCTTTTCTCAAAACTTGGCGCCAAGGCGACCAATAAACTAACATCGATGTTCCGCATCTTCACTACATCCGAAAGTTATTATCACCAGGTCCTCACCTCCGGCATCACATTTCATGGCATCCCACATCAGTGCGAGCCATCCAACACCAATCCGCTGCCCCCCGTCCCCAAATATTGCAGTCGTTGCACGCAAACCGGACACTCCGTTGACACTTGTCGGTCTAAACCGATATGCCCTTCCTGCGGCCAAACTGGCCACCGAACCGAAAATTGCCCAAAGTCCGAAACGCCTAAATGCACGAATTGCGGTGGTTCTCACCCCGCCTTCCATCCTCGCTGCACCCACAGGCTCACTCTCGAAAGCCACCAACTCCGTACGATCTCTCAACCGACTCCAAAATCCTAATTGAAATACTCACCGTCACACTCAAGGATGCCATCCCTAACTCAAGAAATGTCATAGCCGAAACACTTCGCCATTTCATACCTTCCATTTATCGACACAACTGCTCTATAACCAATATAGGCCGGCGTGCTCACTTTGCTTTCACTCCCATCAGGAGCGAAAGCGATTCAATTTGATCCGTGAGCCCCATCCACCCCGTCGGTGCTGCAGGTTTTTCACGTTTTTTCCTGTAGCATAGTGAATTTATTCGCTAACCAAATGGGCCGACGTACGATGAAGTTTTTAGATTTATTATTATTTTTCGGTGCCAGCTTACTCATTACAATATTTTGAAGAATCATTTTAAAATCTTCAATTTCAACATTTTAATAAGTAAATACAAAATTTTACTCAATATTCGATTTTTTTTTAATCTTTGACATTCTAGGTACCACACCGCACATAAACACACCTTTCAACAAATTCCTCACCTCGAGTTCGAGAAAAGCCAGTCGCCACCACCCGACATCTTCCACACATCTTTCAATGTCTCCTAGTCACTTTTCCAACAAATTTGAAATTAAGCTCAAAATTTCAAAAACCATTCCCAACGCTTCTTTTATTAACTCTCATGACATAGGAGACACCCAATCCACAAAAACATTTTCATCTTCCAACAATTTCAATCATCCACCTCGCCTCTATTAACTATCCGCAACGCAACGTGGTTCGTCTTATTCATTTTCTACCTTTACCAGACACTTCTAAATTTCCTATTCTATACACCTTTTAAACCACGTTCGCACAAAAATCATCCGATTTCGTTGCTGATTGTTCCTGCCTCTCTCTCCGGTTGATTTCTAGCAAAAAACACAATTCACCCACAAAACCAGACAAATGTTCAATTTTCTATACACCTTTTTTCTCTACCTCCCATACACTTTTCTTAAAAAAAAACTGAATTTTCAGCCCTACCCAAAACTCAAGCCAAGTCAATACGCGCACACAAACCACCCACAAAAACACCCCCAACCAGCCCCGAAGAGGAAATAAATCCTATAACAGGGCCAATCTCCAAACAAAATCAAACCCAATAAAACACTACAAGCCCCAACTTCAAAAAATCCACGAACTTCTCTCTCTCTCTCTCTCTCTTAGTTACGGAATGTCATCAGTCATTATTGGTTAAGCGCGAATTTTAAACGAATGTAATTTTTATTCAAATAATTTTATCTTGTTAGTTAATTTCAAGCAGCACATGTTTTTGTTAAACTATAATCCCTGGATTCTCAAAACTTTTGAATTTGTCCATTATTGACCACTAATGGAGAATTTCAACTTCTCAGTTGGCTAGAAGACGCAATAATTGTCAACTTCATAGCTAGTAGCGGAAAAAAATATTATCCAAAATGTTTGAATTCATAGTTAAATATGGTGTTACTTAACTATTTTTGTTCAACTTTTTAGAAGAACCAGCCAAACTGTAAGTTAGGGATAGCCTGATTGTGTCCCTTCTGATGTAAATATAGGATAAATTAGCATGAAAACACAGGATGAGCAAAGTGTAAAAAAGCGTGTTAGATTTGTTGAACATCAAACGAATCTTCTTAAAATGGTCAGTATTATTGTCATTTGAAAAAGGTGTTTCCCAAATTAAAATCTTCATTTTCTTTGAGAATGAGGTAGATGAAGTTGGGGATATTGAATTATTCATAGAGCCCACAGCAAGTCAATTTACAGAAGCCGTAGAAATACCTGAAATGTGTTACGAACCCAAAAGTCGAAGGACTGCTAATATTCAAACGGATTTGGCTATGGATCTCGTTTTTTAAACATGGACTCGTTCCATAAAATCTTGCCTTATGAAACTTGTTTTTTAATATAGTCTTATTCTAATATGGTAACTTTATACTACTCAAATTCATTTAATCATTCGCGTACGAGTGCTTGAACGAGTAACATCGTCTGTGTTTTGCTCTTCTATCCTCGTGATAAATAAGTGAATTTATTTTGTACTTTGGTACTATTAATTACATGTCTATGTATTATCAATAGTAGACTTTTTAATTCAGTTTCTTATCAAACTATTTTTAACTGAACAATTTATTTACATTGTTAATTACCTGGTTCGAGCCTTCTCATAAAACAGAGGCGTAGGTGAGCAGATTTTTCGTTATGGATAATATATTATCCAACGAGTTCACATAAACCCACAATAAACATAATATACTGCTTTTGAGTACAAGGGCATGGCTATTCAATATTTTTCCAAAATGTCACTCAACAATTCAGTTCAAACATCTTACGTATCAGCAGTTGAGACAGCACCTAAACAATGCTTTGCAAAAAAAGATAAAGCTATTGTGATGCACGCAGAAGACAATTTAAAGTTATTCGACTACGTTCAAGGAATAGGTAATATTATTGGTCCAAGAAACATCTCGTTTGCCTCCAGAATTTCAAATAATCGAATTTCTATATATCCTGCTAACTCCGAACTTGTAGATAACCTCCTCAAATCACACCCTGCAATAACAATAAATAACACTACCATAAACATTCGGAGACTCGTTTCTCCTACTAAAAGGATCATCATATCTAATATTTCCCCATAAATTCCTCATGAACAGGTCGAAAATGTAATAAAAAATCTAGGGCTACAACTGGCATCTCCGATATCTTTTCTAAAGGCTAGAATACCAGGCGACGAATATGCCCATATTCTCAGATTCAGACGTCAAGCTTACGTTTTCCCCTCTTCTGACAACTTTAAACTCCAAACTTCCATTGTCATTTCATTTGATGGTAACGATAACAGAATTTTTCTATCAACCGATAATATGAATTGTTTTATCTGCAAGCAATCCGAACACATCGCCTCAAATTGCCCAAATCCGCCACTCGATGTTATATCAAAGCCTACACAGTCTACACTTGAAACTAGCAATACATCTACAAAAACAAGTGATTTTCCACTCCCATCAACCAGTTTCCCACCAATGAGCGAAGTTCTATCGAACAAAGATACAACCCAATCCAACCCTGCTCCATTTATTGCAGAAAAACGTTGCCGTTCCGAAATCTCAAGTGACGAAATTTGTTCTCCTGATGCTGACGATCAATCCAACGGAATGCTTCCCCCCCCTCAAACCTGTCTCCGATATTCAGAAGAAAAACAAGTAAGAAAGCAAGGTTGAGCTCCTCTGAAGAAGTTAATTTAACAAAGATAACAAAACAATGTATACAAAAAGCATATCAAGCTAATCCTGAGGCCTATATACTTCCAATAGACAATCTTGAAGCATACTTGGAAAACAGCTTTGGTAGTCGCAACCCTCACCGGGAAGCCTTAAAGTATACTAATGACATTAAGTCTGTTATCACATAATTCCTAATATTTCATTGTCACCCTAATTCAATGGAATTGTAACGCGTTTTGCCCCCGTTTAGAATCTCTACAACAACTCATTAGTGATTAATCTCCTGACCTTATCTGTTTACAAGAAACGAATTTCCGAAATTTTCATAATCCGTATCTCAAAAGTTACACTGGTCACCATTTTATCAGACCCAACCTCTCACGCGTCAGTGGTGGAACCTCAGTTTTCCTTTCTAACGATATATTTTACCAAGAATATCATCTGATCACTGAATTAGAAGCTATTGCTGTAACTGTATGGTGCCCCTACAAAATTGTCATATGTAGCTTATACATTACTCCCAATTACACTTTGAAAGAATCTGAGCTCAGCAATCTAATTAATCAACTTCCTTTTCCTTTTATATTAATCGGTGACTTCAATGCTCATAACCAGATGTGGGGCTCCGAAAGAACATTTAGACGAGGTAAATCTGTTGAAAATGTTCTAAACATTACAAAAGCTAACATTCTTAATACCCGCAGTAACACATATTTTCATGTCCAATCTGGTTCCTTCTCATCTATTGATTTGAGTATTTGCGACCCCGGGCTAGCTTCTTCGCTAACATGGAACACCATTGACAGTTTATATTACAGGTCTAGTCCTTCCCAAAGCATTTTCGTTGAGTCATTCGAACCCCCTTTCTTCATACGTCAACAGCGTCTACTACTATCATACTTTTGTAAAATCGCCCTAACTATCCTGTCATTAATCTTATCAACTCTGCACGCACCTCTGAAGGACCTCTCGAAACAATTTCAACAGCTATGTCGTCACTAAAATCACTGTTGGGAACAATTAATCTTGCAATCATGACCCCTATAAATTCTTCCAATATAGCGCCATAGACCATTAAACTACCTTTTCTTGATACTACTCTAAGTCGCTACCACAAATTGGACACACCCAACTCAGTACTTGAGCAAGAATCCAGGAAAATTTTACTTTCTCATCAGATTGATTAAATTTTGTTTACGGATGCATCAAAAAACGCAGAGGGTGTCGGTGGTGCTGTAACCGACGAAAATTCTATAGTTGCAAGATATCGACTTCCTGACACTACCAGCGTCTATACAGCAGAGTTATTTGGAATACTGAATGCTTTGAACACTCCAACAGATAACGACAGCACTATAGCAGTATACACAGATTCTCTCTCATCGATAAACTCAATGACAAACATTTATTCACTGCATCCAATAGTCCAACAAATCCACAATACATGCCACCCTCTCTATTCCAATGGTATTTTGGTTCACATCATCTGGATACCATCACACGTGGGATTAACCGGGAATAAAATCGCAGACCAAGCAGCAAAACAAGCATGTTCCTCCTACTTAAAAATAGAAAATGTTTACCTCACCCAAGACATGAAACCCATCGTCAAGCAACTCACACTTCAAAACTGGCAAAATCACTGGAACCAATTAGATATTGAACTTCATTCAATACAACCCACCGTTTTGCACCTAAATTCCGCCCAATGACTAGGAAAAACAAAATTATAGTACACAGACTACGAATAGGGCATTCCGGCCTCACCCACGGATATCTTATGGCCTCAGAAGATCCTTTTAAATGCGAATTCTGTACAGATACTCGACTTAATATTTAACATGTTGTATTAAAATGCCACCAATACCAGATAGCTCGAAGACGTCATAATATTGATGCTTGGAAACTTGGAAATATCATTGCTCAACCAACAGATTTAGTGACGTGATTCATTTTCTTAATGACTGCCGCCTTCTCAACTCAATATAAATCAAATTTTTTAATATTGTAACACGGTTGTGATTTACATTGTTACTCAATCTGTATTGTATTATACCTTATATTGTTCCCTAATCAATGACCATTAGATGTCAAGAAACGTAAATTTCAATAAGAAAAAAATCTTTGTATTTTTGTAATGACAATTTATTATGTGCAATATGTATAATAATGTAGAGTGGGCATTTATCCATTCAATTATTGAACATCATTATCATGTCAAAATGCTTCGTGGATAGAACTTTTAAATAAAAAGATAATTAAACAAACTGGATTTAGTTTTTCATTTATTGCCTACTCCAGATGCAAAGACAGAACATTTTTTAAATTATAATTTTATTTGCATAATAAGTATATACAAATGTCAGAAATCATGAGGTAATTAACCGTTTCCATAACGCTCACAGTTGGCTAAAAACTTAAATTGCCGGTCGTTTCACTTGCACCAAGAGAATAGGGGTTAACGTTGTCTACAATTCGAGGTTTTGACTCGTAACGCGCTTTCACGTTTCCAATACTTGCACTAAAAGCTCGAAATAAACACCACAAACCTGCAGATAACAATGTATGCTCTACCGACAAAATGGCCGCTGTGTCAAAGTCAGGTAAATCAAAATGATCTATTATCAACGACGTTGTTGCACTCTGTGGGCTGCAATTAGTTCGTACCAAGTTTTGCTGTTTCCGGAGAAGTATCTATTTTCTATTAATAATTAAAAAATAAAATGAACAGATTGTTCTAGAAAATTGCAACTGAAATGAACCATTTGAGATACCACACGTGGAGGAGTTTTTTGTTGTTGTTTAGTGTCAATTCATTTATTCTATTGAGTAGTATCATTTTGTATTCGTGCATGACATTGCTTAAATGGATCACTTCTACACTTTCTAAATTGTTTTCTAGTATCTCAATGTTGATTCAATAAACGCCAGATATTTTCTTAAAAAAATTTTCTTACCTCTTCCTTGATTTTTTCCGAGGTGATGATAACCAAAACAGCCAGGAAAACGGAAACTGCTGTCATTTCCAAAACAAACAAATCCTTTGAAGGAATAAACGTGTACACTGTTAGATTAACGACGGCAATGCCAATAACACAAATTTGATCAACGGCTAAAGCTGACCCATATGCATATTCCAGATGATGCACACAGTCAGAAAGTATATTATGTAAGTACCTATATTTGGAGATTGTATCAAAAGTCATTAGTTTGGTCTCTAGACCCAAATAATCGCCTATTATATTTTCTTCCAACAAAGTTTCGTTCAGATTTCTGAAATTATCGATAATTTTGTACGATAAGTATATGTATAATGAAAGTGGATAGGTATACCAAATCGACAGAAAACCAAATGACGCTGATGACAGAAAACCGTACGTCTTAAATCTAATATCAGGCAGTAATATTTCCATTACTATAACACCAGAAAGTATTGTATAAACTCCACAAATCAAAAAAGATAAGACTATAGGAAGTATGGTCCATTTCATTATATTGTAAAATAATTTATTTTGCTTGCCGATTTGAAATTCTTCTTGCTTCTTATCATAAAAATGGAGGAGTTTAATAAGCATTGGGAGTTTCTGTGCATCTCTACTAAAAACGGCCAAACACCAAAAAGATCGAAAAGCATTTAACAGAACTACCAACTGCAGACATTTTTCTTTATTCGTAGTTATATTGAACGCTGCTCCAGAGAAGAGGAACATCATCATACAGAAAAATAAAAATGTACATAACGAATAAAGTTTAGACCATCCGAATTTTCTAAATTTTAAATTGTTAGGATCTGACGACAGGATATTATCCAAGGGAAATATTCCCAAAATTTTTACGATTACCGCCCATGGTCTGAAATAATAATAGAAGTATGGCATTTCACTCCGTTCACTTTTCAGTATTACACTGCTTAATAATCAGAAATCTCAATTGTTTAATGTGTTTTATCTCTTCAGCCATCATGACTATCTGTCAAATGGTGTAACCAGCTGTTTAAAAGGATAATGTTGTAATTCAATTTATTATTACTAATGCTTTCAGTAATTGATGAATCAACTTACGAGCTTTGTTGCTAATATCCGGCAACATTGTATTATCAGTTAGTTTTATCTGTCATATAAGGTGTTCGATAAAGGATTGTATATTTCAAGTGGAAAGCTCATATTTTTTGAAATTGATCTGATAAAAATTGAATAGATGAGGCTTTTACTTGATGAAGCTCCATACTGAACGATGAAATAAAACAATGAAATGTACTTAAAACTTCATTTATTTGAACTAATGTTCAATTTAAAATTGGTTGACGCGTTTCACTAACACAGTAGCTTTCTCAAAACAAATGAAGGTATAATATAAAAATGTTTTAATATATAGAGAGCATAAATACAGAATTCTATTTACTAATGTTAAAAAAGGTGTTGAAAGAAATTACCTGAAAATTTATTCACTACAAACATTCCTAAGCTATCTTCTAGGTAAAAAGGTTTCATAAAGGAGAGTGATTGATATCTATTTGGTCATCAAGAAGGTTATCTGAATATTTATTTTTGTTAATCTCAAGGGCCTCTAATAAATTCAAACTAAAATATTTACCGACTATATGTAGAATTTCAAAATTTGGGTCGAAAATGTGTTGGTTTTCTAATAAATGATTTGAATAGTAAGAATCTAATTTTTAGTTGTCATAGCTCTACGTTTGTGTTCCGAAATTCTAGTTTTAAAATTTCCAAAATATCCACCGATATAAATTTTATCACAGTTGTCATTACCACATTTTAATTTATAAATTCCTGATTTGTTCAATTTTGAAGATTTAGATTTATTATTTTTAATCAGTTTGGATAAATTGTAATCCGTTTTAAAGGAAATATTCATGTCTAAAGTTTCTAAAAATGATTTAATTTTTAAGGATGGTGTTCCAAAGTATGTTAAGCTTTTAAATTGTTTATTATTATTTTTATCTGAAGGGAATACTTGTTCTAAAGTCTGTTTTTTATCTTTTTATTTATGATATTGTCAATTAAATTTGGATCGTAATTATTATTAACTGCTATTTGTTTTATGATATTTAATTCTTTGTTATAATTATTAATATTTAATGGGACTGTTAAGAGTCTGTGTATCATACTATTGAAAGCTGCTAGTTTATGACTGAATGGGTGGACCGAACTATTATGAATTGTAATATCTGTATGTGATGGTTTATGAAATATAGAAAAATAATGTTTATTATTTATATTTGAAATTATAAGGTATAAAAAGTTTATAGACTTATTTTGATCAAGCTCTACTGTAAATTTGATATTATTGTGAATTGAGTTTATGTAATTAATGAAGCTCTCTAATTGTCTATTTGTACCGATGAAGCTAGCTAAAATGTCGTCCACATATCGGTGCCAGTACAGGGTATTGGTTATAATTTGACCACCCCTTTATTTCCTTTATGCATACAGATACAAAAAAAAGTTTCAAATACAAGTTGTAGGAGTATATATGAATTTTGATAAAATATACTTTGTACACCAGTAGCGTTTTTGCATTAGGGGGTATAAAATAAGAATATATATTTTTAAATAGAACACCCTGGATATAATGAATATTCGGAGAGGGCTTTTTTTTCTCATAACAAAAATATATACTTTTATAGGTCAAGCTTTTATACTTTCCAAAATAATGGACAGTAAATTCCTAAAGTATTTAAGTTAGTATCTAGCTAAAAAACGTAGTTATCTGTCAAAATTATAAACTAACGTAACAAATACAACTAATTGCTACCTATATTTTTCAAAAATGGGTTATACGGCTTCTGAAGAAGTAGAAATATTTTCTGTATATGTCAAAAATACCAATAATAAACGTGCTGCAAGACGAGAATATCTACAGTTGTATCCAAATCGATGATGTCTTAGTCTAAACACATTTGTAAATATTTACCATCACGTCAATGTCTATCATAACTTTTTGAGAAAGAAACGTATTGCCATAGAATATGAAGAAGAACAGCTGAATATACTGTTACAATTTGAAGGTAAAATAATACTTTTATTCAATTAATATTAAATTACCTAAAAATATATTCTTAGAATAAGACACATCAAAATAACAATTATTTTTATTTTGACGAATGCAGAGAAAATTATAAAAAAAGCTTCCGGCGAGTTACAGACAAGTTACTATAAAGTTCAAAAAACACTAAAAAATAATAACTATCGTCCTTACTAAATTTTACCAGTACAGGAACTATATGAAGGACATAAGCGAAAACGATTGAAATTCTGTCAACAAATGATAAGAAATTTAGACGACAACCAAAATTACTTTAAGCAAATTATTTGGACGGATGAATCAAGTTTCTCTACATCAGGTCTGTTTAACAGAAAAGATAGATGTTCGTGGGAACGAAAAAGTTTTAGGAAATACAAAATTAGGCAAATTAAAAAATCAGGTCGAAAATCCATTCATGTCTGGTGTGGAATTCTTCGGGGTAAAGTAGTTGGGCCAATATCCTATAATTTCACTTTAACGGGTCAATTATATTTCGATAACATTCTGCCACAAGTTGACGATTTACTTCAGGAATTTCCAGAAGATGCGCTTAAAGTCATAATATGGCAACAAGACGAAGCACTTCCGCATAATGTAAGAGAAGTGCGAGAACACTTAAATAATGAGTTCGCAACTTGGATAGGTAATGGTGGTACGATTCACTGGCCGCCAAATAGTCCTAATTTAACGCCTTTAGATGGGGCTATTTAAAAGAAAAAGTTTATTCCGATACCAATAACGGTATTGCAATATTTAGAGAGAAAATTGAAGCTGAAATTGAACTTCTTAACCATCGAAATAGGAATAAAATTTTAAACTGTATAGGAAATTTAAGGAGAAGGTATGAACTTTGTATTGAAGCTAACGGTGGTCATTTTGAGAACTTACTTTAGTTTGCTTAAAATTTATGAAATTATCAAATCAGTTTCTATTTTGTAATAAACACGGTATTGCTTTTTATGTTGTTTGCTATTGTATTGTATTTCATAATAAACACTGTATTGTTTTTTATGTTGTTTGCTATTGTATTGTATTTCGTAATAAACACTATTGTTTTTTATGTTCTTTGTTAATGTCACACCCAGTCGCCTATTTTTTAAACATTTACTGTCAATTACTTTAGAAGTTACTTAGTTTTGACAGATAATGTCAACAAGTGCAGTAAGCTATGCATAGCCAACTACTCTTTTTAGCTAAATACTAACTTAAGTACTTTAGGATTTTACTGTCCATTGTTATGGAAAGCATAAAAGTTAGACCTATGAAAGTATATATTTTTGTTATGAGAGAAAAAGGCTTTATCCGAATATGTCATAATATACAGGGCGTTCTATTTAAAAAAATATTTTTATATTATATCCCGTAATTCAAGAACGCTAATGGTCTGCACAGTACATTTTATTAAAATTAATTTATACTCCTACAACTTTTATATAAATTCTTTTTTGTATCTGTACGCATAAGAGAAATAAAGGGGTGGTCAAATTATAACCAATAACCCTGTACATAAATTTTTTACTAAGGGTGTGTTCATGAA
Organism: Galeruca laticollis; assembly: GCA_963921935.1. Classification (NCBI taxonomy): domain Eukaryota; kingdom Metazoa; phylum Arthropoda; class Insecta; order Coleoptera; family Chrysomelidae; genus Galeruca; species Galeruca laticollis. Next base: position 174,759,045 of record OY998178.1, on the reverse strand, counting down.
TTAGTTTTTCTATATTATCCATGAAAATTTATGCTAGAGGGGGGCTGAGGGGGTTGCCCATAATCACACCATCTTTACTGCTATAAACCTCACCATTGAAATGAAAATAATTTTGATTCAAACACACTTTTATTAAAGTAATGATATCAGAGTGAATTATAGGATTAACATTATTGTATGTGAGCAAGTTATCAACAAGAGTTATAGTTTCTTTAGGAGGTATACTAGGGAATAGATTTGTTACATCGAACGATATGAATTTAGAATTGTGGGGTAGTAATATTATCTTGAATATTATTAATTAATTCCGTTGATTTTTTAACTGAAAATCGAGGTTTGAATGAAGAATATTTAGAAATGACATATATGAGAATCTTGGAAATTTTGAATGAAGGTGCTGTGAAATAAGAAACAACTGTTCTGATTGGGTACCCTTCTTTATGGAGTTTAAATAATGAATACAGTTCAGGGTGTTGCGGAATGGGTAAAAATAATTCATATTTTTCGTTAACGTTAATTATTGATTTAGCGTTATCTACTGCTAATTTTATTTCTTTCTGAAATTTATTAGTTGGGTCTTTTAAAGGGTCTCAAAATTGCTTGCCAGAATAAAATTGTTAGTTTTTAATATATAATCTTCTTTAGGTAATGCTATTATCGTATTTCCTTTATCTGCTTTAGTGAAAATAAGACTATTTGACTTTGATATTTGTTGAATTGATTTGGCGACTGATAAAGTTTCAATGGCCTTTGTGCAAATTGAATATATCTTAATGAAGAAATAAAATAAATAAATATTCAAAACATTGACGACAACGTATAATTCGGATCGAGTGACTATTCCTTTTCAAGTGTTTCAAACTGAACATTCCATATTCCTATTCATTTGATAAATTTTCAAATCTCTCATATTTTATTGCGATTAACTGCTATGATGTTTTAACATTTGTATTGCGCTAACTACACTGTAAAGAACATCTCGATCTATAGAATAATTGTAAGTTATCAAAAAAATATTGCTTACTAATAACTAACTACGGAATAGTATATTAAATTATAAGTGGATAAAGAGGTCTTTCAAACACGCGCGATTCTTCGAGGACGACGGCGCAGCCGAGTGCTCGAAATAGAGCAAGTGTTTGAAAGACCAGTTATCCACGAATACTTTACGCTATTTTTTTTATTGGTGCACTTTGGAATCATAAAATATTATTATTATATTATTACTACAAAAAAATGGAAGTCCATCCTCGATGCCCACATAATATCACATCTTCTTTTTTTTTCTATAAACATATATTAAGCCAATCACAAGTTAGGTTACTTCTTGGTCTATCCAAAAATAACTACTAAACATCAGGTAGGCATGAAATGAAATGTAACTTCTGTCATTCTGACGATGATATTGATTTATCGAAACAATTGTCAATTTTTTAGAATTTTCAATAACTTTTATTATATTGTGGAATTAACTAGAGACCGTGAGTTTCATTTGAAAACACTAATATAATAGTCGAGTTAATTTAAATATAGAATAGAATAGATCTTTCTTAAATAGTTCGTTTCATAGTAGTCAAATCATCGAATAAAACATATTTTATATTTTAGTAATTTAATGAAACATTATTATATTCTTTAGTAATTCAGTTGTTGTTTTTGGGCAATAAATTATTATTGGGCTAATTTTCCAGTACATTTTCGTTACACTGATAGTAGTGATACAAAATGACACAAAAAAGAACAACAATTAAAAAATTCAATTGCAAAAAGGGAACAGTATTATGCCAGAATTCAACGTTTGTTCTATAATAGTAGAGATGTTTCAGCGCCTGAAAATGAAAATCAATTTCTCATGAGATATGAAACTTTAGTAACAACTAAAACCAACTTTTTAGATCAAATTAACACACTAAAGTACGAGATAAATGACAAATTTGTTCCAAATTATGGAATTTTAGAAACATTTGACGAATTAATTTGTCACATAGAGCGTGTAGCTAAAAAGGTAAATGTTGACATTGCAATGGTATCACAACCATTACGTCAAAATAGTAGTAAATCTACTCGTAAATTACAGGAATTACCGCTTCCGAAATTTAAGGGGGATGTTAAAGATTGGCCTTTGTTTATCGAATGTTATAATAATATGATCCATAACAATTGTGAGTTGACTGATATAGATCGAGTTCACTATCTGATAGGTTATTTAACTGGTAGCGCTTTGTCTGTTTGCTCAGGTATTATCCCCATGTCGATCATTATTTTCCAAGCCCTTTAAGATAAATTTGAAGACAAACTTGTCATAGCTAATACGGTTTTAAACCAATTATGACATTTTAAGCAACCTCAACATGAAATTGCTACCACTTTAAATTTATTTTTAGAAAAATTTCATCCTGCAGTTACAGAACTACGTCAATTAGATACTCCTGACTTATTAGATTATTTGAAAATACTAGAAGTTCTGAAATGCCTTCTTATATATATATATATATATATATAGTAACTTTTGTAAAACAGCAAGCTAAAATTTGTACTAGAACAAGTAGTGGTCATAAATCAAATATTAATAATAATAAAAATAATTCAAGTATTCATAGTAGCAGTCATTTAAACAATAGCAAAGCAAGGGTAACTCACTCCTTTGTTCTTCAAGGAAATACCAGTAGTTTTAATTGCGTGATATGCAAAGAAAGTTCGCATTCAATACTCATTTGTCCCAAATTTTTAGAAATGTCCCCAGAATAGAGCTATCATCTTGGTAGAGAGAATAATTCATGTTTAAATTGTTCATCTAGGCACAAAGTTATTAATTGCAGGAGCAATTATACTTGTAGAATTTGCGAACGTAAACAACACAGCTTGTTACATTTTAATTAAATTAACTGTCTCGACCCTTACTTCGTGGAATCTGCTCATAATAGTGTTTTAAATGAAACTCACGGTTTCCAGGTAATTCCACAATATAATAAAAGTTATTGAAAATTCTAAAAAATTGACAATTGTTTCGATGATATTGATTTATCGAAACAATTGTCAATTTTTTAGAGTTTTCAATAACTTTTATTATATTGTGGAATTAACTAGAAACCGTGAGTTTCATTTAAAACACTATTGTTACATTTTAAATTATTGATGCAAAGTATAGCCAATAGTGTAGGTTAGTCTGACCAACCAATCAGTAGTAACTCGGAGACAAATGGTCGTAATGTCTCTGAAATTTGTAAAAATTCCACAGCAGGCCTTTCTTCTACTACTTTAAATAAAAATAGTGGTACTTCCATGCAGAATCCACTACCTCCAGTAGTGAATTTTTCTTCTGTTACCCATAGTCACAATAATTCTTCCTCTAGTAATATTGTGTTATTGTCCACAGCGAAAGTGCATGTTCTAGATAGTTTCGATAATGTTCACGATGCCAGATTTCTAATTAATAGCGGTTGTCAGGCAAATTTTCTTACCCTAGAATGTAGTAGTCGTTTGAAAGTTCCTCTAACGAAATGCCATTCTCATGTTTATGGAATTGGGTCCGCTAGTAGTTCCGTATATGGATATTCAACTATAGTAGTAATTTCGCAGGTGGATATCACCAAACTGTATCCTTTGGAGGTACTGATTGGACAAAATCGCAGATCAGTTACCCGCTTCTCGCTTCGATTTAAGTGCTTTATCACATTTGAAATCGCTTCCATTAGCTGTTAGCAGTTTTCATTTTCCGCAAAAAATTGATGGAATTCTTGGAGGCTATGTGTTTGCTCATTTGCTAGGTGACAAACGCGTTGTAGGTCCACCAAACACCCCAGTAGCAGTAGAAACCAGTTTAGGTTTTATAGTAATGGACTCAGCTCCCATTTTATCCTCTGTCTATCTTTTATCCATTGATACTCACAGTTTTTGGGCTATTCCATAGCCCTCTCTCGAAAAAAGTCAAGAAATTCTTGGAGGTTGAAGGTTCTTCAGTGATAGTAAACTCAGTTGATTTGGAACGTGAGAAAATCTTTAAATCCACCTATAGTCGACATCACTCCGGAAGGTATACAGTGTCGTTACCTTTCAAAATAGATAGTTCTTCATTAGGAAATTCGTACACCACAGCTCTCCGACTATATTTATCATTAGAAAGGAAGCTAAATAATACTCCAAACTTTAAATCAAAATATACAGAAATCCTTCAGGATTATATAGTCCAAGGTCATATGCCTAAAGTAGTAGAAAATGATAGTTCAATGGTACAATATTTCATTCCTCATCACGCACTTTTTAAAAATTATTCCCAAACAACTCCAGTCCTTATTGTCTTTGATGGTTCGTGTAAGACGGACATCCTGTAATCATTAAATGATTTACTCTGTACTGTTCAATGAAAATTTCCAAGAATTTTGTGGAGATTTTCTCCAAATGAGCCCATAGAGATTTATCAATTGAACACTGTTTCGTTCGGATTAAAGCTTCACCTCTTCTATCTCTCCGAATTGTACGCCAATTAGCTGACGATGAAGAAACGTCCTTTCCTTTAGCATCTGAAGTTGTTGAAAGAGACATGTATGTAGATGATCTTGTTTCTAGTGTATCCTCAATTAGATTAGTGCTTGATTTGTATAGTCAATTCATTGAATTATTTCATAGAGATGGTTTCCAATTAGTCAAATGGGCCACCAATTCACAAAGATTATTAGAAAAAATTCCTGTTGACAATGGAACCACTGATGTGGTGAACTTTGATACAGATTCTTTAAAAATACTTGGTTTATAATCGCATCCGAGTTCAGATTCTTTGTCATTTTCTTTTGACCTTGTTGATAAGCCTTGTACTAAGCGTAAAATTTTGTCCACTGTGGCTCTTTGTTACGATCCTCTAGGCTTTCTAGCTCCTGTCACATTATATTTTGATAAAAAATTGTTGGATTGGCCATCTGAATTAGGATGAGCCCTGCCTTCCTGATATAGTCCACCGTTGTAATATTTTTTCTATAGGATTACATTATCTTTTTAACTTTAAAATTCCTCGTCATATAGGTGTTGTGTGTCGTTTATTTTCGTAGTAAAAATTGCAATGGAGAAATTCAAGTTCATCTCCGTTGCTCCAAATCCAAAGTTTCTCCAATGAAAGTAGTCACAATTCCTAGATTGGAACTTTGTGCAGCTCATTTACTCGCCAAACTTTTTCGATTTATAATTGATTGTTATGAATCTCGACTAAATATTATTCATAATTTCGCCCTGTCGGCCTGTCGCCCAGTCACTCTCAATTGGATCGCAACCTACTCGTCCAAACTACAGACGTTCGTATGGAATAGGATGTCTCAGATTCAATCATTAGTTGATCGTAATTCATGGTTTCATGTAAATGGAAAAAAAACAATGTTAGCGATTGTTTGTCTAGACGCTCCACTCCTTCCCAATTTATATCTAATAATTCCTGTAAAAGTGGTCCTGTATGGCTAAAGTTAGATTCCACTGAATCGCCGAGGGGTACAATTTGCTTAGAAGATAATCTACCAGAATCCAAAATAGTTTTTTTAATAATAACTACAGATGTCGAAAATTCTGCCTATTCCCTAATATTGCGTCATTCGAAATGGATTAAACTCTTGAGATCGGTTGTTTATGTCCTTAGATTCGAGAAATTGTTGCCAATGGCGGTTTATATTTCAGTATTCGATTTGGAAGTTGCTGAACTTTCCTTAATAGAAGTAGTTCAACGTCGACATTTTCGGTCTGAAGTAGCACTACTAGCAAAATATGTTATTCCAGCATTTTTAAATCATCTACGCCCTTTCTTGAAGGATGGCGTCATTCGAATTGGAAGTAGGTTGATCCCTGCTGATTTAAATTTCGACGGGCATCCTCCTATATTATTGCCCAAAAAAGATCATCTAGTAGAACTCCTTATTGATCATTTTCACAGAACTAACATTCATACCGGTCCACACTTAGTCATTTCCTTACTTAGATTACGTTATTGAATTCTCTCAACTCGCAGTGCTGTTCGACCTATAATACAAAAAAGTAATATTTGTTTTAGATAGAGGCCAAAGCCCCAAATTTCCATAATGGAAATCTCCCTAGTGTTAGAATACAACAGGCCATGACCTTCCTGCGCACTGGCTGCGACTACGCTGGTCCTGTACAGCTTATCATATATCGAAAACGCGGAATTCGTTCTGTCAAAGCATATATTTGCTTATTTGTTTGTATGGTAACCAAAGCTGTGCATCTGGAACCTGTTACAGATTTGTCACGCTAAAATTTCTTCAAGCATTTAAACGGTCCATAGCTAGAGGTGGAGAAGTTTCTGAAATTTATTCGGACAACGGTACGAATTTCATTGGTGCAAAGACAGTTTTGAACGAATTGTACCAATTCGTTATATCTCCGAAATACAATGTTACCATATTGAATGAGTTAGCCATTCGGGGAATTCAATAGAAATTGATACCTCCAGGTGCTCCACATATGGGGGTTTCTGGGAAGCTAATGTGCGCTCCGTGAAAACATATTTATACAAGGTAATTAAAAATTAATTATTAATTTATGAAGAGTTCAATACTTTACTAGTTCAAATAGAAAGTTTGTAAATTTCACGCCCGTTGTGTGTACTTTCTTCTGACCCTGCCGACCCTGTAGCTTTGACTCATTCTCATTTTTTGACACCAAATCCCCTAACTAGTATTCCTGCTTCTGACCTGACTGATCAAAATATCAATAGATTAGATAGATTTCAAATGATTGATCGAATGGTCCAAGATTTTTGGAAAATATGGCATTTGGAATACCTTATTAGCTTGCAAACTTGGTAACATTGGAATACCGACAGTCTGCTTTTAAAACTAGGCACAGTTGTTGTTTTAGAGCAACCAACTACACCACTCCTCTACTGGCCTTTGGGCATTATAAATCAAGTCTACCATGGACGCGATGGTATTATTAGAGTGGTCGATGTAAGCATGAAACATGAGACATATAAGAGACCCGTCATTAATGTCTGTCCCTTGTTATTGCAATAATGTATAAATTAATTTCTACATTATTTAATATATATATATATATATATATATATATATATATATACATATATACATATTTTTCTTGTTACATCAAGAAGACTAAAGACCACTACATTCTGATTCATAATTGGTTACACGCAAACGTCAATTTTTGAAGTGTCAAATTGGTTTTTGATTTAATACCTACTTCACTATTTTGCTTTTTTCGCGATTATTTTTTATAACAAATGGATCATCGTAGAAATTTCTTGTTGTTTGTAACATTGTGCGAATTCGTTGATTTGTGGTTCCCTTAAGTGGCAACGAAAATGCTGCGAAACAAGAAATAGCTACCGCTACACGTGAAAATAGTGTTATTATAAATGATGCTACCAGAATCAGCGATCCCTATACTATCGGAATAGTTCAAGATATAAAAGATATTGAAAATGATTCGAGTTGCTTACAGTTGAATGTGCTCACACAATAGTAATTTGTAAAACAAGTGTCACAATGACTCGTTTTGTAGTACGAGTGAAGTTTGCACAACGAACCGCGAAGCGCTGAGTTGTGCAAATCACGAGTACTACAGAGAGTCATTGTGGCACAAGTTTTACACAATATTTTGTATAATTCGCATTTATTTAATCATTTTAATAAAATAGAATTTCATATAATTCCTATTTTTAAACTAGGAGGAGTGGTTTGAATTTAAGTTGGCAATTCTGTTGATTTCTCATTGGTCAGATCACAGATGGTTTTATTCGGCACTTCTAACTTTTGACATATTATAACCAAATAATTGTGTAAATTGTAAACACACTTTCATTTAAGCAAAAAGAGGATGATTATTTGTTCAAAAAAGAGCTTCTTCGTAAATGTTCTTGCGATCTATTTATATTATATCATGAACAGAATTATTTTTGTACCTAATACATCTTCACATAGATATCTGGTAATTTATCTCAAACATCGAACGTTTTGTATACCTATATATTGATCCTATACAATATAAAAATGAACAATTGACAAATTATTGATAAATAAACGTTAACGTACTTTATTCATTAATATTTTTAATATATAAATCATTCTAATTTACCTTCAATATAATAATTTGCTAGCTAGAACAACGCTAGACAATTTTATTTATAATTTGAGTCAAGGTTAAAGTCAAATGTCAAATAAAAATATAACTAAATTCAATAACCAACTGTACAATAAAAATTACTATAACAATGTTCAAAGAGCTTCATTGTGACACTGTAAACAATCTTATAATGAAGTCTCTTTTATACGCGAATTATAAGAACATATTTGCATTCTTGCCTCGTTTGTGGTGGAATAGATGATGTGATACGACTCTGTACAGAAGCCCAGGTAGATATCTTTGTACAAAATAATATTTATGGGCAAGTGGGACGAGAAATTGTGCACATCATTTGGATGAAAAGGGGCATCTACTTGGTATTTCTGAAGTAGTGCATAGGCCCTACAAAATAAAAGATACTGATTAACAACTATTTCCGAATACTCTAAGACAAGACATCAACAAACATAGTCAACGCAAGTTCGAGGACGAAAATGATTTCTCAGGAGATAACTTTGCTGCTGTAGCCATTCTGTTCACGATTTGAATTGTATGGATTACGGTACTTTTTTTAAAACGTATAAAATATTTTAAGATATGAAATTCTTATTGCCTCTTTTCGCCATTGTTGTACATTTAAAGGGTAAATTCACTTTGTTTATAGCTTTGTTAGATATTTAGAAAATATCACGTTTCGCACTATTATTTGTAAGGTAGTATTGTTAGAGGAAACGAAATACCACCTTGTGAATTTAGTGAAAGACATATTGTCACATTGTATTTGAAATCCTATAGTTAATGATTTAAGGAAATGTCACGTTTGACACTATTAATTTATTGCGTTAATGGAATTGTAAACGCCGTGAAATGGTATTGCTTGGAGCAAACTAAATAGAGCATTATAAAATTCGTAAAAGACTTATTGTCACATTGTATTTGATCTTCTATGGTAAACAATACTGAACCTTTCATTAATGGTTTGGGGTTCGGAAGGTGTGTAATAAACCGTTGAATAACGTTTCTGAGTAAAAGGTTACAATAGGACGGCGTCACCTTTCAATAGTAATTGAAATATCTTTTGGAGGCGTCCATTGTTGACTCTTGTCAATGGTCCGGCAAGTCAAATGATACTAGCCAATAAGAAATGTTTATTTCTTTTTAGTCACCCCAATCCACGTGTGAACACGTGCCTTGGAGATTTCTATTTAACACGTCTTTCAACGTGAAGAAATCAGTTCATCACTCAACAACGAAACCAGTTCAACACTCAGTTACGAGTTCATCACTTATCCACTTATCACGCTTATTTAAGCAGCTATCACATAGTTACGCAATCGGTTAGTAAGTTATCGGTTACATTATTAACGACTTAATTGGTTGGATAGTGAATCGGTTTCTTAAGTTGTGCAACAAAATAGAAATTCTAAGTGTAATTCAAGTCGAAACACATCGTTTACCCGCTATTAAGTCAAGCACATCGTTTCTTAATTAGTTTTCCAGTTCATCATTCAAATTCAGTGAGTCGTCGTTATGTATCGAAGTAAACTTCACTCAAATTCAAACAGTCAGAGTTACTAAGTCTAACATATCGTCACTTAGTTGCTATACGAGACAAGTGCGTATTCATAAAGTGGAACCATAACGTCCCCGTTATCATTAAGTTCTTATTTACCCTCCGATCTGAAAACCATCGAAGTTCAAACATTAATAAATTTGTACCATTCATTGTACATTTGTATATAATAAACTATTGATTTCGACATAAACGTTGTCAGATTAAGATTATTAATATAGTTGTCTACGCCAGTCAACGAAGTTCAATTAAATTATAATGAAAAACAGCCCCCATGACAAAATAGAGTTCAATGAACTATATTCTTTTTGCGATACAGTACTTGACATTTAAAAATTGAGGTATATTTCAAAAAAAATCATCTGGCATTTCTTTGCAAGATTCGTCAAGGTTTTAGTGATAAACTAGTGGCAACGATCTTCAGTTATTCATCACGCCAAACAACTAGTATGGTGATATCATTAGTCAGAAAATCGTTAATGGGAATATTTGTTTATGAGAATATTGGATTTAATGCCATTGGTCGAGATAAGTTTATTGACAGGTACATGACACCGTTTTCCAATATCTTCTATATTCCTGACCCCGATATACATCGTGTGATTGTTTGTAATGATACACCTATTTAGATATTGAGAAAAGCTCCAGCTTTAGCGTGCTTTGTTAGTCGTATTGTCGATTCAATGGTAGGTATTTAATAAAATAACCGGTGTTTGCCGCACCCGATAATTATATTTTGAATATTCTTGGTCCCTATTTTTCCAATGCTGAGGACAACAATACACATATACACGAGTTTAAAGGAGATATTGAAGACATGCGCGATTGTTTCGAGATAAAGATATATTTATTATAGACATAGGATACTGTGATGGTATACCGCTTCTTCAAAGGCTTGGAATTAATATTCAAAATACCTCCAGTCCTCCAACGCGGGTATACACAAGTTGACACAGAGGATGCTAATGATGCAAAACTTGTGACAAAATCGAGGTGGGTTGTCGAGGCTCGGAATGGGCATTTGAAATCCACGTTGAAGATTTTCAAGAACTGTATTATATATGCACATGTTCCGAACATTCGAGACTTACTTTCAATTACCAGAGCAACTATAAATAAATATCATCTACCTCTATTGATGACGGATGCTTCAGAAATCTCGCGAAGCGAATGTTCTTGAAGCTCTAGTGGATCAAAAAGAGTTACAAAGAAGACGAGGTCAATAGATACAATTATCAAATGATTTGATACCTAGATTTCCGCGCTTTGAGGGGTTTCACATATGGCAGCTATCAAGTAAGCCTAGACCTATCTTATATAAAAGACAACATCGGTGAAGATAGGTAAGAAGAATTTCAGCTTGACCAGTTTCATCAACCAGTGTTATTGATGGCAAAATTCTATTCTCGATAGAGAAATGCAGTAACCCATCAGTTGTAGATCGCTCACATTGAAACAGACATAGATTAAGTGATAGATGAAAATGGTAATTGAATACAAGGGTACTTGTACTTGTCTTGCTGGTACAAGAACAGTGAGGACTTGGGCTCATGTGGCCTCAATAATTTGTTTTCTGAGTTATGCAAGGTACCATGATGATCTTCAGTACCCATTGAGAAGACTATTGGATGTAGTTATAAACTGTCAAGGTGATAGATAAGTAGATATTGGATTATCAATATTAATACGATATTCACTATAAAATCATAAATAATAATAATAATATAATAAATATTTATTTACACATAACTCAAAAATACCAACAAACAAAACAAACGTCATTATGAGAAATAAATATATACACTTGCGAAGCCCATAAGGCTTGTTTGCAAGGATAAAATAATAATAATATAAAACTTATACTAGGTAACAAATAATAATAAGTAATAGATAAATAATAAAAATGTATACTATAATTAAGGATTAATAAAGTAGAAATAGAAATTGATAGAAACATTATCAGTAATTAATTTCGATAAGGTTGTGAATAGCGCGCCTACGTATATTGGTGATATACTCATGAAGTTTTGAAGTTAGCACCTTTACAGAAGATTCAGATTTAATTTGTTATGGTATAGCATTATATAGCTTAGGTCCTAGAAACAGAAAGCTTCTTTGTACAGCTGTTTTTTCCATTGTTGGATTCAGGTAAGTATGTTTATTTCTGGTCATATAATTGTGAGTTTGAATTTGTAGATTTGATTTAAGTTTATATTGTCTTAATACCGCTTTTTTAAAGTATAATTGTCTAACGTCTAATATTTTCGTTTCAGTATATAGAAGTTCACTGCTATATCTTCTTGTTTTTCCAAGAAGGATTTTGAGGAATCTTTTTTGCTAAACCTCGAGAATATTATAGTAAGTCTTCGCCACTCCACCCCAGCTGACCAGACCGTAAATTAGGTGAGATTCAATCAAACTTTTATGAACCATTAGTTTTTGTTTATATTGTAGGTGATATGAGATATTTTTGAATTTATATAATACACATCTCAACTTTTGAACTAGATAATTAATATGGTTATCCCATCTAAGATGTGAGTCTATCATAATTCCTAAATATTTTATTTTTTTTGCAGGCTGAATATTGATATTTTTTTGTACATTGATAGCGTAGTTCGGAAGATTCGGTTCTAAGGATGCCAATGGCAGGTAAACAGTTTTTTTATAATTTATTGAAAGAAATTGACTGTCTCGACCCTTACTTCGTGGAATATGCTCATATTAGTGTTTTTAAATGAAACTAAAGGTCTCTAGTTAATTCCACAATATAATACAAGTTATTGAAAATTCTAAAAAATTGACAATTGTTTCGATAAATCAATATCATCGTCAGAATGACAGAAGTTACATCAGGTAGGCATAAAATGAAATGTAACTTCTGTCATTCTGACGATGATATTGATTTATCGAAACAATTGTCAATTTTTTAGAATTTCCAATAACTTGTATTATATTGTGGAATTAACTAGAGATCTTGAGTTTCATTTAAAAACACTATTATTGAAAGAAGCCTATAGTCAAACCACTGTTTTATACAATTTAGATCATTTTCAATTTTCAACTTTAAATCGTACCATTTTTGATCACTGTATACCAGAACTGTATCGTCTGCAAAACTTATAATTTTCAATCATAAATAAGTTATTCAAATATATATTAAACAAAACATGGCCTAGAACCGTACCTTGTGGCACACCACATTCAACTGACTGTTTTTTACTGCATTTATTGCCCACTTTTACTTTCTGAGATCGGTTTGTCAGATAACTTTTGAAAAAAGCATGTGCTGCACCTCTAACTCCAATGTCCTCTAGTGTTTCCAAAAGAAGGCAGTGGTCCACGGTGTCGAAGGCCTTTGCTAAGTCCAGGAAGACCGCAATTGTAGGTAAACCCTCATCAATATTTTTATATAAATATGTGTTACTTCCAAAAGAGCATCGTTAGTGGACTTGCGCTTTTGGAAACCATATTGAGACCCTGACATTAGCTGATATTTATCTAGAAATGTATTAAGCCGTGCATTAACTACTTTTTCTAGTATTTTTGATAAACAAGTTATTAATTATATTGGTCTGTAGTTTGTCATCTCATCCCTTTCACCACTTTTATAAATAGGTTTGACAATCGATGTCTTAAAAGCTGAAGGAAATTGTCCCATTTCTAATGACTTATTTCTTATAATCATAAGCGGATATGCAATAAAATCTGAAATATGTTTGAGCGGTTTCATCCCAACCCGGTGCTTTTTTATTCTTTAGTTCACTACTTATATTTCTTATTTCTGTAATACTGGTGGGTGCAAAAAACATGGAATGACAATTTATAATTTTCTTTTCTTTATAATTTATTGGTTTTTGTATGGTTTTTGCTAGATTTCGTCCTATATTTACAAAGAAAGTATTAAACATTTCAGCTTTTTTTACTGTTTTTCCATTGTTGTCCTTAATATTTGTAATTTCCATGTTTTCTGTTTTTTTAGAAATTGAGTTTACTACATTCCATATCTTTTTTGACGAATTTTGGTCGTCTTCTATAAGTTTATTATAATAATTATTTTTAGCAGTGACAATTAATTTATTTAGTAGCTTTTTGTAATCTGTATATTCTTTTTTAAGTATATTATTTACAGGATTTATTTTTGATTTTTTATACATTTCATTTTTTTTTGTTAACGGATTTTATGAGAAATGGTGTGATCCAATTTTTTCTTTTTCTTAAACTATTCTTAATCTTTGAATACGTTGTTGACTGCCTAATATTATCTTGGATAGTGCTGATCAGTTTATTAGTTGCGGAGTCCAAATTTGGATTGAAAATAATATCATTCCAGTCAGTATGTTGAAATCTATGTATCAGTTTATTCTTGTCTATCTGGGCGAAATATTCAGATATAGAGTTTACAACACGATCTCCCCCAGAAAGAATCAGTTGTAGCATTACTGTATAGTGATCAGTTACTGATGTGTTGATTACTAGAGGAATCAAATTATCATAAAAATTAACACTTTTAGAATATACAAAAATATGATCTATACATGTCTTTGAATTTCTTTGAACTCTTGTTGGAACATTAATGGCCGATTGATAGCCCCATTCGTTTAAGACGTCTAAGTAATTTCTCTTGTTATCATTTTCGGTTAATAGATCAATATTGATATCACCAACAAAAAGTTTAAAATCATTGTTTTCAGTTTGTATATCTAAAATGTCATTTAACTCCTCAACAAACGAGTCGACTTTGTTTTCAGAAGCTGGTGATCTGTAGAAAGCATTTATAATAAACGTTTTATTTTCAAAATGGGCTTTTATTTTAATAAGTGAACTACCACTTAAATCAAATAAGTTCTGCGACTCATACAGCTCAGATTTTATAAATACAATGACTCCATCACTCTGGTTGAATTTTCCGTAGTTATATAAAGTTCGGTAACCATCAATATTATACAGTGATAAGTCTGGAATAAAATGTGTTTCTGTTAGAGCAATACATTCAATTTTTGTTTCTAACCCCTCTATAAATATTTGAAATCCATCAAAGTTACAAGCGATGCTCCGAATATTACTGTGGATAATTTTAACATTAGTATTGTAGTCGTTTATTTTTAGGACCTTCTTGGTTTCCTCTGATGTTTGTAAAGGGAATGTTTCTATCTTTTCTACTTCAAAATCACGTATATAATCATCCATTCACATAAATATTTACAGTTTTAAAAGTTAAAATATGGGTTATTTGATGTGTTAGTGGTTTATTTAATACAATTTACTAAGAATATAATATAAAACCAGACATTCATCAACAAATTCGATGTATAAAATTAATTTACACAGATAAATATTAAAAACGCCGACTTTTAAAAATACTTCTGCCAAATGCCCATTTCCAACGATAAAAATCAAAAACTTGATAAAATAAAATGGATTGTCTTTTAAAACAAGTACCATAGAAGTTGTAGTAAAAAAAAACTTGACCAAATTTTGTATTAATAAAGACAGGTTTTAGTTAATTTAAATTTAATCCTTTTAGGTATTAGGAATTAGTACATGTGGTTAGCTTATAATATTCAAATTACATTTAGTTATAAATATTGTAATGAATATAAGTGAACCATTATTTTCTTAAAATTTGTATGCACTATTTAGCCTTGGTGATTGTCTTTGAGCGAATTTTGGCTCTATCAGTGTTTTCTTACTTGCTGGTAATTGTTCTTCTTTCTCTTCGTTATCTGGTGTTCTTCTTTTCTGCACCTTTGAATGAATTTCTGTTTGGTCTTCCTCTCGGGCATTTAGAAAACTGCTGTTTGAAGATGCTGCGCCTGCACAATTCTTATCTTTAATAGATTTGTTTCTAAATCCTTATAAGAGAATGCTTCTCCTTCCACAAATAAAGTGCTTTTATATATATGTGCTTTTTGATTTTCGTTTTTGGCTTGTTTTAAATGTTGTACCAGTAATTTATTCTCTTTTGTTTCTTCCGCAATTGCAATGCCTGATCCTTTCAGTTTCTTGCAGTTTTTCAAAATATTTTTTTTGGTCAATGCTCTCAGAAACTTTACAACTATTGGTTCATTCGACTGTGATTTTCCAATTGTATAGATATCGTTTATTTCAGTGTTTTTGAGGCTCAATTGAAGTATCGAATTCAACAAATTTATTGTAAAATCTATTAGATCACCTTCCAGGTAATAGCTGTTAAAAATAATAATGTTATTTGAACAAATTTTCTTTCCCAGATATTTGATTTTGTTTTCCAGTTCTTTTACTTCCTCTTCTACTTTAGTAGTTCTGATTTGTTCAGAAGCTATTAGTTTATTTATATTTCGAATTTCTTCGTTTAATTTGTCTGTTATTATTTCAGTTTGTTTTTGATTGTGCCGTTCAATTATACTGGTTAACTGTTGAATGGCTTCTTCTGATAAAGACATTTGAATGTAAATTTCTGATCATCACCCGGACTAAAATGGTTTTTTTCATTCAATTTGATTCAAAGTTGTCTTTTCAAAAATTTATGTTGCTTTTATATAAAAATTTAATAACTCACTGTGTAATAAGTACACTGCCAATTTTCAAAATTTTTCAGCAACTTTATACCAACTTTATACCAATACAAGAACAGTGAGGACTTGGGCTCATGCGGCCTCAATAATTTGGTTTCTGAGTTATGCAAGGTACCAGGATGATCTTCAGTATCCATTGAGAAGACTATTGGATGTAGTTATAAACTGTCAAGGTGATAGATAAGTAGATATTGCATTATCAATATTAATACGATATTCACTATAAAATCATGAATATATATAGTAGTTTAAGGTTTAATACTTTTTTCTATGGAAAGAACCGTAATACTTCTTTTCTACGAGATCTTTAGAAATCACAGTTCATTTTTCATATTTTTACTTTTGGTTATTAAAGCTTGTCAATACAACTGTAATTAAACCTTTTTTAAATGAATGCCAGTTATTCCTATTCCTCATACAATTCCGTAGTACTGAATACTGCGCCGGCAATAGTTTTGTATATTGTATTCATGTTTATAGTTTTGAACATGTCCATTTCAAATTTAAATAGAATTTACAGTGACAATTTTAAATAAAGCACCCTATATTATTACATTTTTAAAATCTTGCCAATAAGCTGATTTCAACGACATATCACAAATAATATCTAGTGTTACTAGTAAAGGACCTACAGCTAGTAGTATATAATTTTTTTTTAAATTCAGGTGGCTGTGTAGGCAAACAGTTGTTGAAAACAAAAAAAATCGCTCACATGTACCTGTCATAACTTTTCAAGTTCTATTCAGTGGCATAAAACATGATTTCATAGAGGGTGAGCCTATATGGACATGCGATGTAAGGGGGTATATATCGATTTTTCCTATTACTGCAGTATTGACACAGAGCAGATTATTGCACGATAATTTGATATTTTCAGTTATTGCGACCATGGGGACTTTTGATTGCGATGTCCTAGAGATTATTTTCGACTTGGTTTCAAAGAGATTGACTGAAACCCATTTTCCCATCAAAAACTACCGGGTCATTAATGCGTCAAAACGATTGTCTGTTTGGGGTTATGATGAAAAAACCTTATCGACCCACCTAAAGTGATGAGTGTCTATTTAAATTAGGGAATACTTGCAGATGTTTGGTCGATATTTCAAATCTTTCTATTACTTTATAAATGACTAAAATATCATTCTAATTTTAGTTTAGATCATGATATCTTATATATTTATCATAATAAGATCTGTTATGATTTTAGAAACACCCTATGTAGTGACAGCATACATTAGAATTAACGAATGCGCAGCCAATCAGAGAGCACGAATTTTCTTATACCGAACGGCAACCGAATTGCTGTCCGAAGACATTCGCTTTTAACAGAAAATGTCTTTGGTTCGCTCTGTTTCTAGTTTTAACCTGACATTGGCTATTTGAGTTGTTCGCAACTATTTTTGGTGCTCTTGTTATTTAATATTGTTCAACAGAAATTACTATTGCTAATTTAATAAGTATGAGAGAGAGAGAGAGAGAGACATAAGCTTTATTGTCATGAAAAATTATACAATTTTATGGACAAAGTGAAATAATTTAAAAATAGATAAATATGAAAAAAGTATATAAAAAATAATATAAAGATATAAAAAATACTGACTATACTAACAATACAAAATATAATATATAAAAATACAAATTTAAATTAATAATTATAATACAATGTTACCATCGTACATCTTACCAAATATTGAACTACGCCGATGTAACTCAAAAGTCTAGGGTAGATTGCAGAATTCTGCAACTGAATAATAAGTCTCTCAAGCAGAAACGCCGTTGTCAATCTCCGAAACCTATTGAATGTATTTGCGACTTTTAATTCTATAGGTAGCTGATTGAACAGTTTTTTGGCATTGAAGGAATTTTTTACCAGATCAGAGGTGGGTATTGTTAAGTAGATATCGAAAATTTTTCTTCTAGTAGGGTAACTATGAATTGGCCTCTCAGTTAAATTGTGAAAGTGTTTGCGAACCAAACACACGGATTCCAAAATGAATAGAACAGGAAGGGTTAAAAATCTTTATTTTTAAAAATAGAATTCGCAATGCGTCTTACGATTCAAACCATAAATGTAACGAATAGCTCTTTTTTATAGTTTGAAGATAGATGTGAAGAGGTGCAAACTACAAGACCCCCAGAAAGGCAAACCATAGCGAAGGTGCGATTCGAACAAATAGTAGTAAGTTGTTAAAGCAGTACAAGAATCAAGTTGTTTAGACACAGATTTAATTGCAAAACAAGCCGATAATAATTTTTTCGCTAAAATGTCTACATGTACAGACCATTTAAGGCCAAGAAACTTAATCGAATTTGAAGTTGTTACGTTTGAGAGGTTGCAAAACTCCTTTGTAAGATAAAACTAAAGTTTTCTCAGTGTTAAAACAAAGCCCATTCGAGTCAGACCAGGACTTAATAGTAATGAGATGTTTGCCTATGGTAGAATGTAAAGTTCGTATATCTGAACTGCTCCAGGTTACACTAGTGTCATCGGCAAATAAAGTGAATGCATGCATATGATATGATAGCTACTGCCTTGAAAATTGAAGAATGAAATGCAGAAGGGCGAAATTACGCATTTTTATGGAAGAAAATTGGTCTGTACTCTATAACTTTATGTCTAAAAATAAAAAATTCTTTTAAATTGCCTACAAAATGTCCTTATATGCCACAATTTACAAGTTTGATGGGGACTAAAGCGGTAATATAAAATGTTATGAAATAAAAAAAAATCAAATTTATTAATTAGCTTTTATTGACAGGCTCAATCCACATGATGTGATTTTAAAGGGTATCTAACTGAGGTGGTATTAAATCTGTTAGAATATAGTTTTAATACTAGGAGGTTGTGGTAAATTGGACTTCTAATTATGCTTTAATTTATTGGTATTGTGTACACTGCTTTTTGGGATGTAATGTGTAGATTGGTGGTGAAGGAATAACTATGATTAATTTTAGGCGAAAGTTACTCAGGTTTAGAGGATTTTGCACTAGGGTTCATGAATGGTGTTATGGAAAAAAAACAGATTTTAATCAAATAATTTGCATAGATGGAACTCATGGTACCAACAAAAGGAATTGGGATTTAACAATAGTTTTGATCAAAGATAAATACAATATGGGTTTTCTATAACAGTTTATAGCGTTGTTTTGTGCAAGTTTTTTTTTTTTTTTTTGATGTTGTGTTTGCCCTGCCAACTCAGACTGTAATACAGCTTTTCCGGCGGCTAGGATCGTGGGTAATAGAAGGCGCCAGATCCCAAAATTGGAACCAAGAAAACTAGATAATCGAAATATACAGATATACATATATTAATAATTCGAATTAACAATACGAGTCTATATAAAAATATATACAATTTTCATAAATGACCGAATCTATATAAAACTACTTTATCCTCAAACAAGATTAATTACTTATTAAAGATAATAAGGCGATACAAGCAAAACCTGATAGTAAAATAAACCTGACCCCAAAGTGATATTAACTAAAATACAATACTTATTTCCTGTAAGGAAGTGATCTAAGCAAAAAAATGGACGCTACCCAACCAAGATTATTCCAAGTAAATAATCAATAAAGCTGCTCTAAACCAATAACAATAGTTATCACTAAGTAATGAGCCAATCACCTATTTGTGCAAATATTGAATAATATTAATTATTTAAGTATTAATGATCAAAACCAGAGAGGACTGATAAAAAAAAATCTTCAATTATACATTTAATGATCGTACGTTCATTAAAAGGTAGTTGAAGTAACAAGTACAAAGTTTTGATTTACTTTTAAGTAACTAGGTTGGAGTATTTATAATTAATCAGAAATAATCAACAAATGAAATCAGACACAATATGATCTGATTCTTAAGCGTATATCACTAGTTGGGTGAAGATAACTTTTATGGCTCGGTGAAACCTATTGAGTAAGTAACATTACTTAAGGTCAAGAATAATTGCATACTTAATGAAACTGAAATTAATTTTGATGGTCTTACATCAGGTTATGCTCAATGATTTCAATTAAGGAACTATCAATTTTCATTTTATTCCGAAATAAAAAAATAAAACCGATAATTTCAACAAATCAAACGAAAAAATTTTCACGTCAATGATACTTGGGTGAAATAAGTGGTATCTGAATGAAGAAAATTTTAAAATAAAAAATATTTCATTCTGGGAATACGAATACTGATTTACCACTGCTCCAACAATTGGTACTTAGAATTTCAAACAAGAAATAAGTAGACAATCTTACCATATGATGCTGAAATTAAGGTAAAAGTATAGAATTAAATAAACAACTGTCCCCTATAAAAACAAGTGGTCATAATACTTAAAGTCTAAAGTGATCAGTACTTCGAATTAAACAAATCAGCAAGCAAGAAACCTCACTTAATTTCAGTATTTACAAATTTAGGCATCTACAAAATAATTTCTACTTATTAAATCCTACCAAACAATTTGAGACTATTTTCAATAAAAGTAGTTACGAAGATTATACTATATTACAAAAACCGGCATTACGCCGAAATTACTTAAAATTACTGGTTATAGTCAGAAAAGACACTTTATACATCAAATATGAAAATATTATTTACATCTATGAAGATTCTAGAAGGTTGGTTTGACAACAAAATTTATAATTAAGTTGATCTTCCTATATAAAAGTTCACTGTAAAGTGTTAACTTTGAAAGACACTTAAAACCATTTACTAGCGTGAAGATAAAAAATTGAATGGACTCTGCTAATGCTGATAAGGCATTTAATGAAAAAGTGAAGAGAATTACTTAACTTTGTATTACAGTACTCCTAGCAAGAACAGCATTACATCATAGGATAATTAAATATCCCAAATCCCGGTAGATACGGCTCCAACGCTAAATCCAAGTTGTACTGTAAGGTGGAAAATAGGACTTACTGGAACATCCAAACGATTCCCGATTCCGTAGGAGGATAGATTGACTTCCTTACCATATTAGTATATTTACAATTTGTTTGGAAAATCAATATCTGCGGCTTAAGAACTCGTAGCATTCCATTTTTTAACCATAAAAGTAAGACTCAAAAGAAACTCACAAAAACTCTGAGCCCAGAACCAAAAAACTTGTCTTCGACTTTCATGTGAATTCTATCCGGAGACCCGTTACTATATCAAAGTTATATTCACATTCACGGTCGAAAAGCAACTCCACCGGCGAACACCAGTTATAACAATCCTAATCGAATTTATGTATATTGTAAATACGAGGGGCGGTAGACAACTATGTAAACCGAAATATCAAAAAATTTATAATTAAGTTTTATCTTGGAGTTGATTTGAGAATAAATTTACCTCAGCTATATTAAACATAATAATATGAACTACCATTATTAACAAAAAAAATGTAACAATCGTGAAAATGATTGTTACAATATCTTCCCACTTGGGATTTTCTTATGTTTACTTCACAAAGATAAAAGTCAACCAACATTCGGAAAAATCTTCATCTAGTACAATATTACCATAATAAACTGCTACAAAAAAATTCGCAATAGAATAATAAGGTAACAATATATGTTTATTATTGCTTACCTAACAACAAAACTTAAGACTAGCGAGATTAACTGGTATCTTACTCATCATTAGAATCTGCATGTAGACTAGCTTTTAAATCTTTAATGTGAAAGCGACCAAGAGGTTTTCCTTCGTCGTCCAGAAGTTCATATATAATAGGTGAAATCTTTTTAGATATTTTGCATTTAATATACTTCTTGGCCAATTTACTCGAAAAATAATTTGCAGCATCTGACAAAACAAAGTTTCTTTTATAAACCACGTCACCCTCATTGAATTCAACAGCACGTTTCCTTAAATCATAATATTTTTTATTACGATCATATGAAGCTTTCATATTTTTATGAACATCTCTATATATATCAGGTAATTTTGAAAGTTCACCAACCAACTCATTCCTGTCAGCAAACTTATAAGGTGATAATTGTTTACTAGAAAGTAAGCCATAATACTCTCCCGATAGGGGTAAAATTCTACCGAATACTAGAAATGCTGGTGAAAAGTTAGTTACCTCGTGAGTGGCACTATTTATTGCATTGCAAATCTGGTGAACATTCTCATCCCAGTTACGTTGATTTTTATTGTCCTTAATGTATGATCTTATTGCAGTCGAAATTACCCGATTACTTCGTTCAACGTTATTGCACTGCGGATGATACCTTGCATTAAACCAAATATTTGAGATTTTATATTTATTTATAAGTGCTTTAAATTCCTTTGATTTAAACTGAGAACCGTTATCAGCTATAATAATACTTGGTGTGCCAAAATAGGTTATTACAATTTGCTCTAGAAATTTACAGATTTCAGAAGCTAAAGCTCTTTTCATTTTATGAATAAAAGTGAATTTGGTAAACCAGTCTACCACTACCAATAAATAACAAAAACCTGATTTTGAACGCGGAAATGGACCTTGTATATCCATAGATATTAGTTGGAATGGTAGTGAAATATTCTTAGGGGCACCCATTAACCCTGCTCTACCTAACTGAGATGCCTTTTGTTCGTGACAAATTTGACAGTTAGCTATATACTTCTTAATATCATGGCGCATGCCCGGCCACCAATATTGCTCTAGTATTTTATTGTACGTTTTTTTAAACCCAAAATGTGCCGCCAATGGAATATCATGACATTCATTTAATATGCTATTTCGATTAGATTTAGGTATGACAATTTTCCAAGGTTTCTGATTTATTAATATATTGTGTTTCGGCTCTACATGTTTTAAAATTAAATCATTCTCAATACAAAAAGTGGGATAATTACCAGGGGAGCTGTTGATATTATTATACAATTTTGTATACCATCTATCTGTTCTATCAATGTTCTCAATGGATATTTCATTAACTAAGGGGTCTGGCGGTGATCTACTAAGAAAATCCGCCACTATATTACATTTACCGGGTCGGAAAATCAAGTCATAATCGAATTGTGATAAAAATATTGACCATCTACAAAGTTTTCCAGTAGGATTTTCTAAACGTTTCAGCCAAAGTAAACTATGATGGTCAGTTATTATTTTAAATTTTGTACCTTCAACGTAACAACGAAACTTCTGGACTGCATGTACAATTGCTAAACATTCCTTAGTAGTCACATCATAATTTCTCTCAGCTTTATTTAAAACCCTAGAAGCATAGGCTACAACATACTCATCTTCTCCTTCACCTTGCGTAATCACTGCACCAAGAGCGTATTGGCTTGCATCAGTTTGGATGGTGAATGTCTTTGAAAAATCCGGGCTTCTTAACACAGGCGTGCTTACAAGACATTTTTTAATATTCTCAAACGCTTCATTGGCCTCTGCATTCCACGTGATGTTTTGGTATTTTTGTCGGCCTTTCATGATTGAATTAAGGGGTATTATCAAATCTGAATATGATTTAATAAAACGTGAATACCATCCTGCCATTCCTAAAAAACTTTTTAATTGACGAACCGTTTTCGGTTTCTTGTAATTACAGATGGCCTCTACCTTTTCAGGATTGGTGTGTAACCCATTTTTATCTACAATAAACCCAAGAAAAGCCAGACTTGGTTTACAAAACACAGACTTTTTAGCGTTTATGGTTAAACCTGCAAACTTTAATGTTTCATATACTTTAGTCAAGGTTTCGATATGACTTTCAAAAGAATTATTACATACAACCAGGTCATCTAAATATACAAAAATGTTATTTTCTATTGAAGGGGGGAAGAGTCTGTCCATCAGTTTCTGCATAGTTTGACTAGCATTCATTAAACCAAATGGCATGCGTACAAATTCAAAATGACCTAGTCCTACTACTGAGAATGCGGTATATTTGCAACTATTTTCAGAAAGTTTAATCTGCCAATAAGCATGTTTAAGATCAATGGATGTTAAGAATTTTGCATCTTTAACTTTATCAAGTATTCGTCTCAAATAAGGTAATGGATAAGGCTGTGGAACAGATATACTATTAAGAGGTCTACCATCATAACAGGCACGATATTCTCCTGAATCTTTTTTTACAAGTAAAACATTAGCAGAATAAGGAGAGGTAGAAGGCCTAATCACACCTAGCTTTAACATACGATCGATTTCTTTAGTTAAGTGCTCTTGCATATAAGGTGATAATAAAAATGGTCTCTTTCTAAAAGGTTCATTCGAAGTGACTTCAATTTTATGTTCTAATAGCTCAGTACAACCTAGAGTATCAGAGACTAATTCATTAAAATGTTCAACTACTCGATTTAATTGTATCTTCTGTTTACTTGTCAAATCCAGTTCGGTTTGAATCTTAACTTTTTTGAAGTGTTCTTTAACTATAATTTCATTTAAGTCGAGAGATGCAACATTATAAGTTCCCAATGAAAAATCTAGACTAACATTGAATAACTGACAAAAGTCTGCTCCCAGAATTAAGTTCTGTCTGATGCTGGGCACAATCAACACATTTAACTGTTCGGTTTTATTTTCTACTGTTATTGGCAGAACCACGCTTCCATGAACTGTTTGAGACTTTCCATCTGCCGTGGAAACGTTCATAATATCTGGACAATGAATTATTTTAAAATTCATTTTCAAAATTAACTCAAAACCTCCCTTCCCTAAAATTGTTTTCATAGCTCCAGTATCAAGCAAACTAGTTATTCGTTTATCATTAATGTATACATCTAAATAAGGTCTAGAATCTGAATTATTTTTACTTAGGTATAAAGGTGATATTTCATTATGCTTATAAAAATGTGAAACTGCATTTAACCAACCAGACCAGTTATCCTGCAAATAAAATTTATCGGTTTTTAATGTTGATTTTCGCCGACTTCGACCGATTGAAAAGCGGCGTTCTCTCCGTTTTTTGATTTACAAATATCACACTGGGGTTTTCTGACATTTTTAAGACCACAGCCAAAACAGAATACTCTCCTTCTTTGCTTACAATTGTAATAGTTGTGACCAACTTGTTCGCAATTCCAACATTTCAGGGATTGACTACGAACCGCCTCAATTTGGGTTCCTATTTCTGAATCTAACTTATTTACATTTTGAGAATATTGAGGTGAAGCAATCGGAATTGAAGAGATGGCATTATCAGGCAAGAAATTATTTGGCGCACAGTAACTATTTTTTGACAAAAAGGGACCCTGACTATTATCGTCAGCATTTACTATAAGGAGATCATTCTGAGCCGTCACTTCACTTACATGTGTGTTTTTATTCTGTGAATGAGATCTCACAAATGGCTTTCTATAAGCTAACTCAGGCTCTAAGGTTGTAGAACTACGGGATGGAGGAGGTTGAAATTTTTCTGACATTATCTTAGAATTTTCTAAAACACGACAAATATTTTTCAATTCATTTAAACTATTTGGTTGGCTTAAAGCAAGATGTTGTTGATAATAAGGCAAAAGGTTATGAATAATTAATTTCAACTGAACTGATTCTTGTACTGGATTTGTAAAACGTTTAAAGAGGTTTTCCATGACAGCAATGTATATTAGAGGTCTTTCATGTATACCCTGAGTACGGGCACGTACTTCATCCCATAATACAATTTCAAAATCAAACGGCAAAAAGTCCAAACATAACAGACGTACTAATTCATCCCAAGATGATATTTGATGGCGATTGGCACGATACCAAATCAAGGCATCACCATCGAAAAATTCATGAGCAAAATTAAGTGCAGTATTTTTAGTAATCTTATGTGTAAGACAGAATTCATTTACTTTTTCTAAGAAACTATGCAAGCTTTGACCTGTACCATTAAATTTTAAATTAATTCTAGGTGGAGATCGATAACTATTTTCCTGAAAACTTGGTACAACAGTATTTGAAGAGGTATTTGGACCATTCAATGTTGGTACTGATTGAAGGAAATTAAAATTCTGCAAGTTACCCGGTAAACCAAAATTATTACTTGAGTTATTGGGAACAGCCTGTTGTCCATTCATACTACCCGAATCTACATTAGGTATATTTTGATTTGCATTTGAGTAACTAGGCGAATTTCTAATTTGAGTTCGTTGATGATTAGGATTCTGACTCAACATATTACTAGTACTTAGATGGTTCACAAATGAGGCAGTTAGTTCTAGAGGATATCTTATTTGATTAGGAGAATGCTGAAAGGTCTGAATTGGTTGTAATAATTGGTTCAAATTCTGTGGCTGAGCATTTAGTGATCCATGAGATGGTATCGGCGGAACTGCTGAATTTATTTGTGAATTTTGTGATTCGATGCCATCTATTTGACCGGGCTGGCTAGTATGCTCCATTATTGAATTCATGTTTTGATTCAACCTATGTGCAAGTGGGTTCAAAATTGGTGAATGTAAAGGTAAGTTTCCAGCAGAGTTACGATTAATGTTTGATGTTGTTTGTACAATGCTAGACGGAGATGTACTTACTGAAACAGGACTATTTTCAAACCTAACACTTCTATTGATATGATTATTGTGTGGTAACTCATTCCTACTTTGACCTGTTAATTCTACTCTTGAGCTTTCTGTACCGTTTCTATCAGGGGATATATATGACTGATTATCCAGTTTCAAAATACTACTACTCACATTTAAAATTTCGTCAAAACCTTGCAGAATTTCAGACTGTGCAGTCGGATTAGGAGAGCTAACACGATTTAATTCATGATTTTCATCTTCAAGTTCTATAAAATTTACCTGATTTTCAGATTTTTTCTCTAACTTATCTATTAACAATAATGTCTGAGCTAATAATTGAGCTTTAGAATCTGCTAACGCAACCTCATGAGTTTTAATATAATTTATTCTATTAGTTAAGTGCAATAATCGAGCTTTCAACTTTTTATATTCGGGGTGACGTTTATCAGAAAAGAAATTTGATACTAAACCAGTAAGTAAAGTTATCTTACTCCGACATTTTTGCAACTCCGCTTCAAAGTCCATATGAACATCTGGATATGAAAAGCCTTTGGTTTCTTGTTCTACTGTTATATGTCCACGTAAGATACTTCGTTTCAAGTCCACATTAGCTATTTCCTTACTACAGATTCCACGAATTCTGAGCTCGAAATCAATCTCATCAGCCAACAAATATTTAAGGTTTAATCCCATTATTACCTAATGAAATTTCAACAATATTAGACAATAATATAAGCAAAATGTAAGAAATACCAGAAAAAAATCAGAAAAATATAAGAAATACCAATAAAAATTCAATTGATAAGACTGCCTATATCTAGTTTTCTCTTTATTTATATTTTCTTTACCGAGGATCCAAACCACTTGCACTAAAATTCTGAATTTATTTTAATGTTCAATTTTTTTAAATTTAATGGCCCCACGTTGGGCGCCATTTATTATTTATAGCGTTGTTTTGTGCAAGTTTTTTTTATTTTTTTTTTGATGTTGTGTTTGCCCTGCCAACTCAGACTGTAATACAGCTTTTCCGGCGGCTAGGATCGTGGGTAATAGAAGGCGCCAGATCCCAAAATTGGAACCAAGAAAACTAGATAATCGAAATATACAGATATACATATATTAATAATTCGAATTAACAATACGAGTCTATATAAAAATATATACAATTTTCATAAATGACCGAATCTATATAAAACTACTTTATCCTCAAACAAGATTAATTACTTATTAAAGATAATAAGGCGATACAAGCAAAACCTGATAGTAAAATAAACCTGACCCCAAAGTGATATTAACTAAAATACAATACTTATTTCCTGTAAGGAAGTGATCTAAGCAAAAAAATGGACGCTACCCAACCAAGATTATTCCAAGTAAATAATCAATAAAGCTGCTCTAAACCAATAACAATAGTTATCACTAAGTAATGAGCCAATCACCTATTTGTGCAAATATTGAATAATATTAATTATTTAAGTATTAATGATCAAAACCAGAGAGGACTGATAAAAAAAAATCTTCAATTATACATTTAATGATCGTACGTTCATTAAAAGGTAGTTGAAGTAACAAGTACAAAGTTTTGATTTACTTTTAAGTAACTAGGTTGGAGTATTTATAATTAATCAGAAATAATCAACAAATGAAATCAGACACAATATGATCTGATTCTTAAGCGTATATCACTAGTTGGGTGAAGATAACTTTTATGGCTCGGTGAAACCTATTGAGTAAGTAACATTACTTAAGGTCAAGAATAATTGCATACTTAATGAAACTGAAATTAATTTTGATGGTCTTACATCAGGTTATGCTCAATGATTTCAATTAAGGAACTATCAATTTTCATTTTATTCCGAAATAAAAAAATAAAACCGATAATTTCAACAAATCAAACGAAAAAATTTTCACGTCAATGATACTTGGGTGAAATAAGTGGTATCTGAATGAAGAAAATTTTAAAATAAAAAATATTTCATTCTGGGAATACGAATACTGATTTACCACTGCTCCAACAATTGGTACTTAGAATTTCAAACAAGAAATAAGTAGACAATCTTACCATATGATGCTGAAATTAAGGTAAAAGTATAGAATTAAATAAACAACTGTCCCCTATAAAAACAAGTGGTCATAATACTTAAAGTCTAAAGTGATCAGTACTTCGAATTAAACAAATCAGCAAGCAAGAAACCTCACTTAATTTCAGTATTTACAAATTTAGGCATCTACAAAATAATTTCTACTTATTAAATCCTACCAAACAATTTGAGACTATTTTCAATAAAAGTAGTTACGAAGATTATACTATATTACAAAAACCGGCATTACGCCGAAATTACTTAAAATTACTGGTTATAGTCAGAAAAGACACTTTATACATCAAATATGAAAATATTATTTACATCTATGAAGATTCTAGAAGGTTGGTTTGACAACAAAATTTATAATTAAGTTGATCTTCCTATATAAAAGTTCACTGTAAAGTGTTAACTTTGAAAGACACTTAAAACCATTTACTAGCGTGAAGATAAAAAATTGAATGGACTCTGCTAATGCTGATAAGGCATTTAATGAAAAAGTGAAGAGAATTACTTAACTTTGTATTACAGTACTCCTAGCAAGAACAGCATTACATCATAGGATAATTAAATATCCCAAATCCCGGTAGATACGGCTCCAACGCTAAATCCAAGTTGTACTGTAAGGTGGAAAATAGGACTTACTGGAACATCCAAACGATTCCCGATTCCGTAGGAGGATAGATTGACTTCCTTACCATATTAGTATATTTACAATTTGTTTGGAAAATCAATATCTGCGGCTTAAGAACTCGTAGCATTCCATTTTTTAACCATAAAAGTAAGACTCAAAAGAAACTCACAAAAACTCTGAGCCCAGAACCAAAAAACTTGTCTTCGACTTTCATGTGAATTCTATCCGGAGACCCGTTACTATATCAAAGTTATATTCACATTCACGGTCGAAAAGCAACTCCACCGGCGAACACCAGTTATAACAATCCTAATCGAATTTATGTATATTGTAAATACGAGGGGCGGTAGACAACTATGTAAACCGAAATATCAAAAAATTTATAATTAAGTTTTATCTTGGAGTTGATTTGAGAATAAATTTACCTCAGCTATATTAAACATAATAATATGAACTACCATTATTAACAAAAAAAATGTAACAATCGTGAAAATGATTGTTACAAGTTTAAGTTACTAATAGGTGAGATCAAAAGGTACAGGAAATTTTTTTCACATCTCTTAGGAATAAGTTGAACGAATCAATTGAAGCCAGATACATAACGAGTGATGACGACCCAAAATATTACAATGTGTGGACCAAATCTATGACAATTGGTGGAACCTTCCCCCACCAAGAAGACTTCTCTGTACGTGCCATATTATTAAAAATTGTAATATTAACAGAAAATGAGGTTAAAACATTTGAAGAAAATAGTGACAAGTGTTTTAAATATTTACAAAACGAGGAGGAGAATGATTTTCTTCAGTATTTACAAAGGTAATAATTCAATATAAAAAATGCTTAAAATACAGTAAGCCGTTTTTGTTCTTGTCAATATAATTTTCAGAGCAGAAATAGAATCATGATGTGGGCCCATTGTTATCGAATTGAAGCAGGCATAAATACCAGCATGGCAATTGAGAGTTTAAATAAATTACTGAATTAGTGTTTTAAATGAAACTCACTGTCTCTAGCTAATTCCACAATATAATGAAAATTGTTGAAAATTCTAAAAAATTGACAATTGTTTCGATAAATCAATATCATCGTCAGAATGACAGAAGTTACATTTCATTTGATGCCTACCTGATGTTTAGTAGTTATTTTTGGCTAGACCAAGAAGTGACCTAGCTTGTGATTGACTTAATATATGTTAATAGAAAAAAGAAGATGTAATATTAAAAATATTGAAGCTTAGATATTATTAGCCCTATGGTGATATCCTGGATATCATTTTTCGAATTAAGATCAGTATAACTGTGCAATGATATAAAAAACCAGGAAAACTATATCTGCTGATCTTTACAATTATCACTTAAGAAGACAGTTTATTAATGGAGAACTCCCTATATTTATCTGTTCATTGACAACTTCATATTGTGGGTTTCTCAAATGACTTCTAATTTCCAATTCTTCAAGGAAATCCAGTTCTTGTTTCTTTTCACAAATATGCAGCACTTCTAGTTCGGTGTTAGGTGTCAATGAATGATTGGTGTCAAGTAGATGTTTTGCGAAGTGGGATTTATTTGTTTGTTTTAATCTGTATGCTCGTAAGTGTTAACTGTATCGGATTTCAAAATTTCTAAGGGTTTGACCCAAATAGACAGCATTACATTCAGGACATTTGAGTTTATATATACCTGATTTCTTTAATAGTGGTATTTTTGTTTTTACATTTAACAATTTTGTACTAAAGTTACTTTCTGTTTTAAAAGAAATTGTTGTATTCGTTGCTAAAGATATTATCTTTGAAATATTATTAGAAATATTTCCTGCATATGTGATGGTTTTATAAGTTTTTATTTCATCAGTTTGTTTAGGAAATATCAGTTGTAATGCCAATCTTTCCTCTTTTTTATTGATTAGCTTATTTATCATATGTATTGGATAACCGTTGGATGTTGCCATTTCTCTAATTGTATTATTCTCTCTATCAAAATTACATTTGTTCATAGGAACTGAAAAAGCTCTATGCATCAATGAATTATATGCCGCTAGTTTATGTGATATGGGGTGATTGGAACTATTTGGAATTGTCACATCAGTGTGTATTGGTTTTCGGGAAATTGAATAATCAAGTACATTATTAACTCTTTTTTAAATCAAGAAAATCGATTGAGCTATTTTCTTCAATTTCTAATGTAAATTTAATTTTTGGGTGTAAATTATTAATGTGGTTGAAAAATACATCTAATTGTCGTTCACTACCGATAATTTTTGAGTACAAATTATTAATGTGGTTGAGAAATACATCTAATTGTCGTTCACTACCGATAAAACAAGCTAATATGTCATCTACATATCCATACCAAAAAAATTTTTTTTTCGAAATAATACTTTCAAAGATCTTTCTTTCTAAATTGTCCATAAAAATGTTTGCTAAAATAGGTGATATAGGGCTTCCCATTGGTAAACCTTCATTTTGAATATATATCTTATCGTCAAAAGTGAAATAATTCTGATTAATACATACATCAAATAAATTAAGTATATCTGATATTATTCCTGGATTGATATTTTTATCTTCTAGTAATTTTCTTACAAGTATTAGACATTCTTTAGGAGGAATTTCAGTGAACATATTAGTAACAAAAAATGAAATAAGTTTATAGTTATCTTTCAAGTTGATTGCTTCTAATTTTTTGATTAGTTCTATTGAATTTCTAATTGAGTTTTTACCTGCATATCCGTAACTATTAAGTATATTGTTAAGCCTCTTTGCCAATATATTAATAAGAGTATTAAGATAAGAAACTACAGGTCTAATTGGTTTCGTTATTTTATGTTAATACTCTTATTAATATATTGGCAAAGAGGCTTAACAATATACTTAATAGTTACGGATATGCAGGTAAAAACTCAATTAGAAATTCAATAGAACTAATAA
Organism: Galeruca laticollis; assembly: GCA_963921935.1. Lineage (NCBI taxonomy): Eukaryota > Metazoa > Arthropoda > Insecta > Coleoptera > Chrysomelidae > Galeruca > Galeruca laticollis. The sequence continues at coordinate 174,726,774 of OY998178.1, read as the reverse complement.
AAAAATTAGAAGCAATCAACTTGCAAGATAACTATAAACTTATTTCATTTTTTGTTACCAATATGTTCACTGAAATTCCTCCTAAAGAATGTCTAAAACTTGTAAGAAAATTACTAGAAGATAAAAATATCAATCCAGGAATAATATCAGATATACTTAATTTATTTGATGTATGTATTAATCAGAATTATTTCACTTTTGACAATAAGATATATATTCAAAATGAGGGTTAACCAATTAACTTATTTTAGCAAACATTTTTATGGACAGTTTAGAAAGAAAGATCTTTGAAAGTAATATTTCGAAAAATGTTTTATTTTGGTATAGATATGTAGATGACATATTAGCTTGTTTTATGGGTAGTGAACGACAATTAGATGTATTTTCCAACCACATTAATAATTTACACCCAAAAATTAAATTTACATTAGAAATTGAAGAAAATAGCTCGATTAATTTTCTAGATTTAAAAATTCAAAGATTTAATAATGTACTTGATTATTCAATTCACCGAAAACCAACACACACTGATGTGACAATTCCATATAGTTCCAATCACCCCTTATCACATAAACTAGCGGCATATAATTCATTGATACATAGAGCTTTTTCAGTTCCTATGAACAAATGTAATTTTGATAGAGATATTAATACAATTAGACAAATAGCAACATCCAACGGTTATCCAATACATATGATAAATAAGCTAAAAATTAAAAAAGAAGAAAAAGTGGCATTACAACTAATATTTCCTAAACAATCTGATGAAATGAAAACTTATAAAACCATCACATATGCAGGAAACATTTCTAATAATATTTCAAAGATAATATCTTTAGCAACGAATACAACAATTTCTTTTAATACAGAAAGTAATGTTAGTACAAAATTGTTAAATGTAAAAAAATACCACCATTAAAGAAATCAGGTATATATAAACTCAAATGTCCAGAATGTAATGCTGTCTATTTGGGTCAGACCCTTAGGAATTTTGAAATCCGATACAGTGAACACTTACGAGCAAACAGATTAAAACAACCAGATAAATCCCACTACGCAAAACATCTACTTGACACCGATCATTCATTGACACCTAACACAGAACTAGAAGTGCTGCATATTTGTGAAAAGAAACAAGAACTGGATTTCCTTGAAGAATTGGAAATAAGAAGACATTTGAGAAACCCTCAATATGATGTTGTCAATGAACAGATGAATCTAGGGAGTTCTCCACTAATAAACTGTCTTTTTAAGTGATAATTGTAAAGATCAGCAGATATAGTTTTCCTGGTTTTCTATATCATTGCACAGTTATACTGATCTTAATTGGAAAAATTATATCCAGGATATCACCATAGGGCTAATAATATCTAAGCTTCAATATTTGTAATATCACATCTTCTTCTTTTTTCTATTAACATATATTAAGTCAATCACAAGTTAGGTCACTTCTTGGTCTAGCCAAAAATAACTACTAAACATCAGGTAGGCATCAAATGAAATATAACTTCTGTCATTCTGACGATGATATTGATTTATCGAAACAATTGTCAATTTTTTAGAATTTTCAACAATTTTCATTATATTGTGGAATTAGCTAGAAACAGTAAGTTTCATTTAAAACACTAATCTGAGTAGATTCCACGAAGTAAGGGTCGACACAGTTAATTTCATTAAATTACTGAAGTACAACCACGTGCGTGGACAACGTAATATTAGGTATATTTGAAATGTTTGTTATATATTGTGATTAAGATATTTTTTTATGTTTAAGAGTTTATAAATTACTGGATTTCTTGGAGAATATTGTAGATGAAAAAATATGGAATAAAATAGTAAACGTGGAAAGACCGAATACAAACAGTTATCGAGATAAAATTAACGTGGAGACCCATAAAAAAAGCAGAAGAAATTAGAAGTACGGTGGAATCTTCAGAATGTGGAAACTTTAAGGTAATATCAGTTTCAGAAAGTGATAAGTTTTGTATTGTATCTTACAATGAATTGTGTGATACCGATTGTAGAACATTATTTTCCAACCAATACAAAATATGTATCCATCGGTATAAATGTCAGTGTCTAGAGAACATCATTAGTAAAGGGCGGAATATATGCACGTCAATTCAGTTAAAATATGCGCAGATATATGCATAGTTTTTCTTTGAAATATGCAACAATATGCATTTATTTGTCAAAATATGCAATTATATGCCTTGAATATAAGATGGAAAAATGGAAATAAAGATACGCCGACTCTTATAAAAATTATTTATTTTAGGTAAAATTGAAAGAAAAATATAATAGGTAAAATTTTTAACCTGAAATAGTATAAAATGCATTTATAACGATATATTTTTCAAAATTTTCCGATAAAAGTGTTTGCCTTCTCTCTGTAAAAATATGTTTGTACAAAGAAAAAGTTCTTTAAACATCTACCGATGTGATCTGACAATATTTTAATTTGGGTAGTAAGTTATGAGGCCAAGGTATTACTTCGTTGGATGGTTTAGTATCAAAAATATTTTTAACTTCCATTAAATACTTGAAGCCTTCATTATTTCCCACAATAACTTCGAGTTTACTTCTTACTTGATTTCCTACATCACCGGGAACTTTTTTGCATTTGTCGGAAAAAGTTTCAACTATATTAATTGATTCTCTTAAACTTATATTCCTACTTTCCAACGCAGTTATTATATCTGGTATAAAACTAAAATGAATCTTAATAAAAACAAGTTCCTTAGCTAAATTTACATTTTTGAATACTGCTTGACTTTGCACTACACACTGTGAATTGTCTTCTAAATCTAAAACTATGTCTTTAATGGCTCCAAAATGGTCTGCGTAGAATATCGCGGCCTTAATCCATATTCCCCATCGAGTAATTACGGGCTCTGGAGGTAAACTAACTCCTGTCAATTTCTCTCTATAGATCTGCACTCTTAGAGGTGCTTTCAAAAACACTTTCTTTACATTTGAAATTAATTTGTTCACCAAGGGATATGCTGTTCTAATAGATTCTGCAACTCTGTTTATCCCGTGTAAAAGGCAAGTGACATGTACCATATTGGGATAAAATATTTTTAAGTTTTGGCCTACTTTAACCATATACGGCGCTGCGTCAGACAAAAACACTAAAAACTTCTCTACCAGAACTGGATTTGGTGAAAAAAAATTTCATAGAGACTGCTGAATAAATCGAGTTACGGTGACATTATTTGTTTTGTCTAACTGTTTAGAAGAAATTAAATATGGCTTCCCTGGCTCATTTTCTTGAAGTCCTCCAATCATAAGATGTGCGATATATCGACCACATGAGTCTGTGCTTTCATCAACAATAATATAAAAATGTTCATCGCCCAGTGAAACTTCAATTTCTCCCATTACGGTTTCGTATACTGTTTGCACATACTTCTTTCTAAGTGTGGATTCGTCAGAGATGTTTTGATTACAATATGTTTGCAAAAAATCTCTGAATTGTGTATTTTGCAGTTTCTTCTAAGGTATATTTGCTGTGACTAAAGCTTTGCATAAGTCTTGATGAAACACCTCCTTTTCACTCTTTGGTTTGACATTTTGAAATGCGGTTTGCACACACTGCTGAACAGGCACAGATTTATATTTTCTGCAACTTAGCTTTATGCATAGCTGTTTTCAAGTCTTGATCAATTTGGAACTTCTTTTCACAAACAATGATTTTGGCACAAACTTTGCAAAACACTTTATCCCCACTAAACTCCACTCATGAAAATTTTTAATCCATGAAGCGGCTTTCGGCATTTTAGGCGTTCGAAATAAATATTTTCGAAATCACTCTTTTCACACTGGAATCTATCGACAAACTAAACTATACAATATAAATACAAAAGAAGAGACCACATTTTATCTTCAATTAGGCACCGAAAAGAAACAAGACAAGAAGGTTCACTTGGCGTCGGTACTTTGAAGTCCGAACTATAAAAGCAAGCCGCCGCATTCCAACTAGACCCCGAAAAAAGAAAGTTTTGTTATGAATTCATTCGCGCACCGAACAGAAATTTCTCTTCGGTGACAATACTTACTACCACCAAACACGACTTCGGTTCGGTGAATTAGGCAAACTGATTAATTGGAAATTCCTAAGCATCCAATAAATGCCGGCAATAAACCATATAATAATAAAATGGGTCCATAAACCATATAATAATAAAACCTACCCACCTTTTAAATTATTTCAATTATCTGCAAGGGTCGCACTTAATCTTTTGATAAAACGAAAAACATGAAAATATGCACACAAATTTTATTTTTGCCGAAATATGCAATTTTTTATGAAATTTGTAAAAATATGCAAATATATGCACTCTGCATATATTCCGCCCTTTAATCATTAGGGTGTAAACAGATTCATGCCGTAGCTTTATTCCAGAAGGCAAGAAGCGATTCTTTTTAGGTCCATCATCGAGCAGTGACGAGGAGTCTACCAAAGAATTATTCATTAACGAACCGTCTATAAGTAAGCAGTACTACTAGAATGATGTTATCCAATTTATCCAGGAGACTTCAAATAAAAATGATAATAGTTGTACTACTAGAATGATGTTATCCAATTCATCCAGAAGACTTCAAATAAAAATGATAATACTGCACCTCCACATAATTTTAATGAAAGAAGAGATGTAATAAAACTTAAAATTCAATGAAATTGAGGTTTACATGGATTTTTTATTTATAATTTAGATTAGCAGAATGGTGTAATTTTAGTGGGTCCTTGGATGAAAATAAATTTATTATATTAGTAAATGGTATGATGGACTTGAAAAGAAAAATAGAACAGCATCCTGAAAGAAACTGCAAAAAAAGGAAAATAGAGGAATATTATCCGAAGAAGAATTAAATAAATTTGATGAATCCATTTTATTATTTAATACCTATATTACTTTTTTATTAAGGAAAAAATTGCATTGGCTTTTATTATCATTATTTTTCTAATTATGATTAAGTGTTGTAATATTTTTTTTATCATTATCATTAAATATACTATTTACTATTTTTGTATCGAATTTTCATTTATTACAGTCCTTATTAAAGAATTATTCGAGGCATATTGAAATTGCCAGTACTTTTTTTCATAAAATAAATAGTTTAATAAAAAAACAAGATCCCGTCTTTTTTAAGTTTATTATTATACCCTGTACAATACAGGTTACTAAAATAAAAAAAATGTACCTTAAGAAAAATCAATTATTATTTAACATATATCTATAAAAAGTACGAAAAAATATTTTGTTACATATGAATTCATAATTCTAATGGCTTTAGGTATTTTCAGAACTACATAATTCCACAATATATTGAAAATATTGTAAAAATTCTAAAAAATTTGAAAATTGTTTCGATATTGCGGAATTATCTAGAATCTGTTGGTTTCATTTAAAAAATAAACTTATGCTTAAACCATTTCAGTGCAATTATTTTTTTTCCATTCCTTGGTATCGAACGAATAAAAAATATAGATACTTAAATACAATTTAATTAGTATTAAAAAAATGCTCTGTTCTTATTTCATGACCCCCTTGCAAAATTTTACTATTAAAATCGTTTGCGCAAAACTGTCACTCTATCACTCTATTCACTTATTTTGCTCTTTTCAAATATGTATACCAAACGCAAAGTACATTACTGGGATCAATTTTTTGTCCCCTTTTTAAATACGTTTACCAAATTAGTGAGACTTGTAATACAGGACGTTGTTTTGGTGGCGAAGAATATGGAAATATTTTTTTAAATACGTACCGGGAATTATGAATACTGTAATTTAGAGAAACTCGCCTGCCAAATATTGAATTTAATATGTAATACACAACAGACATCAAGTATTATACTTCGATTAAATCGACTCGACGAGAAGATGGAAAATCAATGAAAATAATTTTAAACTACGATTTTTTGATCATACACAAAAAGTATTCTTATGACCGTCATGGAATTATGGACCGTCTCGTAAGTATATGGTGTGACATACGTCAGTAGGTACAAAATATTTATGATCTAGGTGTGCATTAATTTTGAAATTTAATATTTATGGCTACCGAGTGTAAAAATTGTTAATTATATATTAGTGGCATACAGCTCTTCTGCATCAAGAAGCTAAAAATAGTTTTACACTTCGATACTGTCGTTGTATACTTGTGGCAACTTTTGATTTAGAATATTTGTAGATACCCGGCAGATAACTAGCAACTTCCAAGGGTATTTCAGTGTTGTATATAGTTTTGGTATAGTGTACAAGTAATCTCCAATTCCTAATACTTCTCGTCTTCGAGCTCTCGCGTTCATCTGGTGTGTAAAAGGATTATGCTGCAGGATATTTGTGGTGCTTTATTTATTCGTATGTTTCTTAGTGGTGTATATAATTTTGGTACAGTTTACAAGTAATCTTTAATTCTTAATATGTCTTGTTTTCGAGCTCTCACGTTCATCTGGCGTGTAAAGGGATTATGCTGCAGCCCATTTGTGGTACTTTTGTATCGGTTTTTTGTACTGTTACCCGTAATTTCTGACATGTTTTCCAAATAATGGGCTATTACTATCTTTTTTTTTCCAAATTTTTTTCTTTGTACGATCGTTTCTTGCTTCTTCTTTAGAACTGATTGGTCACATTTGTTTTTTGATATATAAATTAATCTTATTTGTACTTTCATATTAATAATAAATGCCAGTTTATTTATCTCTGTACGGAGTGGCGAATGCGGAACTTTTGATATTGAATTTAAATCGATTATAACTTCTTTGTATGATAATGTCCAATTCACCAAGACTTAGGATTTTCAGCTTTTTTCAGTATTCGTTAGTAGTCTTTTGTACATACGATGGGAATTAATAAAATAATGAAGGCGTCCGATATCTGTGGTTCTATCAACCCGCCCTAAGGATGATTTGGAATGTATAAAATATATAGTATGCTCTATTTAAAACATATAATTTCGGTATCACTTCACATACCGGAAGTGGAAGATTATCTAAAATATTTTAGATCGGTAAGCGACCACAAAAAGACCTATCGGAATTTTCCAGAATTAAAATTCTTCTGCTCTTAGAGCAGCGTATCTTTAGACTGACATTGTCAGTCTCTGATGATATAAAACAAAAACTTTTTATATTACACCATTTTATTCAAGGCACATGAAGTGAAAGACAAAAAATATTCTACTACAACTAAAGTTGGTGCACTGCAAACAACTTCCTTTGGAATTATTTAGCTTCCAAATTTCTAAATGGCATAGAGGGGAGGACAAAAAATTTCTACCCTTATTTTTGACAGTATCAAAAAAGTTTATTCCAGAGAGTTGTTTAGAATAAAAAATTATACTCTGGTTATCAGTTTCCTACACACAAAAATTAATCCAAAAAATTGGTTTAATTCATAATTTTTACTCATTTTCTTCAATTAAATCATGATGGTAGTTCCTATGTACTCTTACATACATACAGGGCTAAATATCAACTTTGCACCAGGAAAACAATCATATCAAAACATCTCTCAAAACACTTCTACAGGGTACTAAAATACAAAAAATGTATCTTGAGAAAATTCAATTATTATCTAACATGTATCTATAAAAACTACGAAAAAATATTTTGTTACATATGAATTGAATAATTGCAACGGTTCTAGGTAGTTTGACAACTACAAAGTATTGTTTTCAATGACAATGTACAGGGTGACGTGTACTTTATGAAAATTTTGCAAGAGTACTTTTTTATGTATAATTGAAAAGCCTGTGAGTTGACATAAATTCGAATTCTAGAGGTTCTACAGTATTTTTGTCCACAAAAAATTATTTTTATTTTTACTGGGATCAGTTTTTTATCCACTTTTTAAATATGTATACCAAACTAGTGAGACTAATTATACGGATTGTTGTTTTTGGATCGAAACAATATGGTAATATTTTATTAAATACGTACCGGGAATTTGAAAATTATAAATACTTTAATGGATTGGGTATTTTTAGAGAAACTCGCCTGACAATTATTGAATTGAATCTGTAGTACATAAGTCATCAACTATTATACTTCGTCGAGAGGATTAAGAAAATGAATGAAAATAATATTAAATTATGGCTTTTTGTACTATACCCAAAAAGGACTCTTATGAAATGTTTATGAAATATACAGTCATGGAATGATGGAGCGTCTCGTAAGTATATGGTGGGACATATGTCGTAGGCACAAAATAATCACGCCCCTAGGTTTGTATTTATATTGAAATTGAATATTTATGGCTACTGAGTGTAAAAATGGGTAATTACATATTAGTGGCATACAGACTTCTCTTTTTCGTCGAGAAGCTAATAATATGAATTTTAACCAAGAGTAAAGTACCAGTATCTGAAAAGTTTATTCTGGAGAGTTGTTTAGAATTAAAAATTACATACAGATTTTCAGTTTCCTACTCTTAAAAAAAAGATTTATTTCGTTATATTTACTCTCTTCAATTAAATTATAAAGGTTGTTCCTATGCACATACATACAGGGTTAAATATCAACTATGCACCAGGAAAAAAATAATTTTTATCTTAAGAAAATTCGATTATTATTTAACCTGTATCTATAAAAACTAGGAAAATATATTTCATTACATATCAATTCAATAATTGAAACTGTTTTAGGTATTTTCATAACTACAAAGTATCGTTTTCAATGGTAATATGCTATGTACTTTATGAACATTTTGCAAGTGTAGGTTTTTATGTATATTTAACAAAGCTATGGTTTGAAATAAGTTCGAATTCTACTGACACTACAGGATTTTTGTCCCCAATAAAGTTATTTTTCGGGACAAAATATCTAGCGAAAAGCAGTTTATATAGCTATTGGATTTAATTATTGACTTAAAAGGTATAGGCTTGTTGGCTTGACATCATCAGTTACTCAGTATTGGTATACCAGTTGGAAAATTGGCATATTATACACTTTTATCTTGTTGAAGAAGTAACTTGTTAAAGGCACCAATATACAGGATATTTCATAGGTAAATCGACATAAGTTAACTGAAAATAGAAGGCACTTATTTGATTCCAAGAAAATCGTACATCATGGGTCTGTTGCTCTTTATAACAGTGATACATGATGTTTTATCGAGTGGAATGAGATATGTATGCTAATTAAACTACTTTGGTGTAATTTTTTCACATTTCTTGGTATCGAAGAAATAGAAAAAAATATAGATACTTTAATACAATTTAATCGGATTTTAAAAAATCTCTGTATTCATTTTATGCCCCTATTGTGAAGTTTTACTTTTAATTTTAATTTTTACTAGTAAAATCGTTTGCGCAAAAAAGTACATCATTCTACTCAGTTTTTACAGCTCTTTTCAAATATGTATAGTAAATTAGTCAAACTCATTATACTGGATGTGGTTCTTGGTATGGGATAAATAGTAATATTTTAAATACTGACGTTTAACTACAAGATTGTAATAAAATAATAATAATAAGATCTTTTACTGTTAGAGGTTTAGCACTTCAGATAAAATAGTATCCGCGAAAAATTAATTTGATTTATTAAATTACTTTGTTTTTATTTTGGGCCCTGGAATTCGCACAATTTTACAGTTTGTACTTAAGTTTCTACTAGTAAAATCGTTTGCGCGGGAATACATAGAAAATTACTGAAATATATTTTTTTGCCTCTTTCTAAATATGTATACCAAATTAGTGCGATACGTACAGGGTGCTGTCTTTGGGGCGGAAAATATAGTAATATTTTTTAAATAGGGAACTGGAATTTAAAAATTGTAAATACTGTAATCGATTGGGTACTTTTACAGAAACTCGCCTGGAAAATATTGAATGGAAACTGTACACATAACAGACATAACGTATCAGACTCGTTGAAATCAGCTCGTCGAGAGGATTAAAAATAATATTGAAAATAATTAGAAATTACGGCTGTTTTGATTATACACAAAAAATTACTCTTATGAAATGTTCTTAAAATAGACCGTCTCGTAAGTATATGGTGAGATATAGGTCAGTAGGAACAAAATAATTATGGTCTAGGTTTGTATTCGTTTGAAATAAAATATTTGTGGCCACCGAGTGTAAAAACAGGTAATTACATATTAGTGGCATACATGCTTCTCATCTTCATCAAGAAGCTAAAAATAGTTTTAAACCACAGTAATTTCTCGGGAAAGATCGGAATAACTTAACATATCCATATTTCTGGAACATGAAATTACCGCGAACTCGCGACGTTTTATTTTTTGTTTTTACAATAATGAAGACTTGAACAGTAATCACCGTTTTTTTACTTATAAATCTCGATTTCTTTTTAATATACAAATAAAGCTACTGTGATAGTTCAATTTTAGTCATTTCTTATTACCTTTCGTTGTCAAATATTTACGTCAAAACGTCAAAATCTTGAATTTAATAAACAAATCAAGGGGCAAGCTATAGATGCCAATTTCATAGATTGTCAGCCTCTTCTTATATAAAAACTAATAAGCACTCACCCAATCGTAAAGTTGTAAACAGGACATTAAGAAATATGTTCTTGATATCAAAATATCCATTGCACGTCATCATTAAGTTACGGGGTATATGATTGTTATCATTCTATTATGCCGAAGTTGGTGTGCTCGATCTGTAGCTATCGATAAATACTCAGTCGCGGAAGATTCTGATTTACCCACAAAATACGGACAATGATAGAATGAAAAGCTACGCGTTCCCGCTGAAACCTAAAAACTTGGAATAACAGCCACCGCGCGCTGAATGCAGTTGTACTTATACTATTTTCTAGTAGAGAGTGCCCTATAAAATAAAGAAAACTTTAAATAATAGTTTGTTCTTTTCTCTATTATCGTAAAGATGGCAGTGTGAAAGAGCATTCAGCTGGGCATTAATTTGTGACGACATGAATTACGATTTAATAGAAATAGAAGTAAAAAGGTCTGTTCCAACCAACACAAAAACCGTACAATTACGATACAAACCCAGTTGACCTGCTGATTAGTGAATATAATAAGGCTGTGTAATTTACATCAAATTTGCTGCGTGACTGAGATTGTACGGTAATAAAACGGTATTTACTTCGGTTGGAACAAAGATTCACTTAAATATATAATCATTTTTACAGCACATGTGTTTGCAGTATTTTTTAATAGTAGTTATATGATCTGTGTTTGCAGTGTTAATTTATTTGAATAGACAAATTATATAGTGTTTTTTGAGATATGGATGAAAACTATAAAACCTTTACAAGAAAATGTTGTGTACCGGGTTGTGACAATCGCATGGGTAAAATGAATCGCTTTCCAAAAAATAATCCGAAAGTATATGGAATGTGGCTAGAAAATATACGTCCGCTGAATTCTGATACGTATTCCGTTGAAGAAGTATATAAAAAGTACTTGGTGTGTGAAGAACAGTTGTAAAGTTGCAGGTACGAAAAGGGGCCTTACTTATGACGCACTGCCAACGCTACATCTTGCCAGTAAGTATCTCATATTTGATGTAGGATGGTTAGGTTCAATGTGAGTAAGAAGCTTCCGTCCCTCCACTGTGAGCAACATGCTGACTATTGTGGCTGACCCTTAGAGCTACAATTCACTGTACATATTTTGCAAAGGTCGCAGTGGGTCAGGACAAATGTCATACTCCATTTTAAATCGATGCAGACACCTAAACCCTTCCTATAATTTTTGTAAGGTTTTTGAGTCGATAAATTTTGGCTATCAAAAGTGTTTATCATGTTATATTTTTTAGGTTGTGCATCTAAACTCCGTTCAATTGAAAATCTATATCTATTTGAAGATCTACCGGAACCTAATTTAACAGAACATAAGAGATGTTTTTAATAACCATAGATAAGTATATATAATTGGAGTATTTGCAGTGACTAAAAAAGCACAGTAAGCATTCATAAGTTGTCAGTTTTTAAGTACATGACTTCTATAAATTAAATCTGTTTCCAGTTATCATTAACTAACCTCTTCTGTATCATTTTGCATGATTGAGAGAACGAGTAAATTACTATTACTATTGATAATTACAATTATAGTGATTAAATACGAACTCTATTTTATGATGTAGGTTGGAACTAAAAAAAAAATATAGTATCTGTGTATGTAAACCAGAACATATTTTGAACCAGTAAACTAGTGACATACTTTATTCATGAATGTATTTATATAAGGGGTGCTTCCATTTATTAATAATAAGCAAATAAAGAATTTACTTGGAAGCGAATTGTACACAAATCTAAAAATATTAACATCTATCTAATTAACACTTTTTTAGATGTACCTACTACCTCTGTTCATATGGAAGATATATATTTGGATCCTACGCCTGGATCAAGCTGGAGAAAAGGTAGATATTTAAATACTATACAGAATGTTATTGGGTGTCAGGAACAAAAGTTTCCTTTTTTGTATTAATAGATTGTTAGTAAACTAGTGACATACTTTATTCATGAATGTATTTATATAAGGGGTGCTCCCATTTATTAATAATAAGCAAATACAGAATTTACTTGGAAGCGAATTGTACACAAATCAAAAAATATTAACATCTATCTAATTAACACTTTTTTAGATGTACCTACTACCTCTGTTCATATGTCCTGGTTCAAAATATTTTTGGTTGATCACAGGAATATTGAATTTTTCCACACAATACAGAAATAGTGCAGCCAAATTATCATTTCTATTTTGTTCGCCACAGGTGTCGAACATAATGGTAATTTCTTTACCGTGTTTATGATTAATTATGTATTGGTATATGGCTGATCCCATCTCTATTGAGCCTTTCTAGCTATGCCCTCATGTCAGCAATTACAATAAACATGGTAACTATGTTACCAGATCATACGAATAAGTTTTGGATTGTTAAAACTCAAAATAACAAATTTTGTTTTGAAAAATTAATTTCTTCCCAACTTTTATTTTTCCTAGGCGTTTACTTGTTTACATACTTTCAATGAACTTTCTAATAAGTAGTAGTAATATAGCTTTTCTACTTCAATTTTTATTAATTTACGCAAAATTATTATAGGTAGGCTGTTGCAGCAGTATTGTCGCCTAATGTCATTTGCAAAATTTTCTCCGCCCTGTCCATGCTAATAATATAGGTAATCAATCTGAATGATTGCGGCTAATAGTAACAACTGTTTCACTAGCTCGCACAGGCTTGTTTAATGCAGCACGTGGATACAAACAATACTATGCAATACAGCATTACAATGAACGAATTGGTGGAGAAATCAGAAAAACGTACATAACGTATCACTGTAGTCTCGTATATTAGTACCGTTTAAACGAAATAAAATTAGGAGACAACTAACGTATCATACTGATACATCAATTAGGCCCTCAATCGTACTTGTTGATAATTTCTAATTGAACGATACACTCTGTTACGTCAAATGAGATATTACTATATTACATTTTTAAAAATGTGTTTAACGTAAAAACTGATTCGTTATTTTGGCTCTCAAGAAATACAATAGAATAATTTTAAGTTAAACATGAATTAGCACGTGGCATCAGCCTATTGTTACGTTGTTCTGCTACAAAGTTTTCGATGTAATTTGAAGTAACTTAGTGCTAATAACTCATTATGGCATTTTTTCTGTTACGTCGTTGTGGTTCTTACCCCTCGATTTAAAACAGTTAATGTAATAATTCTTTTAAGATTAGGTAGAGAATAAAATATATGTATCTATAATTTTTAATGTAATTGTTGTAAATTTTTTAATGTATCTGTAATAAAAAACACAAATTTGTATTTATAAATAAACGTTTTTTTATTTCATCTACACTTAGCTTGTAAATTTATTATACATTCAAAAATAAGGCAGTTAATAACATGCATTTAATTGAATAGCAGTTTATTGCATTTTTTCTTAATTTTGATTGTATAATTGAGACCTACCTATATTTCTGTTGTACCTTGCAGGTAGTAAATTACATTGATTCAAATTCTGAAAGTTCGAACCATGTTCTGTGGTTTGAGCTTCAGAATTTAAATCTAATGTAATTTACTACCTTCGAGATACTGGCAGTAGAATAAATATTGGCTTCTATTTGCCGCCAGATGGCGGCAGTATCGAAAAATGGAAACTGTAAATCTTTTTTTTAAGAAATCTACATCATCGACCTATTTACATATGACAGCCGCTGCGCAGTAATTGTCGCATTAGATTTCATACTCTACAAGAGGGCACTTTTCATTCTATCCTCTGGTCTGTTTTCTGTGGATTTACCAACGTATCTTTGAATTGATAACACAGTAATGTGATTTTCAAGTAGGCTAATTATCCAGAATAGAAACAAAGAATACAACATTGAAATCGACTCCTCGAGAGGATTTTGAAACTTGAAAATATGCAGGGTTTTTTATTTGAAATAAAGACGGTTATAAATTCTAGTTGAAGTGGAAATGACAGGATATCAAAAATACTTTGAAAAGGTAAGATGCCCCCGAAAACTCCTAATATCACAAAATTTTCATATTTCAACACAATCTAGTTTACGCAAAACTCTCCGCATGCCCTGTTTATCATAAATACAAAAGACTGCTACCGAAGCCTAAAAAAGCAAAAACTCTTGTCTGTGTGAATTGGACATTATCATACAAAGAAGTTAACTGTCTCGACCCTTACTTCGTGGAATCTGCTCATATTAGTGTTTTAAATGAAACTCACGGTTTCTAGTTAATTCCACAATATAATAAAAGTTATTGAAAATTCTAAAAAATTGACAATTGTTTCGATAAATCAATATCATCGTCAGAATGACAGAAGTTACATTTTATTTGATGCCTACCTGATGTTTAGTAGTAAAGACCAGCAGATATAGTTTTCCTGGTTTTCTAGATCATTGCACAGTTATACTGATCTTAATTGGAAAAATGATATCCAGGATATCACCATAGGGACAATAATATCTAAGCTTCAATATTTGTAATATCACATCTTCTTCTTTTTTCTATTAACATATATTAAGTCAATCACAAGTTAGGTCACTTCTTGGTCTAGCCAAAAATAATTACTAAACATCAGGTAGGCATCAAATAAAATGTAACTTCTGTCATTCTGATGATGATATTGATTTATTATATTGTGGAATTAACTAGAAACCGTGAGTTTCATTTAAAACTAATACAAAGAAGTTATAATCGATTTAAATCTAATATCAAAAGGCCCGCATTGAACACTCCGTACATCATTTATTATTAATATGAAGGTACAAATAATATTAATTTATATCTCAAAAAATAAAAGTAGGTACCTACGCCTTCCTGAAAAAGTATCAATAAGTGCTAGGACAAAGAAAAATAAACGGTTTTAAGGATTAAAACTAACTTTTCCGCATCTGTGGCCCTGAACAATGTTCTATCATAAAATTGTTACTTGTATACACTTCGGGGGATGTATCGTGCTAACAAACCGAAATTTCTCCAAAAATAACCGAAACTTCAGTATATCTAGATTTATAGGACCCGCTGTTCTCGCTCTAGTCAACTGAAAATCAATAGGCGGGGTACATCTGTGAGACACCTTGAACAATATTCAATCAAAAAATTGATCAATCGTATACTCTCTGGAGGCTGTATCGTGCTAACAAACTGAAAATTCTCCAAAAATTACGAAAATCTGGTACTTCAAGTACCATAGCACCCGTTGTACTGGCTTTACTGAATTGAATATCAATAGGGTCCATCCTTGAGACGCTCTCATAAAATTGGTCACTTGTATATACTCCGGAGGCTGTATCGTGCTAACAAACTGAAACTTCTTCAAAAATGACAAAAATATCGTACTTAAAGTACTGTATCACTCGTTGTATTGGCTTCGGTGAGCTGAAAATCTATAGGGTTCATCAGTGAGATGCCCTGAATAATATTCAATAATAAAATTGCTGACTTATCGCAGTCCGGAGACTGTATCGTGCTAACAAGACATGTAAGGAAAAGTGGCCGACGACAACGACGACCACGACATACACACAGGATTTTTTTTCTAAAAACCATTGTTTCGTGTTGTTGTTGATGGAAAACGTAAAAATAACTCAAAAAAAAATCAAAACTTCAACTTTTTTTGGGGTAAACCAATACTTTTCTCGCATATAGAAAGGTTGGGCGGAAAAGTAAAAACTTTAAAAAGAGATAGTAATACTTGGAAAACATATCAGTACATAACTGTACAAAAGATATACGAATAAATAAAAAAGGCACCAAAAATATTCTGCAGCATAATCCTTTTACACATCAGATGAGCGTGAGGCCTCGAAAATGAAAAGTATCAAGAATGGATATGACTTGTAGACTGTACCAAATTTAATTTGACTGGTTATACTTTCATGAAGGCAGGTTTCAAATGGGTATCATATAAGAATGTAAATAAGGCTTTTTCTCAATTTCAAATAAACGGATGTACAGGGTGATTCAACATCATACAACAATCATATCACAACATCTATCAAAACGCTTTGCTTCGCTTACAGTACCCGGCAGTAAAATGAAAAAAAATATTTTGTTACAAAGATGGAGTGACGAAGCGCCCACTCCAATATTTTAGATTACTTAGGAATCACCCTGTAGAATGTATGTTACTCAAATTGTTTGTTAATTATTGCATTGTTTTTACATTATAATTTATTTATTGTCATTCTGTTTGTTAAGAAAAGTACTTTGTGAAAGAAATTATTTGTTGTGTATTTTTATACCAAAATAAATAAACTGTTTATATGATTATTGTTTTCTTCTTTCAATTTAATCATTTATGGTCCATCATTTAATATTTCATTAATTTAACTCATCATTATTGAGTTAATGGGGTTAAATTGAATGAAATATCAAATGATGGACTATAGATGGTTATTTTGAAATAATATAATTAAAATAGAGTAGATTTGAATATACCGCCAAAACCTACAGTTACAGACATCTTTTTAACATCACTCAATTGTTTAGTCGACAGGCTCTTTAGATGGCGCCACAATCAGTGTCTCATCTATCTGTGAGTTATCTGTGGTACTCACCTCTTCCTTGATTTTTTCAGATGTAATTGTTGCTACTATGGACAGTAATAGATGCCCACCACAATTAAACAGCAAGTTACTATCACTATTTTCAATTATTACAAATACGGCAATGTTAGTCACAATAATAACTACTACTCGAGGATAATCTAGAGCTAATGATGATCCAAAAGTGCGAGAAAGATGACGAACACTTTGGGAAAGAATATTATGTTAATAACGATAGTTCGAAATAGTTTCATAATTTAAAGTATGATTTGTGATGTTGATATAATCAGTTGAGATATTTTTCTTCACAAAATCATAATTAAGCTGTTTAAAATTCACTATTATTATCCATGATATATAAACGAACATAAATAGAGGGTAAGTTTGCCATATCATTAGTGAACCGAAAAATATTGAGCAAAATATTCCTTGTGAATGAGCCCTAATGTCCGACATTAAAATACTTCTTACCAACTCACCCAAAAAATATGCTACGTAAAAATAGAAAACGAAAGATAATAATATAGGAAGAACTGTCCAAGTGAGATACGTGCAAAGGCAATTGCAACATTTTTTATCCGATTGAAATTTTTCATATGTTTGATCGTATAGATCTAAAATGATGATCAAATTAGATAGTTGTTTACCGACAGTTAGGAAATTCAAAAAGCACGCCACCGAACAAATGATATGTAGTATCACTATTATTCCAAGACACTTTTCTCTAGCCGATTGTATGTTAAACATTATACGCGAAAAATATAAAGTAGATCCTAAACACAACACAAAAACGAATAAGGAGTAAAATTGTGAACAATTCAATTGACCGGATCGCAAATGTTTGGGATCATTCTGGAATATATTTTCTAGAGGAAATATGCCCAACGCTTTGAGTATAATCGCCCACGGTCTGAAATAGTAATAAAACGTCGCCATTTTTATAAAAAACAACTCTTTAAAAAATGTGGCTGCTTTTTGACTGAATAAACAAGGAAATACTACTAAACCAAACTTATTTTCAAATGATTCCGTAAGCCACAGTTTATCGCGTATTTATCTTTGTTAATTTTGCCATATGTCCGTACATAATATTGAACTTCCAGCTGGATATACACACGAATGAAGCGTTTTAAATTATTACAAAATACCGTTCAGGTGTAACCTCATGCTATCGCTCGTCGCTCGGTTTCAGCGACAAATCTGGTCACGTGACCGAATTTTGAAATTCCCGCGTCTCAAAAAAGTCGCTACAACTCACAAATCGCCGCGAAGAAAAGTAGCGACATGTCACAAATCGTCGCGATGGAAAGAAGCGACAACATGGCTACTTGTAGCGATCTCGAAAGTTGACAGATAACCTTAAAACTGATTTTCTAATTTTGTTTATTTCTAGTGGCAGTGATACAAGTGAATGAAATAGGACTGAATAAAAATAAAATAGCGTTTTAATCTATAATCAGTGACACTCTGCTATGATAGTAGGAAATTGACGAGATGTCGTTTGCTTACAAATATCAAAAGTGGGTTGATCAGTGTCAACAAATTTGTATCAGAGCTCGGATTCAGAAAATTCCGCAAAAAAGAATATTGGCAGCTCTCGTAGTAAAAGAAAAACGTAAAACGTTTTTGGGTTCACCCATTGTATACATTACAAATGGAACATTACTTTTTTTAACCAGTTTTTTTCTACACTCTTCTGGTACGCAGGTAAATTTGAAATTTATTTGCGGATGTCACCGAGTCTATTCGAAGTGCAGCTATTTTTATTTGGGCCTCTCATAACAAAACAACGCAGTGAGGGAGCCCATTTCTGCTGTTGCACAACTTCTAATAATTCTACGGTAATATTGTAGATTTGTCTTGCTTAACTACATTGATTACAGTCATTAAACTAAATACAATTTTTCAACAGATATTTAACTACAGGTGATTGTTTCAAATCCATATCGTACCACAGTATCTGGTAGAGACAACAGCGAGCATAATTGCGGAAATGTGCAGAGCACTTTGGAGTTGTCTCAAAAAGGAAATTTTACTTTTAATTTATGTTAAATTTTAAACGTTTGCTCATTTCCGGATAATATTATGTATAAATATAAATGTTTTGATTTTTTTATTTTAAATTATTTTGGAATATTATTATTAAACCATACACTACCCCATGGACAGGCTTTGTATTTATGGGAACACATTTGAAGTTAAATTCTTAATATTTTATGAATGCTGCATGTATATTGTTATTGTATTCTATTGTAGGAATACATTATTATATTGAGTTGTCCGGAACTGATACTAAAAAAATAAAATTTTGTTTATGTGGCTAATTAATTTCTGTATTTGAAAGAAACCCAGATCCCAAGAAGTCCACAAACAAATGAACCTAATAGATTCAAGAAAACACCATTGTTCAATATCGCACGTGCACAAACACACTCACTTAAGGAAAGAAAATTGAAACAAAATAATTGATTACAATATATTTAATTTGAACTAGGATACACAGCGATTTTTCTCATTCTCATCAGTATAAAAATGTTTGATTTAATGATGTAACAATATTATATTATTAAACTAGTCAACATGAATAGTTTGTTTCTTTTCAGTTCTTTCAATTATCACAATCATTGGAAAATTGTCCTTTTTTTGTTAATAATAAAATAACATGAATTTATATAAATAAACAAAACAAGTACATAATTATCACAACAAAACATTTAATATCTGTCATCTAAAAATTTAACAAACAAAAATGTGGTTAAAAAGTTACATCATTTCTCGATAAAACTGTATAACAAAGAAACAAAATTATCGGTTTAAACGTATATTTTCATACTTTACTAATTAATAATCTTTTAAAATATTTACTTCACCTGAATCCATTGTTTACATATAACATTAACAAAGAGGTTGCAAATAGAGAAAAGTCTTAATATTATTTGATTTGTCTATGAATTTCATGTCGCTCAGCTCTAGCGACAGAAGCTCAACAATTTGAGCTTTTTCACTATTTTTTTAAATCGCTGGAAATTTAAAATATGGTCACGTGACCAGTTTTATCGCTGGAAACTAGCGACGAGCGACTGAATGAGGCTACACCCTTATGGAAATTTGACATTCTCATCTATCTTTGATACATTTATTGTTTGAGTAACAACAGCTTTGATTTAAGTAACTTATCTATACCTATAAAGTGGCCGATTATTATATAATTTCAGTTTGATTCAAATGAAAATTGAGAATCAATTGGCAGCATTATCATGTTAGCCTGAATGTCGATATAGAGGCAACAAATAGTTTGAAGAAAGAGCTTTGGTGGTGGAACTTTGCTACAATAGACCTTAAATATGTGCATATGCATCACAATTTTGGCGCCCGGCACGGGTTCGATAAATGTTCATCACAATCAAAATATACAATAATCTAATGCTTTTTTTTATTTAATGGAGAAAATATATATATGTGCAATTTGCTTCAACAACTGAGGTACTTAGCAAATGTGTATAAATTGGTACAATAATTACAATATAAATAGGTATTATTTACAGCATGTGGATGAGATTGATATTTTGAAGGTACATAATTAAGTTTCCGATATTACAGGAGTCTTCAAGCAGTTCTATAAGATTAGCGCTAAAATTACTCACGGTTTTCTCAATACTGAATTTAGGGCAGTCAGTAAGAACACGTTTAACACTTGACACACACTACATACTGGGGCATCTTCTTTCTTCAGCAGATATTGATGGGTATATCTTGTATGTCCTATCCTAAGACGTGATAATTTTACTTGGTGTCTACACGTAATAGTGAGGTTCTTCCACGGAGAAATAATTGGCTTTATTTGTTTCAGCTTAGCTTCGGATCTATTCCACAATTTTTGCCACAAATTTCTTGATTTTTTAAACATGTTCTTCAGGTCACTGTAACTAATCAGTTGTTTATTCACTATAGTAGGACTATTTAGGTGAGCTTCTTTGGCTGCTTGGTCAGCTGTTTCATTACCTCTAATTTGTGTAAGTGAAGGGACTCACAAAAAGGTGACAATTTTGCTTTCATTGAATGAATATTTTCTTTGATGTTCGTTACAAGGACACTCAACGAGTCTGTTATTATGAGAATTTTTGTTGATAGGAGTGCTTGCAGAACTCTGTTGCCTTAAAAACTGCATACAGCTCTCCTGCGTATACGCTCCAAGTATGCGGTAAAACAAAATATTGCGTCTCGTGTGCAGTAACCAATGCAACCGACGTCGTATCTTGAGACTTAGAGGCATCAGTGTAAATGTGTGTATAATCTTCAAATTGTCAGGATATTCGTAGAAATTCTTTTCTTATCAGTACATGAGAAGATTCTCGTTTGTTGTAGGAAGTTAGAGACAAATCACAGTTTGGAGGTTCAAGTAGCCAGGGAGGGTATTCAAGAGAGCGTACCTCAACCTTTGGGAAATTTATATGTATTCCACTACTGATCATATTGATGCGTTGGTAGAAAGGGGGAGTCAAATGTGGTTTTTTGGAGAAATGTACATCTGAAGCGATTGTAAAATGTGGTAGACTGGGTTTTTTGGGTTAAAAAGTACTTTAGTGGCATATATATGATAGGCTTAGATATTCTCCTCTTATTTTAAGTGGTGGTTCTCCAGCTTCACATAGGTTAGGTTAGGTTTATAATGAGTGGGTCAATGTGGCCCTCCACTGCGACTCGCGAGAGTCTATTGTGGCTCATACCTATTCAAATTTCACCATACAAATTCAGCTTCTTAACGAAGCCGATTAATTTGTTCAGTGAATTATATTTCAGGTTCGAGGGCAAGAGAGTGGCCCTGCCAAACATCAGATACGTGACTCGAGCCGCGGCGGGGCAGGCACAAATTATATGCTCTGCTGTTTCATCATCTTCCAAACAAAGACGGCAAATCGGATCGTCCGACAGTCCAAGTTTCAGCATATGATGATTCAAACGACAGTGGCCTGTTAGGATGCCTGTTAGGCACCGTAGATCGTGTCTATTATAGCCTAACATTTGTTTGGATACATTATTCGAAGGATGTATGAAGGCCTTCGAATGAACCAATCCTGGTATATTATGCCAGAAGTCTAAAGCTCTTCTTGTAGTCCAGGTATTTAGTGTTTGTTTGACAACACTTGTAGCGATGCCGTTTGTAGGTTCTGATCCGATAAAGTCATGAGCGGCACACTCTCTTGCAAGAGAGTCAGCCTTCTCATTACCATCTATACAAGAGTGGCCAGGGATCCAAACCAGCGATACCCTATTGCGTTCTCCTATTGAGGCGAGTCTTTTTTGGCAGTCTAGAACCAATTTCGACGTTACACGGTACGAGCTAAGTGCTTTCAAGGCCGCTTGGCTGTCCGTGAAAATTGCTATTGATCTGTGTGTGTGGTTGCCCCAAACTCTCCACACATGAAGCAATGGCATACATTTCCGCTTGAAATACGATTGCATAGGATCCCAGAGATGTTGAGATTTCTGTCCTAGGTCTTCGACCGTATACACCCGCACCAGAGCCTGAGGGTGTATTTGATCCATCAGTGTACCAACAGATGTCTGCTTTTGAGAGTTCATTCTAGCGGAGGACCCATTCATCTCTATTTGGAAATAGGACGGTATAAGGCATATTGTAGTTTACTGTTGGGGGCATTATATCAGAGGTCATTCCCAGAACACTATGACTTTCGGTGGCCGCTAGCATTCTACTTTGCTCTGTATAAGCATGTTTTGTGCATTTAGAAATATGCACAATTCTATATGCGGTCCATCTGGCCTCCTTTTCCAGAAGTATATGGAGAGGAGGAAGGTCCAGGAGGATTTCCATGGCTGCTGACGGTGTGGTGCTAATAGCACCAGTTATAGCAAAACTAGCCTGTCTCTGTATGCCAGAGAGCTTTGCTTGGGCCGTTTTCTGTAAAGGTTTTGACCACTAAGCAATGGCTCCGTATATGATCATTGGTCTAACAATCATCACATATATCCAATGGATTTGTTTGGGACCCAAGCCCCAAGATTTTCCGCAGATCCTGCGACATGTCCACAAGGAAAGTCTGGCCTTATGGACGACTTTTTCCAAGTGAGCGTTCCAAGTAAGTTTTTTATCTAGGATGATCCCCAAATATTTTACTTCCGCTGCAAATGGAATAACCTCACCATTATAGGAAAGTGGCGGAAGGTCGGCCTAATTCCTTCTCCTAGTGAAGGGAACTATTACAGTTTTACCAGGGTTAACAGACATCTGTTCTCTTTGGCACCAACTATAGACATTGTCCAAAGTCCTTTGGAGGGTATTATGTGCAACCCGTTCTGACTTGGTTCTTGCCAGGATGACAAGATCGTTTGCATACGCTTGCAGTTCTACCCCTCTTCCCACGAGAGTACCAAGCAGGTCATCCATCAGGAGTGACCACAAAAGGGGAGATAACACTCCACCCTGCGGGCAGCCCCTGGAAAGCTTAAAGCTGATGGACTCGTCTTGAATGGATGTAGTGGCTGTTCTATTAGTGTCCAGCTTCACATAGTAAGCTTTCAACTGGACTGGTGGGATAAGTTCCTAGAGAAATTTGAACACCCTTATTGTGGACAGTATCCAGTAATTTGAAGGATGTTTTAGTTGCAGATGCGTATAGTATAGATCCATAGTCTAGGCGAGACCTTACTAATGCGCGATATAGCAGGATACGAGTGTGTGCATCTGAGCCCCATTGATGATTTCCCAAAGCTATTATTAAGTTTATTTCACTAAGACATTATTTCCTTAATTGCTTTATGTGTGCGTTCCAATTCAGCCTTTTATCGAAAAGCATTCCCAAATACTTTATTTCCGATTCCATTTGAAGAGGAATGTTGTAAAGTGTTAAAAAGATGGCACTAGGCTTCTTTTTTTTGGAAAAACTATATACTCCGACTTTTGTGGAGAATACATCCAGCCAGATTGATTCATCAATGTCCCTACATTGTTGATAGATTGTTGCATATTTCTTTCTATGTATTTTATGTTTCTTCCACTTGTGAATAAAATTAATTCATCTGCATTCAGTCTTGCATGTACTGGTAACGAAACCCTTTCAAAAATGTTATCAATAGGTGCAAGGAATAATGTGGTGCTAATTACGTATCCTTGAGGGATTCCGTTATTTTCGCAATATATATATATATATATATATATATATATATATATATATATATATATATATTGGATATAGCTCCGTTTGCTTTTACTTTGAAGGTTCTGTTTGATAAAAAATTTGGATGAATTTTAATTATACTTCCATCGATCCCCCAGGAGAGAAGCTTTCTTAAAATATTGTATTTCCAAACAGTATCTTAAGCTTTATCTATATCAAATACAGCGGCTACAATTACTTGTCCATTTGCAAAACTTTCATGAACTGTTGCTTCTAAATGTACTAGATTGTCTACGGTTGAACGATTTTTTCTGAAACCACTTTGATTTAGAGAAATCTTATTATGCGTTTCCAGAAACTATAGAAGCCGATTGTTGAGAATTTTTTCCAAGACCTTGCACATCGTGCAAGTCAGGGAGATGGGACGATAAGACTGTGTCTCATATTTTGGTTTTGAGGCTTTCGAGGCAGAGAGTAGGAAAAAGAGCAACAAAAACTTTGTTAAAAATCCCAAGTAAAATGTCCTTGCCACTTTTTGAAAGATTTTTCAAAAAAGATCCAGGAATGTCATCAGTGCCAGGGGATGAATTTTTAATCTCTGCTAGTGTGTATTCCAGCTCTTCTAAGGTTATTAAGTTATTAATTGAATCATCACATTCATTTCAAGTTGTCTGTTTTCTTCCACCAATTTTTTGACTCTAAAATCTTCAAAGTAAATTGAATCTTTGGTCTTTTCTTCGTAGTATTTGAGATCTCATGAGGTGAGGAAGAAGTAAATCCATTATATGTTATGTACGGGATCTCAGGATTTGCAATTGATCCGTTAATCCTTTTGATTTTATTCCAGAGATTAGTCAGTGGAGTGGAGCTGTTAATCGTGGCCCTCCTCCTTCCAGGACTCTCTTTTTGCTTTTTTAACAGTCCATTTTGCTTTCGCTTTCAATCGATTAAAGTTTAGAAGCATTTCCTCAGTTTTGTGTCTTTTATATCTGTATAATGCACTTTTTGAGTCTCTCATGGCTATCTGACAGTCGGAGCTCCACCATGGAACAGGTAATTTGTGTCTGATTGGTTTTGTTTTGCCGATTGATGCAAAGTCCGAGTTAATAATTATTTCATTAAGTGATTCCAGGTTCTCATTAATATTATTGCTCATGTTAAATTCTGAAATTCTTTCTTGGAATAAAGTTGAATATGGATTCCAATTAGCTTTTCCCAATTTCCACCTGGGCGTTGTCTTTGCATTGACTTGTGTACCGCTGCTGTCTAATACTATTGGAAAATGATCGCTGTCATAGAGATCCGGAACAGCTTCCAATGTTATATGACTTTTGAGTTTTGGATCAAATATTGACAAATCAATTACTCTGGACGTTCCAGACTCCACGTTAAATCTTGTTTTCTTGCCCTTATTTAGAAGAGTTAAGTTATTATCATCAAATAAATTTTCAATAATACATCCTCGTAGATGTGTATAATCGCAGCCCCAAATTACATTGTGGCTGTTGAAATCCCCTACTATGAGTCTAGGTTTAGGAATTTGATTTAACAGATCGTTTATTTGTTTATAAGTAAGGTTGAAATTTGGAGGAACAAATAAGTTGCAGACATATATTTTCATCGGCATTAGTTCTATTTTTATGGAAGGTAGCAAAATTGCGAAATTTATATACGTACTGGTCTTTAAAATTTGTTTCTTGTAAGCATATGATTTTTGGATGTTGTTCAGACAATAGAAGTTTCAACATTTCTAATCTAGCAATGACTCCGTTTAAATTTCACTGTAAAAGTGGGAAAATTTTGTTCATGGCGTTGAAAATGATATTAATAAGTTTCGTGTGATGATATGTCACTATCAGTATCCGATACGGGGGGTGACTTTTGTTTTCTTGTGCTATGAGGAGCTTCATTATTATTTTCCTTATTTTTGTGAAAAGAGATTTATATATTTTTTCAGTAAGAAATGTATAAACTTTAGTCATTACAATAGCTAGTAAGTCGACGTCAGATGTATATAGGTGAGCTAAACTTAACGGGTCTTTGTTACCTTGGACATTTTCTATAAAATCCTTGAACTGCGAATAATTTAAGCCATACATGCTAGAATGCTCTTCAATAAAATTCTTCGTAGGTATTAGTTGTTCTTCAAGAGAGGTTTTTAATAATAGCGGTTTTTTATTGTAGTGGTGATGAGCTTTACTTGGAGCAGTTGGCTTTACAAATTGTGCTTACGATTCATCTTATGTTGCGATTGCGCTAGTCCAGGGTTCTTTAATAAATATTTTTGTAGATTCTGGATTTACTTCAGTAATCGTTGAAGATTTGGTTTCGTCTTGTTCGGGTTTTTGTTTTTTAGATACTTGCTTGTCAATAAAAGGAGATAGTCTGCTCTTGTCACGGAGTTGTGGCAATCTCATTCGCTTTTCTCTTACCAGTTACGTCTACACCTGAAACTTCAATATCCATATTTCGATTTTGACGGGAGAGATAGGAAAAATTGTTTTCGTTTGGAGAAGTTGAAGGATGAGATGTATCTTGTATACCTTGTGTTTCACATTGCCTAATTTCTGTTTTCTGTTGTACAGTTGTTTGATATGTGCCCAGGCTGGTTACATTTGTAGCAGAAAATATATCTGAATATATATATATATATATATATATATATATAATATATATATATATATATATATATATATATATATATATATATATATATATATATAAATTAATATATATATATATATATATATATATATATATATATATATTAATGTGGAAAAAAAATGCTACACACTGTACATATATCTAACACGAGTTAATTACAATTTGAGATATTAACGAGTATAAAATTATTGAAGTGAAAACTATTCGAGAGTCAAATTTAAACTAAATTAAACTAAAGAAATTTCTTTAAACTTTATAATGTACCTTGTACACATATACATGACAACAATATAATAAGGATTCAAACTATTTAAGAGAAAAATTTAAAAAAAAACATCACCTGTTATAAAATGAATGAATCCACTTTTGAAAAGAAATCGTCAAATGTTTATGCATTATCTTAAATTCCTATTAGATACCATTAAACTATTTAGAAGCCCTAGAAATGATTCTTGTATTATATCCAAAGGTGAAATTCCAAATAAAAACATAAGGGTTATAAAATCTTTGACATCTGTTTGAAGTATGTGTCAGCTGGGTAGAGAAAAGTCGATAACAGCTGAAAAATTTTAAGAATTAATAAAATGCAAAAGATATATATATATATATATATATATATATATATATATATATATATAGGTATTGTTTGTTTAGAATTGTTAAAAAGTATGTTTTATAATTAAAAAGTTAATATCTTGAATAATAGAATGAAATCTTTTAAATGAACTACTATGAATAATTTTGATTGGTTGCAAACATTTATGTGATTTCAATAAACAGAGGGCTGATATAGGAATGAGGTTTTTTGTTTTTAGAAAAGAAGGTTGTTGATTTTGAAATGAGAAAGTAGTAGAGCGTTGGTGCTAAGAAAAGCTAAAAGAAACACATTATTTTTCTTTCATAATAATTATAAGACTTGTAAAATTTATAACCAATATTAAAAAGTGAATAGTGAAACTAACCTTCTAAAACGATTCCTGAACTAAATATTTGATATATACAGTGTAAATATCCTTTACATTACCCCAGAAGAAAATACTGAAAGATCTTTCAGTAATGAAGTGATACAAATGAACTGTGAATCCAGCTTCCCAAGAAGACTAGTGAAACTAACCTTATAAAACGATTCCTGAATTAAATATTCCATGTATACAGTGTAAATATCCTTTACACAATCCCAGAAGAAAATACTGAAAGGCTTTTCAGTAACGAATTGATTCAAATGAACTGTGAATCCAGCTTCCCAAGAAATTTTCCAGAACTTTCCTAAAAGGCAAGCAAAATGAATATTCTTCTATAGAACATTAGTGGAACACATAAGGTATTTCATAATTTTTTTTTAAATGAAAACTTACTTGTATATATAAATCCTCCATTTTGTATATTTGTTTTTGTTGAAATGTTGAATGTAGAATACAATTACCAACACAACTTAAACGCATAATAAGTTGCATACGTACACGTATCAAATATAATTTCATTGGTATGAATTTTGTGTGAAAGACCATCATAGATAAGTTTTATTTTTCTTTATATATTATATGCAAGGAAAAATAATGTATTTTTTGATTTTTTACGAGATAAAAATTCTTTTCTCTTAAATAAATAGAATCATATATCTGTGAATCTTGATTCAGTGTTTTCTTTTGTAAGTTGGCAATACTGTTTAGACAGCATTCACCACTGAAGGTTTCCTTGAGATAAAGTATACAGGACCGCACTACAGAGATTTATAAAAAAAATATTTAATTTAACAGAATTTTTTTAATATCAAATATTTGGCGCATATAAAATAATAATAACAAGATTTATTATATAATAATAAATAAAGCCCATGAACCCAGATCCTGAGAAGCTGAGTTCTCATATAAAAATTAATAATAAGAAGAGATAAAGGTAAGTGCACTGTTTGGCATTATTGAACAAAATAATTTCTTAAATATACCGGGCGAATTGAATTAGAATTTTATTGATTTTAAAACACAAATAGTAAACCACAATAATATATATATATATATATATATATATATATATATATATATATATATATATATTTTATGTTTCTTGGGAATAAATACAGTTAAAGAAAATGTGATTCAACTCACTTTTGATATAACAGTGTTAGTATATTGTTCATTGTTCTTAATTTTGTAGAATCATAGGTTTGGACCGAGTTTCTTCTTCTTTTTCTTAGGGATTTTCCCATTATTAGATCGTCGTTTATTCACTTTACAATTGCCTTACGTTCCAATCTCTTTCTGTCAGATCTTTATCTGCCATCGCTCATCCGATGAAGGTTTTCGAGTTTTTTTTGCTTGTCTCAAATATGATGGCGTACAAATCCCGTTCACGATTCTTGTCCTACACTCTAAGTAAGTGAATCAAAAGCTATGTAAAGATATGAGTGAGGAATTGCAGAGTCATGACAATTTATGAGACTGAGTCTACCAGGACCAGAATAATGCTAGAAATCTTAAACGTAGTGAAATAAGTATCCCGAGAACTTTATGAAATTATTGATTTTGGGTGAAAATTGCTTCAGAGAAAATCGAGGCTTCCAACTTGAACCTAATACCAGCATTGGCTTCAAGAGAGTAGACGAAGATGATCTATAATGTTAGATAAGTGAGACCAGTCAGTCTCCATATATAACACTTATGATCATACCGATTAAAACAACCAGAGAAATCCCATTACGCGAAACATATACTTAACTTAAGTATTACATATTTACGACAAGAAACAAGGACGAGATTTCCTTGAGGAATTAGAAATTAGTGGACACTTAAGAGACCCACAATATGAAGTCGTCAATGGATAGATAAATATACTCCACTATTAAACTGTTTTCCTTTCTGAAGTAATAATTGTAAAAATCAGCAGAAAAAAGTTTTCCTTGGTTTCTTATATCATTGCACAGTTATACTGATCTTAAATGGGAAAATATATCCAGGATGTCCCCATAGGGTTAATAATATACCGGGCGTCTCATTATATTCTGACTGTTTTTAAGAGATTATATCTTCGAGACAGTTCTAGATAATAAGATGCGGTTTTCACAGTTAGGTTTAAAATTACCGTAAGTTTTGTTGTGATATATTTATATGAATGGCCTACTTCCGGTTTACCCGCTAGAAAAGTGGCGTATTTTCAGAATACAGTAGATGTAATTTTTTCAAAAGGGACACCCTGTATATTTAGCAATTTCTCAAAAGACGCATATTTTTACTTTATAACGGTACCTTAAAGTTTAAAATCAAAATCGGTGCACAGAAAGCGAAGTTAGATAAGTTTAACTGGGATACTGTAATGGTTCAGATATAAAGTTGGAATTGTCATAAACAAAAACTTTATTAGTTAGTAACTAGAAGTGAACAGTAAAAAACAAATAAGAACACGCTTTAGGACACTCTAGAATAATTGTTCGATGTGTCTTTCCTCTTGGTCTATACATTTGTGGAATCGTTACCATTCAGTTGTCAAATGCTGCTGTCATCATTTCAAGAGGAATATTTTCCATTGCCTGCTGTATGTTATTTTTTAATTCCTCAATAGTAGCAGGCATCGGGTTGTAGACTCTATCTTCCACATATCCCCATACAAAAAAATCTGGAACAGTCAGGTCTGGAGAATTTGGAGCCCATTCTATTGGGCCACTCCTACCAACCCAATTATTTCCAAATTGTTGGTTAACAGATTCTCTTGCTATGTTAGAATAATGGGGTGGAGCCCCGTCTTGTTGAAAGTAAACATTTTGGTTTAAAATACTATCTTGTTCTAACTGAGGATAGAAAAAGTTTTCCAACATATCGGTATAATTATTACCACGAACTGTATTTTCTGCAAAAAAGAAAGGCCCATATAATTTTTCACGAGCCACTGCACATTTCATGTTGATGAAATTCTCTTGGATTTTCTAATCACCAAATTGTACAGTTATGTTTATTAACTCGTTCATTTATATGGAACGCAACCTCATCAGGCATGATATTTCTAAAATTTGGATATGTTCTGTACAAATCTGTTAAAGTTTCACACATAAAGACTCTTTTAGTATGGTCCCGATCGTTAGTGTCTTATAATTTCCAACTCTTCAAGGAAATCCAGTTCTTGTTTCTTATCACAAATATGTAGTACTTCTAGTTCTGTGTTAGGTGTCAACGAATGATAGGTGTTTTTGTCAAAAGTGAAATAATTCTGCTTAATACATACATCAAATGAATTAGGTATATCTGATATTATTCCCGGATTAATATTTCCATCTTCTAGCAACTTTCTTAGAAGTAGTAGACATTCTTTAGGAGGAATTTTAGTGAACGTATTAGTAACGTCAAATATATTGGCAAAGAAGCTTGACAATATACTTAATAGTTACGGATATGCATCGAAATACTCAATTAGAAATTCAATAGAACTAATCCAAAAATTAAAAGCATTCAACTTACAAGATAACTCTAAACTCATTTCATTTGACGTTACTAATATGTTCACTAAAATTCCTCCTAAAGAATGTGTAACTCTTGTAAGAAAGTTGCTAGAAGATAAAAATATTAATCCAGGAATAATATCAGATATACTCAATTTATTTGATGTATGTATTAATCATAATTATTTCACTTTTGACAATAACATATATATTCAAAATGAAGGTTTACCAATGGGAAGCCCTATATCACATGTTTTGGCAAACATTTTTATGGACAGTTTAGAAAGGAAAATCTTTGAAAGTAATATTTCAAAAAAAGTTTTAATCTGGTATAGATATGTAGATGACATATTAGCTTGTTTTATAGGTAGTGAACGACAATTAGATATATTTTTCAACCACATTAATAATTTACACCCAAAAATTGAATTTACATTAGAAGTTGAAGAAAATAACTCAATCAATTATCTTGATTTGAAAATTCAAAGAGCTAATAATGTACTTGATTATTCAATTTACCGAAAACCAACACACACTGATGTGACAATTCCATATAGTTCCAAGCAGCCCATGTCAGATAAACCATCGGCATATAATTCAATGGTACATAGAGCATTTTCAGTTTCTATGAACAAATGTAATTTTTATAGAGAGATTAATACAATTAGACAAATAGCAACATCCAACGGTTATCCATTACATATGATAAATAAGCTAATTAAAGAAAAAGAGGAAAAAGTGGCATTATAACTAATATTTCCTGAACAAACTGAAGAAATAAAAACCTAACCATCACATATGCAGGAAATATTTTATAATAATATTTCAAAGATAATATCTTCAGCAACGAATATAACAATTTCTTTTAAAACAGAAAGTAAAGTAAGTACAAAATTGTTAAATGTAAAAACAAAAATACCACCATTAAAGAAATCAGGTATATATAAACTCAAATGTCCAGAATGTAATGCTGTCTATTTGGGTCAGACCCTTTGAAATCCGTTACAGTGAACACTTACGAGCATACAGATTAAAACAACCAGATAAATCCCACTACGCAAAACATCTACTTGACACCAATCATTCATTGACACCTAACACAGATCTACAAAAGCTGCATATTTGTGAAAAGAAACAAGAGCTGGATTTCCTTGAAGAATTGGAAATTAGAAGACATTTAAGTAACCCACAATATGAAGTCGTCAATGAACAGATAAATCTAGGGAGTTCTCCACTAATAAACTGTCTTTTTAATGATAATTGTAAAGATCGGCAGATATAGTTTTCCTGGTTTTCTATATTATTGCACTGTTATACTGATCTTAATTGGAAAAATGATATCCAGGATATCACCATAGGGCTAATAATATCTAAGCTTCAATATTTGTAATATCACATCTTCTTCTTTTTTCTATTAACATATATTAAGTCAATCACAAGTTAGGTCACTTCTTGGTCTAGCCAAAAATAACTACTAAACATCAGGTAGGCATCAAATGAAATGTAACTTCTGTCATTCTGACGATGATATTGATTTATCGAAATAATTGTCAATTTTTCAAAATTTTCAACAATTTTTATTATATTGTGGAATTAGCTAGAAACAGTGAGTTTCATTTAAAACACTAATATATTAAGTCAATGACAAGGTAGGTCACTTTTTGGTCTAGCCAAAAATAACTACAAAACATCAGGTAGGCATCAAATGGAATTCAACTTCTGTCATTCTGACGATGATATTCAGTTATCGAAACTATTGTCAATTTTTTAGAACTTTCAACATTTTTCATTATATTGTGGAATTAGCTAGAAATATCGAGTTTCATTTAAAACACAAATATTCTGGAATTATTTAGAAACAGTTAGTTCCATTTATAACGGTAACATGAGTAGATTCCGCACAGTAAGGGCCGGAACAGTAAATTCCATATGTCTCAGCCAAATGTCAAGACTAGTAGAACAATAATTGTATTGAATTGTTCCTTTCTAAACTAAAACATATATATTTCGTTGGAACATCTCATGGTTTTCCAGTAACCATGTCTTACTATAGTAGTTAAACCTATCGTTATACCTTCGCAGCCAATTTTGACACCGTATCTAACTTGTTTTCAGTTGCGTATGGTCTGGATTTCTTCCATGGATTTTCCCGACCCAAGATCAAACAGTTTCCTTTCTGTTGTTGTTTTTGTCCACCTATCTCCATCCATTCTTGTGACGTGTCCAGGTTCAGGTTTCTATACAATGTCTTCCAGTTCTGTTAGGTCTCCGAACCATTTACTTGTCTTTCAATATCTTATATCAATACCAAATATTGGTTTTTCCATCCTACGTTGAGTAACTTGAAATTTGTGGATTATGCTTTTCGTACTTGCCTATATTTCTGTCCCATATGTGAGCACTTGGACAATGCACTGCTGTTATCATCCTTAGTATGAATTGTCTTTTTTGTTCATAGAATGTGACTTAATTTACCGAATTCTGAGCACGCTAACCTCATTAGTTCATTGATATCTGCGTTTTACATGTTTTTATCAATTCCTATTGTTTGACCTATGTAGTTTATACGTTTTTACAGTTTCTATCACTGTTCCGTTGGTAGTGATATCTTCTTGTTGCTTGTTGTTCCTAGTATATTTTCTGCATAATTTTGTTCATATTCATTGTCGAACCTATTGCTGCGGACTTCACAAGGAACATCATCATTTAATACCATTTAGAGTATATTAAAACAATTAGAAATATTATTCGTCCTGGAACCTCAGCACTCTCTTCATAGGCAAATATAATTGCAGGTAATTTATTATTAATAATTTCATCCGTCAAGAAATACTGGACCCTTAGAGTACTAATAAACATAGAGAGGGCTATTCATTCATAAACACGTTTAATTTTGCGGCCATCAATTCTAAACGTCAGTAGGGAAATAATGAATGAATTACAAAAAGTGGGGATGGTATTGTAGATACATGGCATTGCTAATTTCTGCTGTTTTTCTGACAAACTTGGCACCGACGAACCATGATAATCCAAAAACATTGAATTAATTAACTTAAAATTTTATTTTGTGACTAAAAGTCTTGAAAAACACAGGAAAACGGAAGAACTAAATGTTTACTCTCTAGTCGCAATGACGCCCGAATAAACAAACCATATTTGACATTATTTACTACAATACTACGGCGCATTTAAAATGATCGTCGATCACACTCTGACGATATTTGCATCTCTCATTATATGGTAATTAAACAAGGACAAAACTACTGAATAGATTACTATTGACACATTAACAGGTACTGAAATTTTGAGCAATGTTGCCACTTTTAGTTATAACCATAAAGGTATCTAAGGGTACAACAAATTCTTGTTAAAATTTATATAAGAATATGCCTTTATTATAAAATTCAAGTATTATTAATTAATTTTAGAAGCAGCGACTAATATGCAGAAATTAGTATGACATTTTTTAACACATTTTCAATTGAACTTCTAATTTCTTTTTTCCCGCAACTAAAGAGGATTTGTAAATATGGCAGAGCAGTGGAAGTGTCTCACAAGTGAGCTTAGAATTTGACTCAACGTTTGGGACAGGAAAAAGTCAAAACAAACATATCTATTTTATTTGTTAATATGAGAGTGGACCAATGGTATAATAAATATTAATTAACTAGTTATTCACTACACAAATTCTATTATTTACACTTGAATTAGCTGATGCAATAATTCAATTTTACATTTCTGCTATTTTGAGAACTTATGTTCTAGAGAAGTGAACTGGGAATAAAGATCATTTCTCTCATTTATTTAATACTATATCTTGAT
The DNA here is from genome assembly GCA_963921935.1 of Galeruca laticollis. Lineage (NCBI taxonomy): Eukaryota > Metazoa > Arthropoda > Insecta > Coleoptera > Chrysomelidae > Galeruca > Galeruca laticollis. The sequence continues at coordinate 174,691,697 of OY998178.1, read as the reverse complement.
CTCTAATGTGAGCTTTGGGTAATATAACTACTATATTAGGATTAATTGGATGATTACATTTTTATAATAATTATTTATTGATAATTGACCTAACAATCACAGCAATAATTATATATCAATGATGACGAGATATAATTCGAGAATGTACTTATCAAGACCTTCGAACATTATCAGTTACTGTAGGTTTACGATGAGGAATAATTCCATCTATAATTTGTGAAGTATTTATTTTTATTTAACTTTTTGAGGATTTCCTCGTAGATCTTCAGCTCCTGCAATTGAACTATGACTTTGACCGCCTCAAGCAATTCAAACTTTTGATCCTATAAAAATTCCTTTATTAAATACATAAATTCTATTAACTTCACGTTTAATAATTACTTGAGCCCATCAAAGTTCAATTAATACGGTTATTTTTGGATTATTTTTACAATTCAGGTGTCATAGTACGATTCCCTTTTGTTATAATGTTCTGACTCTTACGTGTCATACTATTTTATTTACGTGGCTAGAAAGGGAAAATTATAGGCTTGATGACAACTGTTTGGATAAAAATGATCAGTCCCCACATCACAGACGATAGAACGTCTCTTAAAAAATAAAAAATGTATGAGGTCTTCCGATTTAGTTTGGAGTTATCCAGAATATTATATATATTACTAACTTGATTGGAGGTGTACTCTCAAAATTTCTAGAAAATCACAATCCTACGCAAAAATCTTTCTGAGAAAAATTATCAATTAAGTAATTGAAAAATTGATAAGATGATAAGACATCGTCTGTCATTTTAATGGATAAGATACTAATATCAAGATTTAGTTATAAACAGCGTAGGTTGTCGCAATGGAATCAAAATTCTTGTAGAGAAAATGATTTTTAGCGCACTGGAAGACGCATGAAAAAATAAAATCAAGCAATTATTAGTTGTGTTGTTGATTATGACGGTAACATTTATAAATTTTGTGGAAATGGTTTCTATTTAGTGCAGTTTTCCTTTAATTGTTTGATGATATTGATATAGTGGATGAACTTGTAACAAAGTAAAGGTAAATATATTATTTTTATTCAATACTCAAAATCAAATTAGTTTAAATAATTTTACGTGGGTCCTAAGTCATAGATTTGTTATTTTCCTAACTAGTACAGTATACAAATATAACTGTTGATGTAGATGGAAGAGTATTTTGTACAAGTCATTTGGTGATTAATGAAAAATTTCACTCTGAGCAAAGCTTTGATGATAACTCACATTGGCAAAAGAGTAGTGTTTGAAGATTATGAGGTGGAAATTGTGTTGAAGCAGAAGCTGGTTTTGATGTTTTCGGTTTTTTAGTTATGATCTATATTAACTCTACCAAGAGATGAATGTGATATGATTTGATAAATTAAAATGTCTTGTGTTATGTCAGGGATTATTAAAAATTTGATTTTAATAAAGAGTAATTTGGTTAAAACTGAATTCAATATCTACAAATGGATTTTGACGGGCATTTGGAATGGGAAATTGTCGTTTAGGATAATCAAGTGGTTGTCGTTTATGGTGAACATATTGTTTATATTGTATTTGGGAGAAGCTGAGTTAATTTTTTTACCATGAATGAGTCAATCACCACTCCAGGGAAATCATTACTTAGACTTAAGGGGAGGCTCGAATTTTATTTGAAAAACATTGCAAGCTCGGTGTCAGACAATGAGGTACTTACTTCCATATACCGTGCGCGACGAGATAGAAAGCCAATCGATGTTTTCTAAGACGGTCAGTACGGATTATTTTTGGTAGAGTGGGGCAAAAATTTCTTGTTGAATTCGTTAGATGGTATATTCGCGTACAAAGGTATTTTCAATAGTACTCAATTTTATTGGAGCGGTAGAATTTCCGATTGACTCTACAAGAATTACACAGCTTTATACAAGAAATTACATATTCAAAATTAAATAGATAAATATTTTCATTTATGCTTCTCTCCACAATATACAAAAATTATACAAAGCGATGCAAGAGGTAACGAATTCTGTATTACATATTAGTTTCTACATGATAATAAATATAAGGTGATAAGACAAGATACAAATTATTATTTATATGTGTATTATTTTCCGCAGAATATTTATAAAAATTATAGCGTGACATTGTTTTATATAAGATATACAAAATTATGCAGGCTAAGTACTAGAAGTTACGAATTCTTAATTAAACAATACGCAAGAAATTGTACATTGACACGGGAAGTTACTTCTAAATGATTTTCTACATGATATTTTTCAAAATATAATTTGCATAATCTGTTTAAAACATAAAATATTGGCTAGTCAATAGAAACTAAATTTGTATGTTAAATAACAGAGCCAGAAGAAGAAATAAACGAAATTACAAAATTAGTTACACAACAAGATAAAAATATACATGATGACACGGTGTTGTTTTATTATTTCTCTTATTTTTTAAGAATATCGGGAAGCATATTGTCCATATAAAATGTCTGCAGCTTAGAAAGCATGTTTAGCCAGAATTGTTCACCCCTTCCTATTGTCTGGACAGACATACCCAGCGGTGTCCAAACAATAAAATAACAATACTTAGCTTTAGTTATTGCAAGCTGGCCTTGTATTTGATAATAATAATTACTATTTAACTTCAATTTAATTTGGTCATTGTTATCAATATACAAATATTTGATTATTTTTTATGTAATAGCTTCTTTTGGTGTATATTTATTTGTAGAGAACGGGCACTTAATTTCTATTATATCCCCTTGGTCAGTTATACCATCGGGACTAGCTGCTAAATATAGGTATTCTTCCAAAATAAATAAACCACATTCATTCACAGTTACATGAAATTCGTTTTCAAACTGTCTTTTAGCTATGTCGTCGTGGCCATTTCCCCATTTTGATGCTGCGCTACCTTTAAACTGACTACTCAAGATATGAGTAACAAATTTTTTTGGGTTTGTTGTTTTTCGTTGTTTGCATACTTCGCCAAATCGAGACGCTGTTAATTGATATGCCCTTTCTTCTTTCCAAATTGGATTTGTGGATTGTCCTCTTGTTTTAATTTCTAACTTGACAATTTCTTCCGTAGTTTTCGTCATATGGAATAAAAATTCTTGTTTCCGTTTCTTCATAATTTCTTCATCCTCTACCTCTAATTCCTGGATACCGTAATCAGCATCAGCGTGTCCCGATGAAAGTTTAATTTTCTTTCTTGAGAACAGCTGTCTACGCTTAAGCTTACTTAACCTCTTTTTTGTTTTGTTTATAACAAATTTCTTAGTATGAGTTCCAATGCTCTGTCCTGTTAATTGCTTATTAACCAAATTATAAAACTCCTCCTTCAAATTGTATTGTAGAGCAGCGGCTCTACACCTTGTATCGTAACTATTTTTCCCTGAAAAATTTATTCGTTTAGCTCCCACAAATATTGCTATTATGGAGTTATATGACTCTGCGGCATTATTATTCATATTCAATAATAAACTATGAACATGTTGCTGCAACCGATTTCCACAAACCAAAATATCATCCAAAAGACCACATTTTTCTATTTCAGGAATTAAATTATGTTCGCCTTCTTTGGGCCCTTTGCAAAAATTAGCACTGCATTTGGTATGATCACCAAAGACGAGCCTAGGATAGTTGCTTATGTCTGCTTTCGATAATTTCATTTGCTCATCCATGGGTTTGTTCTCTTTCCGATGATGGTTTACGGCAGTTCTATTCCAACTCACAGTTTCATTATATTGGATTCTAGGCGTTTTCGCAGTGGAACGCCAACTATCAATTTCTTGGAACCTATTCTTTTTTTTGCAACCCTCAGCCGAATGCAGTAATTCCGCAACAGATGGTTTGTACATTCAATTCTACTGATCGGAATATGATATCCATACGGCCTTTCTACGCATAATTTTTCATATACACTGCTCTCTCCGTCACCTATTAACTTCACATATTTTAGTTTATGCATTTCAACACCCCGTCGGAATCCTTCAAGGATAATATTAGTTTCCATGGTAGTAGAAGATGCACTCCAATTTCTGAAGCATTTATGTTGGGGAATATCCACTTTTTCTAAAGTACACGTTGGACAGTATTTATTTTGTGAGCCCAGATAGAGAAGTTTTCCAGTTTTAGCGCCAACAATACAAGCAACTCCTGATAGACCAAATTAGTTCACTTTGTATGACCGTTTCGTCCAAGTACCATCAGATATTACCGCAATAAGACCGTTTCCTTCTTTATCAACACATCCTAATTCTTTGGCTGGACGAAGTTCTTCATGACCGGTTTCTTCCATGGCAGTGTTTGCGGTTTGAAATATGGTTACAGATACAATATGATGGTGTTTGGCGTACTGATAGAAAGGCATTGACAGAATATTTAAAATTGCGTATTGTTCCGTTAACTCGGAAGTTCCACCACCATTACTCATTGTAGCAAGGACTGCAACAGAATTAACATTCAAGTTTGACTGCTTTGGTGGATCTTCAGAAAAAAATTCTTTTTCAATATTGCACATAGTACACTTAAAAACAAAGCAACTTGAAAGCCCTCTTTATTTTTCTTTAATAAATGTCATATATGAAAAATTACAATCATATGGTAGGTGGTTATTGGCTTTTTGAATTTGTTTAAATATACTCATAATATCGACAATTCTTCTGCCCTTGTAGTGCCGTCATTAATTTCTATTTCCATTGGCTCTAAGTATTCATAAGTTCTATCATCTTCAAGTTGAATATCTCCAGAAGAGTTAGCTGAAATTGGAGATTTGTCTACTTGGACTACTTTACTGTCAAGAATTCCAGAAGTAGATGGTGTTAGATCATCATTACTGTTTGACACAGAGTTTTTATTAATAGGAATGCATGTTTCAACCATACGATTTTCTTCAATTCTGAGATTCCTGTAAACAAAATGTACAGTGTTACGTTCGTTGAATAATGCACTCTGAACTAGAATAGTCGCACACAAATTGTACCTTCTAACTTTATGACAATGAAATAAGTTCATTTACTAATTTAAAAGAATTTGAAAGGGAACTTATACTATTTTTAATTCTTTTTCTCTTCATTTTTTATGTGAACACTTTGCATTTCGATGTTGATACCCTATTCAATATCCTTTTAAAATTATAAATAATAAATATTCATTTAGCTCTAGCTATATAACATCCTTACCGATTCCCACAGTTTCCTTGAAAATCACTATCACTTTACTTTTCCGCCAAATCTATTTACGATACGAGAAAAGTATTGGTTTACCCCCATATTTTAATGAGTTAATTTCACGTTTTTCAGTGAGATAAACACGAAAAATGGGTTTTTGGAAAATTCCGAAATGCATAAAGTCAACAATTTTATGATTGGGAATAGTTCAGGGTGTTCAGATAAACCCTATTGATTTTCAGGTCACCAGAGCCTGTATAACGGGGGCTGTGGTACTTCAAGTACCACATTTTTGGTAATTTTTGAAGAAATTTCGTTTTGTTAGCATGATATAGCTTCCGGAGTGATAACAAGTAACCAATTTTATGATTGGATATTGTTCAAGGTGTCTCACATATAAACACACAGCCTCCGTAATGTATACGTGCGGAAAAATTAGTTTTAATAGTTAAAACTGTTTATTTTTTTCATTTTATTCTTGTATTAGCGTTTATCAGAATTATAAATACATATAATATTCGATCTACTTATTTGCTAGCTAGAGCTACGCCAGACTGTATGACATAAAAAATTTCTAAAAAAGTGTTCATAAAGATTTCATTGTGACATTTATAATGAAGTCTCTTTTATACGCGAATTATAAAAACAATTTTTCTTACCTCAAGGGCCAAAAGTTTCCGACTCCTAGTTCTAGTTTTGCGAGTTTTAGGGCTCATTTTTAACACTGAACGTTATAATAGGTTTAACTAATAAAAATAATATCCGAACATTTAACTAAAACACACAAAACTAAAAAAGTACCTACTACGCAACTTCTGCACAAATTTACAACTTACAACTATTTTTGAAAAGTCTGTAACAATAAAACAAAGTATTCGTACACAAAACGTAAACCTCTAAACTGCAACTGCGAAGACCATCTGCATACTGTCTAACTCCATTTCTATAACAAAGTGAAGTATATGATATTAGCAGACATACATTCTCCCAGTACCTCTTTGCAAATTCTTAAAAATTTTCGCTTGCTTCAAATAATCAATAAATCCCTACCTTTCTTAATATTAAATTGTGAATTTCGTGTTTACATACTTGATATTTTGAATTTTTTCATCGCGTATAACTAACATAAATGTATTACTATAATTAATAAATATACCAACTATACTGATTTGATAACAAACGGTAGTTTCTTGTCGTCAGCAGTCGACCCATCTTTCCCCTACAAGACTCATCTCACTGCCGATAACGAGGTAGTTTCAGTTTTAAATTTCTGTAATTTTTTAGGAAACAATAAAACTTTTTGTCAATTTTTTGAGCTTACTACTTAACTCATTTTAAAAATGTATACAGTTTCAAATTCTTAAAAATAATATCTATGCTTTGATGGGATTGAATTTTTTAACTTTATTTTTTTTTAAATTCATATTTTTAAGTTTGTGGTTTTAACTATAACTAATTCGAATTTAAAAAATCGAACGCCATCAAGGCATAGGTATTATTTTTTAAAATTCAAGAATGTTTCATTATTGTGAATCGGTTGAAAATTAAGCCTACAAAATTTACAGAAAATTTTAGGAGTTCCAGATATTATTCGAGAACCCAACCAAAATTTCTGAAAAAAATGTATTTATGGTAAATTGCTAGCCCACCCTCAAACTTATGCGAGTATGATATAATATGGTTTTTAGGAAAAAGCTAGACGCTATACTTGAAGAATATGTTATCTTAGTAGGGAATTATTTATTTTAAACATTTTCAAGCCAGAAAATATATTTTTTTATTAATGATTGGCATAAATTCAACAATATTAGTATATTAATGAGTCGCATACAATTTTCTTCATTCAATATCCGAAATGATCATCATCATCATATTGTAAATGAAACAATAGCTATTTATGTAACAAGTTATGAAATGCATCATTTTGTGTAACGAGTGAAATTTTTGCGGGACGAGCGAGATGACACGAGTTACACAAAAAAGCATTTCATAACGTGTTTCATACATGATTTTATCTAACTTTGACAAAAAGAAAATTTAATTTATTTTATGTGTTTTTTAACAATTTTTAATTAACTTTTCTGATTTGAAAACAGCACTTTTTGATTCCTACAAGTTATGCAACCAATATTACACAAGACAATACATTTATTTTATACATTAATTTCAGACTCTTCTTTATAATTTTACCATTATTATTAAATTAAAATCGAAAATAGATATTTAACATTTTTTTAATTAATTTATAATACAAAAATAAAAAAAATCATCCCTAGTTTAGGCTCTAACTCTCAACTAGCATTGGTCACGGCTATCTTGTTGTGCGTTAGTCAATTGCGCCACTGCAGATATGCAACAAGTTCATTTATTTGCTTGACAGTTCGTCTATTCGAATTGTGGTTGCTTGAAGTATTAATAATTGCTAGTTATGTTAGTAAATATTTAATTAAGATTCTACGTAAGCGTAACATTCGACGAATAAAAATGGCTGATTCAGACTTAGATGTACCAAACGAAATAGAAGAGGCCGCACAAAGTGCATTATCGGCCGTGATTCCATAAAAATCAAAAGCTGTGTATGGTCTGCCTCATGAAAAATTTGAGAAGTGGGTTGAAGGAAAGAAAATAAAACACGTTATTGAGAAAGTTTTATTAGTTTATTTCGAGGGAAGAAAGACTCAAAAAGCTTCCATACTTTGAACACTTTATTCTATGCTGCGAAGTGAATTATCCTTGAAGAAGAATATTGATATCACAAAATACACTAGCTTATACGCATTTCTAAAGAGACAATCAGAGAGCTACCATGCAAAAAAATCTAATATCTTCTCGAAGAAAAATGTCCACCAGTTTTTCACAGAAGCTGATGATGAATATTTTTAATGGCAAAGGTTGCATTGATCGTCGGAATCGGCAGTGCTGAGTTAACTTTTCTACGTGTCGGAGATATATGAGGATTCCCATTTTGTAGTGAAAATCCCCAATTTTTTTGGTCTCATTAGAAAATACATTGTTTTGCGCCCACGTAACGTTAAACACGATACATTTTTCGTTAAATATACTAATAGTACATACGGCGTACAACCAGTTGGCATTAATACAATTGGTAGTCTACCAAAAACTATTGCCCAGTTTTTGAAGTTACCAAACCCTGTTTTATTTACGGGACACTGCTTCAGAAGATCGTCGGCTACCTTGTTGGAAGATTCTGGTGCCGACTTCATAGAAAATAAGAAAAGGATTGCCACTGATATTATCACCTTATTACCTCAAGTTCAAGATCAGTTATGCATCACGAAATTACATCAACTTCTAATTCTGCGGGGGTTAACCTAACAAACTGTTCGAATTGTGTCATAAATATTTATAATGCATAAAATAGAAAGTAAATTGTTCTAGTTGTTCTTATTGTTAGTAGTTCTCTTTAGTTCTAGTTGTTATTTTTCTATAATATGACATTAAACTTTCTTCTTTTCTCTCTTGTTTTTATTAACTAGAGATAAAATTAATTTTTCATCATTAGTTACATAATATTTTTCATTATGTAACTGGTTACGAAAAATGTGACGTTTGCTAACGGAAGTCAGTTTTGAAAAATGTCATTTTATATGTCAAAATTAGATAATAGTTATTTGTAAAACAAGTGTCACAATGACTCGTTTTGTAGTACGAGTGAAGTTTGCACAACGAACCGCTTCGCGGTTCGTTGTGCAAATCACGAGTACTACAGAAAGTCATTGTGGCACAAGTTTCACACAAGATTTTTTATAATTCGCATTTATTTAATAATTTAAATAAAATAGAATTTCATATAATCCCTATTTTTAAACTAGGAGGAGTAGTTTGAAATTAAGTTGGTAATTCTGTAGATTCCTAATTGGTCAGATCACAGGTGGTTTTATTCAGCACTTCTGACTTTTGACATATTATAACCGAATAATTGTGTAAATTGTAAACAAACTTTCATTTAAGTAGAAAGAGGATAATTATTTGTTTAAAAGAGAGCTTTTTCGTATATGCACTTGCGATCTATTTATCATGAACAGAATTATTTCTGTAATACATCTTCACATAGATATCTGGTAATTTATCTCAAAAATCGAACGTTTTGTATACCTATATATTGATCCTATACAATATAAAAATAAACAATTGACAAATCATTGATAAATAAAAGTTAACGTACTTTATTCATTAATATTTTTGATATATAAATCAATCTAATTTACCTTTAGTATAATAATTTGCTAGTCAGAACAACTCTAGACCATTTTATTTATAATTTGTGTCAAGGTTAAAGTCAAATGTCAAATTAAAATATAACTAAATTCAATAACCGACTGTACAATAAAAATTACTATAACAGTGTTCAAATAGCTTCATTGTGACACTGTAAACAATGTTATAATGAAGTTTCTTTTGTACGCGTATTATAAAAAAGTATTTTGTAAAATATTTTTTTATTAGCATTACAAATTCATGAGTTGCTATTAACAAGAAAATGTTAAAAGTTAAAATGCTATCAAATAACGGTATTTTATAAAATGCTTTTGTTTCATTTACAATTTGAGGTTACAACTAGTTTCAATCAATTAAATTTCTAGGGAAAATCATTTGAATGTAAAATTTTATAGGAAGTAGGTAGGTGGATTATTAAAACACATAATAAGCATTAATATCATTTTTATTTTATGTTTGACATTCTACACATTACATACATACATTATCAATGAAATATAAGAGAAAAAATAAGTTTCATAATAGTGTATTATCCAACGATCATGTAATGATAGTTATTAATACACACCCAAAAATTGAGAAGCTCCCACTAGTATTGGAAGCTTTTCCTCTCAAAATATAAAGAATCAGAATCAGAAGAATAAGCTGAAGAAAAATTCAAAATGTCGAAAACCTACGGAAAATCGAACCACGACATTTGATGCTGCTAGCGGGTAAGAACGATCGTCAGTCAGTCAGCCACCTGTCATTAAGGGTTAAGGTCATTTTTTGTGGTTATGATTACAAATAAAAATGAAAATGTAAATACTTCTACCGAAGTGCATGAGTTCAATTTGATTTTATTATTAAGACAGTGACGATGGTAGTGACTACGACTTACCAATATATATTTATACTTACAAGGTTCTACTTTTAAGACTTGGAATAATCGCTTCCTTGAGTACACCTTAACAGGTTTTCTTACTTCTTGTATTGGACTAGCACCAGTAAAGGTTGTAGCAGAAGAACTAAGTGTAGCAATGTATTCTAAAAAATGTTTCTACTTAGTTTCAATAGATGAAAAGGAGGGAAAATGAGGAAACAAGAATAAATTGTTGCACAACTACATACGCCTTTCACAATAATACTTAATATACTACACCTTTTCGCTTTTTGGGAGTTGAAAATGATGGTTGCTGGTCCTGTACCCAAAAAATATCATCTACACCTTTCTGGTAACCTAAAAACAAAAATAACTATTCTTTTTATCAGCATAACTTTTCACAATGATCCCACATAGGTTTATTGTAGCTCCAACAAGTATGATTGCAACAGTAAACATAGAGCTGAATACTTACTAGGCAAATGTAGTGTTGGCAGTGAAAGCTTCATTACTTTGCCATTAGGGAATTTGGAAGTTTAGTCAAAATGATTATCACATATTCTATATGACGACAATAATGTACCTTCAAGTGATAACTTAGGGTTGTTAATTCTTTGCAACCAAATTCTAGAAACATCTTTATTGGTAGGTATGGGATGTCTATATAAAAGAAATTATAAATAAACCTCATTTAATGCCTTCAATTTTAACTTCTTTATTCCAAGTATACATGCTAATGTTTAATTATCACACAATCATTCCCACTATTAAGTTCAGCATAATATACATATTGATCCAGAAATAAGAACTTCATCCCCATTTAACAGTTTGGATTTAACTTGAATATTTTAATGAATAACAAGGAATGTGTACATTACAATCCCTGAACTGCTAGTAATTGTTAATAGTTAATGGTAGTTTACGTTAATTTTATACAATTACCTTTTTGCCTCTTTATCAGCGCATCCTGGCATCCTGGCACACAACATTTATTTATTGTTCAACAACTCATATTAAGCTCTAAGCTATTATACACACACGTAATTTCACAAAACTACAACTAGATAAATGAATAATCTTTGAATTAGATGAATGAACAAACAAACAATATGAAACAAAATCAAAATGGACGTTGTTTGTCATTGTCATATATTTCGTTGTTTCCCTGTCGATGCGTGATTGCAACCTGCTACGCTCCATAATGGCCAACAATACGAAATAAAAATACCAAGTAAACTTTTAGTTTTCGAACGCAAATGGCGTAGGAAAACGTATTTTATTCCGCCAATCTAAGTGCCCAGTGCCTGACGTGAACGACTGTTAATGTTTACCAAGGACGATTGACGAGCGAACTAGACAAATGGCGGAGTGCATTCAAAAGGTTTGAGGGAAGATGTTGATTGACCGACAAAATAATCTCTTCTTTTTATTGGTTAGTGCATCTTTTACAAAATAATAAGGCTATATCCTACCTGATTTTCAAGAAATGTTCGTGCTTATGAATGTTTATGATTTTATGAAAAAAAGTTGCCTAATTTAAATTGGCTGTATCTTCACAAAAAATTGACCTACAGGGTTCGGCTTAGAGGTATATGGTAGCAAATTTAGTTGGCTTTAAGCTGGAAACAGAAATATCCAAAATATACCTCCTTAATATATATTTTTCAAAAATACTGAAATAAAAGCAAACATTTTGAAGCTATTTGAGTACTATGGAAGTAGCAAAGGGTTTTGAGAGTTGCAATATTGATCATACATTGATCTTAAGAGTCCTAACGATATATAAAAATTCGCCTATACATGCGCGTTTGCCATGTTTGCATTTTTATTTGAATAAGATCACTTACCTAATTCAGCGTATCTGATAAGAAAATATTTTCTGAAATTAGGAAACTAAAAGCTACGGTTTTTTAATAGCATTCGCACAAAATTCAAGTTTTACCACACAATTATGAAACTTTTTTGTCTGTAGGTAATAATAAGAATTATAAGAAGCGGCTAAATTTTGACTCCGATTATAAATAAAACGGAATTAAACACTTGATGTGACATGAAAATATATATTATAGGAATGTTTGAGATATACTTGATTATGGAAAATAATGTTATCAGTTGTCATGTTATAATAATGAGATGCTTTCTGTAAATAATTGAGTAACTATCGTTCTAGAGACATTTCGAAATTAACAACAACAAAATGCTGAATCACAATTTTTGATTCGCAAAATTTAATGCACCGATTTGATCGGATTTACGTGAATCCCAAATTTCTCAAACGGTTTGTGTATAGTATAGGTTCATTTGCAGTTTTTGGGATGTACAGGGTGCTTACAAACTCATGCGACAAAATTCAGGAGGTGATTGCCACTATAAAATTATAATAGGTCTTTCCTATAACAAAATTTCTTCAGTCCACCCCCTTCGGAGATATCACCCGTAGAAGGTGGTGAATAAAATTGAGTTTCTATTTTTTTTCTCAAATTTAAGTAAAAATAGAAACTTGAAATCTTGTAATTTCCGTGCACTCACGAAGAAGTAACCACCAGTATTTTTTCAACATTCCTTTCGCATCATAAAGGGGTGAAATTAGCATCCCTCAACTTATTTAGTTTCAAATCTCTATTTCGATATTTAGTTTTATAAAATAACAATCTTAACTAAAATCCGTTATTTATTTGAAATCATTTTTTAATCTCAAAAGATTTTTCCTAGAACCCAATAGATTCGGTGAACAAAAATACAATATCCTGTGTGATATCTTTTTCACCGAATCTATTGGTTCTAGTTGAAAGCTTTAAGATTGAGAAAAGTTTTAAAATAAATAGGGCAAGAAAAACTAAATTTTATTCACCACCTTGAAATGTGATATTTCCGAAGGGGGTGAGCTGAAGAAATTTTGTTATAGGAAAGACTCATCATAATTTTATACGGGCAATCACATCCTTTGTTTTGTCGCATGCATTTAGAAACACCCTGTATAGCTGCAGCAGTAGTTGTCACAGTTTCACTATGGCGGGTTGGTCAATCGTGTACAAGAGACACAACACTGGTTCTATAATATACTCAGTCAAACAGAAACCCGAACACCTAGCAAATATTATTTTATTTCAAAAATATTTCACGTACATGTTTATCAAAAAACACGTATACACGTTTATAACCGGCCCATTCCGATACCACAATACAGAATTTATTCGAGTACAGTGGATATAAATGTTGCCTTACAAGAATTCACAAGTGTTTATCAAGTCTAGAGTGCGAAGAAATGTAAATTATCGATAGCTTATCAATATTCTGGGAGTATGTGAAGTCCAATGGCTGGGTGATGGGAGGATCCAGCCAGAAGATATAGTGTTCTACTACTCAGGCAACGATAATTCTGACTCAAATCACCAACATGGAGTTGGAATACTCTTGGACAAAGAACTTAAAAACTCAGTAAGAAATCTTATTCTTGGGTTCGAAAGAGTGATAGTACTCCAATTGCTGAGCAAACTCATTATTATTAACATTATCCAAGCTTATGCTCCAACAGCTGATAAATCAGATAACAAGATAGAGGATTTTTACAAACAACAACATAAACGCCTTGAATCAACTAAATCGGATAAAATCAACATATTGATGGAGATTTTAATGCTAATATAGGTAAGGGTAAGGTAGGAACTGAAGTTGGACAATATGGCCTAGGCAACAGGATTGAAAGAGGAGACAGATTAATCCAGTACTGCATAGTTCAAATTGCCATATCGGCGCCTATATACTTGGAAATGACCAATGCATTGTACGCAACCAAATAGACTATATTATGATTAATCATAGGTTCAGGAACATGATATCTGGAGTTACTACAATGCCACACACACCTTACTTGGAGCAAATATTTCACTTCGTCTTGCTAAAGCCAAATAGAAAAATACGAGGAAAGTATTCGATATAAAATTGCTGACATAAAGAATGAATACGCAAAATGCTCAAATAATCAACTTGTCACCATTGTTTCGCCAAATGACATTGAGCCACCGTAAGGGGGGTTTTGGAAAACTCAATTTCGAAAATGATAAATATACAACAAATAATGAATGGATGACCCGAGAAATATTAGAACTAATGGAGGAACGAATAAAATGTAAAAATCGAAATGAGAGTAAGTCATACAAAGACCTACAAAAAATAATTAGAAACGAAATTAGGAAGGCGAAATAAAAATGGCTTACCGAAAGATGAAGAAGCTGAACATCTCCACCGTTTTCATGATACTTTCAACCTACATAAGAAAGTTAAGGAAATAGATGGGATTTACTAGAAAAATCCAATACATGTTATTAGAGATGAAAACAATACAATCGTAGCAGATGCAGACAGCATTTAGGAAATATGGAAGGAATTCCCGACTAATCTTTTTAATGAAAACTGACCAAACAATCAATCGGACCAATTAACTGAACTAACAGGACCAAGGATATTAGAAAGTGAAATCAGACATGCAAAACTCCAGGACCTGACAATATATTTTCTGAGACGTTCCAATTTATTAATGAATAGAATATAAAAATAATCGTTAAACTCTTTAGCATTTACGATACTGGACATATTCCGAAAAACTGGCTTTGCACTACCTTCATTACTTAACCAAAATCAAGTTGGGCAAAAACATTCAAAGATCTTATAAGTTGATTTAGTCATTTCTTGGAACTATAATTTCGAATTTTACATTCAATGATATAAAAAATGAGAAGAAGCTAGCGGTAAAGTCAGTTGGTTTAATAACGGTTTCGGAACAAGAGAATGTTCAGCCTACAAACTTTGGTACAAAATTGCCAAGATCGAAGAAAGGTTGAATTCATGTTTCTGAATGACTATGAAAAAGCTTTCTATAATGTTAAACATAATGTTTTAATATCGTACCTAGAAGACTTGGGACAAGATGATAAAGACGAACGATTAATTAGCAAGTAGGTATTTGACTAAGTAATTGGTCAACAACCGAGCAGTTTGAAATAATAAAATCCTAATTTCACAAGACCCATTGGACAGGCTAATTTCAAGTAACATTTTTGCATCAAATCAAACACAACAAAAATACTATTTCGTGCAATTGCACGCGAAGTCAGTATTTCGCGTTCTCAGCACAGTCCGCGAAATTTAATTTCTCAGCCGTTACCCATAGCAATGGCCGCGAAACCAAACGTCACTTCCAAATTTGAATATCATTTCCAAATTTGACATTTCGAAAATCCTACGAAGACAAGGATTATTTTTTATTGAATACCAACAAATACACAAGTACTTATATTATTTAGGATGAATACTTTTTACAACATTTGATTTCTGCATCAAATAAGCCAATAAAATGTTTTCAGACATCGTCTCAATATTCTGTTTGTTACACCAATCTTTAAACTCGCCGTAACATTTTGCGTACTGCCTTTTCGATTTTTCGGTTATTAAAACGGAAAGCGCCGAATTTACAACGCTTTTTAGTTCAGGAGGAGTGAAAGGTACTGAAATATCACTATCAATATCAGGCATTTAGCGTTTTGTCCAGAATTGTCAAAATATTTTGTATGTATTGAAACATATCATTTCCATAGCACACGTCAACATTGTTAAATAAATTGAACTGCTGTTATCTAGTTTAATAATTTTAACGATTGCACGAAAAATAGTGTGTATGCCATGGCCGCGAAACTTTTTAACGACCTCAAAATTATCTTGCCTCGGCCGCAAGCGGCCTCTGCGATAACTATTCTTTCGGTACGTTAAAAAGGTATTTCGCGGCCTAAGCATACAAATAACTATTCTTTTTGGTAAATTTGTGAATTTTTTTAAATAACTGTTATCATGTACGATTTAGAAAAAAGTGTTGATTACAAAAGTTGAAGAACGTGTTAACGTCTATAAAAAATCTCAGTAATTTTTTTGCGTCAGATCAAAAACAAAGAAAATACGATTCCTATTTCAACTTTGGCAGGCCCCCATTTTGTTTATACTGAGCCGATTTGGCCCGTTAACGAACTCGTCCAAATTTTGGCCAAAGCGATTTTTACAACGAGTATATATATATACAGTGGCGGCTCCTCCATTAGGTCATTGGGTCAATGACCTCTCATTAAAAAATAATTTAAAAAAATATTGAAATAGATATATAAAAAAATGAAATATACCTACTATACATATAGTATAGTATTAAATACTAATACTAAGTATTTCTATTAAATAAAAAATAAAATTTACCTAAAATGTTTCAAGACCCCGTGTAAACGTTTTTCAAGACGACCGTGTAAACGTTATTTCGCAGCAAGTACCTACATCTCTGCGAAATTAAAAATAGCAAAACGGGCTGGTGTCCATCGATGACCTCAACGCGTTAAATTGGGACGGAATCTGCCGAACGTTGACAATCTTCGTAACGTGGAAGAAACACGCCCAAAGTTTACATGTGTTGGGTCAAAAGCCCGGGTTAATATCGATGATGAATCGACTTACGTCGTTCGATTATTACACATAGAAAAGAGATGAGTAGAGGGGTTGGCAGGCTGCGCTATATTTTGATTTAAAGGAGATCATTTTGAAGTCCAATAAGATTTGTGTTTTGATGTAATAAGTTGTTATTGTTATTATTTTGATTTTTGATTCGTTTTTTTGTGTTTTAATTATTTGGTGTTATTCTATTCTACGCCTTTTATCATGTCTGTGGTGCCAATGGTTCCAAATTTGAGAACGAAAAGTGAATTTAATTTTGAAAAACTATTAAAACTAAAAAAAGGTGGTCGTCCTCTTCCAGATTTGAAAATTAAACAGACTAGCAAGGACAAGAATAAAGAGGTTCATCGCAATTTTCGCAGGTCTAGGTATGATTTGTCTGATTGGATTTGCGGATGTGAAGTAAGTGATGCATTTTGCTGTTTCGTTTGTCTGCCTTTTTCGAATAATTCTTTATGGTGTAAAAACGGTGTCCAAGACTTAAAACATTTAAAAGAGAAAATAAAAAAACATAGTTTATCGGCAGACCATATGAAATGTGCCATGAGTTTTGCTACAATCGTTACTGTGGATATTCGTTCTCCATTAGACAATGCTTACAGACAATCTGTAAGAATTTTTAATGAAAATGTGTCGAAAAATAGATTTATTATAAATAAAATAATTGACTGTGTAAAATTTTGTGGGGCGTTTGAACTTGCTTTGCGAGGACATGACGAGACAGAATCTTCTGTAAACCCGGGAATATTTCGTGGACTTATAAATTTTGTTTCAGAGCTGAATCCAATATTCAAAGAATACTTGGATGAGGCTACGGTTTTTAAGGGTACTTCTAAAACTGTACAAAATGAATTACTTGATTCAATATTATCGGTGGCTCAAGAACAACTTGAATTGGAGATTCAGTCAGCCGAATATTTCGCAGTCCAGGTGGATGAAACTACTAATAGCTCGAACAGAACTCAAATGACTTTTATTATACGGTACATTTTATCCGGTGTCGTTCACGAAAGGTTTATTAAATTTGTAAATCCTACCGGCACCACAGCCGAACATTTATCGGAGATAATTTTCAAAGAATAAGAGGTACTAGAAATTAATAAAACACCGGAAAAGTTAATTGGACACAGTTATAACGGAGCTTCTACTATGAGTGGTCGATTAGGCGGAGTACAAAAAAAATTTAATGAACGATATCCTCAAGCAATTCATTGTTATGCTCACCAATTAAATTTAATTCTGCAAAAAGCAGCAAGTCAGAATAAAAATGTGTTTTTTTTGCCAATTACCAGAGAGTTTCCACATTTTTTAGTCGATCTCCAAAACGTACAGCGATTCTCGATGAATTGGTTAAAGTACGTTTACCTAGAGCGGCACCGACAAAGTGGTATTTTAATACGCGTTGTGTGGAAACCGTATTTTGTATCAAGCTGATATTCTGGCTTCAATAGAAAAGATGATTGAGGTTGAAGAAGACTCTAATACAATTAATCAAGCAATATGATTAAAAACTTTTTTGCAAAGCGTGGATTTCCTTTATTGGCAAAATTTTTTCCATTTAATAATGCCTAAATGTGAAGTTCTTTTTAATCAACTTCAAAAACATGGTATTGACGTGATATTGGTGAAAAAAAATATAGACTCATTTAAAATGTCAATTCAAAAAGTCAGAGACCATATTTTATTAAATGAAATATTTACCGAAGCACCTTCATATTCTTCAACACTTGGTGCAAAAAGACCAAGGAAGAATGAAGACTCAAAGCGCCAAGTTGTTTTGCAGGTTTGCGACATAATAATTTCTGAGATTAACCACCGCTTTAGTGTTATTTTACAGCGACCAGTTCGAACAATATAAAATCAATTTTCCAGATCGTATTCTTAAGTCAATAAGAGAAAACTTTTCTAGTAATAATTACTTACAAACTAAAAACTGAACTTCAAGTTATTTATGAACGCGACGATTTTAATAAGAGTTCAGGAGCTGTGCCAATGCTGCAATTGTTAATAACAATCTCTCGGAAACTATAAAATTGTTGACAATTATATGTACATTAGCAATGACAACTGTAGAAAGCGAAAGATGCTTTTCTACATTGAAGAGAATAAATACATTTTTGCGTAATACTATGGGACAGGAGAGATTGTCGGCGTTAGCTATGTTAAGCATAGAAAAGCAATTTGAGAATAGTATTCATAATTTTAATGAAAGGGTTATTGATCACTTTGCAAATACAAAAGATCGAAGGATTCACTTAAATTTTAAAAAGATTTAGATTAATTATCATTTAATTTAAGTTTGTCATATTTAATATGTATAGGAATGAATAAAATGTGGTTGTTTTTTAAGAGAGCATTGTTTTTATATAAAACAAGCGTTGCCCAAAAATTTTTTTGCCTCTCTGGCTTTGGTAAAGAACTCCACAAATTTTGCGTTTTTAGCGATTTTAACGACTTCTGGGCAGAAATTGGGCATGGTTTTTCGCAAAATTTCCGCCCACTGCGAATAGGCCTCCGGGGGACTGGTCAGTGTCGTTCTGTATTTTAAGATTTTGGTCACATCACCTATGACCCCCCTATAAAATTAACCACGAGCCGACACTGTATATATATATATATATACATATATAACAAAATATGTTCATCCAGAACTGGGTGTAGCAGTCAACAGTGGGGCTGGTGAGAAATCAAACAATTTTATTATTCATCAAGCTTTCAACCCTTGTTTGGGGTCTTCCTCAGGATGACTACAAATATTACATATTTAAAAACAATACGTTACAAAACATAGTCGTACTTACTAAAATGGATTGTCAGATCGACTATACCATAAAAGTTGGAAACAATAAAAACTCCATAAACAATATATACATTTTAAAAACATTTAAAAGTAACATACAAACTGTTACAAATAATAACATTGTACTGATTTAGGAATTATTATCGGATTAAACACACAATGATTATTACAATTTAAGATGTTAGAAATTAACTGATAAAACTCCAAATGAAAACAAATGATAACAAATGGTAAAAGTGACAATTAGCATGGAACAACATGGTGAGCACGGAACAACACAAAATGGCCTTTAACTAAAATGCAAACCAGCGAAAGCTACATTAACGAAGATGTTATGCATTGTTAGTGTGCTGTGTTAGGGGAAATATTTTAGGAATTTTCTTCTTATTATTCTCATACTCCAAAATGTAATTATAGATGAGACTCAGATTTTGAGTATCTGATCTAGTGTTGAGGGGTCTTTCAATTTTATTAATAAACACCATCTCCAAGAAACCCCTTTTATAGTAGTTATTTCTCCAATTATAACTTCGAAATCCATATCATGTTGTGATTCAATAACATGGGTCGACAGAGCGCAAGACGGCTTTCCCAATCTGCAATCGCTTTTGTGAGATGTTATTCTACCCTGCAAATGCCTCGAGGTTTGTCCAATGTATGCTTTATGACAATCCTTGCAATTGATCTTATACACAACATTGGAACTTTCTAACGGTTTGACTTTTGTTTTTTGGTGCGGGTAAACAGGGAACCTACAGTTTCCACATTACTCGTTGAAATCTTAACATGTGGAATATGTTTCAAAACAGAAATTAATTTGGGAGTCAGATCATTGATATAAGGTAAGGAAACAAATTTCATATCTGTGTCACGTATATCATCAACATTAGAACTCTTTACTATAGCCAACCGACGTTGGATTGGAAAAGAAGAACTGAAAATAATGTTGTTGAGAACTTAGAAATTGAAGTAGCGTTCTCTGAAATTGTACATAACAATAAGCGATTAGAAACTTTGGTGATTGAACTTCAAAATGTGCTTCCAAATGCAGCAATTAAAGAGTTTCGCATGAGACAAAAAGTCAATTATAATTCCATTTATCGTTCAAACAGTTCGCATTTGAAGGAGAAATTTGATAAATTGAATAATGATAATATTTCTAAAATTGTATATAAAGACCATTGAGTTATGTGTCGATACCACCCGATGTTCTCAAACTCATCTCTCTTGGTCCTAATTTCGGTTTGTTCTCTACAATTCATGATTATAGAGTTTCTTCTATGTTAGCTGATTTGGAGTTGATTTTGCTGAATCTCAGTGAGTGTCGCAAAAATGTTATTAGAGCTAAATTTACCAAAATTATAACTAATCACATCCATAAGAATAATGATAATAAACATTTTCTATCTGACCTTATTAAGAAATGTCAAACTTTTTTTAAGTAAAACCCTAATTTGTATTGGGTTAAAAGTGACAAAGGAGACGTATCCGTAATTATGTATAAAGAGGATTACTTGCAATTGAGTTCCCAACTTCTAGATGATCAAAGACACTATAGGAGACTGAGCAGAAATCCTGGCACCACCTATCAACAAAACGGCAATAAATTGGTTACAACATTAAAGAATACAAAGAGGATTCCAGAGGAACATGCTAAATCACTAACAATTTATAATTGCATAACATCGAGATTTTATGCCTTACCCAATATCCATAAACCAATCCTCAGTATGAGACCGATTGTTTCTTCACTTAATCCACCTAACGGCCCAATTGCTTCGTACCTTACTGGAATTCTAAAAGAATCTTATGATTTCAATAATTCTTTCAACATCACAGATTCTTCTATGTTCAGCGAATTTGTTAATGACATTAAGCTTCCGGAAGACTATGTTTTGGTCAGTTTCGACGTAGTCTCACTTTATACTAACCTTTCACTTCCCACCACAATCGAAGTTATTCGCAGAAGATGGGATATCATTAGTTCGAGATGTCAAATCACTCTTTTGCTAAGTTTCGTTTCCGATTCGAATATACTAGTGTTTAATGATACTTACTATAAACAAGAATTTGGCACTCCTATTGGCTCTAAGATTTCGCCTATACTTCGTAATTTTGTATTGGATTTATTGATTGAGAGAGTGCTGGATGTTATTCCTTTTCATATTCCTTTCGTGAAGAGGTACATTGATGATTTGATACTTGCCGTACCTCATAACCATATACAAATTGCACTGGATGTTATCAATAGTTTGGATGAAGACATCCAGTTCACTGTTGAAACAGAAACAGATCATTACATTCCTTTTCTTGACATGAAGGTCCATAGAGACAATCAACGAGTATTACGCACATCTTGGTATCGTAAACCCATGGCAAGTAATAGATTTCTTAATTACCATTCCAATCACACCATGCAAATGAAAGTTAATTTAATTCATACTATGGAAAGCCGCGTATGCCAATTGTCTCATCCTCAATACAGAAATGGTGATTTGAAAATGCTTTACAATATATTTATTGATAGTTATTATCCTTCTAAACTTCTCAACAACATTATTTTCAGTTTTTCTTTTCCAATACAACGTCGGATGGCTATAGTTAAGAGTTCTAATGTTGATGATATACGTGAAACAGATATGAAATGTGTTTCCTTACCTTGTATCAATGATCTGACATCCAAACTTATTTCTGTTTTGAAACACATTCCACATGTTAAGATTTCAACGAGGAATGTGAGAACTGTAGGTTCCCTGTTTACCCGCACCAAAACTAAAGTCAAACCGTTAGAAAGTTCCAATGTTGTGTATAAGATCAATTGCAAGGATTGTCATAAAGCATACATTGGACAAACCTCGAGGCTTTAGCAGGGTAGAATAACATCTCACAAAAGCGATTGCAGATTGGGAAAGCCGTCTTGCGCTCTGTCGACCCATGTTATTGAATCACAACATGATATGGATTTCGAAGGAGTTGAAGTTTTAATTGGAGAAAATAACTACTATAAAAGGGTTTTCTTGGAGATGGTGTTTATTAATAAAATTGAAAGACCCATCAACACTAGATCAGATACTCAAAATCTGAGTCTCATCTATAATAACATTTTGGAGTATGAGAATAATAAGAAGAAAATTCCTAAAATATTTCCCCTAACAGAGCACACTAACAATGCATAATATCTTCGTTAATGTAGTTATCGCTGGTTTGTATTTAAGTTAAAGGCCATTTTGTGTGGTTCTGTGCTCACCGTGTTGTTCCATGCTAATTGTCACTTTTACCATTTGTTTTCATTTGGAGTTTTATCAGTTAATTTCTAACATCTTAAAATGTATTAATCATTGTGTGTTTAATCCGATAATAATTTCTAAATCAGTACAATGTTATTATTTGTAACGGTTTTTATGTTTCTTTTAAATGTTTCTTAAATGTATATATTGTTTATGGAGGTTTTATTGTTTCCAACTTTTATGGTATAGTCGATCTGACAATCCATTTAAGTAAGTACGACTATGTTTTGTAACGTATTGTTTTTAAATATATAATATTTGTGGTCATCCTGAGGAAGACCCCAAACAAGGGTTCAAAGCTTGATGAATAATAAAATTGTTTGATTTCTCACAAGCCCCACTGTTGACTGCTACACCCAGTTCTGGATGAACATATTTTGTTAATATTCTTCAGTCAAACGTACCAACACTTTGATATATATATATATATATATATATATATATATATATATATAATATATATATATATATATATATATATATATATATATATATATATATATATATATATATATTTGTTGTAGATAGAACGAGCATGTGAACTTTCGTAAAATCCCAAGAGTGTATGAAATTATAATATCTATCAATAAATGAAATTGACTGTCTCGACCCTTACTTCGTGGAATATGCTCATATTAGTGTTTTTAAATGAAACTCAAGGTCTCTAGTTAATTCCACAATATAATACAAGTTATTGAAAATTCTAAAAAATTGACAATTGTTTCGATAAATCAATATCATCGTCAGAATGACAGAAGTTACATTTCATTTTATGCCTACCTGATGTTTAGTAGTTATATTTGGCTAGACCAAGAAGTAACCTAACTTGTGATTGGCTTAATATATGTTTATAGAAAAAAGAAGAAGATGTGATATTACAAATATTGAAGCTTAGATATTATTAGCCCTATGGTGATATCCTGGATATCATTTTTCCAATTAAGATCAGTATAACTGTGCAATGATATAGAAAACCAGGAAAACTATATCTGCTGATCTTTACAATTATCACTTAAGAAGACAGTTTATTAGTGGAGAATTCCCTAGATTTAACTGTTCATTGACAACTTCATATTGTGGGTTTCTTAAATGTCTTCTAATTTCCAGTTCTTCAAGGAAATCCAGTTCTTGTTTCTTCTCACAAACATGCAGTACTTCTAGTTTTGTGTTAGGTGTCAATGAATGATTGGTGTCAAGTAGATGTTTTGCGTAGTGGGATTTATCTGGTTGTTTTAAACTGTATGCTCGTAAGTGCTCACTGTATCTTATTTCAAAATTCCTAAGGGTCTGACCCAAATTACATAAAATAACGAAACCAATTAGACCTGTAGTCTCTTATGTTAATGCTCCTAATAATATATTGGCAAAGAAGCTCAACAATATACTCAATACTTACGGATATGAATCTCAGTACTCAATTAGAAATTCAATAGAACTAATCAAAAAGTTGAAAGCAATCCACTTACAAGATACCTATAAACTCATATCGTCCGATGTAACTAACATGTTTACTAAAATTCCTCCTAAAGAATGTCTAATACTTGTAAGAAAATTACTAGAAGATAAAAATATTAATCCAGGAATAATATCAGATATACTTAATTTATTTGATGTATGCATTAATCAGAATTATTTCACTTTTGACAATAAGATATATATTCAAAATGAAGGTTTACCAATGGGAAGCCCTATATCACCTATTTTAGCAAACATTTTTATGGACAATTTAGAAAGAAAGATCTTTGAAAGTAATATTTCGAAAAATATTTTATTTTGGTATAGATATGTAGATGACATATTAGCTTGTTTTATGGGTAGTGAACGACAATTAGATGTATTTTTCAACCACATCAATAATTTACACCCGAAAATTAAATTTACATTAGAAATTGAAGAAAATAGCTCAATCAATTTTTTTGATTTAAAAATTCAAAGAGTTAATAATGTACTTGATTATTCAATTTACCGAAAACCAACACAAACTGATGTAACAATTCCATTCAATTCTAACCACCCTGTGTCACACAGACTAGCAGCATATAATTCAATGATACATAGAGCTTTTTCAGTTCCTATGAACAAATGTAATTTTGATAGAGAGATTAATACAATTAGACAATTAGCAACATCTAACGGTTATCCATTAGATATGATAAGTAAGCTAATTAGTAAAAAAGATGAAAAAGTGGCATTACAACTAATATATCCTAAACAAGCTGATGAAATTAAAACTTATAAAACCATCACATATGCAGGAAATATTTCTAATAATATTTCAAAGATAATATCTTCAGCAACGAATACAACAATTTCTTTTAAAACAGAAAGTAACGTTAGTACAAAATTGTTAAATATAAAAACAAAAATACCACTATTAAAGAAGTCAGGTATATATAAACTCAAATGTCCAGAATGTAATGCTGTCTATTTGGGTCAGACCCTTAGGAATTTTGAAATAAGATACAGTGAGCACTCACGAGCATACAGATTAAAACAACCAGATAAATCCCACTACGCAAAACATCTACTTGACACCAATCATTCATTGACACCTAACACAAAACTAGAAGTACTGCATGTTTGTGAAAAGAAACAAGAACTGGATTTCCTTGAAGAACTGGAAATTAGAAGACATTTAAGAAACCCACAATATGAAGTTGTCAATGAATAGTTGAATCTAGGGAATTCTCCACTAATAAACTGTCTTCTTAAGTGATAATTGTAAAGATCAGCAGATATAGTTTTCCTGGTTTTCTATATCATTGCACAGTTATACTGATCTTAATTGGAAAAATGATATCCAGGATATCACCATAGGGCTAATAATATCTAAGCTTCAATATTTGTAATATCACATCTTCTTTTTTTTTTATAAACATATATTAAGCCAATCACAAGTTAGGTTACTTCTTGGTCTAGCCAAATATAACTACTAAACATCAGGTAGGCATAAAATGAAATGTAACTTCTGTCATTCTGACGATGATATTGATTTATCGAAACAGTTGTCAATTTTTTAGAATTTTCAATAACTTGTATTATATTGTGGAATTAACTAGAGACCTTGAGTTTCATTTAAAAACACTCTATCAATAAAAGTAATTTGTAAATAATGTACCAAATTATTGAAATATATATATATATATATATAACAATATAATCAATTAGAATCAGTGTGCATAATCATAGAGAAAATAAATAGGAAAATCAAAAGAATTCATAAACAATTATTGATAAACCTTTTTTAAAATAATTCTGTACCTTAAACAACCTTAGACAGAACTTAACATGCAACGGAGCTCACTAAAATAACGTGACGCCACACGGAATATTAGACACCTGAAGGATCTGTTTATATTTAAAGAATAAAATAGAATAGTAATAAAAAAATCAACAGTGCTACGAATGATTGATAAATAAGTGAAATTTAGAATTAGAAAAATATATATAAGATATGTTAATCAAATATTCAATCATAAACGTTAAAAGGAAACATAATAATAATATGTAGAAAACTGTAATTAGTAGTTAATGTCAAAACAAAACGAAATATAACAGTTGACGACAAGTATACCAACATAAAATGCAATTTGATATGAGATATAAGAATAAAAATAAATGATTACCGACCTAATTTATGTATATAGATGTAGTAATTAAGAACAAAATAAGAAATGAACTGTATCCATATGTATTATGTAAATATTTAGATTGTAGGAAGTGAAAAAGTTGTATATTAGCATTGACCAATCGGAAGATCTCAAATAATTAACTAACAAGAAAAACAATTATAAATACTATGTTAGTGAATAATTCAATGATGATAAGGTTGTAGGGCATGGAAAACAACATTTAGTAGCAAGTTTAAGTCAGAAAAACAATAAAATATTAATAAAACAAAGTGACAGTTGAACAATAACCAAATATTTTTCTAGAACATTGCGAGCTTCCGGTTAAAAACAAAAAAGAGGTTTTGGCGGATAAAAAAAACCGCGGTATACAGTCAAGCGTTGGTAACCAAGGAAGAAGGAAGTAAATTGAATGTATTACAGTCTCTTGTAAAATTTTAAAATAATAAGTGTTATATATAAAATATAAGAAGTTACAAAAGTAGTTAAAAGTTAAAATGAGTACAGAGACAAAATTTGTGTAAAAAAAGTCAACCCACTTCACATAGTAGAATAATCACCCGATAATACTAAGAAGGGAGATTGCCACCTGGAGCGGGAAAGCGTCATGGATGGACACTATTGAAGGCGTCGGCTTGGTAAAAAGAAAAGGTCTGTGGTGTGTTTAATTAATATATTTGGATCCAAATTTTGAATAGTGAAATTTAAATAAAAACACATGATAATACAATTTTGGATGATAATAATAAACAAGGAAATGTAAAAAACTCACCTACCAAATTTGTAGATACATGTATTCTTTATTTTATGTTGCATGCTTCTCTAATCATATATATATATATATATATATATATATATATATATAAAACTTTCCACAAAATAACAAAGCATAACTAATTTCAGTTTTATCTTTTATCACGTGCACAAAGTTTATAATACG
This sequence comes from Galeruca laticollis, assembly GCA_963921935.1. Classification (NCBI taxonomy): domain Eukaryota; kingdom Metazoa; phylum Arthropoda; class Insecta; order Coleoptera; family Chrysomelidae; genus Galeruca; species Galeruca laticollis. The sequence goes on along the minus strand of OY998178.1, from coordinate 174,664,289 downwards.
TTAACATATTTTTTTAAAGTAGGTGAAAAATTTCAAATATCCTCTCCATTTCAGGAGGAATCGATTGAAACTGAAGTAGTGTCTAAATATTTCAATAATACTATTTAGAATAACAAGAAAAAAAGTTACAATATTTGAACAGTTTTAAAAACAGATGTTCATCTTTCAGAGAAATATAACGTTTCCAAACGATTATGAAAATTTATGCAAATGAGTCTGCATAGCCGTCACAAACAAATGAATAGTTTTTAGAAATATATGATGGTTGTGTGATGTGGAAATTTAGATATATATATATATATATATATATATATATATATATATATATATAGATAAAATCCATATTTTTACGTTTATGGTGTAAGAATAGTTCGTATTTTAATGAAAGGATAATCATGTATTATTGGAAATAATAGTTATATGAGTCCAATAAATAAATGAAAAGCGTCAACTGCATTTATGAATAACCAATATTCTAAATTTAAAATTTTTTTTGTTCCTTTTTAATTATTAATATAAAATAGATTACATTGAATAGTGATGTTGATTTTCTTATGACTTCGCCCAGGAACCCTACTGAGGAAACGATTGGTATGAATAGGAGTAGCCGAGGTAAAATTTGGAAATGAAATGAAACTACATGATGCAAAATAGCAAAATGAATAGGAGAAAATATTGATAAAAAAATATATAAATAAAAATTTGATTTTACATATCAATTAGCTAGCCAAAAGTATATAATTATTTCAATAGTAACATTGCATCTCATATTCAATTCAAATTCTCAATTATAATACAATACCCACAATAAATTCACATATATTAACAATAATAATCAATAATATAATTACCCACAATAAATAAATTCATGCATAAATATCATATAACAATTTGCACAAACGTAATGCTTCTATGAAATAATAAACAGCTGGCTCACAAACTATACACAAAATATATATTGTTGTAGATAGGACGAGCATATAACATTCATAGAATCCCGATAAAGGATAAAGTAATAATATCTATCAATAAAAATAACTTGTAAATAAAGTACCAAAATTAATAAAATATCTATATAACAACATAATCAATTACAATCAATGGGCATAATCGTAGAGAAAAATGAATAAATATAAAAAGAATTCATAAACAATTATTCGTAAAACCGTTTTAAAATAATTCTGTATTTAATGATGTTGATTTTATTATGATATGCCCAGAGTTATAGAGTAGTGTATAAATGAGAGCAGCCGAGGTAATAAAATTTTAGGAATTAAATGAAACCACATGCTATTAAATAGCATAATGAATAGGAGGAATTCAAGGTAAAATATATATAAACTAGCTAGCCCAAGAGTGTAATATTTCAATAGTAACAAAACAGTAATACATTTATTATTCACTTTAAATTCACAACTAAAATAATAATTCTCATATATAAATTTCATATACAATTTATCTCCCAAACGTGGAGCAAATAAATTATAGTATTCAAGCAATTTCATATTTAAAATAAATAACACATATTATTCAAAATATTATCAAAATAAGTATTCATATTTAATACATATATATATATATATATATATATATATATATATATATATATATATATACAACAAGTGTTATCATGGTAAATCACGCAAAAATAAAGAGGTTACTGAAGAGAAGTGGTAACCGTAAACATGCATGTTTCTAGCTCATTAGCCTTCATCAGTACGGTATAACCAAGTATGGATGTGAAACTTGGGAGCAACTATGTTGAATGAAACATGGAAGAACACAAACAACGGAAAATAACAGGAGAACCAAACGCACATTTGTGCCATCAATTGGAAGATTCCGATCTTGGAACAACAACCAATATTAACACGGAGGCGCATAAAGCCCTCCTGTCTGGAAAAAACCAACCCAGGGTGAAGAAACAAGATCAAAAATGGATTTTTGATCTTATATATTTATATATATATATATATATATATATATATATATATATTGTGGTTTATTATGTGTGATTTAAAACCTTTTTATTATTATTGTTTAGTTTATATAAATTATGTGTTTTGATTCGACCGGTATATTAAAATTAATTTTAAAATATGTCATGAAATAATTACACTCACCTTTCTCTTTATACTTTGGAATCCTAGTTTTAGTAATTTATATGAGAACTCAATAACCTCAGGATCTTGGGTTCATGGAATAAGATAAAATATTTTTAATTTATATTATAAGCGCCAAAAACTAATTTTTTCGCTATGTATTAAAAAGTTTCAAATAAAAAATGAAATTTTTGCTTTTCCTTTCTCTATAAAATTTTACAGAACGGTCCTGTACATTCTGTTTCGAGACCCCTCTACAGTTGTGATCCGTCTGATCAATGGTGCCAACTGCCAAATGATAAATGAAACAATCGTCTAGAAATGAAATTCTCCAACAATGCAGTTAAATTTTTCAAATGAAAAACGTTATTTAATGCGAAATCAAAGAAAACATATACATTATTCAAATACAATTTTTTTTAAAAAAAAATAACTTATCTATGATGATCGTTCATTCAAAACACATTCACTCAAATGGATTATCATTAAATATAAGTACAACTATGCAACGTATTATACACATTAACTTTCTTATTCGTAAACGTGCCATAACAAGACTTGCCTGCTGGAATATAACATCGTGGAACGGCAGAGACCAGGAGATTGTTAACGAAATGAAACAACATAAGATTGACATATGCGCTCTATCAGAAACGAAGAGGAAAGGACAGGGCACATCAAGATACGATGATTACATCTTAGTCTATAGCGGAAAAGCTAAGCAAGAACGAGCAAAATCGGGAGTGGGAATTCTACTCCACCAGAAATACGAACAATGTATAGAAAACATAGACTACGTTAACGACAGAATCCTGAAAATATCGCTAAAAGTCAACCACATGCAAACACACTTAATAAGCACATACGCCCCGGATATAAGTAAACCCACAGAGGAGAGCGAAACATTTTACCAACACCTACAAAATACTATAGACAAACTAAGCAACACGGATAAAATCATTATACTCGGAGATTTGAACGCCAGAATAGGCAGGGAAGTAATACCAGGCATACAACAAAAATATAATGAAGAGATAACCAACGAAAATGGAGAACTCCTGATAGACTTCTGTGCGAGAAACGAGCTACGGATAAACAACACGTATTTCCCTCACAAAGAGCAACATAAATATACATTTAGTAACTCCAGAGATCAAAAGTCAGTAATTGATTATATAATAAGTAACAGGACAATCACACCATCACAAGTAATAGATGTAAGAGCACTTACCTCTGCAAACATCGGCACAGATCACAACCTGTTACTGTGTAAAATGATTATGGAAACACCCCACAGAACCAAAAAACCTCCAGTATTCCTCGAAAAGTTTAATATCGAATCACTGACAGATGATAGCACGAGAAACCTGTAATGGAACCGATTAACAAATAAACTGGAAGGACTCAATACGCTGGAGTGTGATGTGGAGAGCTGTTGGAACAAAATCAAATCATGTATCGTAGAAGCAGCCGAAGAATCCATTGGTAAAAGAAAAGTCAACATAAATGGGACCAATAATAGCAAAAAACCCTGGTTCTGTCAAGAAGTTAAAGAACTATCGCAGCAGAAAAAGAAATCCTACCTGATATACAGAAGCTCACCAACACCAGAGAAACACTCCGAATATACAGAAGTGAGAAACAGAATCAATGCCAGAATCAAAGCCATAAAACGGGATTACTGGGCAAAATTTACAAGCGATATGGATTACGACCTATATGGAGCACAGAAGAAAGTCTGGAAGATGCTCAAGAATAGGAAGAAGCCAATAAACGAGTTCGTGCAAACAAAAGGAGTCACCAAAGATGTATGGGAAAAATACTTTAGGGAACTTTACAACACCGAAGAGGCCATAAGGATCGAAAACTACGAGTCAAATCATCAAATATCACTGAACGAAGAAGAGGTAACAGCCAAAATAAAAAAATTGAAAAACAGAAAAGCTCCCGGAACAGACCTTATCCCAAACGAACTTCTAAAATATGCTGGACCCAAGCTAGGAAAACATCTGAAAATTATCTACAACAAAATTTTAGAAACATCTGAAATACCTACGGAATGGCACAAAAGTATAACTATCCCTATATTCAAGAAAGGACAGAAGACACACCCAGACAACTACAGGGGCATAACGCTGCTGAACACAAGCATGAAACTCTTTACTAGCATTTTGAAAGAAAGACTCGAGGCACAAATAACAAACAGGGAAGAACAACAAGGTTTCAGACGAAACAGATCCACGACCGACGCCATATTCATTATCAAACAAATCAAAAAAAATCAATAGAATTTAATACACCAGCGTATGTCTGTTTCATCGATTTGACCAAGGCATTTGATAGGGTTCGTCTCTGACATCATAAACATACTGATAGCGAAAGAAACGCCAGACACCATCGTAAGAGCAGTCCGCAGTCTCAATACAAACAACATGACCAAAGTAAAGGCAGGAGACACTTATACGGAAGAGATACCAACACCAGGAGGCATCAGACAAGGCGATAGCCTTAGGCCATTTCTGTTCAATCTCTTAATGGACAGAATTATAGAGGAAATATCATCACTAAATATGGGATACCGAATGGGACAGAATAAAAGAATCAGCATAGTATGCTACGCCGACGATGCAGCTATTATTGCGGAAACGCAGGACGATCTACAGAGACAACTGCACAAATTCTACCAGGTCAGCCAAGCGATGAACATGACCATATCCATAGAAAAATCGAAAAGCATAACCTTTGCTAAAGAACCTGTAAGATGTAAGCTGGAAGTCCAGGGAAAAATCATCGAGCAAGTCTCACAATTCAAATATCTGGGTATGGATCTGTCGAGTTATCACGACACAGTGAAGGACCTAGGAAGACAGATTAACAAAGCGACTGCCATATCGGGCTGCTTAAAGCAAACAATATGGGCAAACGAATACATGCGAAAGGATAGCAAGGTTAGGATCTATAAGACTTGTATCAGGCCAATCATGACATACGGAATAGAAACCAGAGAAGAAACCAACAAAACGAAAAGCATGCTTAGAGTAGCCGAAATGAAAACGCTCAGGACTATAGTGGGAAAAACAAGAAGGGACCGAGTTAGAAACAATGACATCAGGGAACAATGTGGAGTACAAGACATCGTAAGATGGGGGAGACAAAGAAGAAAACATTGGTAGGCTCATGTGAGAAGAATGGAGGAGAGCAGACTGCCACGCATCGCACTTGAAGGGAAACCAACAGGGAAAAGAGCACCCGGTAGACCACCTAAGAGATGGAAGGACAGTTGGCAGTCCACCTCCCAGGAAACGATAAAGAGGAACCTTCAAAACTAACAGATCGCAAGATCTTAAATACGAATAAGAAGAAGAAGAACTTTCTTATGATGTCAAAAAAACTCTAGGATATAAAATGGCGGATATGGCGATAAACAATGTCTGTGAAATTTTAAAGTTTAACTATATACACACTATACAAGTGAGTCTATTTAACTTTTTTAAAATGAAATGGTTTTCAAATACCTGTTCACTTATGTCCAATTCACCTCGTTAATTCTTGTAGGATCCTTGCTGGGATATTGTACAGTTTCTCGTGTTTGGGTATGATGATGATGTTATACTCCATTTACATCAAAATATTTTAGATGGGTTGGTTTCCATAGTCCAATTCTTTCTTAGATGTATCGTGGGAATATCATTTCCACGATACAAAACTTTACTTGATTATACGGATCAATAATTAAGGTTCGTATACTGCTATTTTGCCAATCTCTTATTATTTTTCTATTTATCAGTTTCATTTATAGATTTTATGAATTATGTTAAAGAATAACGTATTTCTTCCTATGTTTACCATTCAGTAGTGCCGCTTTTCGAGTTATTCAAAATTCTTTTCCAAATATTTTAACTTTCACCCCCATTGATTGTTAAAAAGAATTCTACCTAATTAAAAGTGTACATTATCAACAACCTTCCCCATTCATTTTTTTCTTAATTTTCAATCCGCTTGCCGCTGATCGAAACATTTCAATTATAATTCACCAATCAAATCGGTTATAAAAATTTTTGTTGGTAAATCTCATATCAGGTTTCAAATTGTTTATTTATCTCTTTAGAACATTCTGTTTTATATTTCTGAATAATCAAATTTCATATACTACTTCCTTTTATATAATTTCCAAAATATTTAAAACTGACACTTATATTTTCTTTCACTTGCTCTATCTAAAATGACAATTAATTTCACAAATGTCAGACATTATAACTCTAATCTTTTTATTATTTTGATTTTATTCCTTGACATATTCTAAAATAATTTTCTAGTGTTTCCAAAAAGTTTCTTACAATATCTAATTGGGATATTTCAAAACAAATCTTTTGACTCTTACTATGTGAAAAATAGATTGTTACAATTTATATAAGGTGACGTTCTAAAAGAATCTCTCTTAATAGCTGGAATGCATGTTATTTCTACCATATGTGCATGTACATGGTACATTGAGAATTTCCTTTATGTTTCTTCGGTTTGATTTATTATTTATTTTCTCTCTTGAATGATTTTCCTTCCATAGATTATCTATATTTCTGACGTTTTAAATGACAATTAAATTTTAAATTTTGTATTTACATATAGTGTGTATCATGTTCTTTTCCATGTGCATATATATATATATATATATATATATATATATATATATATATATATGTTATATATGTGTTATATATTGAACCACATATCTTATATATTAAAGAACATCAGCTGTTTGAACATATTTTGCTTAGTATTTAAAATGAATTGAAACTATGTTAATTAAAAACACATTAAAAAACCTTAATCATAAGTAAAAATTCATATAAAGTCATAATAATAAATAATTTGTTTATAATAATTAAAAAGAGTGACAATAAATATAAATAAATTACCTTGATAATTGTCTAAATTTTGAAAACGCTCAGGTATCGAGGAGAACATTAAATCTGCCCAATATGGATGTTTGTTTGTCATGAAGGAATCAGCTGTTTATCTGAAAATAAACAAATTTTAGTGACCTAATTTAAAATAAGTATTAGTTGAACAGTAATAATAGAAATAATATTCATATTTATTATAAAGATTTAGACAAGTTTAGAAAATATAAATGACATAAATATAATTATATGTCAAAATTTGATATCAATTTTATTGAGGAAATGAATCATAAAATGGTGATAGATATAAGTAAATATTTGAAACTATTAAATTTGGATAGTTCAAATAACGAAAGCAAAAGATATATATATATATATATATATATGTCATATAAAAGAATTTATGTTTATAAATATAAATGTTATTTCAAAGTTGTCACAAATATTAAAACCAGAGTTGACATTATAATATCGAAATATAACCATCATGAATTTCACTATTTGAAAAAGACTTGTTGTATCGAAATTCGTTTGAATTAAAGAAAAAACAGATATTTTTTAAGTGAAATTCACATTCATATTGTATTTCAAAACTTTCATAAAGTGTTATAATTGTAAATAGAACTATACAGCTCAAGAAAGAATATCATTGGTGTAAAATGACAGGACAAATTTTGATAAATCAAAGAGAAACAAAACTTTGTTGAAAATCAGTGAGCTGAGAAACAATAGTTTATTTATTGATTAAAAAATTGACGATCGAGAGGAAGCGTTAGGAGATTGGTTTTGGCGTCGAAGTAGAGAGGAGGTGATGAACAATTTTACGACAAATTTCAAGTTAAATCACAAAAAATAATTATCAAAGCTAAAGATTCCTCGTATATATAAAACTACGAGCACTCACATATGTATATCCAGTTTCTCCCTGAGAATATCACAAATTCTCCAGAAATTATGCAGCTTGAATTTCGGTAGGCTTATTCCTGTTACCAGACGAGTTAGAATCCAGATTCCAGACTTCAGGTCAGTATTTCTTTAAATATTATTGGCCAATAATAATAATAATAACTAACTAGTTTAAATTCAGTGACTATTTCCATGTGTATAATAATTCTTGCGTCTATATGATAGATCTAACTAAAAAAGAAAAAAGACTTTATGTAGTTTATTCATTAGATAAAATTTCAACATCATTTAAAAAGGCCTACATGCATGTTTGTAATTCTGTAATAAAATAATGGTGGTACTTACTGCATTTCCAATCGTATAAGAAATGTGCATTCAAATCAATTGATATAATATTTTCAAATGTATGTATAATTTGTAATTCATTTCTTCTGAAAATTTTTATTATCTGTATGTATATAATTTCCACACATAAATTCTTTTATGCTATGTCCATCACCAGCATCACAAAGTAAATGAATTTTATGTATATGATATTCACGCAACTGCTAAGCGTCTCTGAAAAACGTTCGGTTTCCTCGCATCCATTCGCATTTATTTGAGCATGCGCATAGGATGGTGTATGTTCTTATTTGTGACTGTGGTTTGGTAATATCATAGGCGTATCTGTTTTATATATATTTAAATAAAATTTTCTTTCAAAAAATTAAATCATTGGAAGTAATGTGTTTCTTTTTATTTACATAAGCAGAATAAATCAATCAATGCCAGAACTCGAAGGGTAGAACGAGTCTCATGCTCCCGAATATAATAATAATAAATAAATAACTGAGCTAGTCACACAACAAATATAAAAATATCTAAATATAAATATAAAATTACTAATTATTAAATAATAAAAACATAATTAATACAATAATATATATATATATATATATATATATATATATATATATATATATAAACTGTAAACAAAGTAGTTGGGATGCGGTCAATATAGGGCTAATTAAACAACTATTTTTTGACTAGTTTAGTTTTCGGAAATAATTTATTTCCTTCATCAGAACATCTACAAATGGACAAAATTTGAATTAATAAAACTGAACTAAGCAGTTTTTCAGTTTTATTAATTCAAATTTTGTCCATTTGTAGATGTTCTGATGAAGGAAATAAATTATTTCCGAAAGCTAAACTAGTCAAAAAATAGTTGTTTAATTAGCCCTATATTGACCGCATCCCAACTACTTTGTTTACAGTTTGTTTACATAACGGTCACTACCTGGCACGTACGTTTTCACATATATATATATATATATATATATATATATATATATATATATATATATATATATATATATGCCGCGAGGCAGTCGAGATCCGATCGTTTGATGTGCGGAAAATTCTCAGTTTATCCAATGCTTTATGCAAAGAAAGAAATACCAACTCTTGCTTTAGGAAAGATTCTGCTTTTGTCAAATTCGACTTCTGCTTTGAATCAAACCTGGCTTTTGCTTTGGTAAAACTAACAATACATAGCTCTAGGACTAATTTTGTCCTACTGATGAGACCAATAAGGTCGAAAGCATGTCGAAACTCCCACTTATAGAAGAAATTGTTCTCGTACTTACGAGTGCGTTTTAAATTTCAAATATATCATCCCAGTTCTTCTGGAGATGGAAAACGAATGTCAAAATCAAGTTTTGATAGACAATTTTCGATTTGTTTCGCCTTAAATTCGGCTCTTCAGTTGTGGAAATTACCACAAGACAAGTTCTTTTGTTTAAATTTCAAAAGGAATTCTGAGGAATGAGCAAAGATCGCAAGATCGCTCAATTCGCAAAAACATCTTCGGTCAAACGACAATGCCGCGAGGCAGTCGAGATCCGATCGTTTTATGAGCGGAAAATTCTCAGTTTATCCAATGCTTTATGCAAAGAAAGAAATACCAACTCTTGCTTTAGGAAAGATTCTGCTTTTGTCAAATTCGACTTCTGCTTTGAATTAAACCTGGCTTTTGCTTTGGTAAAACTAACAATATATAATATATATATATATATATATATATATATATATATATATATATTATAAAGTATAAATAAAGATAGAAACACTGGTATAAACAGATTAGTTGGAAACTGATTAGAAATTAAAACATTAGACTATATTTTGTTAGAATCATAAATATGAGACATTAAAAGTGCTCATATTAACTAAATAAAGTAATACAACTTATGTATATAATTAATAATTTGAGAAGAATCACATAGAATTGACAAAAGAAACATTACCTTGATCATATAACAAAAGCCATAGAGTAAATATCGTCCATCGTATTAAATACCTCATGTCAGAAATAATGATGAACATATAATCTAGAAAAGAAACATGAATTAATAAATATTCGAAATAAAAAAGGATATTGTTCAATATTATAACACATTGTTTACTAAAAACATATGGGTTAGAATATTTAACGATGTAATACCAATACGCTTAGCGACATACGCTAGCGACACACGCTAGCGACAAAATATAGATGTCAATATGTATCAGCGACAAACGTTGAAAGTAGAGTAATTCCATAGATGACATGAATAGGAATTAATTAATGTATTTAATCCAATATAATGAACATTAAGAATTAGATTAAGGAATATTAATAAATGTTTTAAAAGAATTTATGTTGATGACTAAACACAATTGATAATTATAATAAGAAATTAAACTGAACATTGATATTAAAGACTATTGTATATCGCTTGAGAAAAACTATTCGTCACATACTAACAAGATGAACTTCAATATTGAATAAACAATTTTAGTGAGATTAATTTTTGTATGTAGGTAAAGATATTAGAATGTTAAGTGAAATCATAATTTTGAGTGCGTTAAAAAAGAAAAAACGGTGATTGGTTTATGTGACATGACAGAAGGAACTTTCAAACAACAACAAGTGTAACAAACATTTTTATGGAGATAGTGAGCTGAATTTAAACAGAAGACTAGTTGTTGATTGTTGAAAAAAGTTGAAGAAAAAGGGTCGGTGGCTTGGCTTCGTTTCTGGAAGGTTGGGTTTTGGAAGTGCTCCAGAAATTTTAAGAAATTATCCTCAAATGAGGATAAAAACATAACAAACCATTGATAAAACATTCACATGTACTTACCCAATGATTGTAGCTGATTTTCCAGAGTGAAAATCATAATTTCACATAACTATTCAACTTTAAAACTTCGGAAGCTGTTTTTCCCGAATCCCGAGAGGCAGATCCTGGTTCCTGAACACAAGGTCAGTGTATTGTTGTACAACAAGAATTATATAAAAACTCAATAACTTCAATCAAATGTTTTCTTTAAAATCTCATGAGTAAAATAGACTTTTAAATAATGATCGATCTGAAAAAGAATTCAAATTAGAGACTCAATATAGCTATATTCTTAAATAATTTCTCAATGATTAATGGCCAATTTAAATAAATAAAATTTAATACTTACGCATTTTTCAAATAAGAAGCTTAAGAAAGATGCATCCAATTCTTTTATGTAATATTTAGACTCTATGTATATAAATTTCATAACTATTTCTTGTACCATATTATTTGTGTTTCTGTATGTATAAATTTCCAACATAAATTCTTTTAACTTGTATATAATTTGAAGTACGTTCTATCACACAGCATATAAGCTCGCTGTGAAACTGAACAGACCGACGCGTATAGCAAATGTTTACTCTAGCGCATCGTCACCTTATATTTTCAAGCATGCGTACAGAACGACACACGAAAGAATAAATCAATAATTTCTTTTGACCCATACATGGGTGGCGCATAAAATTTTTATAAATAAAATTAAATATTGTTTCCAAGTAAAATGTTTCTTTATTTATTTATCAACTGAATTTATTCACAACCTTAAGAACCCAAATAACAAAAGGAATCTCATGCTCTACACATACATTAATTTCAAATGTTCAATCAATTATATTGTTATAACACTCAATTAATTATATATCATTATAATAAAGTCATAAATGGCATCCAAAACATGGGCAATTAGACAATTAATATCCAGTTATATCATTAAAAATTTAGGATTCAAATCATAGATAAAAACATATATGTTATAGACAAATTTATTCCAGTAAAACTTATATTTATTCACTAACAAAACAAAAACCTTAATAAAATATATACGTAATAAATATACGTAATAAATGGCGCCCAACGTGGGGCGTTGAATAAATTCAGTAAATAATTAATTGTTCATAAAATAAAAATAAATTTGACCAATTTTTGTGACGATCTAACTTTAAAATCAGTAATAATTTCGGGGAAAATTTGTTTGGAGTTTTGTACTGTTTTGTCTATTACAAATTAAAATTCTGAACAATGGAGTCAAACAAAACAATAAAAGAATTAAAAACAACGGAGTTGAAGGAAATTTTGGAAAACAGAGGATTGGACAAAACGGGAACCAAACAGGCGCTCGTTAGAAGGCTACAGGAGGCTGTAATTAAAGAGGGAAAGGATCCAGAAACATACTGTTTCAATCAAGAAGAAAATAATGAAGATCGGGATGAAGAAATGATTGGAGAATTAGAAAATGTAACGGAATCAAGAGAAAACATGCAGCCAAGTGAGGAGAATATCACACAAGCTGAGGAAAAACAAAAAATTGAAGAACCGAGAAGAATACATGAGGGAGAAACAAGTAAGGGAGACAGTAAAAACCAACTTCTACAGGGCATAAAATACTTATTAAAAGAACAACAGGAAGATAGCAAGAACAGAAAGAATATTTGAAAGAAATAATTAAAGAGAAGATGGACGAACAAAATCAAAAAATTGAAAGAATGAATAACTCATTGGAACTAAAACTACGGAAACAAGACGAAAAGGTAGAGGAGATCAAAAGAAAACAAGACGAGATAGAAAAAAGTTTAGAGAACCAAGAAGAAAAATTCGAAAACTTGGAACAAAATTTAATAGAAAAAACGAAGAAGATCACGGAAGTAAACATTACCAGAGCCGTTGAAATAATGGAAAAATCAGGAAAAAAGGATATAGAAGATGTGAAAAGGAGCATTATCAAACATGGAAGGGATATCGAATCCATCAGAAGTGATGTAAAAAAAGAAATACATGGAGTAAGAGAAGAAACCGAAAAGGACATAGTGAAAACAAAGAATGACATTAAAAGAGATATGAAGAATGAATTGGAACAGATTAGAATGCAACTAAAAGGCGAACAAGGAATGATTACTTATGCATATCAAGGTGGGAACGAGGAGAATATCAAATTTGATGGTAACATCAGGAAGATACATCCAAAAATATTTTTGAGGATATTAACAAATAAGATAAAACATATAAGAAATTTCGAAGATATAAGGGAAATATTGAGAAAACACCTTACTGGACAAGCTCTATTGTGGTTCACAAGTAATGAGATAGACTTCAACAACTATAAGGAATTTGAAACAGCATTTCTCAAATTATATTGGGGTGAAATCACACAAGGAGAGGTTAGAGAGAGAATATATTTTGGACGATATGATGAGAACAGAGGGAATACCATGTATCTCTACTCGTTGCTACTCTATTCTCAAGCGCAACACTTAGAACCAGTGATAAAAGAAGAAGAAATAATCATGTTCCTATCCAGACATTTCAAGTCACAGATAGCTGAGACAATAGCTATACAAAACATCAGGACGTTTGAACAACTATCCAATTACCTGATGAGGATAGAAAGAAACCTAACTAGTAATAGAAACAAACAAAACGAGAATAGAAATAATATAAATTACAACCGAAACATAGAACATTCTAATAGAGGAAACAATGGAAATAATTCAAACAATACCTACTACGAATACAATAACAATAATAATAGAAGTTTAAATAGTAATATAAATAATAGAACGATGAATACTACAAGATACAGGAATTATCCAGCAAATTATTACAATCATAACAATCAAGGAAGGGAAAGAAATAATTTTAACAATGTAAACAATAATTATAATAATAGAAGATACAATAACTACAATAATAATCATAATTTAAATAACAATAACAATGGTTATAACAATAATAGAAATTCAAACAATAATAATCATCAGAGCAACTACTTTACAAGGAGGAACTCTGATGGCAATTTGAATCGAAGGAATGATGACGGCCAAAATAGACGGGTCAACTTCCAGAGGAGAGCTAGTAGTCAGGACAGGGCAAACTCTCCAAACAATCGAGTTGAACTACATGAGTCGTCAAACAATATTCATTCTCCCATAACAACGACTGCTGATGGTGGTGTACAAAATGCCACTAATCAGAATTTTCATTGAAGGATGGTGTAGCACGCAATCGGTATAGTTATGTCCATCCTAGAGAATTCCTCAAAGACATAGATTGCCTAGAAAATATAGAAAACAATTTATTAGTATCTATTACGGGAAAATTGTCACATTTAAATGTAAATATTTTAATTGATACAGGTTCAGAAACATCATTAATCACAGAAAGTATTGTAAATAAATTAAACTTGCAAAAATATATTATGAAAGTGCCAAAAGTAAATTTAATAGGTCTAAATGTTAAAAAAATTTAGCGAGGTTAACAAATCTATTATTGTAAAACTACAATTACAAAATATTCATTTAGAAGTACAATTACTGGTTATACAAGGTATGGAGTACGATATATTATTAGGTTCAGACGAATTACTAAAGCATAAGATAGATATCAATTATGAAACAAGAACGATAGGTGTCAATGGAATTGGAATAAAATTTAATGAAAACAGAGAACAAATAACGAACAAGAAAATTATGAAGATTGCAGAAGGAAGAATTAGCAGGCTAGAAGTAGGAGAAATGGAAATGAATAATGATTGTTATGATAAGAAAAATGAATTTGAAGAAAGAAGAGATGAAGAAATAGTTTTAGATGATGAAAAGAATATTGATAATTGTATTGAAAATGATATGAAATATAATAATTGTGAAGATGGAATATGGAATGGAGAATATGAAGAAAATGATATTAATAATTATTTAAAATATAATATGGGATGTGATAATTATGAAGATGGGATATGGAATGAAGTACATTTGGATTGTGGAAGAGGAAGAAAAGAAGAAGTACGGAAATTGTTGAGAAAATATGAAGGTTTATTCAATGGAGAGGCAAGAGTTGCTAAAAATGTTATACACAGTTTGAAGGTGAAGGATATGGAAACGTTCAGAGCAAAAAGTTACCCAATTCCATACAAATACAAGGATAAAATGCAAGATGCGATAAAAAAACTAATGAAAGACGAAATTATAGAATATAGTAATACTTCATATATAAACCCTATTGTTATTGTACAAAAAAAGGATGGAGACATGAGAATCTGTCTAGATGCAAGAAACTTAAATAAACATTGTATACCAGAATTTGAGGCACCATTAAATATTGAAGCGATACTAGGCCGTATTTCAAAAACTAAAATTTTTACAAAACTGGACCTGAAACACAGTTTTTGGTTGATACCACTGGATGAGAATAGCAGAGATTATACAGGTTTCATGGTAGATGGAGTAGTATATAGATTTAAAGTAGTACCATTTGGAACACAATCGGCTACGTCAGCTCTACTGAAAGCTCTTCATAAAATTTTGAATCAGTATGAAAAATTCACACTACACTATATAGACGATATCTTAATATATTCCGAAGAAGAGGAGGAGCATATCAAGCACATAGAGATAATTTTAAAAGCTTTGGATGAAGCCGGTTAGAAATTAAACATAAAAAAATGCCAATTCTACAAGGAAGAAGTAGTATATCTTGGATATGAAATTGACAAAGATGGAGTAAGCATGGATCCAGATAGGATAAAAATTATAAAAGAATATAAAGGACCTACTAATCTTAAAACGCTACGAGGCTTCCTTGGTGTATTACACTACTTCAAGAGATTAGTGCCAGATTTAACGGAAAAGGAAATACCACTTATAGAACTACTAAGGAAAAATGTGAGATGGAAATGGACTCATGAAAGAGAAGTGGCTTTCAATAGAATTAAGGAGGAGTTCACAGAGAACGTGAAATTATATCATCCAGATTACACGAAGATTACGGAAATTGTTGAGAAAATATGAAGGTTTATTCAATGGAGAGGCAAGAGTTGCTAAAAATGTTATACACAGTTTGAAGGTGAAGGATATGGAAACGTTCAGAGCAAAAAGTTACCCAATTCCATACAAATACAAGGATAAAATGCAAGATGCGATAAAAAAACTAATGAAAGACGAAATTATAGAATATAGTAATACTTCATATATAAACCCTATTGTTATTGTACAAAAAAAGGATGGAGACATGAGAATCTGTCTAGATGCAAGAAACTTAAATAAACATTGTATACCAGAATTTGAGGCACCATTAAATATTGAAGCGATACTAGGCCGTATTTCAAAAACTAAAATTTTTACAAAACTGGACCTGAAACACAGTTTTTGGTTGATACCACTGGATGAGAATAGCAGAGATTATACAGGTTTCATGGTAGATGGAGTAGTATATAGATTTAAAGTAGTACCATTTGGAACACAATCGGCTACGTCAGCTCTACTGAAAGCTCTTCATAAAATTTTGAATCAGTATGAAAAATTCACACTACACTATATAGACGATATCTTAATATATTCCGAAGAAGAGGAGGAGCATATCAAGCACATAGAGATAATTTTAAAAGCTTTGGATGAAGCCGGTTTGAAATTAAACATAAAAAAATGCCAATTCTACAAGGAAGAAGTAGTATATCTTGGATATGAAATTGACAAAGATGGAGTAAGCATGGATCCAGATAGGATAAAAATTATAAAAGAATATAAAAGACCTACTAATCTTAAAACGCTACGAGACTTCCTTGGTGTATTACACTACTTCAAGAGATTAGTGCCAGATTTAACGGAAAAGGAAATACCACTTATAGAACTACTAAGGAAAAATGTGAGATGGAAATGGACTCATGAAAGAGAAGTGGCTTTCAATAGAATTAAGGAGGAGTTCACAGAGAACGTGAAATTATATCATCCAGATTACACGAAGACATTCATATTAAGAACAGATGCTTCACAAAATAGATTTGCCGGAAGTTTGGTACAACGACACGAACACGGAGAAGTTCCCATTTCATTTGTGTCAAGAATTACGAAAAAGGCTGAGAAAAACTATAGCGTTAGCGAGATGGAGTTAGCGAGCATATTATTCTGTGTGAACAAATTAAGATTTTTTTTATTAGGTAACAGATTTACTATTGAAACGGACAACCAATCTCTCACAACTATTTTAAAGAACAAATATGGAAACAATAGGATACACAGATGGGCTTTGCTTCTACAGGAATATTCATTCGATATTGAATATATACCTGGTGCCAAAAATATAGTTCCAGACGCTTTGACGAGAATGGATGGGGAAAGCAAAATACAAAGAAACAAACACGTAGGAGTGAACTTAATGAAGGAGGAATTAGGTGTATTTTCAATATATGCAATCATGGAAGACCAGAGAAATTTGACAGATAAAGAAAAACATAATTGCCAAACGAAGGACAATATAATCTTCAAAATTATCAAGCAAAAGGAGTTATATGTAATTACAGAACATTTGACAAGAAAAATAATCAAAGAATTACATTTACGGTACAATCATGTAGGAATACGAAAATTACACAATATTTTTAGGGAAAACTACATTGCAAAGAAAGATCTACCTATCACAAAAAGCATAGTTACTAGATGTGAACTTTGTCAACTGGGAAAAGAAAAAAATCATCACAACGAAAATATGCCAAAATCATTAGTAACGAAACATCCACTTGAAGTCATAACGGTAGATTTCATTTCAAACATAATACCCAGTGAAGAAGGTAATCAAAACATATTTGTAGTCTTGGATGCTTTTTCAAAATATGTAACTTTATATCCATGTCAACGAACAAATAAAAAGACGGTAAAGAAATGCCTGACAAGCTACTTTCTAGAAGTGGGCATACCGGAAAACTGTTAAATGGATAATGCTACTTATTTCAGTAACGAAAACTTTAAAGCATGGTTAAGAAAGTCAAACGTAAAGCCTCTCTTTACAAGTATTAGACATCCATGTGCTAATCAAACGGAGAGATACATAAGAGAAGTCATCAAATGTCTGAGATTATTGGTTCACGATCAACAACGAAACTGGGAAAGGAATTTGAAGAATATAGAATTCTGTTTAAATAATATACCACACGAAGTAACTGGAAGATCACCCATATTAATTATGAAAAACATAGTACCTGAAAGACCATGGATATCAGAAAATGTAGAGAAATATGAACAGATAATCAAGGAAACGAGGGAAAGAATCTCCAAGAATGCTGAAAAATACATAAGAAATCGAAGCAAGAGAATTAAGAAGAGAACTACTTTTAAGGAAGGAGAATTAGTAATAATTAAAGCACTTAGAATACCTAATCATAAGCGTAATATTTGTGCAAAATTACAATTACCTTACGAAGGTCCATATAAAGTAGTAACATCTAACGCCATAAATAGTTACAAACTCGTACATCCTGTAACTGGCAATGTTAGAGGAATTTTCAATGTGGACCAATTGTATCGGTTCCATCCTGAATTCAATGAAATTCAATAAGTTTAATCTGCAAAGAATTAGTTATAATTAGAATGAAATATTTTTAAGTTGAAACAGGGAATTAATTACTTGTAGGAATAAGGTGTAAGATAGGTAAAGAATTAGAAATAGATTAATTAGGTATAATAACAAATTAATGATTGATTTTCACAAAGATAGAATATAATGAAGTAGATTAAATGATAATAGATTATTACAAAATAAGAAAAAAGTTAAGTACTATTGAATGAATTTTATATAAAACATTCTAAATCATTGTAAACAATAATTAGAATGATTTTATAAAAATTCAGGGAATGTTATAACGTATAAATAAAGATAGAAACACTGGTATAAACAGATTAGTTGGAAACTGATTAGAAATTAAAACATTAGACTATATTTTGTTAGAATCATAAATATGAGACATTAAAAGTGCTCATATTAACTAAATAAAGTAATACAACTTATGTATATAATTAATAATTTGAGAAGAATCACATAGAATTGACAAAAGAAACATTACCTTGATCATATAACAAAAGCCATAGAGTAAATATCGTCCATCGTATTAAATACCTCATGTCAGAAATAATGATGAACATATAATCTAGAAAAGAAACATGAATTAATAAATATTCGAAATAAAAAAGGATATTGTTCAATATTATAACACATTGTTTACTAAAAACATATGGGTTAGAATATTTAACGATGTAATACCAATACGCTTAGCGACATACGCTAGCGACACACGCTAGCGACAAAATATAGATGTCAATATGTATCAGCGACAAACGTTGAAAGTAGAGTAATTCCATAGATGACATGAATAGGAATTAATTAATGTATTTAATCCAATATAATGAACATTAAGAATTAGATTAAGGAATATTAATAAATGTTTTAAAAGAATTTATGTTGATGACTAAACACAATTGATAATTATAATAAGAAATTAAACTGAACATTGATATTAAAGACTATTGTATATCGCTTGAGAAAAACTATTCGTCACATACTAACAAGATGAACTTCAATATTGAATAAACAATTTTAGTGAGATTAATTTTTGTATGTAGGTAAAGATATTAGAATGTTAAGTGAAATCATAATTTAGAGTGCGTTAAAAAAGAAAAAACGGTGATTGGTTTATGTGACATGACAGAAGGAACTTTCAAACAACAACAAGTGTACAAACATTTTTATGGAGATAGTGAGCTGAATTTAAACAAAAGACTAGTTGTTGATTGTTGAAAAAAGTTGAAGAAAAAGGGTCGGTGGCTTGGCTTCGTTTCTGGAAGGTTGGGTTTTGGAAGTGCTCCAGAAATTTTAAGAAATTATCCTCAAATGAGGATAAAAACATAACAAACCATTGATAAAACATTCACATGTACTTACCCAATGATTGTAGCTGATTTTCCAGAGTGAAAATCATAATTTCACATAACCATTCAACTTTAAAACTTCGGAAGCTGTTTTTCCCGAATCCCGAGAGGCAGATCCTGGTTCCTGAACACAAGGTCAGTGTATTGTTGTACAACAAGAATTATATAAAAACTCAATAACTTCAATCAAATGTTTTCTTTAAAATCTCATGAGTAAAATAGACTTTTAAATAATGATCGATCTGAAAAAGAATTCAAATTAGAGACTCAACATAGCTATATTCTTAAATAATTTCTCAATGATTAATGGCCAATTTAAATAAATAAAATTTAATACTTACGCATTTTTCAAATAAGAAGCTTAAGAAAGATGCATCCAATTCTTTTATGTAATATTTAGACTCTATGTATATAAATTTCATAACTATTTCTTGTACCATATTATTTGTGTTTCTGTATTTGAAGTACGTTCTATCACACAGCATATAAGCTCGCTGTGAAACTGAACAGACCGACGCGTATAGCAAATGTTTACTCTAGCGCATCGTCACCTTATATTTTCAAGCATGCGTACAGAACGCCACACGAAAGAATAAATCAATAATTTCTTTTGACCCATACATGGGTGGCGCATAAAATTTTTATAAATAAAATTAAATATTGTTTCCAAGTAAAATGTTTCTTTATTTATTTATCAACTGAATTTATTCACAACCTTAAGAACCCAAATAACAAAAGGAATCTCATGCTCTACACATACATTAATTTCAAATGTTCAATCAATTATATTGTTATAACACTCAATTAATTATATATCATTATAATAAAGTCATAAATGGCATCCAAAACATGGGCAATTAGACAATTAATATCCAGTTATATCATTAAAAATTTAGGATTCAAATCATAGATAAAAACATATATGTTATAGACAAATTTATTCCAGTAAAACTTATATTCATTAACTAACAAAACAAAAACCTTAATAAAATATATACGTAATAATATATATATATATATATATATATATATATATATATATATATATATATATATATATATATATATATATATATATATATATATATATATATATATAACTTCAAAGAGTGGTCTTTGTTAAAAAACCCTCAAACTCGTGGGGATAGCAGCCAAAAAAACTTTACAGGTTAGAGATAAAGTGAATCAAATAGTACATTACCTAAGCTTTCGAAGAGCATTGTCTTCATTCTCAAAGGCTATAATAAACCAGAAAGAAAAAATCGGTTAACTTAATAAAGAAAACAATTTCTGAAATCATTACGACTTACTTGTAGTGTTGATTTAAAATTAAACTCACATTTCACAAATTGCAGGAAAACTTTCATCCACTAAAGATTAAAATGTCGACTAAATATAATTTCTCTCCTACATATAGTAATGAGAGCCAGGATTTTTTTCCTGTTTTTTAGAAACCAAAAGACGTACACAAGAAACGAACTGATTTTGTTGAATATATATTTCGACATGAAATCGACTGCTGTCGAAAGGTAGAGATACGGGGGGCAATTACAAGGTTGAAGTAAAAACATTTAATAAAAATCTAAATTTCTCAGCAATACTGTTGTGTTTTTTTGGTTGCTTTGGTGAAAACTTTAAAGAAAAACAATAATAGATTAATGTCCACACCTAGGATCACGTCAAGATTGAAAAATTACACCTTTAAATTTAACCAGACTATTGTCTGACAGCTGCCACCTGTCTTTTCTAAAATGTAAAAAATTGGGATGACGAAATAAGCAAACAGTCAGTTAACACTCAAACCTCTCACATTCGGTATTCCCCAACTGTCAACCCATTCCAGCATTACTATTATTAAATAAAAAAGCCAAACAAAACCCACCCGCAAATACTAACGATCTCCACTTTCGTCTGATGTTAATTTCCATGAAAATCAGTATTGATAATTTTAAAATTCTCATAACAATAATAATGTCAGTTAGGAAAAGTGATGTAAGATCTGTAACTTTTAACACATGGAAAGGACCTAACTTCTCACGTTAGGGCCCGACTGTTTGGAAATCATTTGCATTCGCAACTGAGCTGTGATAGCCATAAAGTATAAAAATTGTTTTGTTTTTAAATGAAATATTAAATCATGTTTGTATTGTCAACACTCGACTGACCTGTCACTTCAGCCAACCATTAACTCAAAACACTAATTTGAGAATCAATCTCCTCGCTACAAAATGAAGGTTAATTTAGTGTTGGGGATGAAGAACAGAATTAAAAAATATCACATCCAACATTACTTAATAAAGACCTTAAAATATTGATTGATACGCTTCAAAAAAATAGTTATCCTATCAAACTTCTCAAGAGGTTGATTTACAACACTCCTGGCGAGCATACGGTCAGTCATATTAATAGTAATGAAAATGAACAGGATGCTAATTTCAATAATTCACAGCAGGTTACTTTTGGTTCATTTCCTTATATTAAAGATCTGTCAGAAAAAATCATCAAAGAATTCAAGGGGACCAATGTCAAAATTGCTCAAAGAACAGCCAAACCTTTACAGTCTCTTTTTACTAAGTTAAAACAACCGGAGGATTCCATGATGAAAACTAACGTAATATATAGTATCTCTTGTAAAAATTGTAACAAAAAGTATGTAGGAATGACATCTCAGAATTTGAAATCACGTTGTGCTCAACATAAAAGCGATGCTAGGTTAAAAAAGCGAAAATGTGCATTATCAGAACATGTTATAGATGAGTTCCATCATATAGATTTTGATAAAGTAAAGATTCTTGATGTAGGAAGAAACTATAACAAAAGAAAATTTTTAGAAATGTATCATATTAATAACATTGAGGAACCAATGAATAGAAGGTCTGACATTGAGTCACTTAGTAAGATTTATACATATTTGTTGCACTTTAGTAATGTCCACTCCGGTAGCGAGGAGATTGATTCCCAAATTAGTGTTTTGAGTTAATGGTTGGCTGAAGTGACAGGTCAGTCGAGTGTTGACAATACAAACATTATTTAATATTTCATTTAAAAACAAAACAATTTTTATACATTATGGCTATCACAGCTCAGTTGCGAATGCAAATGATTTCCAAACAGTCGGGCCTTAACGTGAGAGGTTAGGTCCTTTCCATGTGTTAAAAGTTACAGATCTTACATCACTTTTCCTAACTGACATTATTATTGTTATGAGAATTTTAAAATTATCAATACTGATTTTCATGGAAATTAACATCAGACGAAAGTGGAGATCGTTAGTATTTGCGGGTGGGTTTTGTTTGGCTTTTTTATTTAATAATAGTAATGCTGGAATGGGTTGACAGTTGGGGAATACCGAATGTGAGAGGTTTGAGTGTTAACTGACTGTTTGCTTATTTCGTCATCCCAATTTTTTACATTTTAGAAAAGACAGGTGGCAGCTGTCAGACAATAGTCTGGTTAAATTTAAAGGTGTAATTTTTCAATCTTGACGTGAACCTAGGTGTGGACATTAATCTATTATTGTTTTTCTTTGAAGTTTTCACCAAAGCAACCAAAAAAACACAACAGTATTGCTGAGAAATTTAGATTTTTATTAAATGTTTTTACTTCAACCTTGTAATTGCCCCCCGTATCTCTACCTTTCGACAGCAGTCGATTTCATGTCGAAATATATATTCAACAAAATCAGTTCGTTTCTTGTGTACGTCTTTTGGTTTTTAAAAAACAGGAAAAAAATCCTGGCTCTCATTACTATATGTAGGAGAGAAATTATATTTAGTCGACATTTTAATCTTTAGTGGATGAAAGTTTTCCTGCAATTTGTGAAATGTGAGTTTAATTTTAAATCAACACTACAAGTAAGTCGTAATGATTTCAGAAATTGTTTTCTTTATTAAGTTAACCGATTTTTTCTTTCCGGTTTATTAAAGCCTTTGAGAATGAAGACAATGCTCTTCGAAAGCTTAGGTAATGTACTATTTGATTCACTTTATCTCTAACCTGTAAAGTTTTTTTGGCTGCTATCCCCACGAGTTTGAGGGTTTTTTAACAAAGACCACTCTTTGAAGTTCTATTTTTTTAACTAGTCAGCCGTGACTAACTGCCAACTTTTGGTTTTTGGTTATATATATATATATATATATATATATATATATATATATATATATATATATATATATATATATATATATATACATATACATATACACGGCTGAAATCGCGTTGGAAATTTGTAATTTCTCGACGTTTCGGCTTTCACTTTGAAGCCATTATCATGAGGGAGGGTTAGGTTATTCGTTCATTAATCTAGGACGTGATGCGATTCCGTAGTCTCAATCTGCCTACTCTACGCAACGAATCACCCCCATCGGCTAATTACAAGGCCTCAATCTGCCTACTCCTTGGAATTCCACCGAAAAAATACATAACAATAAAAATAAAATAAATAAATGAAATAAAAATAAAATAATAAAGAATTGCTTACCAGTTAGAAGATGTTTCCAGGTCGATGGCAATCTCTGGCTGTCGTCCCTGGTATTTAAACAGCTAGGACGTTTTTCTATTTCGATAGCTTCTCGAATTATTCAGGACTCTGAGGGAGCGAGTTGGGGCGATAGTTATGGTTTTAACGAAATTGATTGTGTGCCCTGTTTGGACACTATGTTGGGCCAAGGTGAAATAAGGATCGGAATTTCTTTTGCTCTAACGTAGATACGTCGGTTGGTCCGACCTATGTAGGTGCGGGGACAATCTGAGCAAGGGATTTCATATACACCATGCTGGTGATTGGGAATTTTATCATTGACAGACCTGATTAGGTGGGAGATTTTCTGTTGGGGTTTGAAGATTGTTCGAATACCGTGGAGTTTGAAAATTTTACAGATTATGTCTGTAACTCCTTTAATGTAAGGAAGAGATATTTTTAATTGACTGTCTAAGTCGATGGTGGAAGGTGATGGAATGGGAGTTGAACATTTCTGAATGCTCCTGATGATCTGGAATTCAATGTAACCACTTTGAATTAGAGTTTGTGTTAGAAAATTGATTTCTGATGGTCGATTGGATTCGTCAGACGGGGAGATGGATCGGGATACGAGGGTGTTGATGACATAATGAAGTTGAGCCGGATCGTGATGGGAATGGGCATTGAGAAAACGGTTGATGCGAGTGGGTTTGCGATAGGTAGAGTGTGAGAAACCATTTGGTGAAAGTTTTTTAATCATGACATCAAGAAATGGTAGTTATCCACGTCCATCGTGAATTGGATACAGGGATCTACGCTGTTCAGATGGAGTAAGAAGGAATTCAAAGTATCTCCTCCATGGGGCCAAATGACGAAAATGTCGTAAACATAACCGGAGAGATAGGGGATCCCATACGGACACCTTTCAGTTGTCTGTAGGAGTTACCTTTGAATATGAAGTAGGTGTTGGACAAACAGTGTTTGATTAGGGAAAAACAATCTGAGGTAATGTGGAGTTTAGTATCTAAGATAGACACAGTTTCATCGATAGGGATGTTGGTAAACAAATGAGACAATGTCAATGCTGATAAGTATATCTGTGGAAGAAATATGAAATCCTTTGAGTAGATCAATGAAATGGCGAGACTTTTTGACATAGGATTGGGTCTGCTCAACAATTGGTTGAAGGGCTTCAGCTAGATGTTTAGCCAAGAATTGGGCGGGACAGTTAAATGCACTGACAATGGGTCGTAGTGGGAGATCGGGTTTGTGGATTTTTGGGAAGACCGTATATTCGAGGAATGTGGGATGATAATTCAAAGGGGATGAGCTTAGCTTTTATGTCGGAAGGAAGTTGGGACTTATTCATTACGGTTTTGTTGGCTTTTTCAGATATGTGGTAGGGTCATTGGAAGAATCGTTCATAACTTATTTCTTTACCTCCTCTATTTTATTTTGATTGATTGTTTTTTTTTTCAATTTCTTTTGCCCAATTTCATCGCGTTCCGAAGTATCGGTAGCTATTATGGATTTTCCTTTTCCTGGGCCTTTACTGGTTGGTTTCCGTTCTTATGCTTTCGGGTATGGTCTCATTTTTCATGAGGATATGAAATTTGGCTTATGCTTTATTTCAACTGAAACTTGGGGCTCCGGTAATGACTGTGTAGAAGAGGTAGATGGCAGGGGTCCATCTATGTTTTTGTCAAAAATCTCATTGTCTGTTGGAGGTGTTATTCTGCCTGTGACATATGAGCAAAGGAAGTCTTCTTCACCAAAAATATTTTTATCAAACGACCAAATTCCAGTGCAATGGTATCTACATTTTATATATGAGTGAGTTCAAGATCTATCCCAAGCTTTCATACATATCGTTGCCAGGTCATAAATTAACAATGTCAGTCATCTGCCACATTGTTAAAACATATTTTGAATGTGTTGAAAACAGTTTTATCTAAAGGCTGCATTTTGTTAAATGTGTGGGGTAGAAGAGTTAGAATTGTGATACGATTTTCTTTGCAGTAATCAATTGCAGGAGAATATAAATGGGATTCGTGTGGAATATATATATATATATATATATATATATATATATATATATATATATATATATATTATATATATATATAAAGTGATCAGCTAAGGGTGGCTACCGGAAGTATCTCTGTAATCGTTTGTCCTAGAATTTGAGAAAAAATCGGGCCTAAAAAACTGTTTAAAAATATTATTAAGTACGTAATTCCGCTAGGTGTCGCATTCCGTTACTCAAAGAATATAATTGGATTTTTTTTATCAAAATATTTCCCAATTAAGGTTGAGAAACAATATTTGCTTAGGATACTTTTGTCCATATTCTACAACTTTTGTCTGTGCCATTTTTCTGTATCGCATATTCTAAAGTGGTCGGGGAAGTGTACTTTTGTTGACATCAAACAGAAGAAGTATGAGAGTAAGATCAAAAAGAAGAAGTATGCCAGTAAGAGCCAATGCTACTTTCAACACCATTCATACGTGCATTGAATAAGAAAATCAAGGTTTCCGGGCGATTTGAGAAAATTCAAATTTTTTCAAATGAGAGCGCATTAGAAAAAGAAAATGACAGTCAAAGTGATACACCTCTCATGAGAGGATCATTTTGAAGCGCCTTTGTTAGTACAAAAAAGTGACCTGCTCCAGGTTTTTTTAAAAAACAAGATAAAATAATCAGTTATTTCTATACTTTTGGGGCACACTCTATTTAAAATTTCATATATGTAGAATAACTTTACAAATAAGTTGGAATTATCATTTTTAATATTGATTTTCTAACAAATATCACTTAATCTCGTCAATTAATTTTTCAAAATCATTATCAAGAACAACGTTTTATCTAATTCCGCGCTTTTATGATATTCAATAGAATCTTCGATTACAATAAAAATATTAATGTGGAATCAAATGGTGTTAGAAGTATTGTTACTATGGAAGCAAACAACGATTTTTCAAAATAAGTCATAACAAGTCAGAAGTAATTACTTGCAATGTCTTCAGATAGCGAACCAGACATTCCCTTTGAAGTAAGAGAGTCTGCAAATGCTGCAGTGGGTAGTTTAGTACCTGAAAAATTAAGAAGTAGATACGCCCTGGCCTACCAAAAATTTGATTTTGATCAGAAATTTTGAAATCAAATACAGTGAACAATTACGAGCATACAGATTAAAATAACCAGATAAATCCCATTACGCAAAACATCTAACTGAAACCAAACATTAATTGACACCTGGCACAGAACTAGAAGTACTACATGTTTGTGATAATAAACGAGAACTGGATTTCCTTGAAGAGCTAGAAATTAGAAGCCACTTAAGAGACCCACAATATGAAGTCGTCAATGAACAGATGAACTTAGGGAGTTCTCCACTTTTAAACTGTCTTCTTAAGTGACAATTGTAAAGATCAGCAGATATAGTTTTCCTGGTTTTCTATATCATTGCACAGTTATACTGATCTTGATTGGGAAAAAGATAACCAGGATATCCTCATAGGTCTAATAATATCTAAGTTTTAATATTTGTACTTCTTCTTTTCTCTATTAGCATATATTAAGTCAATCACAAGGTAGGTCACTTCTTGGTCTAGGCAAAAATAATCATTAAACATCAGGTAGGCATCAAATGAAATGTTAATTCTGTCATTCTGACGATGATAGTTAATATCGAAGCAATTGTCAAATTTCTTAGAATTTTTAACATTTTTTCAATATATTGTGGAATTATCTAGAAACAGTAAATTTTACTTAAAACCGTACTATCGTCTTCAGTGATCAATCCCGGTTCTGCCTAGATATGCGAGGGTGAGAAGACGAGGCGAACGTCGTAAGCGTCAATTTTTTATTGAGCGGCATGTAAATCGCACTGTTATGGAGTTATTATATGGGGAGCCATTGCTTATTGCTCAAGGTCACCTTTAGTCTTCATCACTAGCAATATGAATGCACATCAATGTATTCAAGAAATATTGCAACCTGCATCTGATTTCGTACCTAATGACATTTCAAGATCCAACTTTACAGCGTTATCTTCAACTCTGATGACTCTTCGACATGAGATAAAGGTGGCATGGAATGAGATACCCCAGGAGGATATTGATCACCTAATTATGTGTAGGCTTTAACGTATTAGAGGATGAGTAGGAATTTGTTGAGCGTCAACACTTTATTAAAGTTGGTGAGAGGTGAGCATCCGATTGGAGTGAAAATTTAATCATTTACATAT
The DNA here is from genome assembly GCA_963921935.1 of Galeruca laticollis. Taxonomy (NCBI): domain Eukaryota; kingdom Metazoa; phylum Arthropoda; class Insecta; order Coleoptera; family Chrysomelidae; genus Galeruca; species Galeruca laticollis. The sequence continues at coordinate 174,635,619 of OY998178.1, read as the reverse complement.
TACGAACTCCCTGATATGTATGCCACTTATTACCGAGATAAAATCACGAGAGGTATTTGACGAGAGAGTGATGCTCTTTTTGGCGTTGAGTTCTTACATAAGTTAGGAGGCGGCTAGGGGAAAAGATTGTTTTAAGCTTGTCAACAAAGCCAATATGTCAAACTTCAATACCTGAGAAATATTCATAAAAAATACAGATACGTATGTGTCGAGTATTTTTTCCATACGTTTGAGTAAGAAGGAGGTAAGGCTTATAGGTCTATATGACTTTGGTTCCTCTGGAGGACGTTTGCCACTCTTAGGAATAAAGCATACCCTGACCTCTCTCCACCCCTTTGGAATGTATCCCAAGATGAAGTTCATCTTGAATATCTTACATAAGTGGGGAGTTAAGATATCGGATCCCTGTTGTAGAAGTGCTGGAAAGATGCCATCCTCTAATAAACATCTCATGCTTTCCTCTATGGTTTCGGCGAACTCTCCGTTTTGGCTTTTTAAGGAGTCCAATACCGTTAGAGTGGTTCTTAGCGATGACTTTTTGAACGCGCACTGCTGGGGCTACGTTAGAAATCCCTTCGCAGAATTGCCTCCAAGTTTTCCTCTTGGACCGGTCTAAAACTAAATAGACCCCCGTTTGAAATAATCCGTCTAATAAGCAAACTCAAAATTGGACGTTCCATGAGCATTTTGAAAGAAAATGCTGAAATTTGTGAGAAATTCAAATGAGTTCAAATTATTCTTCCAGTTAGATATTCAATTGAAATAGTTACGAATATTTTTTTGTCGCAAAATTTACTATCTCACGATTTTAGTTTCGTCAGTTCGGTATTTTACCTTGAGAGAGGTTTTCTATTCAATGTTATTTACACCTTCAATATTTTTATCGCTCTGTTATCATGCACATACTTATAGTTATCGTATCAATCATTAAAGGAAAGACCCGTTATTGATATCGATTTTGCAAATATACCATTGCGATACGAATTTCTAATTAAGGTAAACAGTTTCGTTTTACACATAAGCGAACCCAGGAACGTATAACTTTGATTTTCACACTAATCACAAATTAATAGATAGTTCAATAACATGATAAATTGAAGTATATAAATATTACTTATCCGAGTGCGGGGCCAATATGGGTCTATCACGTCAATACTCTAGTAATACTTGGAATTGTTTACTTAAAAATAGAGTTTTTAGGTTATATACACAATAAAAACATGTTTTGAGGCTTTCTTTTGAAATTCATTATCCAAGTTATACTAAATTTAGTTACGAGATAAGTCCCATTGATAATTTGCCACAACCCATTTTTCTACTAGGTATTTCCTATTTCTGTTGTCGCTGAGTACGAATATTGAGTTGTAAAACTGAAATTAGCAAAAACCTTCAACTAAAGGTAGACGCACCAAGTCATCCATAAATCCAGGTTTGGGGTGGCAGTCATTTTACATTGCATTGGCAACGCTGCACTAGCCTCTCCATCGATATTTCCTCGCTTGCCGGGGTTCGAATTTTAGGTTGGTAAAATGCAACACGCTCGGCAAATAATGAATGATAGTAGTTTACGTTTTGTTTAGCAGGGTTGTCACGTTGACTATAGTTTTTTCGCTAATTTTTTTCTAGTATATAATAATATATGGTAATGTTTTTCTTATTTATTTGAACAGTAAATGGGTGGAATAAACTTTAAACACACGGTAGGTTCACTTACTTAATTTATTTAAGCACCACACTATTCACTACTTATATACACAGTATATTCACTTGAACTAATTTATATAAACAGTTCACTAATTTATGTTCACTTATTTACTTGTTTATCTCTCGATGTCAAATTATCAACTAAACTAACTCTTTCTGGTCGGTCCCTTATATATTAATGCCTTTTTCACTAAATAATTCTTGATTGCGGCTTACTCAAAAACAATTGGCTGGCCACAAAAAACAATGTTTAGATAATATAGTCACAACCATAAACAATCCTTGCGCGTCCGCCATAATTTTAACATTCATACCTGGCTTAGACAGAGTCGGATTTAGGGGCTATACCAGTGTGCTGTTTCTGGAACTTTTGTGTAGCCGAGACAGGATGTTTGAATCAGCAACTGGCCCCCTACACTTTCCGATTCTATGGAAATAGCAGGGCACCGTCTTCATCGGATACTAATAACGGGGGTAGTAGCTGCAAATTAATATCTGGACACCGGTATCTAGGAAGATAGTCTTTACCATGTTCCTGATGATTCGCCAATCCAACTGGTTACTGGGTATCTTAGGCATAGCCAGTTTCTTCACGCTGAATTCCAACACATGGTATCGTAGGTTTCGAAGTGCTTCCCACACATCGCAATATGTATATCGATCTTGAAATTCATTTTTAGTTACCACGTAGAAGACGTACCGCGAATTATGTTCCAGTTTCAGTGTCATGCCAGGGGCTGGAATCTGGTCTTCAAGTTTTTCTAATTGCCCGAACTTCTTTCGAAAGACGGATGCCAGCCCTCGTGCTTTCTTGAGACGGGCGGGGATGTTGTATGCCAGTGAATAAACTTCCGGGAGAGTGAACAAATCTTGTCGTTGTTCTGAAGTAGCTCCATATCTAGCTTTCCCGGTACCTCCATACGTGCCCATAAATTCATCGAAGGTAGAGTTAGATACATCTAGAACACGGTTTACTCCTTTCTCTAGGTCATTGTCTCCTTCGAATGGCGCTAGTCGGTTTTGGTGAACTACTTTTGGTTTTCCGTTGGGGATCTTGCTTATGCGATATATAACATCATTGATCCTTTTCTTGATTGAGTATGGGTATGGACCTTCCCAGGATTTTTGTAATTTTGGAAAAAATCCTTTTCTCCTCGTCGGGTTGTGTGACCATACTTTGTCCCCTTCTTTAAAACCACCTACTGTGGCCTGTGTGTCGTACCGAATTTTCATTCTGTCACTGGCAACTTGAAGATTTGTTCGAACTAATTCATGAATATCGTCTATACAGGATGTATTTACCACCGTTTTCTGTCGTCGGAAATGGCCCAGTGATGTCTAAAGTAATCCTCTCGAAAGGGTTTCCAGCATTACACTGTTTCATAGGTGCCTTTCTCTTGCGATGTGGTCCATTACTCGTAGCACAAGTCGTACATTTCTTACAACTGTCCTTGACATCGTCGGAGCTGTTCATCCAATAAAAGCTTTCACGGACTCGCTGAAGGGTTTTCTTCATTCCCAGATGATCTCCCGATGGACTGTAGTGTAACTTTTTCAGTACCTCAGGTACTCTCGTTCTCGGGATAACTAGCTGTCTCCTCATCTCGGCACCATCATCGTTTTCAAGGACTCTTTTCAACAGCCCTTCTTCCACTGAGCCCAATATACCTTGAGTGTTGGTGAAAATCTTGACACTTCTTACCATGTAGGTGACCGATTTTCTTCCTTCCATTCTCCTGATCTTCTCTGATCCTGGTGGGTAACCATTTTTCGTTAACTACAGTAGTTCTTGAAACTGCAGATTCCCTAGATTCCGTCTTGTTGCTGTTGCAGTAGTCTGTTGGGCACGGCCGTCTGGACAGGGAGTTGGCATTTCGGTGACTCACACCAGCTTGGTGTTCGCCAGTGTCTGATTTCCCCTGTTACTGGAGTTCTTGAGTTGCAGGAGTCTTGGGACGCTTAGACGGACTGCGTACGTGCTCTAGCTCGCCACACCCCCGCATTTGATCTTCTTTGGCTTCTTGTCAGCCATACGTTTCAACAAGTTGACGATCTGGTTAAGTCTGTCATCGTCACCTTCTTCCTGCATGGTCCTACCTTTGTTTTACCGCGAATACTTCGTGGCTGCTTTGCATTTAAGAGATTATTGGTTTGCAGGAGTCGTAGAACGTCGCTTGTTGGTCTTATTTTCTTGTGCTGGCGTGTCTTGTGATCTTGAATTTGACATTTTTCTCTCTAACTTCTTGATTTTCTCGTCCATCGTTGTCATTTTATCCTCAATATCCGATTTTAGATACGAAATTTTATTTTCAACGTCAGCTGCAATGTCGTTTTCATTAACAAGATATTAGCAGAAAGTTTGTCCATGTTAGCAGAAATATCGTTCTTCATGGTTGAAATCTTCTCGTCCTTGTTAGCAGAAATATCGTTCTTCATAGTAGAAATATCATTCTTAATAGCAGAAATATAGTTTTTCATATTCGTTGAATTCTTCTCTTACATGGCAGAAATATCGTTCTTCATAGATGAAATATAGTTTTTCACATTCGTTGAAATATTCTCTTCCATGGCTGAAATTGACGAGATTAAGGTGGAAGCCTGGTCCTTAAGTAAAACTGTTTCTGGATCAAAGCCGTCATTTTCCAGTGCCACTTTTAGTCTTTCTACTAATTCACTTTTCTTACCGGAAGTTTCCAACTAACGATTTTCCAATTCTGATCTTAGTGCCGTCCCTTTCAGGTCACTTAGTCTCTTAGTTTACGTGAGTATTTATTTTTATTATCTCACTTCTGACACCAATGTAATGTTTTTCTTATTTATTAAACGTTATTATTCGATGGGTCGGATTAAATTCATACACAAGGTAAGTTCACTTACTTAATTTATTTATTCACTAAACTATCCATTATTTCATATTATATATACAGTATATGCACTTAAACTAATTCATATAAACACTTCACTACTATTTACTTGTTCACTTGTTTATTTCACGAGATCACCTTATAAACTGACTTCTCCCGCTGGTCGGTCCTTTATATATTAGTGCCTTTTTCACTAGATAATTCTAGATTGCGGCTTACACAAAAACAATCGGCTCCTGGAATTTTCTAGATAAGACTGATCACAAAAACAATGTCTAGATAAGATAGACGCAAAAAATCGTAAACAGTTCGCATCTGCCAAAATTTTAATGTTCATACATGGCTTAGACAGGGTCGGTTTAAGGGACTACACTAGTGTGCTGTTTCGTAACAATATTGTTCAGAGCGTCCTAGAGATGAACCTTATTTATTTTTAGCTCACCGGAGCTAATACAACGGGTGCTATGGTACCTGAAGTGCCATATTTTTGGTCCTTTTTGGAGAAATTTGTGGTTGTTTGCACGGTACAGTCTCCGGAGTGTATACAAGTAACCAATTTCATAATTGAATATTTTTCAAGGTGTTTTTAAATGAAACTCAAGGTATCTAGTTAATTCCACAATATAATACAAGTTATTGAAAATTCTAAAAAATTGACAATTGTTTCGATAAATCAATATCATCGTCAGAATGACAGAAGTTACATTTCATTTTATGCCTACCTGATGTTTAGTAGTTATTTCTGGCTAGACCAAGAAGTAACCTAACTTGTGATTGGCTTAATATATGTTTATATAAAAAAGAAGAAGATGTGATATTACAAATATTGAAGCTTAGATATTATTAGCCCTATGGTGATATCCTGGATATCATTTTTCCAATTAAGAACAGTATAACTGTGCAATGATATAGAAAACCAGGAAAACTATATCTGCTGATCTTCACAATTATCACTTAAGAAGACAGTTTATTAGTGGAGAATTCCCTAGATTTAACTGTTCATTGACAACTTCATATTGTGGGTTTCTTAAATGTCTTCTTATTTCCAGTTCTTCAAGGAAATCCAGTTCTTGTTTCTTTTCACAAATATGCAGTACTTCTAGTTCTGTGTTAGGTGTCAATGAATGATTGGTGTCAAGTAGATGTTTTGCGTAGTGGGATTTATCTGGTTGTTTTAATCTGTATGCTCGTAAGTGCTCACTGTATCGTATTTAAAAATTCCTAAGGGTCTGACCCAAATAGACTAGAGACCTTGAGTTTCATTTAAAAACACTAATATGAGCATATTCCACGAAGTAAGGGTCGAGACAGTCAATTTTTCAAGGTACCTCACAGATAAACCCGACTGATTTTTATCTCACTAGAGCGAGTATAGCGGGTCCAATAAATCCAGATATACTACATTTATGGTTTTTTTTTGGAGAAATTTCGGTTTGTTAGCACGATACATCCTCCAAGTGTATACAAGTGACAATTTTATGATAGAATATTGTTCAACGCATCTCACAGATGCAGAAAAGTTAGTTTTAATCTTTAAAACCGTTTATTTCCATACCTTTACTGTAATCCAAAATAAGCGAAAAAATTTCGATCAGAACGGCAAACATAAAAAATTCTATAATTACGAAACTATACGATATATCGAATCCTTTCTCACGCCATTCGATAGAGGAAAGGTTATTTACCATATATGAATTTTTTCATTTTATATTTGTAGACAATATAAGGGATTAAAGCTGGAGTCGAAATTTTTGTAAACAAATGTAGTACTAAATGATGTAACTCAAGGAACATCCTGAAAACAAATTATTTTCTGTACGTAACCTCAAAAGTAGCGAAAAATCACATTTGAAATGATTGTCCCTTTCGCAAGAACATAACCATGTTGACTAGTGTTATCTATTTACTTTGCTTTATCTCGTTTATTAACATATCTATTAATTTACAATTAGTGTGCACATTAAGGTTATTAGTTTCGCATTTGAGTCAAATGAAACTGTTTACCTCAATAAATTGGAAATTCCTATTGCAATAGTACATTTGCAAAATCGATATCAATAATGGGACTTTCCTTTAATGAATTTATACTATAATTTTATATATTATGTGTGTATGATAACACAGTCATAGAAATGTCAAAGATGTAAACATCATTGAATAGAAAACCTTTATCAAGGTGGATTATGGAAATCTAAGTGTGAGAAAATAAATTTTGTGACAGGAATGATTTAGTATACATTTAATTAATTATGTAACAGGAAGAACAATTTGTATTTGTTGGAGGGGTTATTAAATTGTATCCAAATAAATCTAACGTCAACAACGTTGATCTATGCGATTTATTTCTTATTATAATAAATTTTTCATTTATTTATAAATGTTTATAGAAATAATTTCGTATAATGTTTCCTTTTAACTAATAAAACGCTTTATTTTAGAACACAACTGCTTGTCATCAATACCGTTGACAGACCCTCCATAAGTTCTGATAGAATAAAATAAATAAGTTTTGTTGCTAACGACACACTTTTTTTGTCACCCTTTGATTTCAAAAGCTAAATAGCCACATACGTATGGACCCTCCCTAGGATTTTTGTAATTTTGGAGAAAATCCTTTTCTCTTCGTCGGGTTGTGTAACCATACTTTGTCCCCTTCTTTAAAACCGCCTACTGTGGCCTACGTGTCGTACCGACTATTCATTCTGTCGCTGGCAGCTTGAAGATTTGTTTGAACTAGTTCATGAATATCGTCCAGCCTTATTCTTAATTGGGACACGTAGTCTTCGCCTGCTAGATCTTCTCCAGGCCGACAGCCAAATTCCAGGTCACAAGGAAGCCTCATTTCAAGTCCAAAAAGGATTTTCGCAGGTGTTTCACCCCTGGACTCATTGACGGCAGATCGATAAGCCAATGCGAATAGGGAAAGATACTGGTCCCAATCTCTATGATGGCTGGAAACTACTTTGAACATGTATTTTCCAATAGTCCTGTTCATTCTCTCGACCCTTCCATCTGACTGTGGATGTCATGATGTTGTCCTAGTCTTCTTCATTCCCAGCTTGTCGCAAATCTCCAGAAATAGTTCCCTGGTCACTGTGGACTTCCAAGGACTCAATATCGGCTGATAAATTCTTTCACCAATACATCCATAAATAAAGGCCTGGATGCTCAGACATTCCATCATGTTCTCTGGTGCGGACCGATAAGCAAATCGAACGTGTCGGACAATATCCATTTCATATTCTTGAAGTGCTACGTCACGTTTCTGCCTTCGGTTCTTCAGCTGGGATTGGTACAAATGTTCTAGATGTTCGTGACCGTATCGCATGTCCAACCTCTTCTTCAGCTGCTCGAAGTCATCCGTTTCTTCAAGCGGCATCGTCTGAAGTACATCTAAGGCATCTCCCCGAAGCGCTATAGTTAGGTTCACTGCTTTCTCCTTATCCGACCAATTATGCACTCTAGCGGCTGCTTCAAACTGTTTCACATAATTGGTCCACGATATTTTTCCATTGAACGTTGGGGCCTTGACTCGGGTAAAACTGCCAATGTCTCCCAACTTAGGATGTGTTTCTGCCTTGCAAGGTTTCGTTTGCTCGGTCTTCTTTTCTTCCGCTGGCGTGAGTTCTTATATATGTCATCTTTTTTCCTAACTCCTTGCTTTTCTCGTCCATTGTTGTCATCTTATTCTCAATCTTCTCGTCCATCGTTGTAATCTTATTCTCAATCTTCTCGTCCATGGTTGTAATCTTATTCTCGATTCTCTCGTCCATCCTCGACATTTTATTCTCAATTTTCTCGTCCATCGTTGACATCTTATTCTCGATTTCAGATTTTAGAGACGAAATTTCATTTTCAACGTCAGCGGCAATGTCGTTTCCCATTCATAAGATATCGGCAGATATATCGCTCTTCAAAGCATAAATCTTGTCGTTAATATTAGCAGAAAGGTCGTTCTTCATAGCAGAAATATCGTTTTTCACATTCGTTGGAATTTTCTCTTCCACGGCAGAAATATCGTTCTTCATAGCAGAACTATCGTTTTTCACAAACGTTGAAAGTTTCCCTTCCATGGCAGAAATCTTCTCGTCCATGTTCTCTTTCATGTTAGCAGAAATTGACGAGATTAAGGTGGAAGCCTAATCATTAAATAAAACTGTTTCTGGATTAAAGCCGTCATTTTCCAGTGCCACTTTAAGTCGTTCTACTAATTCACTTTTCTTACCGGACGTTTCCAACTAACAATTTTCCAATTTTGCTGTTAGTTCCGTCACTTTCAGGTCACATAGTCTCTTGGCCGTTTTTACGTAACAATTTATTTATATTACCCCACACCTGACACCAATGTAATGTTTTTCTTATTTATTCAAACGTTTTTATTACGGGTGGGATAAACTTCAAACACACGGTATGGCTACTTACTAATTTATTTGAACACTAAACTACTCACTAACACTTAATTTATATTCACTTAACTATTCACTTAAATTTAATTTATATACACACAACCTTAATTATTGATTTATATTAACACTTTACTGTTCGCTATTTCGGTGTATTCTTGTTTATTTGTCGAGATCACTTTATAAACTAAACTAACTCTCGCTCGTCGGTCCTTTATATGTTAGTGCCTTTTCTACTAGATAATTCTAGATTGCGGCTCACACAAAAACAATTGACTCTCTGGCATTTTCTAGATAAGACTGGTCACAAAAAGAATGTCTAGATAAGATAGCCACTATCGTAAACATTTCTAAGAAATCCCTGTCCATCCGCCATAATTTTAACTTTCATACATTGCTTAGACAGATTCGGATTCAGGAACTATACCAGTCTGCTGTTTCGTAACATTATTCAGTTGACAATTTTATTTCAAACAGTTTTGAATCTACTGAATTCAACAAAATTATAATTGTTTCAAAAATTGAAAACGTGATATCGTGATTTATGGATTTAGGTTAACTATTATTTTCAATGTAATTCAACACCAAAATATATGGTAATTAAGTTCAATCCAAATGTATTATCCACAAATAGTTCGTACGAACACTTGCTTGTCAGAAAGCGTTTTAGTTGTTAGATCATAAAAGAACACATATTTGTTGTTGTCAAGTAACGCAAAGAAATGTTGGAGAACATTGATTCTACTTGTTACAGGATTGCATATAATGCACCAACAAGAATCAGCAAATGATTATTCAATATTCCTATTCACGGAAAGGAACTTAACTATTCGATATTTAAGTCAAGAGATTATGCCAAAGTCCATCAAAACCCAGGAAATTTGCGCACTAAGACGGATGGAGATGCGGATTTTTGCATTCGCTTCCTTAGCTGATTTAAAAACTTTGTGCACAATTTCTATTTTGAAACGAATTGAAAATACATTTGTGCATCGAAAAGTGCCTTTGTCACCTGCATATTATCAAAAAAATTAATATCTGCCACAACAAACACCGGAACTATGCGAAATTGTGCACCGAGGGGTTTTGCGAGTCGCGGAATCTGAATATCCTGTTCAAATTAGCCTCCTGTATACCTGGAGGTCAGGACGGTACTAGGAATGCCATCACCTGGAGTTCCTGTTTAACTTATGAATAAATAAAAAAACTCGTACCCCGTCATGAATTCGATATCGGCCTGAATCCGCCCCGGAGGAACTGGGGCTCCGAACGACCTGGCTAGTAACGGCATCCCCCAGAGTTTTGCTGGAACAATTTCCCGAATCGCTGGAAACTTATCATCTGGGGGGGGGGGGTTCGGGTCGCTCGTGACGAATTTGACATCGATAACTCGCTCGGAGGACCTAGTATACCGGACAGCCTCATCCCCTAAAGTTTAATATTTGTATAGGTATTAGAGAATATTCATTTATGCTTTCATCAACAGTTTTCGATAATGAAAGCATGCATTGATCGACCATAAACAAAACTCATATTTCTCCTTTCTGTATCTAATAGAAAGACACGTACCATACTCGTATATATGTAGGGTGTATCTAACATTCCCACTGAAAAAGAGAAAAGTAGAGAAAAAAACTTATTATTAATTAATTCAAATTCAAATTATTATGCTTATAGTTGTCTGGAATGGTTGTATACACTGGATATAAATTGAATGAATAATACGACGAATGCTAAGTGCGTATTTTATTATAAATTCAGCTTTCGGCCAATATGCCATCTTACCCACTATGCAAATGAATATTACAGTTATGTTAATTCAACATCACATTGTGATAATGTTCTTCCTTTTTTTCCCCTTGTTTTCATCACATGCACATCTATACAACCGCTTATGCCCAGCTTGTGGCTGTTAACTTTTGTGATGTTTCAACTTAACTTCTCAGCGATGTTAAAGCGCTGTCTTTTTACATTACTGAGATGTTACTAGAACTTCCTCAAAACGAAGTCTTTATAACATATTAAAAACAATATTTCTGTTACATTCTGAAATGCCTTATAACATCTTATCGATGTTAATGCAATGTCTAAAAAATAACATCTTTTCAATGATCTAAATGCAACATTTCAAAAACAATACCGTGTATTCTCTTAGATAATGTATGAACATAACTTAAACCTCTAAATAATATACCTCAAACATTCTAGATGATATCTTATAGATGTTTCTGTGCCTAATAGGCAAATACAGGGTGAACAACTAAGAACGCCGGCTGTCGACCATATTTCAAAAAATAGTCATGGTACAACTTTAAAAGATTTCAAAAATTGTATTTTTAGAACGCCTTTAGTATGTTTTTTTGAGGTATTATTTTTTCGAATGTTCATTCCACCCCTAGCGGATATTTTAGAGACTGCAAAATATTTTCCAGCAATTTTTCAGGATCACTTACCTAAAGGTAATTTTTTTGAATGTTGTACCATGATTCTTTTCTGAGATGTGGCCTACAGTCGTTCTTAGTTGTTCACCCTGTACATATAAAATGAAATAGCAAAAAAAGCAATAATGGATTTAAAACGTTTATTCACTATTAATGAACAGTACAGTAAATTTGAAAAAACAGGTACAAAATTAGAAAAAAATATCTTGTCCAGGAATCCAACCTAAAAAAAAATAAAAGTGTGTAAGCATATTACATAACAAATGTGGAAAGTGGAAACTATTGAACGCATTCAGTGAAAGCAAGAAATAGAAAAGGGTAAATTAATCTGTAGTTGCCATAATGTAATATACTTTGAAACTGAATTAAGAAAGTTTAACGGATACACATACATTACAGCTAGTTTACAGGAAATTTATTAGAATAGTTTTTTAATAATATTAAAACTAATAAAAATTTTACACCATAAACATTTTATGAAACATTACGTTAAATCAACAGGGATCTAATCTAATTAAAGAAAATTCTATCGTTTTCTTACAGTTACTTTTTCTCACGCAAGAGTCGCTGTTTCGAGTCCCTCAACCATTCCATAACGTATACTCCAAAATCCTTATCTGTGAAATATTTAAAGGTGTTCTGAACAGCAGCTAATAAAACAATTACTGGAGATCAAATTGTGCCCATAGAGACCTTTGATCGATTATCATAAACTACATCAAACTTGATTTTCAGCCAATTGACTAGGACCCATTTTCCTTAAGATACATGCGGGGTTCTTCAAAGGAATAATAACATATTTTATTTCGAGAAGTGACTTTTCATGATTTACCTTCTATTACATGCCTCACTCCATTTGGCAGGTAAATTCAGGTGTGCTATGGAAATTCATAGTTCTTTTCTGTATAAAATAATATACTATTCTCATCATGTTTTTCATCCTGGAACAAATTGTATATTAACATAGTGGAAATGTAACTTAATGAAAACTAAGCATTACTAATACACTGTATACAAAAAAACTGCTTATGAAGAAGAGATATGAACACATTATCAAGTTAAATGAGTTTATAATTAATTGTATCCAATAGCTGTGTTTCTGCAATAATAAATAATTGAATTCTGTCTGTTGACTGGAGCATTCAGTGTCATAAGTCACATATTCTCCAACTAGATTAATATAGGTACCATTGTAAGGGACGCCTACAGCTTATTTATTGTATTCAGTGTATTTTCAAATGGAAACGAGCTTTTTAACAGAAATTTCTGTTTTTAAAGTCTTGAACAATCTCTAATTGTCTACAAGAATTGTTAGTATTAATGTTAAAATTTTCTTAACCTGCAAAACTATATAACTACTACTACAAAAACTAGAACTAGAGATACTCGATTCAATATTTTTTGTACTGTTTAATACAATGTCTGTACCAAACTATCTGAAATAGTTATTCCCCTTTCTTTACATAATTACCAACTATTTGTTTTTTATTTTATTTATGTAAGTAGCTTCTGAAACAACTTGAACATTGAAAATATTTTCTTCTAGATTCAAATCTCTGCCAACATATGAGCATGTTTTATTATTAATAATTATATCTACCCTATTGCAATATATAATAAGTTTTTTGTAGGATATAATGCGTATCTAGGATTTGAAATATTGTGAATCGTTTTTAAAATAAACTTACTAACTAAAATATTTAAAAGTTGGAAAAACCCTTATTTTGTAAACGTAAACTCTATTATATAATGTTAGTGTACAATTCCGCCACCTGGAATTTCAATGTACAATAGCCGATTAAAGTCTTGAATGAGTATTAAATTTTAATAATTATGATTTTGGAATAGGTACTTACCGATAACAAATGTTGTTCATCCATTATAACAAGAATTATAAATGAATAGGAACTAACGAAAATAAATACCACTTCATTCAAGTACTTCTTGCAAAAAATGTGCTTCCTGCAAATAAAATATAACACAAAACTGAAAATCATCCGCCATTTCATGCTTGTCATTTGTGTCCACAGATAAAACTACTGCTTGTTTCGTTCGTCAGTTTCCTCTTCTGTTTTTTTGTTACTGTTATGTTTATTATGAGATATTACTGAGAGTTTTATGAACTAACATCGTACAGACGTAATCGAAGGAAGTTACTAAAAATTATTTCGAAAGGTTTCGAAAGTAACTGCAACATGTGATCATCTTAAAAACATGTTAATTTGTAATATTACAGTAACGTTCTGTATATGACATTTGTGAGAAGTATACAAATAACCATCGTATGAAGGTTTCCTGTAGGAAGTTGCTAAAAAGAAGTTCATAGGATGTGTATGTAACTGCGAATTTAAGTATTATTGTGTACATCAAAAATATGTTTTATCTACATGACAATGATGTTAATAGAGTTGGTAATAAAATTAAGACATCTAGAGGATATCGTATTAACTTTTCAAATGAACATCACGAAAAGTCTCTAAAAAGAACACAAAAAAGACATGTTATGTTTCTTGTTTAGTGGGTATAAAATTACAAAAGTTGACTCATTGAAAAACAATTTCAAAAAGAGAACTTACGTCAAAAAAAGTTTCAACAGGAACAGGTGTCTAAAATCGTAAGATTTCCTTAACTTATTCTACATAAGATGAAGAAAATGTTAAAATATACAATACTTGTATTGAATTGAAATAAGTTAAAATTTACCTTGTAATAAGGGTGTACAATTTTGTTTTACATCTATAACTACTGAAAATTATCAAATACACACAAAAGGTGTTTTGTTTTACGGACTTAGTAGGTGTCAGATATATTAAATATGTAGCTGTTGGACTGCTTCGCCCCAAAATATTTTATCCAAATTAGCACTATGTTCCATTGATCGCACCTTACCTGTAATTGATGTGTTCATACGTTCTACAACAGGGTTTTGTTGCGGTGTATGTGGTACAGTTAAATGTTAGCTAATACCTCTTTTAACACAATAGTCTTCCAATTCATTTGAAAGATATTATCCCCAATTATCACAATACAGATTTATTAATTTTATATTAAAATGTACTTCACTTTTTAATAAAAAGTTATGAAATATTTTTAAAACTTCAGATTTGTACGCTAATAAATAGGTAACTGTATAATGAGTAAACTCGTCAATAAAAGTGACAAAATAATTTTTGGCATTGATAGTGGGTGGAGTTATTGAGCCACACACATCCGAGTGTACACTAAATAATAGTCCTTCAATATAAGTTTTATCTTTGGCTTTTGCAACGCTTTTGTTTTCCAAAATAGCTTCACATATATCAATGTAGATTAGATTAGATTTTAACGGGGTTACAGTGCACTGAAACCAAAGGTTTATTGTGCCACCCCTATCAGAGCTGTTCTCGCTACTACTACAGCTTACCTTCCAGTTCCAAGGTTCTAATGAACTCTAGTATTTGAAACGGCTTCAACGAGGTTAGGTCCTTACTCTTACAAGTTTCTTGTCCGAAGCATTTCTTGCGTTGGCTAGCAATGGCGAGGCATTCCAGAACTAGGTGATCCGGAGTTTCAACCTCCTCCCGACAGAATCTATACTCGTCAATCTCTGTTAGACCTATTCTCATTTAGTGCTTCTTAAGGCGGCAGTGTCCTGTAAGGAAGCCCGTGAGGAGATGTAGCTTATCTTTACTGAGGTCCAAATATTTTTTGGATCTAGCAGTGTCAAAGTTCCACAGGACCTTTTTGGAATGTTCCAACCCGGGAAGGCACCGCCAGAGTGCTTCTCTTTCGGATTCCTCTTTCTTCCGAAATTCTTTCTTGTAGGAGCATTTTGCTACACCACAGAAAAGCTCCGGGGCAATAAAGGGCATTTGTGCTCCTTTCCTGGCAAGTGTATTGGCCTCATCATTTCCCGTGATTCCCGAGTGGCCAGGAACCCAGACTAAAGAGACCCTGTTATTCTTGCCTAATTCATCAAGTTTTCTTCGGCAGTCCCATCCCAACTTTGAGTCAATGACATGGGAGCTAAATCCTTTGATAGCTGCTTGACTATCATAATGGATCGATATGTCACATTTCTGGTCGTTTCTTTCTAGGTTCATTTCCACGCATATTTCGATCGCAAGTATTGCTGCCTGAAAGACGCTCGGGAAGGAGCCTAACGATAATGAGTATCTGGTGCCAGGCCCAAATACTCCAGCGCCTGCTCCAATGGTGGTTTTTGAACCATCCGTATACCATCTAATGGTGTTTCCTTTGAGAGTTTGGGTGGTGTATTCCCTTTCCCAGTCTTTCCTCGTATTTAGCATCGTGGTGAAATTCGATGCTTACTTTCCTGATAATTTCGTCACTGGGAAGATTCGCTGATGAGACGTATCTTGTCAGACAGGACCAAGGTCCCTGATTTGTAATACTCTCATTGCCTGAACCTTCCTTAGATATTCTAAGAATTGCCTCTTGGGCAGATCTTTCTATCACCAGATGTAGAGTTGTATCTGTAATGATCTCAAGTACCCTAGTTGGACACGTTCTCATAGCTCCAGTGATGCAGACACAGGCAAGCCTTTGAACTTTGTCGAGGGTATTCCTCGTGCTATACTGACTTGCTTTTGTGTGCCAAACTATTGCCCCATACGTAATTGCTGGTCGTACATCCATAGCAGTATTTTTGGGTTACAGCCCCACCTCTTACCAGCTAGATTTCTGCACGCCATCAAAGCTCTTATTGCTTTAATAGCAGTTATTACAACATGCTTATTCCACAGAAGCTTACTGTCTAGGGTTATCCCTAGATATTTAACCTCTGATTTCCATTATATGATTTCTTCGTTTAAGGATATGGGTTTCATGGCTGGAAGTGTTTTTTTCCGGTTAAATGGAATAACTATGGTCTTGCTTGGGTCAATATTTAGCCCCACTGACAAGAAACATTGCTCAATGATTCTGAGGCTCTTTTGTAATAAATCACACAAGGTGCTCTCGAACTTGCCTCTGACTATTAAAACTATGTAATCGGCATAGCCCATACATTCCAAGCCAAGCTCCGTTAGCCTGTAGAGCAACTCATCTACTACGAGGCTCCATAGGAGGGGAGATATCACTCCCCCCTGAGGTGTCCTCCGAGTGGCTTTAACTGAGGTGGTTTGATTCCTAACCTGTGTCTCAGCTATCCTCGTTGTCAACAACTCATACATTCATTTTACAATGGTTTCATCTACTCCTCCCCTTTTTAGTGCCTCTTTGACAGACACATGAGTTGTGTTGTCAAAGGCCCCTGATATATCCAGGAATGCGCACATTGCGATTTCTTCGTTGTTCAGAGTTCTCTGGATGACTTCGGTCAGCTGATACAGAGCCGTCTCAGTTGATCAACCGCTCTGTAGGCATGCTGACATTTATGAAGTGGTATATTCTTCAGATTCTCTGTTCTTATATAGTTATCCAGTACTTTCTCCATCGATTTGAGTAGAAGCGATGTTAGACAGATGGGTCTAAAAGATCGGGGATCAGTCCCATCTTTTTTTCCCTATTTTTGGTATGAAGGTTATCCTTGCCATTCTCCATTTTCTAGGTATTAGACCCACTACTAGAATGCTTCTTGTAATCTTCAGCAGGTGAGGAAGAATCTCCTCTATCCCTTGCTGTAGGAGTGCTGGAAATATTCCATCCACTCCTGGTGATTTATATGGTTGAAAGGTACTTATTGCCCATTCCAACCGTTGTCTGGTAAATATTTTCTTAGCAATGTCCCAATCTTCCTTGCGTGATTTTTTGGTATAGTTCATTGCTATTTCGGTGCTTGTTGCGGGCTCACTACCTGGGAAGTGGGTTCTAAGAAGAAGAATCGATCGTTCCTCTTCACCTTCCGTGTATGATCCGTCTGGCTTTTTTAGCGACATTGTGGGGTTAGTTCCCCCGTCTGCCATGACCTTTTGTAGTCTGGCCGCTGTGCGAGTGGAAGTGATCTTTTCGCAAAAGGCTTGGAAATTAGGCCTTTTGGCCTTCCTAATCTCTTTATTGTACTGAGCCGACGGACCTCTTTTCTGAGGTTTGTCAGGTTCTCATTCCACCAAGGAGCATCCTTTTCTAAACGAGCTTTTGAGAGTGGGCAACCGGAATGAAAAGCTTCCATTATTGCCTCACTGATCTGTTCGACTCTTCGTTCCAGGTCGTAGTGTGGGTGATTTACCCCATTCACTTCGACGTGTTCCAAATTGTCCTTCAGATTGGTCTTGTAAAGAGACCAATCGTATTTCTAGGATTTCGGATTGTAGGAATCGAGGTGGTATTTCCCTCTATCCTAAATTCGATGATCCTATGGTCGGAAAGTGATGGCTCGCTCATCACCCTCCAATCTTTTACATTTTTCCTAGCAGCAATATTAACAATTGTTACGTCCAGGGCCTCTTCTCTTGCTCTCGTGACAAAAGTGGGGGTTGTCCCCACGTTTAAGGTCTCAAGGTTATTTGGTAAGAGATATTCTAATAAACACTCACCTTTTGCGTTGTTATTGGTGCTCCACCACACTATATTGTGTGCGGTGACATCACAACCAAGCATAATTATCAGACGTCTGCTATTGCAGTGTCTCACTAGCTCTTGTACCTCTTTTGGCGGTGTCGTTGGCCCGTCTCTAGCGAAGTAGGCAGAGGCAATGACGATGTCTCGGTCAATACCCCCAATTTTGAGGTGAACCATGATTGGAACAAGGCCCCGTGACACGTATTCTGAAACAGAAATATATTTTATGCTAATTCTTATGATTACACAGGCACGCGGAAGTATTTGCCTTTAATCATAAATCAATTTAGAATCCTTACATGCCAAACATTTGACGTCGCCTTCTTTGTTGATCCATGGTTCTTGGATCAGTACAATATCCAGTTGTAGTCTAGCGAACAACCTTGCGATCACGGCTGAAGCTCCCTTCGCGTGATGCAGGTTAATCTGAGCTACAGTCGTGAACGTGAAGGTGAATAATTATGGATGAGAGAGGCAGAGTTACTCAGCCTCTATTCACCCTCCTCCTTTCTCTGTCCCTGACCTTCATCGACCACCATGGCAGTATCTCCCTCGGTAATCGAGCAGTTTTCTTGATCTCGAGTCAGGCTCTCAGCCCCCAGGCTGCTCTGCCCAGTTTCTCGGAATGCGGAGGCAGTCTCCACATTCCCAGTCATCCCAGTAGAGCCGGAGGAGATCTCGGGCTGACCCAAGGTCAAGCTTTCGACTTTTTGCCCCTTTTTCAGAGGTTCCGTATGTGGAGGGTATCTCCATGTCCTTTGGATCCTCCGCGGGATTCTTCTTTCTTCCCAGCCCCGAGACAGGGATACGCCCAAAACGGAAGTTTAGCGCGTAACCTCCTGACTTCAGAGCCTCCCCAGATTGGTGATCGATCCCAATCATGAGGATAGTTCCCTGTCCATATTTTTTAGAGTTTAGGATCTTCCAAGCCGCAGTACTGAGGTTGGAGTTCTGAACCTCGACAAGTTTGAGGATCTTCTCCAGTTCCATGTCTTGGCTTCTTGGGAAGAACACCGTTATGGTGACCGGCTTTGGGATGTCGTCTCCACTTCCAGCCACCAATTCGGGTCCTCCCCAAGAATTTAATTTCGGCGCTGACCTCATGAGCTAGTCTGCCGATTCTTGTGATCCACAGTTCACCAGTATCATTCCCAACGGAAATGGATACCTGAGAAGTGAATTCCCTTCTCTTTGCTCTTCCACCAGAGTGTCTTCCAGTGTGGAGAGCTGCTCTGCTTTCAGGATGACCCCAGGATAATCCTTGGGCATTATTCCCACCCTAAAAGCCTTCTCTGTGTTGACAGCTGCTGCGTAACCAGTGGCTTGCCAGGTTACCGTGGCAGCTGTCTTTGATTTCTTGCTTAGAGGCCGCAGCAGAAGAGTAATATGCTCCAGGCCTCTTTTAAGCTTTGTCTTCCCCGTTGGTGGTTCCTTCGAGGGAGTTGGGCGCTGAATTACCTGCTTCCTGCCCTCTTCAGGGGATATTCCCTGATTGAGGAGTCGCAGGTATTTCTGCATCCCTGCTCCACTGAGGCCTTTTCTCAGTGGGTCATCTATGCCGCCCGGTTCTTCCGGTTTTGGGACGTCGAACGGCATACGACCTTTGTGCCGTTTGGACTTTTTTCCCTCTGTGAGGTGCCCGGATGAAGAGGTGGAGGTTTTCCCCACTACTTTTCTGGCGAAAGTCTTGCTTTCTCCTTCTTGCTCCATAAGTGGTCCCACGAGAAGCTAGGGTCATTACGGTCCACCGCTGCTGAGCCCCGCATGCAGAGGGTGCAATACAATGGAGTTCCCCCCGGTGCTCCAAGGTCGAAACCAGTAAGGAGTATTCTTCTATATAGCCACGTATTCTTCGGCCTGGTTTCCCACCTTGACTTTAGGTTTTTAATGAGGTTGTCTCCTCTTGGTCCGGGCAGTAAAGCCAAGACCCCCCCCCCCCCATCCCACTGGCCCGCCAGACTTGACCACAGACAGCCAGTAGACATTGGTATAACAGGTGATTTCGAGGTAAGCTCGAAATTTCACCCGGTATCGTAACACTGTGTGCAATCCCTTAGCCACGATACTACGGCTGGGACAGGTAAAGTTGGTCCGCGGCAGGGTATTCGAGGGCTGCCAGTTGAGTTTTTATTAACTTCTAGAGTAACTGATATTAAATTGTTTTGGAGCTTACCTTTTATTATTGTTTCGTTTCCCTTTTTAATAGTCATAGAACTATTTTTATTAAAAATAACTGTCATACCTGATTACTGGATACGACGTACTAAAAGAAGGTTATACGGAATGTGCGCAGCATACAGGACGTCCTCCAGAATACCAGTCATGCCGTCTTCAAGTGTAACGTTGATTATTCCTTTTAACGTCGCTGCAATTGAGAGACTGACATTTTCATTGGATTGTCTAACTGTTTGAATGTGGTAAACAAATTCGCTTGGTTCACCATTTGGTCTGTCGGACCTTAGTTAAATGCTTTTCTAATTCATTTTCCTAAAGAAATGTATTTTTCATAAGGAAGGCAAAACCCTTGTCACTATCTGGCTCAGTATAAATTGTTTGTAAAGTACGTTCAAGAGATTCTTCATTTTTATACAGACTTTTTTGTAAAAATATGAGTTTTTTATTGTATAATTTTTGCGCACACAATGTCGGTACTTTATATTGGAATGAAACTGTCCTGTTGATTTTCTATGTCCTCGATTTGGATAATATTTTTTCCTCCTTTGGTTGGAAAATTTAGCCTTTTGGTTATGGTGTGTGTAGCAAAGAACTTTTCAGTGCGTTGCTGTTCTACATGTAATACTTTACTACTCTCGTTTTGTCATTTTGTTTCGAAGGCGAGTAATTTTGTTTTTGTAAATGCGAGGCTCAAGTTATCATAAGTTAATGTATAAATTGCAGTTACTTTATCGTCATAAAATGATGAAAGGGTGGGCAGAAAGTGAGCTATTTTCGACATTTCAAATAAATTACCTCCAGCAGCTAACAGCTCCATCATTAGTTCATCAAAAAATAGGAAATGTTTTGCTAATTTCATATCACATTTAAGTTCCAAGCTTAACATTTTCATTATCTCTCATAAATGAAATCTAGCCTTTCAATGACGAAGTAGTGCTTCTTCTGTAACGATACCTATAATTGTATCACTTAAACAGTTAATTCTGATACTTATAGCAAGGCGCTCGTGTTTTTCCCATTTTATATCAGGTTCCATCGGAGCCTCGTCGTCAATAACTTGTAGTGCGTCTACTACGAGTATAGCTCTTAATCAAAATTTCCAAATACTATAACGTTCACCATATTCCGCTGGCTTTTATTGATATCCATAATCACTAAAGTTAATACCAACAAACACAAACACGAAACCGAAAGTAGAGCACCGTATTTTTAATTTGGGTCCAAAACCTATTAGATTTGTAATAGGTAATATTAATTCACAAATAAAACAACTAAATACAGTTAAGATAAGTAGAGACCTGTTTTATGGTTTATTACGATACAGAATATGTCATAAGAATATAGATCGATTCCCACCTAAGCGTCGCCGACCTTGTCTAGCGTAACGTCGCGTCGCTTCAATATGAAGCTTACAATTTTTTGGATGTACGGTTCCCACTTAGGCGAAGCGAGTCGAAGCGTGGCTTCGCGTCACGGAACTTCAAAATTTCAATGCGACCCCAAGCGTTGGCTGGCGTCGAAAACGCTCATGACTGCCTGCCGACGTCTAAGTGGGTATCATCAACGCGTCAAAAGCAAGCTGTGACCTGAAGACTGCAGTATAAAATTAAATATGGACGGGGAAGCAGTTGATAGATTGATAGTACTTGTCAGCGAATACGAAGAACTGTACGACACGGCGTATAGAAATTACAGTAATCAAAATAGACGGGAGAATATATGGTCCGAAATTGAGAAGAAAATTCAACTTTTCAGGACTTACGCGTAGCAAAATCATTTATAACTTCGTCAAAGTTAATTTCGTCCGTCACACTTTGTTTTATTAACAAAATAGCCACCTCATGTAATTTTTTATTAACTTCAACTTTGAGAAGCTACGCTCACATGAATCAGCTCTGATAGCTATAGTTAAAAAAATTCGAAGCATAATTACGACATTAGATACGCAAATAGCATAATTGTATTGCTGAATAAATTCTAAAAGTTCAAGAGATCTTTTAATGGTATTGTCTTGAGCTTAAGCATCAACCAAAGCAACGAAATTGCGTAACCGCTGCCTCTCGATTTCCATTTTATCCACACCGATATCATAGTACTCTTGTCCGAATTTATTCTTTTATTTTGGGTTGAGTAAGTTCGTTAGTGTGAGAAAAGAGTACTTGATATTCAGCTCGTGCAGTTAGAAATGTTTCGAAGTCTTAAAGTTAGTTTTTTAAAAAATTATTTTATTATTCGAAATTAATTATTGCAACAAAAATACATCTGATCTCTACAAAGGTTGACTTGAAAGTGTCCAATTCAGAGTTTAAAACAATAGAAATGAAAAATATTATAATTAGCAAATCCTTGGAAATGAGGTTGCTGAGTCCGTGATTCCCATAAGAAGTTGTGAGATAATTCCTCCCTTCGAAAATTCAACTTCGAGGGCTAGCCAGGAAGTTGAACACTAGCCAGGTCAATGGGGTGGTCTTCCGTTAGTTGCATCCATCGAGAATGAAGTTTCTTGCCAACTATGGTTCCTCCATAAGAAGACAATAAATGATTATTGTCCATACACTGGGCCTTGAGTAGATTTCTTGAAAATTTAATTCAGGATCGTTATCGGCGAGTTTTGATTTTATTTCTTGTAGATCGTCTAGGTTGATTTCTTGTAATTTGATACTGGTAGTACTCGTAGGTGCATATGATGTGTCAAATTTCAATTCTGGAAATGAAATGGGTTGCCCAGGAATTTCGGTGTCGTTTTTATTTAGGATTTTAATTTGGCTTGATTTCAACCAACAATCTAGTGGAATATTGATTAGGTAGGTGCCGGTAACTTCAATTACTTCTTCTTGATTTTGACAGTTTAAAGTAATTGTTTCTTTAAAAGGAAAAAATAGTAATCCAATCGTTTGTTTCTTCTAGTCGCTCGAAGAATGGATGATTGATGACGATTCGTGTTTCGTGGCAAGTGGAGGTGTTTTTAATATTTATTAATTCGATTTCACAAGGATTTTCTTGTTTAATGTCTTGTAGTTCAATGTTCTCGCAGAAGTACTGATTGGTCGGATAGAATTTAGGACAGGGTTCACTCATAAATGCATATTGATTATTGTTTTTTAACAAAAATGTCTTTCTAGGAATTACTGCTTTTAATCGACCTTGCTTACCAATTGGTATTGGTATATTAGAAATATAACTATCAATTTTTATAAATTTTTCTAATAACAAAATATTTTGTGAGTTTATTTCTATTGGTAATTTACCTTTTTCTAAATTTCTTTGTAGTGCAATTAACTCGTTGTAAGTTTCGCTAGTCTTTATTATACTAGGAAGCATAATTTTTATTCTTGAGAACAGTATGGCAGTTTCTATATCTTGTAATATAGAAATAATTTTTTCGAACATGTTAATAATTTGATTAATGGTGTCTTTAATAAACATAGCGAACATAGCGTTTTCTCGGTATACAGATCCATCAACTATTAACGCAATTTGGTTTAATTTTGCCTTATTTATTAAAGATATTGACAGTCAGTTTTGTGTTTTAATTTTGTCAGCTAATTGGTTTTAATTTTCTTGGAGATTTTGGATAAGTTGATCATATCTTTTACCGTCCTCAGCAACTAGGTTACCAGTTAGGCCTTTAAATACAGATCCTAACCCAACGATAAGTCCTCTTTTTGTCCTATGAGGTAGGGGCAAAATTTCTCGTAATTTATTTTCGGTTTTGTCTTTTAAGAAAAATAGAATTTTTTCATAATTTTCCAATTCACCAGTATAATTAATGTTTCTTGAAACGTAACATTTTAAATGATTTGAATGATAATGTAGTTTGTCGACTTCGTTGATAAGTGGATTAAGGTCGTAATAATGTATTGAATTATAATAATAATGAGTCATTTTTGCAGTTCCTAATTTTAGTGGTATAAGTTTAAAATTGTTATCTAGGTTTTTTAGGGTGATTTTATTTTGCGAGGATCCGAGGATTCCAAGCGATCTGAAAGAAATCAAAATAATAAAGGTTAATTAGGAAAATTGTAGGTAGTTTGTAAGGGCCGTTTTAAATTGTCCATGTGAATTTTAGTTTTAAAGTTGGTCGGAATTGTTTTGTTTGGTGCGTTTACTTCCTTTATTGTTGTAGGTTTGTTAAATGTATTTGCTTGTTTTTGTCTTTTGTGAGTTTTAATATATATCTTTTGATTCTGTTGAAAGATCTTTGAGTCATCACGGTTTTTATTAATTTTTCAATTCGGCTTTGTTTTTCGTTTAATAAGTCTTCATTAATTTTCGAGTATAGTATTCTAGGTATTTCTTTGTGGTCGTTGATGTAGTCATTAATAATAATTTTTTCGATATCTAGGTTAAAAGGATTGTCAGAGTTTAAATGACCGTTAATTACATCTATAGGTTTTCTTTTTGTCGTGGAATGTATTGAATTATTATAAGCCATGATTGCATAAGGCTTTTTTAAATTAATTGGTGTTGTGAGGGATCCTTGGGTATTTAATAACCTAGTATGTTCTAGGATTGTTGAATGAAGTCTTTCAATTGAACCTTCAGATTGGGGATGTTCTGGACAAGAAAAAGGAATTTTAATTTTATGCAAATTTAAGAGTTCTAGAATTACCGAGTTTTTAAATTCGGTCCCATTGTCTGTGAATATTTGTTCGGGAATTCCATGATGAGAGAAAAAGGTTATTAGATTATTAACAACTTCGGTGCTAGACAAACTAATTAACGGATATACTTGAGCATATTTTGAAAATGTGTCAATGATTGTGAGGAATTTATTTCCTTCAAGAGTAAACGTATCTAAATATAGATATTGAAATGGTTTCGTTGCTGTTGGGGTTTGGTTCATTTTAATTGCTACGGGGTTCCTTTCATATTTGCTTTGTTGGCAAATATCGCAATCGTTTATGTAAGTTTGTATTGAATTTTTCATATAAGGCCAAAAGTATTTGTCTTTAAGTCTCATATAGGTTCCATCTATCCCTCTGTGGTTCGTCTTACCTTCACGATAAGCTTGTATAATTTCTTTTATTTCGTTTTCGTTTGTAATATCTATTAGTTTTTGGGTACACCTTTTAAGTTTTATAGAAGAATGTTTGAAATATTTTTGCAAGGTTATTAGAAATTTTTCAAATATGTTAGGGTTTTCGAAATAAATATGAAAAGAACTATCTGGATTAATATAGTTTTTTATGAGGTGAATGACATCTGATTCGAAATTGGTATTAGAAATTTGAGCAATTAAACGTATTTAATTTCAAACAAAATTTTTATTTTAGATGTAGCTGGTGAATGAAGTACATCATTAATAATTATTTGGTTTTGTCCGTAATTTACTGCTGTATTTACTGTAGGTATTTCAAAAGTTGGGTTGTGTGTTTTATTGGAATGTATAGTATCATTATCATTATTATCGTTTTCAACAATTTCAAGTACTTCATTATCTGGTATTTCGGTTTGTTGTTCCGGTTTGATATTTGTATTTCTGTCTACCTGTACTTCTAGGGATATATTGTCTGTGTTGTCATTTGTTAATGCCGTATCGGGAATTGGTATATTTTCTGTGTATAGATCAATAAGATCATTGTCATTAGTACTTGGTTGTGGTGGATCATAATTAAAAAGTCGTGTGTTTTGTTCGTTTGGTGGGTCTATATCTTTTAGATTATCATCTAATTGTTGCCAAAATGGACTGGTCTCCTTAGTATGGAGTTCAATCCTTGATAGAGCGTCTGCATTTGAATTTAAACTGCCTTTTATATATATTACATTAAAATTAAATTCTGAAAGTTTTAATTTCCACCTAGTGAACTTGGCATTTTCTTCTTTTAGGAAGAACAGCCATTTTAGTGGTTTATGGTCGGTTATAATGTTAAACATCCGTCCGTACAAGTACGGCCGAAAGTATTTTGTGGCTCAAACAATGGCCAAAAGTTTCTTTTCGATAACCGAATAATTTTGTTCGGTATCGTTGAGGGTGCGAGATGCATAGGCAATTGGTATGTCCTTGCCTATTGGTCCTTGAGAATGGAAAGAGCGACATTACTTGCATCGGTTGTTAGGTTAATAGTTTTAGAAAAATCAGGGTATTGTATAATTGGTTCAATAATTAGTAAATTCTTGCATGTTTCAAAGCACTTATTGAATTCTTGATCGTGTACGATCTTTGCTCCTTTTTTCAAGCATTTAGTCAAGGGCTTCGTTATTTTGACAAAATTTTGAATCAATCGGCGATAGTAGCCTAACAATCCTAAGAATCCCTCAATTTGTTTGGTAGTCGACGGTATTGGATAATTTTTTATGGCTTTTACATTATCGGGGTTAGGTTTCACGCCCTGTGGTGTCACAACGTGACCTAGGTAGGCCACCTCTTTTCTTAAGAATTCTGACTTGTCTAGTTGAATTTTAAAATTCGACTCTCTAAGTCGGTAAAAAACATTTTTTAAGCGGTCAATATGTTCTTGCAATGACGTAGAAAATATAATTATATCATCTAGATAAACCAGACATTGCTCATTCTGAATACCCCGCAGTATGTTGTCCATAACACGCTGAAATGTCGCTGGTGCTCCTTTAAGGCCAAATGGCATTCTTAGGAACTCCCAGTGACCATTTTCGGTCGTAAATGCCGTTTTCTCCATATCATTTTCATCCATTTCGATCTGGTGAAACTCACTGGCCAGATCGAGAGTGGTGAAATACTGACATCTACCGAGTTTGTCTAACAAATCGGTGATGTTAGAGAGAGGATATTTATCATCAATAGTTTTAGAATTCAATTGCCTACAATCGATTACTACTGTCCATTTTCGTTTCCCCGAGGCGTCCATTTTCTTTGGAACGATCCGTATTGAAGACGACCATGGTGAAGTACTAGGCCTAATTATTTTATTATCTAACACATTTTTTATTTGTTTTTGAACTTCATCTTTATAAATAAAAGGGTATCTATATGGTCGTGTATATACAGGTATTTCGTCAATTGTATTAATTTTATGTTTTATTTTATTTGTAAGGGTTAGTGGCAAATCATCTTGATGAAATATGTCTGCGTATTCCTTAATTAGATTAATTATTTTGGTTTTTTCTTCTATATTTGAATGATTAGTTCTAAATTTTGGAAAATCCAAATTTGGTTTATAAGTTTCATCAAAATGATTTAATTCAAATTGTTGGATACTTTGTCTATCAAATTTTTCTACAATAATGGGTTCAGAGAAATCTAGGGTGATAGAATCTGTGGAACTGTTAGAAATTGTGGTTAAAGCTGTACCATTTTTCGCTATGGATAGATATTCTGGTATTTCACACAATTTCCAAGTTTTTGATAGGGAATTATTATTTCTCCATTAGAAATATTAGTTTTTACTTTTATTATTTGTACACAACGAGGCGCTATGTTTATTAAATTCACTTCGTTGTTAGTGGGATGATAAAGTAACTGTATTTTTGTATAAGGAGTTGACAAGTAAACTTTACTAATATCTATGTTGGCTTGTAAAATTTTAAGGATATCCATTCCTATTAGTCCGTCTAATATACTATGAAATTTAAACAAAAAGAATTTTTGATATGAAGGTTTTGGTAACTTAAATATTAAATATTAAATAACCAGTGTCTGATCTTTTCACTGTAATGGATCATCATGACAGCTAGGGCTTCATATCTAGAACTCCATCGTGTTTCAATTAGGCGCTCGATTCCTTGACCTGTAACGTCGGTAAGAGAATTCCAGCGGTGAGTAGAAGGCGAAAAGTAATTGAAAATCCTCTCCATAGTACCAATGAACGCCACTGAGTCCACTGACTGACCGACTGACCGACCGACCGACCGACCGACCAACTGACCGACCGACCGACCGACTGACCGACCGACCAACTGACCGACCGACCCGCCGCCTGACCAACCGACCGACATTTTTTAAATATAGGTTTAAAACTACTTATGAACTAAAACGTGATGTTATATTTTTGAATTTATTACTTCTTTAAATGGCCGAAAACCACGGCAAAAATTTTTATTTCAAAGAACGGTCACTGAAAACAAATTTTACTACTTCCTCATTTTATTTTTATAAAAATACACATGAGTAAAACTATTAATACAACATTTACTTCGACTTATTATATTGTCAGTCACAAGAGCATAAAATTTGCTGCAATTTTTATATCTACGATTTTTTTGTAAAAACACATCCAGAAATGATACGATCATAAATTGCTTGAATTTTATGTGATCCGAGCTGTTCTTGCAAGCTGCGTGGCAAGCTCCAGCGGAAATTATTAGACAATCTAGGAGAGTGATGATGGGTCGATATATTTTCATTTAAAAATTGAAAAATCAGCGCTAGGAAACTTTTGATGTTTAAATGATTTTTCGACCTTACTTTCCCGGATTATTAGCCTTATGACGGACGCGTCCGTCATGCGCGTTAACGATCACCCATGATGGATACTTCTGTCATGCGCGGTGAATGTGTTAAGCTGAGTAAGAAACGCAGTAAGTGCGTTAGGCTGAAGATCCAAAGGTCGTTGGTTCGATCCCGGGTTACGACAGATCTGGAAATCTATTCTGCTAATGTATCTGTTTATCTGTTTTTTTTTCTTCAATATGCATGCATTTACTAAAGCAACAGGATTAAATTGAAGTTTGGCCGTAAACTGGTGGTGGTTTGTTTGAACATTTAATAAAATAATTTCTTAAAAGGAAAATTCACTTTTGTACTTTGTACTGTTTTTAGTCTATCCGAAAAAGTATTGTTTTTCTTTAGGAAATAATTTTTTTATTTTTCTGAAGAATTATTGTTTTATTTTGTTGATGTTTTAGACTTTTCGTTGTACAGTTTTAACGTAACAAAAAAAATTTCACTTCTAAAGCTGTTAGTTTTCGTTAACATTTCTCCGTTGGTTTCAGGACTGGGAAATATGAATATGGATGAAATAGAGACCATCGATAACAACATCTTATCTAGAATAAGCTTAAAAGACGTATCCCTGTTAAGCGAAGACGATTTTGATGATCAAATTTTGAAAAAGAGTCCCTTGACACACGATGAAAGAAAGTGGAGATTATCTCATTTGAGGGTATATCTTTTACCATTCTTAAATACGGAAAATGAAAATGTTTTTGAAGTCTTTGATAATGAATATTTACTTTTTTTTAGAATCAATTTGAATCATATGAATTACAGGATCTTTTCAAATCTTATACAAAGAAAGTAAACCATGGATATTTTTCTCTATTTCTAATACTTCAGTGCCTTCTATGCATTACGCATGTAAGTTTTGTGACGTACAGGAACTATGTAAGTATTTTTAACTTTAAATTTAATAAAAACGACCCTTCATGTCTGTGAGTGTGGTCCTGGAGATGCTGAAACTTTTTAAAAAACATTCTATCAACATATATTATTATAAAACCAAATTCTATTCCATTGATAAATGATTCAAATGAAAGATCTCAATGTTTTCAATATTACCAGAAATATTTTCGACACATACACTTATCCTCACATAAAACGATACGAACTAATTGTTAATTGGTAGATGATACTCTGGCCGCGATCTAATTACTCTTGTCCCTTGTGACTTATTCGTTAGAGAGAAATATTACAATACATATATTTTGTAAGGAGCACTTATTTTGTGAATAGGCATGATGAGAGTACTAAGGAATCAAAAAGTAAATGGTTTTAGAGAAAAATATTCGATGAAAGGATTCTGAAAAATTACCTAGTTTTGATATAAACATTTAGATTAATAATAATTTCAAGAAAATAGAAGTTTAAAATACTGGAATCGGTCATGTTGAGTGAAACAGCGCATGATGTCACGTCTCAGTAAATTAGTGATGGTAACCTTTTAAAAGAGCCTACCTACCCTACCAACACAAAAAAGATCTCTACATTTTCCATAGTCATAAAATTGAATTTCCTAATTTTATCCACTATACTAAAATTTGATAAAAGAAAATGCGTTTTTCTCTAAGTTTATTTTGACAAAAAAAATGTACTATAATTATGAATCAAAACGCGAATTAAAGTTAATTTGTTGTCTCCATTTTGCTTGCTTTTTTTCGGCTTAGCAGTATCGCTTTCGTCAGAACTGGAAGTTGACTTAATTTTCTGCATTTTTATTTTAAAATAACTATTAGTGTGATGTGGTGGTTACTTAGTAAGGGTCCCTCGTATACTCAACGTTTACCATAAAGGCATATTATTATGGAGGAAACCACTTACCCAGCAACTTGTGTTCGGGAACAGAATAAACAATAACACATTTATAAAATCACTGGGTTCAAGTTTAATACATTTAAAATTACACTACTATAAATATCAAAACGACTTATTCAAAGTATTAATAACAATCATAATATCATCCTGGTTCGTTCACACCCATTATATAGGAAACATAGTTGTGTTTTTCTACACATCCGACCTCGGTCTGTAAACTATACATGTCTGTTTATAAAATAACAAAAACAATCTTTCCTTGGTAAATGACATTGACTATGGCCGGCCGATGCTCCTTAAATACTATAATTAATATTAAATTAAATATTATTATAATTTCTAAGTTAGTGTCCTTTTGTCTTTTAATGTCTTTTAAGGGATCACTACAGTGATATAGTTCTTTAACTAAAATTACTTGCTACTCACTGTTCTTTTACTTGTTTTTACTTTATATTATAGGTTAAAGTATCAAACAAAACAGTCTAAACCTCAAATTACTGTGAACGAAATTCCCCTGCATTTTTAATAAATTGTTAATTTCTGTCCCTTTTCCTACATACCTGAAAAAAATAGATTTTTCCCCATATGCTACCATCACTACAGTAAATATAAATTACCTCCGTGAGTGCTGCTTGAACTTTTGTTATGATTTCGAATTTTGATCGATTCTTATATCATTTCATATAAGGCAAATAGCTCTAATTTGGCCACAATTGATTTATTGATATTGGGAGAGCATAAAATAAAGACTTTTGCTCGTCTGAATTTCGAAAAGTGAAAACTCCTATGTGAGTACATTACTATTAATCTTTAGCATAACATTTAATTAACACAAGCCATTTTAAAACTAATATACGTTATTTTTGAGGTTAGCTTATCAGTTTATTTACATATTACTGTCGTTATATTTGCTCGGTCGAGCAAAATTCGAGGCAACGTTTACGTTTTCTTTGACTTTTGCTTGAAGCCCATAGGCGCGCGCAGACACATAAACTTTCTTCTCCTCCTTCCCCTAGAGCAGGAATCTCCAAACTTTGAAGCCTTGGGGCCATAATATTTTTTTCGGCCATAAAAATTTCAATTTTTCTGTCCACCTAAGCAAACATAGGCTTTTATTGCATTTCAATTACTATTGATTGTGTATTGTGACACTTAACGACATCTAGTGTCGAATAGTGATACTATGTACTGTTCTAGGTACTATCTATTTCAGCTACACACTAACAGGTGACATATTTGGGAATTTCCGCATCGGTTCGAGAAAGTTCAGGTTCTGGCTAGTTTTTTCGATCATTTCTAGATGGCAGTAAATGCATAGGTTTAAAGAGGCTAGCGGCGCCAATGCGAGTCAGTTTGCGCAGGAAAGGCGAAGGAAGCGAAGTTGCCTATTGTGAAATAAAGTAATAAGAGTATTTTGATTAGACTTGTTTTTATGTGTGATTTATTGGTATGGAAAAAAAGCGAAAAATAGACAGTGAATGCAGAACGTTCCAAGATAAATGGAACTTTCAGTATTTTGTGATTGAGTGCAGTAATAAGGCGCTATGTAATGAAACCATAGCAGTTCTCAAAGAATATAACATTAAACGTCACTATGAATCGAAACATCTTCAAAATTACAGTAAATGTACAGGAATATTGCGGACGGAAAAATTTGAAGCTTTGAAACGCGGACTGAAATCGCAGTAATCTTTGTTTACCAAAGCAAATACTGAGCAAGAGTCTGCAACTCACGCCAGGTTTCGTGTGGCTCTTGAAATCGTAAAACGTGGAAAACCATTCACCGATAGAGAAATGATAAAATAATGCTTGATTGTCGTAGCTGAAGAAATATCCCCCGAAAAAGTAAGTTTATTGAAAATTGTCAATTTGTCAGCAATCACCGTGGCTCGGAGGGTGCAAGAAATCGCATAAAATATATCATCTCAACTGTCTGACCAAAATGGGACATCTTGAGTGGTTTTCTCTAGTCTTGGATGAGTCAACGGATGTGTCAGATACTGCTCAGGTGTTGTTTTTTATTCGTGGATTCGATAAAAGATATAAAGTGTATGAAGAAATTTTTGATATTGATAGTATTCACGGCACGACAACTGGGGTAGGTATTTTTAAGGGATTTGAAAATGCCATTAATAAAAAAACTTTCGATGGAAAAACTTGAAATCTATCACCACCGATGGAGGCAAAAATAGGTGTGGTAAAAATAAAGGAGATGTCACACTTGTGTCAAAGACTGTAGAAAATGATGGTGGTTCAAAACCATTAGTATAACATTGTATCATTCATCAACAGTCCTTGTGCGGAAAATGTTTGGATTTGTCTGAAGTTGTTAATTTTATCAGATCCACAGGGCTGAATCACCGACAATTCCGCGA
Source organism: Galeruca laticollis (assembly GCA_963921935.1). Taxonomy (NCBI): domain Eukaryota; kingdom Metazoa; phylum Arthropoda; class Insecta; order Coleoptera; family Chrysomelidae; genus Galeruca; species Galeruca laticollis. The sequence goes on along the minus strand of OY998178.1, from coordinate 174,602,928 downwards.
GTTTATTGAAGAGATCGGAGAAAATGATGTGCCATACCATACGCTGGCTTAGTTTCGGAAAAGTCCGCGCTTTTTTGTACTTCGAGCAAGGATCGAAATTTCTTTGAATGAGCAGCATCGCCCTTGTGCCGATTTACGAAATAGTGAATGGCTGTAGAAATTAGCATTCTATGTCGATTTGACAAATCATAGAACGAACTGAATTTGAGATTGCAAGGAGAAAATCAGCTTCTTTCTGATTTATGCACCAATATCAAATCGTTCAGGCAGAAAATAATACTATTTCAATCGCAGTTACGTAAAAAATGTTTCACACATTTTAAAACATGTGAAATATTCTGCCACACTACAGAGACTGAATTTCCAGTCGATTTTGCAGTCGAAACTTTGAATTCTTTAAAGATAAATTTCGATACTCGTTTCACAGCTTTCGATGTTATTGTGAATGAAATTAACCTTTTTCAAAATCCTTTTGATTGTGACATTGAAAGCCTGGCACCGGGAGTTCAAATGGAAATTGTCGATTTACAGTGCAGTGATATGTTTAAGAACGAATATCAAAATTGATCTTAGTTATTATTTTATAAGAGTCTTCCACTGGCACAATTCGATAATTTGCATAAATTTGCTCGTGAGTTGTTTTCTGTTTTTGGTACTACGTACTTGTGTGAGAAAACGTTTTCCAAGATGAAGTACATAAAAAATGTTTACAGATCTAAATTAACCGATGAGCATCTTAAAGTAAAATTAATTCACAACTACAAACAACTGTCGATGGAAAATCACAATTCCATAAATCTCGTTAGTGTTTTTTTTGTTTTATTAGTGGAATTGATTTCAGTTTAATTATTTGTTAGTTAATAATATGCTTAAGCTTAAAATACTTAAGTTGAGTTTCCTGCGTCATAATTTGTGTCGTAAAATTATACCTTGCAAGTGAATACCGAGTAATTATCATTCTGTGTTTTCATTCTCTTCCATTCAACTTACCACAGCACATTGAATGTCGTGGGCGATTGATGACGCTAGTCTTAGCTGTCGCGGGCCGGATTGATGGCAGTGGTGGGCCGGACTTGGCCCGCGGGCCGTAGTTTGGAGACCCCTGCCCTAGAGCACCGACAATTTTATTCGTGTTTCATATCATATGAACAATGAGGCTATAGTTCGTTTGTGATTTGTTTTATTATAGTAGTATTGATTATCATTTTTTCGATAATTTCATTCGTGTCAGAGGCATAAGAAACAAGAAACCAAAACCACAAATTTCTATTCAAGCATTCTATTTAAATTTGCCGTGTCACTATCGAGTACTTAGCCTGAGCAGTGTGGGCTTCTTCTTTTTTTTATTAATATTTTTGACACGAAAAATTTATTGTTGACGTTCTTCATTAGACATAAACACAATGCAACATCTACTAAGGCGTGACGTAACATGCGTTTTCGCTCATATTCCATAGTAGATAGAATAAAATGCAATAATTTTCGTTAAAAATTAGTTTATTGCTCAAATAATGCATTTTGCGCAAATAGCAGATATGTTAGGTTAGGTTAGGTTTATAATGAGTGGGTCAATGAGGCCCTCCACTGCGACTCGCGAGAATCTATTGTGGCTCATACCTATTCAAATTTCACCAAACAAATTCAGCTTCTTGACGAAGCCGATTAATTTGTTCAGTGAATGATATTTCAGGTCCGAGGGCAAGAGAGTGGCCCTGCCAAACATCCGATACCTGATTTGCGCCGCGGCGGGGCAGGCACAAATTATATGCTCTGCTGTTTCATCATCTTCCAAACAAAGACGGCAAATCGGATCGTCCGACAGTCCAAGTTTCAGCATATGATGATTCAATCGACAGTGGCCTGTTAAGAGGCCTGTTAGGCACCGTAGATCGTGTCTTTTATAGCCTAACATTTGTTTGGATACATTATTCGAAGGATGTATGAAGGCCTTTGAATGAACCAATCCTGGTATATTATGCCAGAAGTCTAAAACTCTTCTTGCAGTCCAAGTATTTAGTGTATGTTTGACAACACTTGTTGCGATGCCAATTGTAGGTTCTGGTCCGATAAAGTTATGAGCGGCACCCTCTCTTGCAAGAGAGTCAGCCTTCTCATTACCATCCATACCAGAGTGGCCAGGAATCCAAACCAGCGATACCCTGTTGCGTTCTCCTATTGAGGCGAGTCTTTTTTGGCAGTCTAAAACCAATTTCGACGTTACACGGTACGAGCTAAGTGCTTTCAAGGCCGCTTGGCTGTCCGTGAAAATGTTTATTGATCTGTGTGTCAGGTTGGATTGCCCCAAACTCTCCACACATGAAGCAATGGCATAAATTTCTGCCTGAAATACGGTTGCATAGGATCCCAGAGATGTTGAGATTTCTGTCCTAGGTCTTCGACCGTATACACCCGCACCAGAGCCTGAGGGTGTCTTTGATCCATCAGTGTACCAACAGATATCTGCTCTTGAGAGTTCATCCTTGCGGAGGACCCATTCATCTCTATTTGGAAATAGGACGGTATAAGGCAGATTATGGTTTACTGTTGGGGACATTATATCAGAGGTCATTCCTAGAATACTATGACTTTCGGTAGCCGCTAGCATTCTACTTTGCTCTGTATAAGCCTGTTTCGTGCATTTAGAAATATGCACAATTCTATATGTTGTCCATCTGGCCTCCTTTTCCAGAAGTATGTGGAGAGGAGGAAGGTCCAGGAGGACTTCCATGGCTGCTGACGGTGTGGTGCTGATAGCACCAGTTATAGCCAAACTAGCCTGTCTCTGTATGCCAGAGAGCTTTGCTTGGGCCGTTTTCTGTAAAGATTTTGACCACCAAGCAATGGCTCCGTATGTGATCATTGGTCTAACAATCATCACATATATCCAATGGATTTGTTTGGGACCCAAGCCCCAAGATTTTCCGCAGATCCTGCGACATGTCCACAAGGAAAGTCTGGCCTTATGGATGACTTTTTCCAAGTGAGCGTTCCAAGTAAGTTTTTTATCTAGGATGATCCCCAAATATTTTACTTCCGCTGCAAATGGAATAACCTCACCATTATAGGAAAGTGGCGGAAGGTCCGCCAAATTCCTTCTCCTGGTGAAGGGAACTATTACAGTTTTGCCAGGGTTAACAGACATCTGTTCCCTCTGGCACCAACTGTAGACATCGTCCAAAGTCCTTTGGAGGGTATTATGTGCAACCCGTCCTGACTTGGTTCTTGCCAAAATGACAAGGTCGTCTGCATACGCTTGCAGTTCTACCCCTCTACCCACGAGAGTACCAAGCAGGTCATCCATCAGGAGTGACCACAAAAGGGGAGATAAAACTCCACCCTGCGGGCAGCCTCTGGAAACCTTAAAGCTGATGGCCTCGTCCTGAAAAGATGTAGTGGCTGTTCTATTAGTGAGCATGGCATATATCCAGCCGGTAATCGTTGGTTTAATGCCCTTTTCAGTCAAAGCTGAACCAATGGAAGCTGGTAGTGCATTGTCGAATGCTCCTTCGATGTCGAGAAAAATGGCCACCGCAATCTCCTTATTGTTAAGGGATTGTGTGATTTTCTCAACAAGGTTATGTAATGCTAAATCTGTTGATTTGCCTGTTTGATAAGCGTACTGGTGGATGCTCAGGGGGGAGCTGTATAAAGCTACCTGCCTGATATGGCAGTCCAGTACTCTTTCAAGTCCTTTAAGCAGGAAAGATGTTAGGCTGATTGGTCTGACAGATTTAGGGTGTGGGTCAGTGCGGCCCACTTTCGGTATATATACTACCCTAGCTGCCAACCAACTGGGTGGTATATAATTCCACGCCAGACTAGCTCTATACAATTTAATGAGGATGGGTATAAGTAATTCCAGTCCGTTTTGTAGCAGAGCTGGAAAGATGCCATCCTCACCGGGAGATTTGAAGGGCTGAAATGATTTTATTGCCCATTCAATTGCCGGTGCTGTGATAACGTTCTTGGCGACCTCCCAATCATTCTTTTTGGGCCGCCTTGCGCCCTCAAAGTGGGGAGGTCGGTTGTTATCCAGAGTCAAACTTCCAGGAAAGTGGTTTTTAATCAAAAGCTCTAACGTTTCTTTTCTAGAGGTCGTAAAAGTGCCATCTGGTCGTTTCATCGACCCTATCTCGGCAATCGGCTCTTTAGAGAGAATCTTGTGTATTCTAGTACTGCGAGGTATTTCGGATATACTCTCACAGAACTTCTTCCAAGACTCCCGTTTCGCCTTTCTAATTTCTTTGTTATAAGTTGTTAGAGCAGTTCTATAATGTTCCCAGTTGCCTGACTCTTTAGATCGATTGAATAGTCGTCGAACTTCTTTTCTTCGCTTGTCTAGGCTTTTGTTCCACCAAGTAGAGTTGCGATTGTCTCTTTTTGTCTTGAGTGGACAGTTTTCATGATAGGAGAAGATCACTGCTTCCCGAAGCTTGTCCGCCGCATTATCTATCCCATCACAACTGTTTATTGTAGTGAAGCCTTCCTCAATGTACCGTTGAAGGGAATTTCTGTATCCTCTCCAGTCAGTAGCTTTTGAGTCGCGATATTCCACTACTGGCCGTGGACCTATTTCAATGTTGAATTGAATGTGTCTGTGATCTGAACACGAAGGTTCAGTAGATACTGCCCAATGCCGTATCTTATTGCTCAAAAAGTTTGAGCTGATTGTTAAATCTAACACCTCTGATCTATTTCTAGTTACAAAAGTTGGTTCGGAGCCCTTATTAATAACAGATAGCCCTTCCCCTAGTATATAATCAAAAAGTAACTCACCTCTTTGATTTATATCCGTGCTACCCCACGATGTATGGTGTGAATTGGCGTCACAGCCCATGACTAACTGGAGTCTGTTCTTCTTGCTATAGTCGACTAGCCGACGTATAGCGAGAGGAGGTACAGTATCCATGTCCCCTGGGAAGTATGCTGAGCAGGCGACTATGTTAGTCATACCATTCTTCTCCGGTAGGGACACTTGGATGGCTACTACATCAGGAGTGCAAAAGCCTGTGAGCAAAAAATAATTAATATTTTTCCTAATGAGGAGACAAGCCCTGGGTTTCACCCCAGGACAGACTACTACCTCGCCAGGAATATTGCTGAGACCAGTTACTCGGTCTGTGTTTCCTGTCCATGGTTCTTGCAGGAAGGCAAGGTCGATTGATTCGTCTTTGAACCTTTTGCCAAGAATGTATGAAGCGGCCTTGGCATGCTGTAAGTTTGCCTGTAAACAGTTGAAAGTGACGAATACGGTAGCCGCAGGCAAACTTGTGTCTCCTCAGATCCCTAGGGGAGATCACACGGTGGGTCAATTGAGGCGCCACCATCTGATCCTCCCAGGGGTGAGGCTGTAGTTGGTGCCATTGACGAGGCTTGGTCACCTTTCGCCATGGCAGATCCAGCTGATTGCTTTGGTCCTTTAGTCGAGGCCGTACTGGTCTTCGATTTCAGGACAGCAGGTCCAGTTCCTTTTTCCCGTTCCGTTTAAGAGACGTTACCCGTCTTCTTTTTGGGGAAACCAGCTCTCCCTTTGGGATGGCTAGTGCCCCGGCTACGTGCCGGTGGTACACTCCCCCTGCTCTTGTGAGGAGGGTCGGTCCTCCTCACTGTAACAGGAGGTTTTCCACTCGGCCCCGGGCCGCGGCTTTTTTCGGATCTCTTCGAGGGACCCGGTTTTGATGTCAGTTGGGAGGGGCGAGTTTTGGGTCGGAAAACAACCTGTCCAAAACCGAAATATGGTTTAAATCCGATCCTCTCCAACGTGGCCATGGATCGATCGTCAATGGCAAAAGTCCATGTTTGACCAGGGCCTGTAATTTCCTTGTGTAGGACAGTCCACTCCAAGGTAAACAGACCATGGTTCATTTTCCTCAGTCTGGTGAGGACCTGTTCTGAAGTCAGTCTACGACTGCCTTCGTCAGGTATGTAAGCCACACAGATGTGTGGCTTCGAAGCAGATATGTACCTACATTGCAGAAGGGGATATCAAAATCATCCATCATGCCTACTGAGACATGAACGCTAAATAAAATTCAACTTTGGTGGCAATAGAAAAGGCATGAAATTAATTAAGTTTAATTTGAAAGCAGCAATAATATGTAGTATTAATGTTGTATGAAAAAAAAACGATGACAATCAACTATTCCAAAATATGATTTAGTACATTGATATTATGAAGAGAGTATATATCCTTTCTCTATTACTATGCAAAACTTTGAAATGACATATAAAAGAGCTATATTATCAGAAATAAGATTAAGAAGGGCCTACATGTAGCAAATTCTAGGGCAGCAAATCAGTTATTGAAATAAAAGAAATTTTTTGACATTTAAAATTTCGTTCGTCAAAATCGAGAAGGTGCCTGTTATTATTATGAAATCGAAAAAATTATTCAATTTTGTTTCAAATAGACGCTCTTAAATAATATATTGTTATTTATTAAAAATTTTTTTGAATTCCATTTTTATTGTCGCATCGACCATGTCGGTTATTAGCGACAAAGATTATTTTACAAGGTTTTGATTACATTAATTTCAGTAAGATATCGAACTAATACATTTATGTTACAGTTTTGTCCTAATACAGATTTCAATGTGTTTGGTATATTGTTTTTCACTCAGGCGTCCTCATATCTGGGACACTCAACCAGAATATGTTTTACTGATATCTGCTTGGAACATGGCATTTCTGTCATGGCAAGTAAATGTTGATGCGTCAGTTTAGTGTGTCCTATCCTTAGTCTTGTCAGTAGTACTTGGTTAGTCCGCCTGTTTGGTATTGTATTCCAGGGTTTTACACTGGGTTTCACCTCGCGTAATTTTGCTTTCGAATCAAGCCACTGATTTTGCCACGCACTTATCGCTTTTTTCCTTTTACGGTATGCTTCAAATCACTGATAGTCGTCGCGTTTACAACTACCGCACTATCACTTTCTGCTGCTTGTTTTGCCAGTTGGTCTGTTTCTTCATTACCCTGGATTCCTATGTGGGAGGAGATTCACATAAATTTTACATTTATTTGGGATTCTTGTAGTTGGAAGAGTTCCTTATTTATTTCCATAGCAATGGGATGACTACTATAAACTTGCCGGATGGGTTTTAATGAACTGAGGGAATCTGTGATTATGAGGATGTTGGGAGCATTCGCATTTCTGGACAGTTTAAGGGCTTGTAGCAATGCATATATTTCTCCAGTGAAGACTGTATTGCAGGTAGGTAATTGAAAAGATACGTTAAGATTTGCCGTAACAACCGCGACTCCGACGCCAGCTGTAGTTTTCGAGGCATCCGTATATATTTTGAAATTTTCGTTATATTCAATGAGTTTTGTTTGGAAGATGTTTTTTATCAGCAAACTGGGTAGTTCATATTTTTTAAAAGAGGTAAGAATGGTGTCAACTATTGGTTTGGAATTTTGCCAAGGAGGATATGTTTCTTCAAACTTAAATATAGGAACATGTTCGATTTGAAGATCTGCTTTGTATTGTCTCAAGCGACTACAGAAAGTTGGACTCGGTTGTTGTTGTGCGATATTGTCAATTTCATCTGTATAAATTTTTGGGTACATTGGATGCTCAGTGTTATCTAATATAGAGGTAGCATATGATAATGTCAATATTTTTCTTCTAGTAGATAAAGATGGTTCCCTTAATTCTGAATAAAGGCTTTCCACCGGTGATTTACGATATGCACCAGATATTATTCGTAAGGCATTATTGTCAACTGTATCAAGTTTCTTTAAAATATAGCTTTTGGTGGATGCATAGACAATAGATCCATAATCGAGTTTGGAACGTATAAGATTTTTATATATAATATGTAGTGTTTTTTGATCTGATCCCCAGTTACGGTTAGAAAGTATTCTTAGAGATAATATCAACTTTTTTATATGATCATTCCAGCTCAGTTTCTGGTCAAATATCATACCTAAAAATGTCGTGGAAGTTAAATATTGCAGTTTTTCTTCATATAGTGTAAGCGGGGGTGTCTATTCACAATTTTTTTTTCGAAAATAATAAACATTTGGTTTTGGATGCAGAGAAGTTGAAGCCCGACTGTTTTGACCATTGCTGCAGTTTATTGTTTTTAACACAACGGGTGGGATTAATTTATACACACTTACTTAATTTATTTACACACTTATACACAATTCACTTATGCTTAATTTATGAACACAATTCTAATTTTGAATGAATCCAGTGTTCACAGTTCACATTTTGTTAACTCGTTCTGTTCCGTTGGCTATAAAATAAAAGTGTAGACTGACTCGCCGCTCGTAGGTAGTCTCTAATATATTGAACGTTCTGGAACTTTCGGATTCATGAAATTTCTCTATTGCGGTTCCCATCAAACAATCGACCTTCTTCTCTATAAAAACAATCACAAAAAAATACCTACAAATTCTCAGAAAATCATACGTTCCCGCCAAAATTTCAACTTTAGGTATCGAACTACAACAGAGTCGGCTTCAGGAACTACTACAGTGTGCAGTTTCGTAGCATTACCTCTCTTTAGAAGGAAGTTCCTCCTGTGACTTCTGTGTAGCCAGGACTGGATATTTAAATCGGGAACTGGACCCATTTCTACACTTTACGGTCGTGAAGAAATAACAGGACTCCGTCTTCATCGGGTACCCGACGATTAGTATGTGGATACCGCTAACTTGGAAGAACACCTCGACCATGTTCCTGATGACTCGCCAATCTAATTGGTTGCTCTCTAATATAGGCATTGCTAGTTTCTTCACGTTGGATTCCAGTACATGATCTCGAAGGCTTCGTAGCGCTTCCAATACATCGCAGTAAGTGGATCGATCTTGAAATTCGTTTTTGGTTACCAAGTAAAAGACGTACGCGAACTGTGTTTGAGTTTCAGGATCTTGCCAGGAGCTGGAATCTGATCTTCAAGTTTTCCTAATCGCCCAAATTTTTTTCGAAAGGCGGCTGCCAGCCCTCGTGCGTGTTTTTTACTGGCAGAGACGTTGTGTGCCAATAAATACTCTTCCGGGAGCGTGAACAAATCTGGTCGTTGTTCTGTAGTGACTCCATATTTAGCTTTCCCGGTACCTCCATATATGCCCATTTATTTTTTCGAAGACAATGTCAGACTCTTCTCGGATATTATTTACTCCTTCCTCTTTGTCATGGTCTCCTTCGAATGGCGCTAGTCGGTTTTGGCCGACTTCTCTTGATTTTCCATTGGGGATCTTGTTTATGCGATAGATGATGTCGTTGATCCTCTTCGTGATTAAGTACGGTCCTTCCGATGATTTCTGTAATTTTGGAGAAAATCCGTTTCTCCTTGTCGAGTTGTGTAATAATTCTTTGTCCCCTTCTTTAAGACTGCCTTCTATGGCCTGCGTTTTTTAATTCTGTCGCTGGCAACTTTAAGACTCGTTCGAATCATTTCATGCACATCGTCCATCATTCTTCTCAAATGAATCACGTAATCTTCTCCTACCAGATCTTGGCCAGGCCGACATCCAAACTCCAGGTCACAAGTAAGCCTCATTTCACGCTAAAAACAGAATTTTCGCAGGTGTTTCAGTCGTGGACTCACTTATGGCAGATTGATAAGCCAACACAAATTGAGGAAGATAGTGGTCCCAATCTCTCTGATGGCTGGAAACTACTTTGGACAGGTTTTTTCTAATGGTCCTGTTCATTCTCTCGACCATTCCATCTGACTGTGGATGCAACGCTGTTATCCTGCTCTTCTGTATTCCCAGCTAGTCACAAATTTCCTGGAATACCTGGCTCTCGAAATTTCTTCCTTGATCGCTATGGACTTCCAAGGGCACTCCATATCGGCTGATACATTGTTTAACTAGTACATCCGTGACAGTTATGGCCTCATCATTCGAGATCGCGTAAATTTCCACCCACTTTATGAAATAATCCATTACAACCAGGATGTATTTACCACCATTCTGTGTCATCGGAAATGTCCATCGGTATCTGAAGCAATCCCTTCGGAAGGGGTTCTAACATAATACTGTTTCATGGGTGCCTTTCTCTTGCGATGTGGCCCTCCTTACACCAGTCCTCGACATCGTCGGAGCTGTTCATCCAATAAGACCTTCCACGGACTCGCTAAAGGATTGTCTTCACTCCCAGATGACCTCCCGATGGACTGTCGTATAACTTCCTCAGTAACTCAGCTACTCTCGTTCTCGGGATAACTAGCTGTCATCTCATCTCGGAACCATCATCGATTTCAAGGACTCTTTTGAACACCCCACCTTCCAGGACAAGGGAGTCCCACTGAGCCCAATTTGCCTTGAGTGTCGGTGAAAATCTTGACACTTCTTGCCAGGTAGGTCACCGATTTTCTTCCTTCCATTGCCGAATCTTCTTTAGGTGAGGATCATTCTCCCAATCTTCTATGATCCTGGTGGATGACCATTCTTCGATGACTACCGTAAGTCTTGTAACTAGTACTTCCTTAGATTTCGCCTTGTTGCAGTGAGAATAGTCTACAGAGCATCACTGCTTAGGCCGAGAGTCGGCGTTTCGGTGACTCACATCAGCACGATTCTCTCCCCTGTCTTGTTTTCCCTGTGACTCGAGTTCTTAGATTGCATGAGTCCTCGGACGCGTAGACGAACTACGTACATACTACATACTACGTCACACTTCCGGCATTTGATCTTCTTCGGCTTCTTGTCCACCATACTCTTCATATAGTTGACGATCTGGTTCACCCTGTCTTCGCCACCTTCTTTTTGCATGGTCCTAACTTTGTTGTACCCCGAAGCCTCCGTGGCTATTTAATATTCAAGAGGATTTGAAGGAGTAATAGGGCGCTTACGTAAACTACGTACATGCTCTATCACGCCACAATTACAGCATCTGTTCTTCTTCGGGTTTTTATTCACTATATCTTTTATCATGTTGACGATCTGGTCAAGTCTATCATCGTTACCTTCTTCTTGCATGGTCCTAACTTTGTTGTATCCCGAAGCCTTCGTGGCTACTTCATATTCAAGAGCAGCGGTCAATACATCTACCATGGTTTTGAGATGAGCTAATCGAAGCGCCCTTTCCATATCATAGTCACATAAGCCGTCAATAAGGGCCTGGATGCCCAGGCATTCCATTATGTTCTCTGGTGCTGATAGATAATAAAATTGAAATAGCCGGGCAATATCCAGTTCGTACTCTTGAAGGGTTTCGTCACGTTTCAGCCTTAGGTTCTTTAGCTGGAATCGGTACAAATGTTCTAGATGTTCGTGACCAAATCGCATGAGCCACCTCTTCTTGAGCTGATCGAATTCATCAGTTCCTTCAACGGGCATTGTCTGAAGCACGTATCCCCGAAGCGCCATGGTTAAGTTCACTGCCTTCTCCTTATCGGACCAATTATTCACTTTAGCGGCTGCTTCAAACTGTTTTACATAATTGGTCCATTATATCTTACCGTCAAACGTTGGGGCCTTGACTCGGGGAAATCTACCAATGTCTTCTACTTCGGGAATTTTTTCTGACTTGCAAGGTTTTATTTGCTCTATCTTCTTTTCTTCCGCTGGCGTGCCTCATATTCTTGAATCTGCAATATTTCTCTCTAACTCCTTGATTTTCTCGTCCATCTGATTTTCCATTATTGCCATCTTATTGTCGATCTCAGATTTTAAAGATGAAATTTTATTTTCAACGTCAGCGGCAATGTCGTTTTTCATTGACTATTTCACTAGAGTAAATTGATAACTGACAAAATTTGAAGGTTTTAGACTGGCAATTTTTTGTATTGTCACGGCAATTTTTTGACGTTTAATATATCAAATCTATGTGTATAAAATTCTATCACTCTGTGATAAAATTCAATATAAAATCTTTGTTAGTGGTTTCTAAGGAAACTAAGTTGTTTATTTATTTATTTAACTGTCTAAAAATTATTAAAACTGTTTCAAAAATTTGAATAAGTATTATTAACATGAATAATACAAGATTTGGAAATAATTCAATAAATGGAATAGAGAGTACAATTAAGCAAAGTATACCGCGAAATACAATGAAGACAAAAAAGTCTGCGTGGGAACAGTTTAGAATGTTTCTGGACGCACGTAATTATACGTCAGAAAAGGATACTGCTGAACAAGTTATAGCAAAAATTCTTGAAGATTATGGTTTTAACATGAAAAAAAGAGATGGAACTGATTATACTGAAGCTAGTGTGAAAACACTTTGGAATACGACTGCTCAAATGGTTCAGGAAAAATATTTTCTAGAATTTAACATCAAAATTGATCCATTTAAAGATATTACCTATAAATTTGCTAGATTGGCCAGGGATACAAAGCGTAAAAAGCTTCAGGCTGAACCTGAAACCAGAAAAAGAAGTTCTAACGCGTTTACTAAAGAAGAATTAATGGAAATGGTAGAAAGCTATTCTGAAGATAATCCTGATGGGTTACAAAAAAAGTTTTTTCATTTATGTTCGTTCGAATTAGCATGGCGTGGAAATGAAACTGCTAATTGTGATATTAATTACTTTAAAAAAGAATATGATAATAAAGGTAATTTTACTGGCAGGGTAGAATATAATCCAATCTTTTCCAAAACGACACAAGGAGGATCAAAAGCTTTATCTGGCAGTGAGTGGCTGGTAAGAAATAATGCTAACAACAATTTGTGTCCCGTTCGTTTATTTTTAAAAATTATTGAAAAAAGAGAATCCAATCCTTATCTAACAACAACAAGATTATTTTTAACAGTACATCCAAATTGGGAGAAAGGAATATGGTAAAAAAATTCACCATTGGGAATTAATACAATTTCAAAGTGAACGAAAATATCGGCAGAATCCATTGGTATAGACACAAAAAAAAATAACCCATCATTCACATAGAGCTTCTGCAATATCTGCATTAGCAAAAGAAGGAGTTGGTGAACAAGAAGTAATTAAGCTTACAGGACATTCTTCTGCCCATTCTTTGAAACCATATTTACAATTAAATGAAGAACACCATTTACAACTCATAGAGAACCTTCGAGAAAATAAAAATAAAGAGAAGGAATCCTCAGTTTCTAACTTAAATTCATCACAGGTTATGATGCAAAATAATCCCCAAAATAATGCTTCAACGTACAATTATAATAATTGTATTTTTTACATAAATAAGTAATTTTTCTTTCATAATGTTATTATTTTTTTGGCTTTGTATAATTGAAGTTTGCAATAAATAAAACGTTGAAACATATGATTTTTCAGTTTTTCTCTCGTGAAATAGTCATGTCGAATACCATTCAATTAAAAAATTTGTAAGGTAAAATTTTTCGATTGTCATGAAAGTTTGTTGCTTTTAGGTAATTTTGCTCATGACATTTAATCCAAAACCACTCGCCTGACGGCTCGTGGTTTTGTTGAAAATGTCATTCGCAAAATTGCCAAGCAACAAACTTTCATGACAATCGAAAAATTTTGCCGACAAAATTTTCACTCTCGTGGTATTATATATGATAAGATATCGGCAGAAATATCGTTCTTTATTGCAGAAATATCGTTCTTTATAGCAGAAATATCGTTCTTCATTTTAGCAGAAATATCGTTTCTTATAGTAGAAATATCGTTCTTCATAGCCGAAATCTATTCGTCTATATTAGCAGAAATTTGGTCCTTGTTAGTAGATATATCTCTTTTCATAGTTGTAGTCTTCTCGCCCATAGCAGAAATTGAAAAGATTTTCCAATTCTGCTTTTAGTTCTGTCCTTTTCAAGTCACTTATACTCGATTTCACCAACTAATTCCTAAAGTTAGGCAATTCCTGAACCAGATTTAGGAATTCGTAAATGACATATTCGTTCCACCGTTACATAAGTGATATAAGAGTTGTAGGAAATTGACAAGATTTTCCAATTCTGCTTTTAGTTCTGTCCTTTTCTAGTCACTTATACTCGATTTCACCAACTAATTTCTAAAGTTAGGCAATTCCTGAACCAGATTTAGGAATTCGTAAATGACATATGCGTTCCACCGTTACATAAGTGATGTAAGAGTTGTAGGAAATACTTAACATTAGGACAGCTAACAACTCTCGCCTAAATCCCTAAAGTTTTTAGGTAATACTTAACCTTAAAAGTTCGTTTGTAGTCGTTGTTGAAAGGTTAAATATCTTTCGTTTTATTTATATTAACGCACGGTGAAACGCATATTTCATTTAGAAATTCCTAAATCCGGTTTAGGTATTACCTAACGTTAGGAACTGGTTGGTGAAATCGGGCATTAGTCTCTTAGCCACTTTTGCGTAACTATTTATTTATATTACCCCATACCTGACACCGATGTAATGTTTTTCTTATTTGTTTAAATAGTTTTTACCACAACGGGTAGGACAACTATTGTCTGGTCTACTTCGATTGTTATTTTAAATAATGGACTGTATATATAGTTTTAATCTTTATTGTACAACTTTTTGGTACAGTTGTGTAAAGCACGAAACTTTTGCGTGCGTTCCACATGCGAGTTAAACTTGAATTGCTTTACATGGTTCTCGAACTGGTTCTTGAACGAGAGCATAATTTATGTGGTGGGGACAAGATTCATTCGCGCGAACTTTGAAAGTTAGCGAATATGATGAATATTGTCTCCAACAACTATATACACGCGGAATATCTACTTACTTGATTTATTTATACACTATTCACTTGCTTGATTTATGTACACACTTAATTCTAATTTATATTAAATACACTGATCACAGTTGACTTTCATTTTTAACTTGTTCTGCTCCGTTGGCTACGATATCAAATTGTAGACATACTTGCCGCAAGTAGGGAGTTGATATATTAAAACCACCTTCTCGAACCTTCGGATTTCTTAAATTTCACGATTGCGGCTTCAAACAAACAATAGAACTTGGAAATCTCTATAAAAACAATCACATAAAAATACCTATTACCTCCTAGAAAACCGTGCGCTGTCTCCAAAATTTCAACTTTAGGTATCGAACTAGAACAGAGTCGGCTACTTCAGTGTGCAGTTTCGTAACAATACTCTTAAAGAATTCAACTAGAGTGACTTCAAATGAGTTAAAAAATGCTCCTTTTAATTAAATTGAAAAGATTTCTACCCGAAATTGAAAACTGGTGAAATAGTGTTCTTAATTGTTCATTCACTTGTTAATAGTCACTGCGTAAGGATAAAGGTGTGCTACCAAGTAAGCTTATTTTCCGCATAACTTCAACGCTGGGAGCAAAGTAATGAAATATCAACTGAGAGCATTGAACGCCAGCTTGGTTTGATTCCGCGATACGGATTAATACAGCAAACTCAACGGCTTTTTATAATTTTGTTGTAGTACTTACACTTACAAAGAGCATCATCCCTTCTCTTTTTATCCAGTTGAGTGAAAAACAACTCATGACCCGTAGCTGGTTTCTAACAACATCTTAAACAAACTTTTTTTCCCTTATCTATTGAAAATCTTACTTCACAAAATTGTTAAATTTACTAGCCTCTCAATTTGGAAATAGAGAAATTGAATGATTATTAATAAAATTTGTAATTATTTTAGAGCGACTTATCAGTGGTACTACCAGATGTGATACTATATTTGATAATCATAATGCTATCGATATTCTGTTTATTCACGGTGGATAGAATAGCGTCCAGATACAACAAGTTACATTATGTAGCAATAATGGCATTTGCTCTAGTACTTTTTGTGAACTTTTTCGTACCGATCTACCACAGTTCGCATGCAAAATATAGACCTGCTTATACACCTCATTTGATAGTAACTTGTTATCTATTTTTGGGAACTGAGAAGTTGTCCATAGCCACAATGATGGGTGCAGGAATATCGATATCCCATTTCGCTACTTTATATTTTGTTACTTACTCGAATGATAGTATGATTTGGAAAAAGGTAAGTTCAATTGAAATTAATGTTTTCAGATAAAATCTTCCATTCTAGAAATGTATAAATGTATGTCATGGTTTTGTTATTACTTTGGAGAACCTTGGCACATTTAAACAAGCATATTTCGATTTTATATTTTACTTACCTACTTGCATTTTTGTCTTTATCGAAAACAATTGAATGATTTTGAATATCCTCAATAAAAACGCCTGCAATATTTTTATTTTTATCGTAGATAATATCTGACGCCATATTTGCGGCGTTAATGAATTGCTTGGGAGTTTACTACAGATTTATGAATGAAATTGTAATAAGACGAAGTTTTTTAGACCGAAGGGATTGTATTATGTCGACACATCAATTGAAACATGAAAAGGCTCAAGTGGTAAGAAAACATAATAATTAATTACTTTTGCTATCATTGGAATGAGTCAAATTAACAAAAAATATGATGGGTGAAAATGGAAATAAAAAATAAAATAGGTATTCAACACAATCTACTTTATTCTAAGACATGAATTAATTTAAACCAGGGAAATGTTTACTAAGTTACACAACTCTCAATGTCTTGATGGTTGATATGGACCTCTTTTGCATCTTTTGAAATTGCTAACATTGAATCATTCCCCAATTGAAAACATTTTCCATTAAACAATTAAAGAGGCTGTTCTTTGGAATGCAACACGTTTAACTTGCGTTAAAAGAATGTTATGATTTAACAAAGGTAGCAGATGGAATTAACTGTCTCGACCCTAACTTCGTGGAATCTACTCATACTAGTGTTTTAAATGAAACTCATTGTTTCTAACTAATTACACGTTATAATGATTTGATGTCTACCTGATATTTATTAGTTATTTTTGGCTAGACCAAGAAGTGACGTAACTTGTGATTGACTTAATATATGTTAATAGAAAAAAGAAGAAGATGTGATATTACAAATATTGAAGCTTAGAGATTATTAGCCCTATGGTGATATATAGAAAACCAGTAAACCTATATCTGCTCATCTTTATAATTATCGCTTAAGAAGACAGTTTAATAGTGGAGAACTCCCTAGATTTATCTGTTCATTGACGACTTCATATTGTGGGTTTCTGAAGTGTCTTCTAATTTCCGATTCTTCAAGGAAATCCAGTTCTTGTTTCTTATCACAAATATGTAGTATTTCTAGGGGAATTGTGCCCGAGATGGCATACTTGCTGAGTTGGCATAGTCGCTATTTAATGTACATACATTTTGAATTACGCGCTCAAACAAACTATTGCGTTAATCGGAAGCAGGTTAGTTGTTTTTGAGTGGTCGAAAAGTACGTTTGTCACATTTTTGTTTACCCAAAATATTTTAAGTGTCGTTCGCAGATAGTTTGGTGGGTAACGGAAGGGACTTGAAGGTATTTTATTGTAACTTTCAGATAGATAAATTTATTGAATATTATATCTAAGTTATCAAATACCTAGTTTAAAATATGTTTTAGTAAAAATTGTATTATTTAAAAATAACCGTTAATTTTATGAGATGGCATACAACAATTCCTATAAGATGGCATGGTATGCCATCTCAGCAACTCAATTATTAATTGGAAACAATGTTTTATTAGACATGGGTCGCTACAAAAGAAAGTCAAATAGAGAATCATGGGATGAAAATAATATGCAGGAAGCCATATTAGCTGTGAAGGCGAAACTATGGGGTGGCTCAAAAACTTTTAATGTCCCTTTTGGGACATTAAGACGCCGTAGGGCAACTAAGGAGGAAGGTTGGAAAAAAGGTTACATAGGAGGTCACAAAAGCACATTCAATGAAAATCTAGAAAATGAACTGGTCCAACATATCAAAAAAATGGAATCCATGTTTTATGGGCTAACAACGGATGACGTCCAAAAAATGGCATTTAAAATTGCGGAAGCAAAACAAATCCCTTATCGATTTTCTACTGAAACTAAAATGGCTGGGTGGACCTGGCTGAATGGTTTCAGGCAACGTAATCTTACGATATCCTCACGATCACCTGAGAGTACTTTTGCAGCTCGAGCTAGAGGTTTTAACAAAGTTCAAAGTGACAAATACTTTGAAATGCTTTCTGGAGTATTGGATCAACATAAATTCCTGCCGAATGATATT
The DNA here is from genome assembly GCA_963921935.1 of Galeruca laticollis. Lineage (NCBI taxonomy): Eukaryota > Metazoa > Arthropoda > Insecta > Coleoptera > Chrysomelidae > Galeruca > Galeruca laticollis. The sequence goes on along the minus strand of OY998178.1, from coordinate 174,584,946 downwards.
TGGAATATGGATGAATCGGGTATTATCACCGTTCCATCGCAGAATACAAAAGTTTTGGCCAGCAAAGGCAGAAAACTAGTAGGCGTTTTAAGTAGTGCTAAACGAGGTCAGCGACTAACGACCGTTTGTTGTGTGAACGCAGCAGGTACGTTTATGATTTTAGAGTACCTAGGTACCTATAAAAAATCGTTACGTATTTTTTTAGGGACATATTTCCCTCCTGTTCTCATATTTCCAAGAAAAAATATGAAAGCTGAATTAATGCATGGAGCACCTGTTGGATCTGTGGCATTTACTCAAGAAAATGGGTACGTGAATAGAGACATATTTCCTAAATGGTTGAAGCACTTTGCGAAATATGCCAAACCATCAAAGCAAAATAAAGTCTTGCTGTTATTGGATGGATACACTAGCTATAAAAGCTTAGATGCACTTGTATATGCTAAACAAAATTGCATAATTATTTTTTGTTTCCCCCCCCCTTGTACCCATAGGGTACAACCGTTGGATGTTAGCTTTTTTGGTCCTCTTAATGCCTACTGCAATCAAGAACTAACTAATTGGCTTAAAAATAACCCAGAGTGTGTAGTAACTCATTTCCAAGTAGCTTATTTATTCAACGCAGCATATATCAAGGCAGCAACCATACCCAATGCACTAAGCGGATTTTCGGCGACTGGCATAGCACCATTCAACGACAACATCTTCCCAGATTGGATGTTTGCTGCTGCAGAAGTAACTAACGCTGAAGAGGATGACAATCGGGACGAAAATCAAACGCAAGATGGTCAGTTAAATAAAGTCAACGTCATGACAAACTCGGTGCCAAGTTTCCAATGTACCAAGGTCTCTAACGAAAAGACCAATGAAACTTTAGTTTTGCCAGGTCCTTCATCATGTTCTCGAAACATATTTCCAGGAACAAATCTTGACCTATCAGTTGAGGAAATTTCACCAACGCCAAAAGTCGCAGAGATAGTGCGACGAAAAAGAAGAAAAGGGTCATATGGTAATCTAACAACAACCCCTGAAAGTGAAAAATTAAAAAATGAGGAAGCACAAAAGAAAGAAGTGATGTTAAGAAAGGCGGCGAGAACTGTTAAGAAGAAAATTGGTAGAGAGATTGAGCAGGACGAGGATGCACAATAAAAAGAAGGGATGATAAGAAAGTCGGAGAGAACTATGAATAAGAAATGTGTTATGGAGGATGGGAATGAAGATGAGCAAGCCGAGGGTTTTGACGTAGGAGATGACCTAGATGAGGAGGACTCGCCTTGTATTTATTGCAATGAAATTTTCTCCTGGTCTCTATAAAGAGAATTATGGTTCCAGTGTCACATCTGTAAGAAATGGGCCCATGCAGAATGTGCTGTAGTAGACAGAAAGACAAAAATGTTCAAATGTGAAATTTGAACCTAGTTTTATATTTTTTTTAATACTATGCCATCTCATCAATAGTTACTTCCATGAGATGGCATACCATGCTTCTCTTTCAAAATATACTTTTTCGTTTGTTAATAGAAAAATCATTTAGGTTTTGTGAAAACTCAATTTATTTATTCCATTTTCATATATTTCCTACATAAAAATATGTTTTTGGTCATAAATTAAAAAAATATTATTGATTATTCAATTTACCGAAAACCAACACACACTGATGTGACAATTCCATATAGTTTCAATCACCCCATGTCACATAAACTAGCGGCATATAATTCAATGATACATAGAGCATTTTCAGTTCCTATAAACAAATGTTATTCATTACATATGATAAATAAGCTAATTCATAAAAAAGAGGAAAAAGTAGCATTACAACTAATATTTCCTAAACAAACCGAAGAAATTAAAACTTATAAAACCATTACATATGCAGGAAATATTTCTAATATTGTTTCAAAGAATACAACAATTTCTTTTAAAACAGAAAGTAACGTAAGTACAAAACTGTTAAATGTAAAACCAAAAATATCACCATTAAAGAAATCAGGTATATATAAACTCAAATGTCCAGAATGTAATGCTGTCTATTTGGGTCAGACCCTTAGGAATTTTGAAATCCGATACAGTGAATACGAGCATACAGATTAAAACATCCAGATAAATCCCACTACGCAAAACATCTACTTGACACCAATCATTCATTGACACCTAACACAGAACTAGAAATACTACATATTTGTGATAAGAAACAAGAACTGGATTCCCTTGAAGAATTGGAAATTAGAAGACACTTCAGAAACACACAATATGAAGTCGTCAATGAACAGATAAATCTAGGGAGTTCTCCACTATTAAACTGTCTTTTTAAGTGATCATTGTAAAGATCAGCAGATATAGTTTTCCTGGTTTTCTATATAATTGCACAGGTATATTGATCTTAATTGGAAAAATGATATCCGGGATATCACCATAGGGCTAATAATCTCTAAGCTTCAATATTTGTATTATCACATATTTTTCTTTTTTCTATTAACATATATTGAGTCAATCACAAGTTAGGTCACTTCTTGGTCTAGCCAAAAATAACTAATAAACATCAGATAGTCACGAAATGAAATGTAACTTCTGTCATTCTGACGATGATATTTAGTTATCGAAACATTTGTCAATTTTTTAGAATTTTCAACATTTTTACTAGATAATTTCACTTACGATGTCCCAAGCTTTTCGAACCAGTCTAAAAAGTTTGTGGGAATATTCCTCTGAAAATTACTTGATTTTCTCGGATGTGGTCTCTTTTGCAACTTCAGTCTTTGGCAGGAACAGATATGGTTATCTATTTCTGAAGATAATATTTCACCAACAAAAAGAAACAGCCACTGACCATTTTAATGCCAATTTGTCCATTGCAGTTCATTTCTTGGACCGTATTTTCATCATAATGTCCACCCAAATATATTTATAGTTCAGAGTGAAAATTTCAATCTTGGGCAGGTTAATTGATACACGAAAAAGAGCTGCTCCAGTTTAGTATAGTGCTTTAACCTTTATGTTGAAAGAAAAATGTTTTGGGCAGGCCTAAAATTTAACATATTTTTTATCACTTATCCAGCGTGGAGTTCGGAAATATTTAATTGTATTTACTCCTACCTTAAACTCGAAAATTCGAGAAGTGTAGAGGAAAACAAAAAAAGTACCTAGTGCATATCAAGTGTTGAACTCAACATAGAACAAAAAACTAAATCAGAAACTAAGATAATTTACCCTAAACAAACATAAAATGACTTGTGTGGTGAAAATAAAAATAGTGATAAAAACCTTGCTTGATAAAAAAGCGGCGTTGTCAGATCTTTGACACAAACAACATAACAAAGAAATCAAAAATAAATTAAATTACTTCATTAGATCTCCAGATCCATAAAGGCTAGGCTTCCGACGAGTCGACCGAGATCTACTTTTCCCGCTATTAGAGATAAAGATGAGAGATATGGCCAACATCGAACAAACGTTCCAACAAGGGAGGGAAATGTCCAAAAAGCTGGATACCATAATATTAGAACTACAAGAAGTGACCGAAGAAATCCAAAATCTAAAAGAAAAACTGAACATTCAGGAAGACAGAATAGAAAAACTAGAACCTACCATCAGGTCAAAATATATTATAATAGGAATTATCAATGAAGAAAAAGAGAACGATACCGAAATAAAAGAAAAAATAGCAAACAGTAATGCAAAAAATGGGAATAGACACAGGTTGGAAAAGAAATAGACGAAATTCGGAGACTAGAAAAATATATAGAGGGTAAAACGAGATAGCTTATAGTGAAATTAATGAACGCAACCCTGAATACAATAATTCTGTAACATGCCAAACGTCTTAAAGGAAACCAAATTCGGGTTGATAAAGATTTTCCTTAAAACATATTAGAAGAAAAGAAGCGCTACTACCACAGTTGAAAGAAGTACGAAACAAAGGTCATAAAGCGGTAATGAAATATAATAATTTAATAATAAACAACGGAATACCAACAAACTACATACAGAAACTAGGATGGCATGGAATCAATACACAAATACCAGCCAAAAAAGAACTTTCGAAGAAAGATCACCGGAAACCACCGACGACTGAACCCAAAATATAAATTAAAGAACAACAAAACACTAAATGAGACGGATAAAGATAGAAAGAATCAGAACAAACAGACAAAGGACACGACACCAAAAAATTAAACAAATATACAAAACTAAATAAAAAATATATAAAAGGAACACTACAACATAAAAGAAGGACATGGAGTTTAGGGTCATGAAATATCAGAAGTCTTCACGGAAAAAAAATGGAGCTGATAACTTAATTCGAAAATACAAACCTAGAAATATTAACAATACAGGCAGAAAATCACCACATCTTAATATAAAGTGGTGTGAAGATAAACCAGAGAGCTTCATCTGGGGAAGGATACATAATTCACATAGAATTAACAGATAAAGTTATAGAGTGGAAAGCTGTTTCCGAAAGAAACAAAAAAGAAAAATCCTAAACAATCATATCAATTTATGGATCAGACGAAAACTCAAAAGCAGAGCAAAAAGAATTATTTTGGGAATATTTAACCTTGAACATTATATATATATATATATATATACAGGGTGTCCCAGACTAATTTATCCAGGCTATATCTCTTAAACGAATAGAGTTTTTCGGAAGAGACAAAAACTGATCTATTCCATTTCTAATACTTTTTAATATGGCGTAAAAAATCTTCCCCTAAATATTCATCTCTTAGTTACAACCCATAACTTTTAAATTTTTTAATAGTACCCTGTACATTTTTGTATAATTTTAGATGTGGTCTTCCGTCGTCTATTCAACAGATTTTTCAATAATAAAATCGGTTCGTAAGTAATCAAGAAAATATCAATTTATTCTTTATTTTTGTTAAATTAATCAAAAAAGCCTTAAAGCTTAAAGGAATTATAAAAATAAATGTAATAAAAATTTAATGAAAAAAATAAGTAAAAATAACAATTAACTAATTAATATTATTTACATAAGATGTTCGAATTGTAGTCCACCTTCTGCAACACACATTGCGAATCGTGCTACAAGATTTCTTGAATATGTGGCTTGAATCATTGCAGGATTAATTTGTCGAATTGCTTGTCTTATGTTTTCTTTCAATTGGTCTACATTTTGCGGTTTTAATTGATAAACAATATCTTTTATCACTCCTCAAAAAAAAAGTCGAGAGGTGACAAATCAGGTGAACGTGCGGCCCACATAATTTGGGTTGTTTGATATCCAGTGGTTATGGAAACGGTTTTGTCGCTAACGATTCTCGCATTGTGTGGAGGAGCTCCGCCTTGTTACCACCACATTTCCTAACCTTCATTAAGAGGAATATTTTTTAACAAATGGGGAAGTATGTTTTCTAAGAAATCTAAATATCGAACACCTGTTAGTGTGCCGTTAAAAAAGTAAGGACCTATAACACGGCCATTAAATAAACCGCACCACACATTTATACCCCAAATATTTTGAAATCTTGTGTCCGTCATCCAATGTGGGTTCACGGGAGACCAATAATTTGAATTGTGACGGTTGACTACACCACTATTGTGAAATCTAGCCTCATCGCTCCACAATATTTTTGATAAATAAAGTGGATCATCATTAATTTTTAACATAATTCTTGCAATGATATCAAGACGTTTTTGATAATCACAAGGTTGTAATCCTTGTACTAAGTGCACTTTAAAAGGATGGTAATTAAAATCTTTAAAAATTCTATGAACTGAACTTCTTGAAATACCACTTTCATTGGCGAGGGATCTAATAGACACCTTGGAATTGAAATGTAAATATGCAATTACATTAATAAGATTTTGATCACATCTTACTATGCGTTCAATTGTAGCTCGTTTATTAATTGGAAAATGTCCCTGTCCAAGTGAGCGTTCCAAATTCTTAAATGTTGCTTCTCTTGGAATGTTTCGATTTGGAAACCTTTCTTGATATAAATGTCGAGAAACTCTCTTATTTTTCAGGCATTTTCCATGAATCAGTATCATATCAACGTATTCTTCAGGCGAAAATAAATGTGGCATATTGAAATGTTATACACAATTACAACACGTATGATTATTACTGGTCTAATACTTTTATTCAAAACGTCAATAATAATAATTGTTGATCTGACAGATCGAATCATGGCAACCTGGATTAAGGCCGATGTCCAAGACGTAAAAAAACCGCAAAATTTTTTCAAATATTGTGACTTTACGATAAGAGATTTTGTTGTGAATTTTTGCACACCCATTTGAAAGATAATAATGTATTCCTCTACGAAGCCAAAATTTTTAAAGACAAAAGTAGTGTTTCAAAAGATTAAGTACCAAAAACTTCACAAAACGGAGTTCATAGAGGCACGTATAATAGTATAATAGAAACATTTTTGTAATTGAAGTTTTTTTTTCCATGGATACATTTTTGTGAAAATGTGAAAAATCAAAAAATGACAAATCGAGAACGATTAACCTTCATACCAGAAATCTTCTGACCCGATTCGATATGTGTGTTGCAGCAGGTGGACTACAATTCGAAAATCCAATGTAAATAATATTAATTAATTAATTGTTATTTATATTTTTCATTAAATTTTTATTACATTTATTTTTATAGTTCCTTTAAGCTTTAAGGCTTTTTAGATTAATTTAAGAAAAATAAACAGATATTTTCTTGATTACTTATGAGCCGATTTTATTCTTGAAAAATTTGTTGAATAGACGATGGAAGACCTCATCTAAAATTATAAAAGAATGTACAGGGTGCTATGAAAAATTTAAAGTTAGGGGTTGTAACTAAGGGTTGGATATTTAGGGGATGATTTTTTCACGCCATATTATAGTGTATTAGAAATGGAATAGATCAGTTTTTGTATCATTCGAACATTTCTATTCGTTTAAGAGATATAGCCTGGATAAATTAGTCTGGGACACCCTGTATATATATATATATATATATATATATATATATATATATATATATGTATATATACACATACACGGATTAAGTATAAGTAATTTTGAGGAAAAAATATTTCAAAGCATTATATTTTCATTGCTCAAATCGTAAACTCAATCTTGTGGTGAACGATGCAAATAATGTACCGGAAATTAGAAACACCATTGCCACTATAAATTATACTATACCATTTTTCATGGAATCGACAGCTCACAGGAATTCGGCTCCAAAAATATCGCGATAGTGTAAAACCAGATGGACTGAAAATTACAAAAGCAATCGACAATTCTGTATTGGAACCAGTAGTTATTGTCTTGCAAGCTAGAAACATGAATATGCTCATGGTAAGAGAACACATAGAAGGAATCTTTGATGTATTAAAAAAGGACCGTGACGTCGCAAACCGAGTCACTGTTGAAATATGTCAAAAAGCACAAGACATTGGAAATAAACTAGAAATTGATATTACTGCTCCACGTCTTGCCCAAAAGCAAAAACACAGGAGCAATCCTCCATCGGACACTGATAATGAATACTGGAGACGATCACTCATTATAGCGTATATTCAATTTGCACAAAGAAATACTCCAGCTTTTGCCTTGGCAAAATTGCATCCCTTATATATGCTGAAAGTGGGTATCGGGGAATTACAAAAAAACGCAGAAGAATCATTTATAGCGTTTTATGAGTTGGATGAGATCACCGCAGAACTGGACCTATGGATTAACTTGTGGAAGAAAAATAATTTATCTGAGGACAGATTGAAGACTATTGGAATTATTCATCTTTTAAATGTAGGCAATGCTTTTTCCCGCCAGTAGGCGAACGCTCTCAATTCCAAGTGCAATTCCACCTACTACGCGACTGTAGAACAGTTTTTCAGTACGCTTCGAAGAGTGAAGACCTGGCTTAGTAGCACTATGGGCAAGGAAAGGTTGACGGGATTATGTTTGATGAGTGTACATCGAAATTTTGTTAAAGAAAAGCGTGAGATGGTCGAAGAAAAAGTTTTCAGCAAGTCCCAGAAATTATTATTAGCGTAAAAATAATGAATAAAAATAATTTTCCAGCAACTTTTGACGTTTTATTTTGTGAGAAGTCGTCGTAGAATATGTCTCTGAGGCGCCACTGTCCTTTATTGTTTGTTTTTTATTATTAATTATCAACATTAGTTTTGGAAGTTGTTAACAATACATTTTGGACCATGTTTGACGTAACTTCAATAGCACATGGGTCCAGAAGAGTAGGTTGAATTTCTTCAATAGTAGAAAAACATCTTATGCGTAATCATTTCCTTCTGTGTGTTGTTGATCGAGGTAGATATTTTTGGTCTTAGCTATTTTGTATCTATTCCTGAAAATAACGCGAAAATCTGATATAACTAAGCACAAAAGCTTATTAATTAAACAATTCTATAGGATACTAAGTTTAAGTTTATTTAAACAGCTCTGATACAATCATTCATTCAATTTTCTTTTAATTTTAGGATCAACTAATGCAAAGTATTATTCCGGTTTACGTTATAAATAAAGTTAAAGAAATCTATATAGCAGCAACGAAAGCTTATATTGAATCTGGAAAATATCTCTCAAATAACCCATTCAAGTGAGTAGAATATTGTTTAAATAATATAAAACACACTTGTTCCGTTCATATGTTGCTTACACCCTTACATATATCATACCTTTATTTGATTTTGACAAGTGTGTCCGAAAATTCATCGTCTATGTCAAATAAATTCATGTATATGGTCACTCAATTATCTCTAATAACATTTTATTTCATTGTAGTCACTTTGAGAATAATAACACTAACAACAAAAAGAAACGCCATAAAACCATAAACAACAAATGACTGAGTTTGTATTTTATAATAAATTTTTCAATGACTTCCATTCTTCCCTTAGAATAACTAGCATCTCTTCTTTCCCGATTTTATCCCACAATTGAGCATGTTCTTATATTGAGGAGCATTTTCTATCAATTTGTACAAAAATTTAGGTAACTCATTTTATTCCAATTGGCTGCTGCACACTGTATACTGTTTAAGAAATAGATCAATTGTGTACACGCTTTTAACAATCGAGATGTTTTCGTAAAATAAAACGTGTGAAGTCATCATCGGATTGAAAGTTTCAATTCAGTCAACCGCATACGACATTAAAAAATATGCTAGATCCTCTCTCCACTGAATTATAATTAGTAGATCAATAATGGGTGACGCAAGGATTTCCTATAGCAATTGTTAATATAAAACGTTAGCCAATCCTTGGTGCTAGTCGCCACACATTTGATATCAAACAGACCAGACAGCTCTTTTTCAAGTATAATTCCAATTCTGAAACATGAGAAAATTCAGATTGACTATTATCGGTCCATTTTGTTAATAGATAATAGGTAAATGGACTAAACATGGATAAAATAATTTCACAAAGAATTATTGACTATAACAGCCATCTGAGATTAATTCCAAATATACAAATATGGTTTAGAAAGGGTTACTAGACAATATAAATAATCAAACTACACTACAATACGCCTCGAATCAGTCTGGATAGAAGGACTATCGTACAAAATGTTTTCAGCCAGTTATTCTACGTACAAGAAACTTATTTATCCATATTTGAAGAATAGAACTTTGTACGTTGAGTAAACGACGCATTTAACACTGAAGCAGGAATATCTCAAGGCTCCTCGCTATTTTCTCAATTGTACACTTTCATACCGCACGATTTTTCGATTCACAATGCATACAGCTTTATATGCACACGATACAAGTTTGCATCATTTATGAACTAGGTTCACGGGTTGAACCGCGTTAGAAACTTGTAATTTCTAGACGTTTCGGCTTCCACTTTGAAGCCATTATCCAGAGGGGGGTTAGGTAATTCGATCATTAATTTGGGAAGTGATGCGATTCCGTAGTCTCAATGGGCCTACTCTACGAAGTCTAGTCCTTGGAATTTTACAGAAAAAGGAAATAATAATAGAGTAAGTAAATAAAATAATAAAATTTGCTTACCAATTAAAACACTAACACTCACTACTAATTTGAAGCCGACTAAGTTGCTTGGACCGTGTATTTATAAGGGACCTACTGGCGGATATGGTCTTTTTGACGCGTGTGGTGCAAGTGCTGCTGGCGGGAGTGGTGAAAGATAAAGGACGTTCGCCATACTGGGATATTTTACGGGGAAATTGTTACTTTTGGCGTAGGCCATGGTGGAAGGAGGTCAGGTGGTATCGGAATGGGGCGGGTGGAGAAGATGATTCCAGGTTGATGGCAATCTCTGGCTGTCGTCCTTGGTATTAGAACAGTTTGAACGTTTTTCTATCTCGATAGCTGCTCGAATTATTCTGGACCTGAAGGATCGAATTGGGGCGATAGTTATGGTTTTATCGAAACTGATTGTGTGCCCTGTTTGGACACCATGTTGGGCCAAGGTGGAAGAAGTATCGGAATTTCTGACAGACAATGAGTGTTCTTTTACTCTAACAGAGATACGTTGGTTGGTCTGACCTATGTAGGTGCGGGGACAATCTAAGCAAGGGATTCCATATACTCCATGCTGTTCATTGGGAATTTTATCCTTGACAGATCTGATTAGGCGAGAGATTATTTATGTATGTAGTTACCTTGGAATATGAAGTAGGTGTTGGACAAACAGTGTTTGATTAGGGAAAAACAATCTGAGGTAATGTGGGATTTAGTATCTAAGATAGACACAGTTTCATCGATAGGGATGTTGATAAACAAGGAGGCAATGTCAATGCTGATAAGTATATCTGTGGAAGAAATATGAAATCCTTTGAGTAGATCAATGAAATGGCGAGACTTTTTGACATAGGATTGGGTCTGCTCAACAATTGGTTGTAGGGTTTCAGCTAGATGTTTAGCCAAGAACTGGGCGGGAAAGTTAAATGCACTGACAATGGGTCGTAGTGGAATATCGGGTTTGTGGATTTTTGCAAAACCGTTTATTCGAGGAATGTGAGATCATAATTCTCGTGGGATGAGCTTAGCTTTTATGTCGGAAGGAAGTTGGGACTTATTCATTAAGTTTTTGTTGGCTTTTCCAGATATGTGGTAGGGTCATTAGAAGAATCGTTTATAACTTTTTTCTTTACATCCTCTATTCTATTTTGATTGATTGTTTTTTTTCAATTTCTTTTGCCCAATTTCATCGCGTTCCGAAGTATCGTTAGCTATTATGGATTTTCTTTTTTCTGGGCCTTTACTGGTTGGTTTCCGTTATTGTGCTTTCGGGTATGGTCTTATTTTTCATGAGGATATGAAATTTGGCTTGTGCTTTATTTCAACTGAAATTTGGGGCTCCGGTAATGACTGTGTAGAAGAGGTAGATGGCAGTGATCCATCTGCGTTTTTGTCAAAAATCTCATTGTCTGTTGGAGGTGTTATTCTGCCTATGACATATGAGCAAAGGAAGTCTTCTTCGCCAAAAATATTTTCATCAAACGACCAAAATCCGGTGCAACGGTATCTACATTTTATATATGAGTGAGTTCAAGATCTATCCCAAGCTTTCATACATATCGGTGCCAGGTCATAAATTAACAATGTCAGTCATCTGCCACTTTGTTAAAAAACATATTTTGAATGTGTTGGAAATATTTTTATCTAAAGGCTGCAATTTGTTAAATGTGTGGGGTAGAATAGTTAGAATTGTGATACGATTTTCTTTGCAGTAATCAATTGCAGGAGAATATAAATGGGATTCGTGATTGTCCATTATAAGAGCAACTTGACATCCTTAAGAACATCGAACATGAGCTGCAACATGTTCTAAAACTCGTAAAAATTTAGCGCTGGTCATCCATTCATATGAATGCACTAAGCCAGTTGCGCCATACTCGTCTCGAATACTACTTAGGAATTGTTGTTGGTCAAAATTTTTCTTGGAAACACCCACATTTGAGAAAGTGCTGTCCCATTTGCTACAATAATGCCTACTTGTGTAACCAGCTATCCCCTTTCACGCGAAACGATCTTGCCCATTTGATGCTTACGTTTGGTAGCAACCACTTTTAGCGTTTTTTGGACAGTAGTGATATCGGTCTCGTTCAAATTAAATATGCATGATCCAGTGAATTGCTGCATTTTTAGGACCTCCTCCACCTTATCCTGAAATGTTCCAACCACAAATTTGTTAAAACTTGAAATTCTCGCTTAACTTGTGTTCTCGGAGTTTTTTATGGATAATTCAGGTTGTTGAATTAAAAATCCCTTAAGCCAATCCTTTCCAGCTGATTTATCTGCTTTCCGGAATTATAAGGTGGATTTTTCGGCATCTCATATGCCCATCTGCGTTTTGCTTTCGGAGTTAAACCATGGTACGTAATCGAGCATGTTTTAAGGTAACAGGCAAGTGAGACTTCCAATTCACTAGATGAAACTTGACAACTGACGAAATTTGGGGAGAATGGAGAATTATCAATTTCTTTTGCTTTTCTAACATATAATGCTAGAGTCGTTTTTTTTAACTTCATGCTCATGCACACTTTTCCTACTAGAGTGTTTTCCGGACAAAACATCAACCGTTTCAATTCTCATGGCGTCTGCCGAAATAGCCCGATCTGTTAACCTTTTGTGTTTATAAGGCATATTACATGTAACAATTTCATAATTTGGGGAGGTTTTACTAATAAAATACTAACATTTTTAAAGTATGTTCATATATTCTAAAAATAACCACAAAATTTTGTTGTTGAAGCTTACCCAATACTAGCAATAAATCAGCAACCCAAATATCAGAAAAACACTTGAAACGTACAGTGAAAAAACAGACATGTCACTTTATTCTCAAACTGAGTAAATACCAATTTAATGTTGTAAGGGAAATATTTTTATTCTAAAATAAGAAATAATTCAAATGTTTCCAGAAAACTAAAGTTACATTATACAAAAATCTTATGATTATAGTACTAAAGCTTTAAAAAATCTTTTAACGAATTTGTTGCAAAAAAACAAACGAAGTTCATGTTTTCCAGGGAAGAAAGCAGCTACGTCATCTAAAACAAACAAACACCATCCCTGTCACAATTATATTTATAACAGAAAATATAGGAGCAAGTAGTTTTTTTAACAATTATTTGTTTATGTTTAAAATTTATACATGTAAGTACTTCAAACTTACTTGTTAGTTATGTGCCATATTTTTTAAAAATGTCACCGCTCTTGGACTACAAAACCACATGAGACTCATCAGGTCTACAAACTTAGGCTTTGCAAGCGGTAAAGGACCTGTAAAGTAACAGAAGATTTGAAAATTTTCAAATTTCTCCTTTGTAAATCTGAAAACTTACCATCGTATACGGGAGCAGCATAAACTCCCCATTTTTCGAACCTTTTTTGTGTCAAAACGTTTTCTCACTATTCCAGATAGGGCTTGTCCGTTGTAGGTGGAACGGTAGTAAATAAGACGGTCATGCCCAGATTTTGCCACTGTTTCCATTAAGACTTGGCTTTTTATTGGGCATTTTTGTATGTATATTGAGTCCAAAAAATATTTCCAATTCAATATAATGTTTTGTGACACACTCACTACGATGAAAGGCGATGATTTGCAGCGGGAATTTCTAATAACTTCTTCAAATTCTTCTGGGATCTCAAAGGGACTTCTCAGATTTCGAAGTCCTACATTTTTGTCACATTCCAAATAGGAGTGTCCTCTTACAGGAAAAGTAATTTTAATTTCTCTTAAGCCATGAATTTTGTTGTTAACAATAAAATGTATAATTCGAAAAAATACAAAATTTTTAGTTTGTCCTCCTGCTGAGTCGCAAAAAATTTCCAATTCTTCAATGTCGTCTTCTACTAAGTAAGTATTGATGAAATGGAAAAGAAAAGAAGCCACTAAGCCACTTCATTTGATCCTTTTTTGGCGATTCCCTCGTGATAAGTATAAAATATCGACTGACCAGAAGAAAGAACATGAACGTTAAAAGCATACACGGATAACTGCCGTTTATAATATACGTCATTTGTGGCAATTTTCGGGATGGCAATATTTTTTGCAAAATCAATGCAGATGGCTTCTTTTTTCTTAGTTTTTTTGCAGCTCTTTTTACTTCCCTTTTTCGACAATAGAACGTCTCAGCCTTTCTGTTATGCATATCATTCATTATAGTTAATTTTCTAATCTCATCCTTATCCTTTTCAGCAGAAAGGCTTTTAATCTTAATCTGAACGTCGTCAGATGTTGCGCAAGTATCAGTTCGGGGACATCCAATGCTATACTAAACTCGTTGTTAAAAATGGTTCTGTATGTTTCATACGAGACTTTAACATTTGGATGCTTTTGCTCAATAAGGTTAAACATTTCTTTCAATTGTAAGTTCTTCGGGTGAATAGGTCTTTTTTGTATCCTCTAAACTATAATGGCTCTAACGACCCTTGAAACTTTTAATGTGTTCCCATACCAAACGCGCCTTGTTAAGTCGTCCAGTTTTCTATGGATTGCACTATGCTTTCCCCGTTTATCTTTAGGAGCTGCACCAGTGCGATTTAGGCTTTCTTTTATATAACTCAGCTTTTTTTTGTTATTCCATGAATCTAACAAAATGCTTTGGCGCATACAGGAATATCACGATCTAGGACGCGCACTCGGGACGAATAACTAGCATCATGGACAGTAGCCGTGGATTCATTTTGACGCGGCCTTCTTTGTTTGACAGGTACTACCGTAATTAGTTCAGCAAGATATGAATATTGTTCATCGTGGAAAAGCAGAGAAATGAAATGTTGTAATATGGAGATTTTTTGCCCCTCGTCAATCACAACAAAACACTTCAATCTTAATCAATTACAAGGCGGTCCAGGTTCATGTGTCGATAATTTTGTCTTTTTCATGACCTCTGACAAGCGTCTGGTTCTCTTTCTTTTTTTGTGTCCATAATTTTGTGTTTGATGGACTCATCTGACTCACTGCTAGCCATAACCGTTAGCTGTAATATTATCGCACACACGCACAAAAAAACAACAACCCAAACATTTACCGACCATCAGAATACTGAATGATTTTTTGTTGTTGAAACACGTTAAAAATAATGCGTGATTTCATTTGACATAGCTGGTTTTTTACCTGAACACTTGAACAGAGCTGTTTTTTCCGTGTACGCTGTAAATTGAATATTAATTATCTCAGGACTAGGCTGATTTATTGCCTTTTTGACTGTTTTAAACCAAGCATCTTTAATCGGAGAATTTATTGGCGTCTATACCTAAGTTTCGAATAAAAAGTGACATGTCTGGTTTGTTCCCTGTACCCTTCACTTGTTAGAAACACAGTTTACAACTAGTAAATATTAGGTTAAATATGATATCCGTAATGCATCGAAACTATCCGACCTCTCTGCTTCCAGTCTAGACGCGTACTAAAAGCATTTTTTCTTGACGAAACAGTTTCGAAGACCGTTTTGAAACAGTTTCGGCGTGACGTAATCACTTAGTGGCGATCGCAAAAATGAAACGTTTTACAACGTCACGTGATCAGAATCTATCTGTCATCTGCCCTGCCAGCTTCTATTTGTTTACATTTTTTTCACAGTCAAATAATAGAGGTTAGGTTAGATTGTTTATTTTTGAACATCTTAGCAGAGATTTTTGTTGTTTCAATTTCAGTATTAGTTATTAGCCGGGATTCGTAGGTTATTAGTTAATTAGTTAACGTTAAGATGGAATATGTACTGTTGTTCAATGAACAAAGCTTTTTAGAAAAATACCTTTGTTTCTTCGCGGGAATTCCTATATAGTAGATAGAAATTTTGTTTTTATTATATTAATTGATTACGAAAAGCATTACCATTTAAAACTTGACGAAGATTGGGTAAATAAATATCTGGAGTATGATTTCCTTGGTTTCCTTACTATAAAAACAAAACGAAAATGATAGTAATGACACTGTTGACAGCTTAAAACGGTCTTGGAGAACGTTTCGAAACGCTGACAAACAGTTTGATTCCTGACGTCACTAACCGACCAAGAAAATGGACCGTTTTAAAACAGTTTGAAACTGTTTCAAAACAGTTTTTCAAGAAAAAACGCCTTAAATACATTCAAATGAGAATATGGTTAAGTAACTTTTTCGATCTCTTTTCTAGTTAGGCGGCAATTTTGAATATGTCCAATGTCTCCCCCTGTCCAAACTATCCCTGCGCTCCTCTATATGTAGAATTTGCAATACAAATACCGTTGCATGGCATCAATGATGTTGGTCTTACGTCATAATACCACGAACTAATTAAAATGTCTCTAAGTAAGCTACTAATCCGAGAAGGTCTCGAATAGCATTCATGCACGTAGTCACATTAATGAAAAACCAAAAAATGTAATCTTTTGAAATAGCTTCCAAATCTTGCTAAATATTTGCAACGTTGTCGGATTATTACCGTTGCTTCTATGAAATAAGTTTCTCAGAGAACTTATTGCATCCATTTCTTCAATACCCGTTTGAATAAAAGCATGTCAAAACACCATTAGGACTCTGTATAAAAATATTTCAATCACAATTACAGAAAAATAAATCATATACTTAGATCCCAATTTGCAAATTAAAGTATTGTAAATAATATAATTTTGGAAATTCATCTGTTATCAGGATCCACTTAATATTACTTACAGTCTATATGTAAAAATGTAATTATCATTCGATAACAAGCACTTGTCGCTACAATGAACGAAAATATAAGTATAATATAGGAATATTTGGAGTTCTTTGTATTTGAAGAATTCTACTGGCCATGAATAAATATTAACGATTATGTAAATGCGGAAACATTTTCAGATATTGCACTGAGAGTGATAATACAATTCTTGGATTAACATTTGAATAATCACAATACTAATCAAATAAATAGTTATTTTGAAAGTGAGCAAATTATGTGCTTTTAAATAAACTTTGTTCTTATAAACTTTTCATTACAAAAATCAAATACAAAAATAGACCGACAGAATTTAGAGTAAAATACAGACTGACTAATACAAATATATGAACAATGTATATGTTACCGTGAAAGACCGAAAGTAGTGAATGTCAACATTCGACGGTGGATGTCGACAAATGTCAAATTCCTTGGTAAAAGTTCGAACAGTTCTTAATTCTATTATACATTCGGACTTTCACCGGTATATGTCGACAAACACAAATGAGGTCCGGTGAAATTCGGACATTGCAGGTCGCGACAAGTTTTTAGACGGTTCCAGCCCCTTGTTTCAGTTAGCTTTGTCTTCGTCAGTCTAACGCAACGTTTGACAGCGCTCCCTTACCTAATTTTATTTTCTTATTAGAAAGTATAATTTGTATTCAATGGCTACTACAGTGAATCGTGATAATTTTTTTTATAAGTTACATGCCTTAATTGGACGTAAACGAGAAGAAAATTGTTTTTATTTTTCACAATGGTCAGTTCCGAATTGAACTCTAGATGTCAAAACGACTTGATAGACTTGCAATCACGCAGGGATGGCGATTACATATTTATAATGGTATATCAAGATCATTTAACCAAATTTGTCCAGTTACGACCTTTAAAAAGCAAGATAGCGGAAGAAGTAGCATATCACCTTCTCCAAATTTTTTTAACATTTGGTGCTCTCGCTATATTGCATTCGGATAATGGCACAGAATTCAGTAATCTGATCTATGCGCTATGTGGAAAGATGTTAAAATAGTGCACGGAAAGCCTCGTCACAGTCAAACACAAGGCTCAGTTGAAAGAGCCAATCAGGACATACAAAATATGTTAACTGCTTGGATGCAAGACAATGATTCAAAGAAGTGGTCAGAAGGTTTGCCGTTTGTCCAATTCGCCATAAACACATTTTATCACGAAATAATACGCCAGAGTCCTTATGAAGCCCTGTTTGGCGTTAAACCAAAAAGGGGTATAACATTGTCATCACTCCCTCGCGGGGAAATTTCAAACATTGAGACCGAAGAACAGCTACAATCTTATATTGAAGAAATTTTGGGTAGTGACCATATTGAAACAGACATGGATAATGAAAATACCATTGGAACTGATCCGCAACCTGGCACGTCTTCATCTCAAGCACTGACTGACCCGCAACCTGACACGTCTTTATCTCAAGCACTGACTGATCCGCCACTTAGCACATCTTCATATCAAGCACTGACTGATCCGCCACCTAACACATCTTCATCTCAAGCACTGACTGAACAACACGAGCTAATTTATTTAAAAAGAGTAGCTGCAAAAGAGCATCTTCTACTTCAAGCAACAAAAATTTTGCGAACCTCAAAAAAAAGTTTCCTCCTGCCCAAATTGGTAATACCGTAAGAATTCAAGTCCCTGATGTTGACCGTGGTCTTACAGACCCTCAAAATGTGTTAGCGGTTGTTGTTGTAATAGAGGATTCAGACTTTTATAAATTAGCTAACAAAAATGGTACCTTGAAGCATCGTTTCACCCGTAATCAGTTCGTAATTTGTAAAAAAAAAGTTACTTTCCATGGACGAAGTTTCAACAAAAGAAATGTCGCTAAGAGAAGCAGCTTCTGCTAATTCAAAAAGTGGAGGGCAAGGCTATACACGTTGTAACTGCAAAAGGAAGTGTTCCACGACTAAATGCAGCTGTAAAAGCAAGGAACTTTTGTGCAATTCGAAGTGTCACGGTAGTTTAAGTTCATATTTAATTTTATATTTTCATGTTCTACTATTTGTTTTGAGTTCAACAAAGTCCTTTTCCCATATTATTATAATAAATAAAGATCTATGGATTTTTTTTGTTTTTATTTCAAAAAAAAAATTGTTTTTCACATACACCATGAGTTCATCATGAATGTCGACAATCGCCGGTGTAAGTTAGAAATAATGAAATTTCAACAATATTTCGGACATACGTCAAGCAACGTTGAGAAAGTTGACATTCACCAGATTTCGGTCTTTCACGGTAACATATATAGTGAGTGTGCCGAGCCCGCACTAACACTCAAAGTAGTTTCGGGAACCAGCGGGTACGTCAACAACAAAGATGATGTAATTCGCTTTCTATACTCTCAAATTTCTACCAACAATCGGGAATACCTATCCAAAATTAAGCTTTCTCCATTGCGGCGACTTTCATAAATGCCCTGTTAAATAATTCTGAGATGTCATATTCTGTTATTTTCTGATAACCAGAGAGGAATAATTAAATCACGTATTCTCTATAAACCCGTTCTTTAGTGGACTAAAAAATGTAAAATTTAATGGCTGAAGATGGTCTAAGGTGAGGGGTGGAAGAGACACCATATGGATCTTATTATGCATGCAAAAATTGTATGCCACGATTGAAATTTGGCTTGAATGGTTATCTAGGATCAGAATTAATCCAACCATTTTTGGAATATTTGTACGAAGCACCCAAGGGTCCGTTTTTTTGAGGAGTTGCTAGCATTCTTTTGCGGGGTTAAATAATCATAGAAGGGATATAATTCCCTGAAGCACTTTCCTCTTTCAACGAATATAGCGGAGCCCACTTATTTTGCTCCCTTGGCACCGTAAATCTTTGGGCATCTGGTTTGAACGATTGTATTACCTGTTTCGTCTATGTTGAATACGTTGTTTGATCCAAATTTAAACTTCTGCATGATAATTTCAAGATTAGTGTAAAATAATTTTACAGCTTCCTTATTAAAGGATGAAAGTCGATTTAGGCTGGTGCCCTTAGGCTGTGTTAGTCTAACTTCAGGAATTCCTTGTAAGAAGCCATGCCTTTCCAGCAACACCCACCAGATTAGAGTTATGGACAATATTATACTGTTCTGCATACCTAAATGCTCACTCTTAGCCCATTAGGTGTCAGCCCAAAAAATAATTTTGAAAGAAGCAAAATATATTCTTTCAACCCACGCTATATGTTGTTCTGAGAATACAGGCTTACGGTCTAATCGAGGTGGTTTCATATCATTTTCCAGCATCTTTTTTCTGAGGGTAGATTCTCCTATTTTCTTCTCCTAATCTTTCTTCCATCATTCCTGGCGTCTAGCGCATTTTGAAGAATTTCAGTCGTGTGGGGCAGGATGGTAGTATAACGTATGTACAATTACTACTTAGTACTTACTATTTAATAACACGAGGGGAAATGGTGCGTAGGTTTGCCCCTTTGTGTTTACGTTTTATAAATTCATGATATGAGCAAAGAACTATTTATTTATTTATTATTCAAATATGTCAAAACAATCACAAAATACGAGATTTTATGAAGATATTTCATTTCCACTGATTGGATAAAAATTGTGGACTTATCGCCTTATTTTCAAATGTTGAAAAGTTATCAAAATCTGTTTACAAATCGACAAGTCACTCTCACAACGGTTGTAAGCAAACTAACACAGTACAACCTCCCTAGCCGGTTAACTCCTGGACTGATTAACAGAACCAATTTAGTAGTACTGGGCTCGTCCGCTGCACGCGCTACTGTACATGGCGGGACATTTAAATAATGAAAAAGAGAGGAAAATTTGAATAAGTAGAATTTTATACTGCCGTGAATATTAATATAACTGATACTAGACAAATCCCGATGTAAGTCACCTATAAGCAGTTTATATTTCAATGTTGGTTTCAACCACAGAGTAAAATAGTTTTTTACTGTGGTCTCAACCCTAAAATACATTACTTAGGGGTAACATACATCAGGATTTCTCTAATAATATTATTATGGTTTGGAAGATAAAATAATAGTATATTAAAGTATAAGTGGATAAAGAGGACTTTCAAACACGCGCGATTTTTCGAGCACGACGACGCAGCCGGAGTGCTCGAAATAGAGCTATTGTTTGAAATACCAGTTATCCACGAATACTTTACGCTATTTCTTTTTATCGGTGCACATTGAAATCATAAAATATTATTATTATATTATTACTACAAAAAAATGGAAGTCCGTCCTCGATGCCCAGCCAAGTTTCGTGAAAGTCCATCCTAAACAGTATTTATTTTTATTTGACGTTACGAGGTACTGCTGTCAGATCAATAATCAAAAAGTTTCTTTATTTATATTTAAAAGGATACAATGTATATATGAATATATAAATAAATTTTGCAGAAAAAACCAAATAAGACATTGGTTCACAATGAAAATATACAATTTAAAAACTTATAGAAAAAGTTGCCATTGATACTTACGTTTCTCGAGTTGTTGTTCCCATAGGGAGTTTAAAAAACGCGCGTGTTTGAAAGTTCGATTTAAATACGCTGAGGCGTGTTTTAAATAGGTAATATGAGGCATCAATAAGAAAAAATATATTTACATTACAAGTTCATATTATGAAAGGGAAAAAGTATTAAATTTCAGCTTGAGGTTGCTAAAATCTATTTTTCCCGTGTATAATACACAATTTTTTTCTGAGGCGAGAAAAACGACGATTGAATATTGAATAATTATATTACAATATTCAAGTCAGGAAATTATTGATGTGACATTTGAATTTTGAAATTAGTAGGCTATGTTGTACTTATAGCGACAATTAGACTTGTGATGCTAAGGAAACCTTTAATAGCTGTTACTTTAATTTTGTGATTTGATTCAAAAATTGTGAACTTAGTGATTGCTTAGAAGTTATTGTCAATACTATAAACATCATATAGGTATAATATTTATATGAGCATAAATAAGAGTATTAATAAAACAAAAATATATTGCCTATATTTATTGTAGTAGGTAAAAGCAGATAGGTACTTAATCAATTACAAAAATGTAATAAATTTAACATTGTACAATTGTTCTGTGTTTGTATCTTTAAAAGACCTATGCAATTCATATTTCCATAGACATCCATATATTTGATAAATTTGGAATCTTTACCTGCCGCTATTTCATTCATAGATCATTTTCTTTTGACCCTATTCATGTAACTATTATGCGCTTGTGGCGAACCATTTCTAGCTTTATGGGTTCTAATTAGCCCAAAAAAAGTTTTTCAATGCATCCTGGTTGAAAGGCCTAGTTAGGACACAATCAAAGGATTCCTTCCTTAGCACTCTAGTGCTTAATCTAAAATATAAAATAATTATGTTAATATTAATTCTATTAAACTTGTCACAAAGCAGTGTAACTTAGTTACAGAAATCGGGCACCATTTAATAACAACAGTAAAGAAAATTAATTCTTTCAATTGAAACATTATTGTGAGAGATTTTACTAACAAATTTGGTGTAAGCCCTTTTCTGGATGGGATAATTTGTCATAAATATCTAATGTTAGTTTTGACTATTTGTGATATTTATTTACTTATTTATATATTCTTTTTAATAATTCAAAATAAATATGCATATTCAAATAATTACACATGTCTATAATGTCCAATGTAGAGATTTGGAGAAAGCACAGTCTCACAACTTCTGTTCCATTTCAATTTCAATTATGTGTCTTATTGAATCCAGAATAAGGAATTTGTAACAAGTAAATAAAACCTAACCAAAGCTTCCTCATCTTGATGCTTATACTGGTACTTAACTTACTTGTGATTCTACTCTGTAATTCCACTGATGTAGAGGGAGTTTCTATCGATATAACATCCACCCTATAATATACCGCCTGACCATCCATATCTGTAATACCTACAATAATTTATTAAAAAAGGTGGCTTCTATAATAAACCGTAAAGTCTACCGGGTAAGAATAGAGTTGAGTATGCAGTTTTTGGCAACTCCCTTCGAAATCCTGGGTTTTTAAACTCCTCTGCAAAATGGCGATGACAGTTTCTATAATTATCAATGAGTTGGACTAGTGTTTTGACTCTTAATGCAGGATTGTTTATATTTGACAACCAAATACTTGCCAGTTCAGGGTCTTCTGTAAACCGATGTCTTTTACTTGAACAGCCAGGAACACAACTCTCTTTTACGAGTTGCAATGATAATTGTAAATTAAAAAGCAAAGCAACGGTTTATCTCACACAACAGTTCTAGTTGGCAATCGTGTACATATATTTCACTATAGTTGAGTCTGCTATACATAATTGGTCAGCCACAATAGTATTCACATTATTCAGTTAATGTAGGGTATGTTTTCTTTAATACAACAAACCAATTTAACTTAAACATTGCATAGATCACTATAAACGTAACTTTTTTGGGCAAAACCCAACTCAACCATAAATAAATATAACGTTTCATCTTATAAAACCGTTTACATTTATTATACGAAAATAATAACAATAAAATTGTGTATTGTGTATTGTGAATGCAAGTTATTGAAAATTAAACTACTTAGCAAGATCTAATACTATAATATTTACTTTGATCAGTTACAAGCTACATCAAAAAATTCCCCATAGATACTAGGAATATCTCAATTAACAAACTGTTTCATCAATTTTATTATTTAAAACACTGTCCATAAAAATAAAACAAATTGAAAAATACTTACACGGTCACAATTGTTAGAAAAAAGCACACTTATTTCTAATCAAAAGTTCGATAAACTCTAGGTTAATGATAATAACTAAAACACTAAAATTATAATAACATACAAAAGGCAGGAAAACACAAATTTAAATAATACACAAACCAATCCAATGTATCGACTAATTAATTTGCCGAAGGCGTTGTTTATGAAAATAGATAATAGATTATGAGGTTGAAGTTTCCTCCGGCCCTTCTCTGATTGGACGTAATTTTTATGTCAGACTAAAAATGCGGCCTCAAGCGGACGGGCCACTTACTAAAACTTCGTTCCACTTGGTACATAAGAGTGCAACTGCTAGGGGGGGTGTGCTGTGATCTGCACTGATTTAGTACTTCGGATAACCCGCGAAATTTGCAGTATCTTTGTGCGCACGATTACCCGCTGCGCACTATTCCCCAACTCTCCCGTACTGTTGTGTAAAGATGACACAAATATTCACCATCCCACATTTATACATTAGAATGCATAATATAATGTATGTTCTTATGTTTGGTTGTGAAACAAACATAATATAGATTACTTCGCATTAACAAACTTAGGCACACATTTTTTGTTTCCCATTTTATGTTGTGAGCTTAATGAAATTGTTATGAATCTGCATTGTTCAATGAGAATGATGGAAGCATCTTTTAATGCATACATGTTATCTGTGAAATAGTTTTCCATGTAATTATTATTGAAAAGGTGTTGTTTGTGAGAAACAGAGATAAGCATTTGCCGGAAATGTATTATTTGAAAAGTCTGCATGAAAAAATGGTAGATTCTTTTTGGCACTTGGTTGGCATAACTGTTTTCATTATATACTCATAGAAAAAAACCTGTCATTCATTTTGTGCACAGTCCTCCAGTTTGTGATTTCATCTCAAGTGTATTTACTAATTTTACAGATGCATACATTATCGAGCAAACAATCTGCTCTTAATTGTGTATTGCAAATGAAATTTCGCGTGAGTAGAAGCTGAAAATGTTACATAAGGCTCAAGGTGAATTAACTGGTCACCCCTCAATATCTTCAAGATTGCTTGAGCAAAGGAAATGAGAATTGTCATCTAACACTGAGAGCGATAAGCGCTTAAATATGTATGTAGACACATACTCAACTTTCTTTTCTTCATCGAAAGACCAGCCACAGTATTAGGGTGACGAGAAAATTTTTATTTTATTATTGTTAGAGTTTGTAGGGTGGTAAATTAAATTGTTATTCACTTTTCATTTTTATTTACGAGTTTATTATAAAAGTTCACTTTGCTTTTGCAATTAAGAATTTTACCTCACTGGATCATTATTGTAATATTTTTAATTTTGTTTAATTTTAATTTCAATAAGTACTTATTATTTAATTAATCATCGAAAAGCCGGTCATTTTATTGCCGGTAGATGAGTGATATATTCATCACTTACTCGGTTCACATTCTGACGATGAAAGAGGCAGTTTAAGGTTGGGAAAATGTTTTATGTGTTAATCGAATGTTCTAGAGCTTACTTGTAACACGACTTCTTGTGTGTGGCGGTTAAGTTTAAGAAGAGGAGAGATAGGGTACTTCTTTTTTCTTTTCTTTTGTAAAGTTATCTGATTAAGTTTTGTTTGGTATTAAGAGAGTTTTTTATGATAATTTTTTATGTGAAAGGGACGTTAAAGTAGATATTTGAGTTGCGAAGGAAATATTGAATAGATAAGAAGAATGATATTCTTATCTATAATATACAGTGCTATTCAAAAGTCCCCTCCCCCCTCGTATCTTTTGAACGGCTACACTTACATTAATAAAATTTGGAGGTTGAAAATAAAGTGTAAACTTCTCTACGAATGGTAACAGGAGACGTAATAGTAATAGATGACATCACAGTGCCACTCTGGCTAATACTTTTAAATAGGACTTTATGGCAAGTGATATCTCGTTTGAAAGGCATTGACATTGGCTACATAGCCATATTAATTTTGTTTGGGTTTAAATTAATTTTGACGGATAAATTGAATAAATACCAAATTTATTGAAATTATTTTTTTAAATTTAATTAATCAAATATCAACAATGGATTCTTATAGCAAGTGTTCGAAATGTGCTCCGTCTACTTCCTGACGGTAATACATCGGTCGGCGAGGTCCTATAGAATGGCCACCTCGGTCACCAGATCTGACACCATTAGATTTTTTTCTATGGGGGTACATTAAATCCAAGGTTTATACTACGGCACCAGATAGCATTTGCGTTTTGAAAGAAAGAATTACTGAAGAATGCAATGCTATTTCAGCTGACACATTCGAACGAGTACGACAAGAGTTTACTAATAGGATGTATTACTGTCAGGAAGTAGATGGAGCACAATTCGAACACTTGCTATAAGAATCCATTGTTGATATTTGATTAAGTAATTTAAAGAAATAATTTCAATAATTTTGGTATTTATTCAATTTATCCGTCAAAATTAATTTAAACCCAAACAAAATTAATATGGCTATGTAGCCAATGTCAATGCCTTTCAAACGAGAAATCACTTGCCATGAGGTCCTATTTAAAATTATTGGCCAGAGTGGCACTATGACGTCATCTATTAATATTACGTCACCTGTAGAGAAGTATACAACCCTTTATTTCCGCCCTCCAAGTTTTATTGATGTAAGTGTAGCCGTTCAAAAGATACGAGGGGGGAGGGGACTTTTGAGTAGCACTGTATATGGAATGAGTAAATTTTGGTATACAGGGGTAAAGATAAATGTAATGATAGCAGGAAGAATTTGAATATCAATTCAAATTCGTACATATTGGGGGCGCGGGAAAGAATGAAAACATAGTAAGAGATGGATATTATAAGAAACCGATGAGTGAAAATAGATGGGTTAATGTAAAGTGATTGTATAGGCGAGTAAATAAGTATAAGAAGCGTTTAATTCTTTTTTTCTTTAATATGAGACTGAGTGTGAATACTCTAAGCTATTTGGAGATTCGTGTATTTTTTTAATAAGAGAGTGAGTGTGAACACTCTCTAAGCTATTTAGAGATTCGTATATTTTTGTAATAAGAGAGTAAGTGTGAATAATCTAAGCTATTTAGAGATTTGTGTATTTTTTAATAAGATAGTGAGTTTTTGAGTACTCTAGTTGTATTCTAGAGTCTCTTCTTTGAGAGTGTGAGAGAGTTTGAGTAATCTAGTTGTATGCTAGAGTCTTGGTTTGTTTTTTTAGAGGGAGAGAGACAGAAAGAGAGAGAGAGAGAGAGAGAGTATCCATGATACTAGAGCAAGTAGGAGTGCGTGTAGCAACAAGTGAGTACGAGTGCGAATAAATGTGAAAGTATTACGAGTGTGAGTTTAAATGTGAGTGCAAATGTAAATGTGAGTACTAGTATAAGTGAGAGTAAGGGTGCAATTGTATGCGAGTGCAAGTATGAGTTCATTTGTAAGTGTGAGTTATCATGAACGTGATTGTGTAAGATAGTGACCACGAGTGTAAGAGTATGCGTGAGAGAGTCTTTTCTGACTCTTTTGAGATCGTCAAAGTGGTTTTCAAGTAACAAATGAGGAGAGGGATGACATATTTATCTAAACATCACCCAAGTGTCTCCATCGTTCAAGTATCTTCTCCTTCCAAGTATCTTCTTCATCCAAGTATCTCCTCAATCCAAGTTACTTCGTCATCCAAGTTTTCTTTCTCATCCAAGTGTCTTCTTCATCCAAGTATCTTCCTCATTGGAGTATCTACTTCATCCAAGTATCTTCTTCATCAAAGTTTTCCAAATTTCATCTTCATTTTCATCCAAGTTTCAAGTATCTTTACGTTTCATCCAAGTATTATCTTCTTCCAAGTCTTCCAAGTTTCTTCCAAGTATTTTCGTCTTCATACAAGTTTTCCATGTGTCAAAGTGTCTAAGTTTTTTAAACATCCAAGATTATAAATGTTTAAGTATTTGTTTTTCAGTGTCGAAGTCTACACGTCTGAGTTTTTTTTTCAATTTTTTAAAAGTTTTTCGTAAGTGTCTAAGGGTACAAGTTATTGGGTTAATCACTATCCTCTTCGGGAGGACAAAAGTTTGGTTTTCTTGATGTGAAAAGAGTTTAAGTAGTAATGAATGGGTGCTAATCTGCACTGAAAGTGAGTTGAGTAAGAAAGTGAATTGTTTATTTGAGTGTAAGTTTTGGTTTGAGAATGCGTTAAGAGAGTGTTTTGAGTTGAGAGTGAGTTTTGATTTAAGATTGTTTTAATTTGAGAGTGAGTTTTGATTTAAAAGTGTTTTGTGACTTAATAGTGTCTATTTGATAGTAAGTTTTGATTAAGTGGTGTGCTCACACCTGAAGGATAACTATGACGAATATGAGAGGAGTTATCCGTAAGGTATTGTGGGAATAAGTTTTGTCTAGAACAGTACGTTTCTTGACGATAATCTTCTGGAGATTGTTGCGTTGATGGTGAATGGTTAAGGTTTATGTTGAAAGGTCTCAGTGCTCTGTTTTGTTTCTGGGTGTGAAGGGTTGAGTGAAGTAGAGTGTTGTGCGTGTTTTTGCAAATAGTACATACACCGGTAGATGAGCAATGGGTCAGTGTGTGTCTGGAGCCCAGACATGCTATGCACATTTTCTTATTTCTTATATATTTGTTGCGGTCAAGTGTAGAGAGTTTTCGAGCAAGAACTTGAGGAGTTGGAATATTAATGGAGTTGGAGCTATGAGTTGTACTAAAAGAGAGTTGATTAAGGGTGTCCCTTTCAAGTGAGTTGGGTAACGAATGATCAGAAAGTGAATGTTGGGTTGCGAAAGAGTGTAGGTTGCGTGGTTCATTTAATATGGAATGGAAAGAATGAGTCATAGCGACGACCGGAGTGTCATTTCTGATGGCAGATCTCGTGTCACAGTTTTGTCTAGGGGGAGAATTGTTTAAATGAAGTAAAGTGTGATATCTTTTTTGACATATGGAACATGATTTAACTGATATACAGTTAGTGATTGTGTGTGTGGAACCTAGACACCTGAAGCACATTCTGTTTTCTCTAATGTATTTGTTCCGATCAGGAACGGAAAGCATTCCGAATTGGGAGCACACGTAAATTTTGTGGTCTGTTTCCTTACAAAACGAGCATGTTGGAGGGTAATTGGGATGATGAGATACACTAAAAGAATGTTGGTTGCGTTGATCATTGTTACGTGGTGAGTTTTGATCGCGAAGTGAGTGGTGATTTGTAAATAATAAATCTGTTAGGTGGTGTGGTCACATTAGAAGACTGATTACGATGCGGATGGGATGAATCAGGTTTAGGATCGTGGGTAAGCAAGTTCTCCAAAACAGTACATCTTTTCTTCAAAAAGTCAAAAAAAATACCGCTAGTGATTAAATTTTGATCAGTCTCTTTTTCTTCAAGAGATGGTTCAGTGCTGTAATCTAATTTGGTTATTAAAATATTAACAATTAAAGCATCAAACAAATCTGCCTTACCAATGTTTAAATTTGATAATGATTTTACTATAGCTCTAGCTTCAGGTGTGAATACTCTTAATTGTTGTGCAGTACATTATTATTATTATTATTATAACAAGAATGATATTTTTATTTATAATATATTTGGAATGAGTAAATTTCGGTATACAGGGGAGAAGATAAATATAATGATCGCAACTTTTTTCTCCAAGTCTCAAATTACCACATTGTTCCATTTGTTTTTGTTGTAGGTTATTGTTGTTTTATGGATTGTCGTATGATAAATCAACTAACTATATTATTTGGTATCTACCAAACGAAATTCAGAATTCATTATATTTTGTTGTTTATATGTGTTGTTGAATCTGTGTTGCTTTATGCGTGTTGTGTGAGGACACAAAAATATATTGTCTTAATTTTTTCTAGTAATTCTTTATTAGATGAACATAAAAACGTATCGATTTTATTTGCCGACATAGTAAATTATACAGAAATGACCGGTAAATTGAAAATAACACAATTATTGGAAACGTTGAACGATCTTTTTGGCGTATTTGATGAGTATTCAACTGTAAGTATTCCCATTTAAATATATCATTGCTCAACATATCAAACTTTTAGTATTTGAAAATAATTCCAATTTAAATACTCATTCCAGGCAAAAATAATTATTTTTGTATTTTTCAGAAATTGAAAGTAACACGAATAAAATTTTTGGGAGATTGTTATTATTGTGTAGCAGGA
Source organism: Galeruca laticollis (assembly GCA_963921935.1). Classification (NCBI taxonomy): domain Eukaryota; kingdom Metazoa; phylum Arthropoda; class Insecta; order Coleoptera; family Chrysomelidae; genus Galeruca; species Galeruca laticollis. The sequence goes on along the minus strand of OY998178.1, from coordinate 174,555,395 downwards.
CTTCCCCCAGATGTTGCTCCAAATCCAGCTGAAGCTTGTGTAGATCTGGGACTTGCTATGATTGACATCATAGCGGCTGTAAGGTAACCACGAAAAACATTAATAATGCGGACAAACATGGTACCAGTTCTATAGTGTCTAGTATTTTTAATCTCTTTATATGATTTAGGAGAGTTTTGTTTGTTATTTATCTTAGTTGAAACGCTTTCATTAATATTTCTCTCGTTCTTTCTGCTTCTTTGTATATAGTTGTGTATTTGATCCAATTTCAATTTTAGTTTTCTAACCAACAGCTCCAATTTAATATATTTTGTTGTTGCCCCACTTTCTACACTCTCAGTGTCCTTAAACATTTTCTATATCCATTAATACATTGTAACGGATTATTCCAATCATTGGTGGATGGATATTGTATTGTATTATAAAAAACCTGTTGATTATTTCATAAAGTTTCGACATCTCCAGCGTAAGCGCGTTGTGTCTATAAATCATTTTGACTAAAGAATATTGAATTCATCTCTCAACCTTCAATTGTTATTTCAGGAAAAGAAGGAATCTTAATATCAACATGCGGATTGGAATCCATAGTGGAAGAATAATAAGTGGAATTATAGGTTCGGTGAAATATCAATTTGATATTTGGTCGAAGGACGTCGATATTGCCAACAAAATGGAAAGCGAAGGAGAAGCAGGGTAAACAGTGATTTAACTTTTATTACTTCACAAGAAAATCTACCAAAAATATCGTTCATAAATCTAGTGTGAGTTCTGAAATTCTTGATTCAGAGAACACATCCAAATCGTTATATTTTAAACGTGTAACAAAATACTCGAGAAAAGTTATTTGAATTAGAAAATGTTCGCTTTTTATATCTAACATTACCCTCATCTGTTCGTAACACGTCGGTGTTATATGGAAAATGAAGTCAGCGAAAAAATACAATAAAAATATCGACTTATAGGAAGTGTCACAAAATACAATCGATGTGCGATTTATAACTGTGGAAGATATCACCTTTGTTTATTGTAGATACATGTTTTAATTCAAAAAAATAATTGCTTTTCTATCAACAGAGTGGAAGAGAAGTTTCACAATACACGAAATTACAAAACTTTTCATATACCCAGTTCGGGATAGGGATTTGAAGTTCGAGGCAACAAAGATTTGTTAACTTATTTCCAATTTTGTCTACTTAAATTTCTAATTGAGAGTATACCTACCTTTGCAAAACGGATACTAACTCACAACGTGGATGGCAATGATATTTTGCGTATTGCTGGAAGTCAGAAGATTTTTTTAAGACTTAAAGTTATTTTAAATTTTCAGATGATAATTTTTTCGTGAACAGGTTGTTGGTAGCTCGGTGTGGTCCCGGTATTTTCAAATCATTATTCAATTATAAATTATTACCAAATATCCCCATGGACGATTTCCTAGTCTGCCACTCATAGGAAAACAGTAACAGAGTCTACACGGGGCACACGAATCTAAATAATCCCACAGATATTGTTTTTTAGAGATTGAAAGTAGATAAATTATGGTCCCTATTTAATAAGATATTTTGTTAAATCATAGTTTGATTGATAAATTCTGTGTCCCAAATGAGAAAGTATTTAATGAATATTTAATATAACGATGTACTTGAACTTGATATGTAATCAGTGCCGGCTTAAGGTAATTTGCCGCCTGGTGCTATTCAAACTCAAAAATATTCCTAACTTGAAGGAGTTTGGATTTTTTAATCATTAAATAAATATATATTATGTATATATATATATATATACATACTTATATATATATATATATATATATATATATATATATATATATATATATATATATATATATATATATATCATCATCATCATCATACGCAGCTTATTCAACCATTTTATTATGGTGTAGCCTCTTTATATATTCCATTTCCATGTGGGCCCATTGTTGTCTATTGCTAGCTATGCGGACCCAAGTTGATCCTGCGAGTTTCTTTATGTCGTAGTCCCATCTTAAGTTGGGGCGTCTTCTAGGTCTTTTCACGCCTCGGGGATACCATTGCGTTATCTTTGTGGTCCATCTATCGTCTGTCCTTCTAGCGAGATGCCCCGCCCATTGCCACTTTAGGGATCTGATTCTATTTATGACATCTATCATTTGGGTCTTTTGTCTGATCCAATCAAGCCTTTTTCTATCTCTCCTTGTTATTCCAAGCATACATCGTTCCATAGACCTCTGCGTTACCTGGAGTTTTCTAATGATATCAGTTTTCAGGGTCCAGGTTTCACAGCCGTATGTTAATACTGGTAGTACGCACTGATCAAACGCTTTCTTTTTCAAACGGAGTGACATTCTAGACTTGAAGATGATAGAGTTCTGTCCAAATGTTCTCCATGCTAATTTGATTCTTCTGTTTATTTCTGGAAGTAGAGAGCCTGATATGTGTATTAGTTGACCCAGGTATATGTATTCCTCTACTATTCCCAGGGCAGTGTCATTAATTGTTATTTCTTGTGCGTTTATCAGTTCGTTATACATTATCTTGGTCTTACTCAGATTTTTTTTAAGGCCTACTTCGTTACTTGCTGCATTCAGTTCACTTATTTGTTGTTGCATTTCGCCAGGGTTACTCGCTATCAGGATGATGTCATCAGCGAATCTTAGATGGTTCAAGTATTCTCCATCTATATTCAGACCTGTGTTGTTCCAGCTCAGTTTTCTGTTGATGCTTTCTAGTGTTGTTGTGAATAACTTTGGTGATATTGCGTCTCCTTGTCTAACTCCTCTGCTGGTGGGGAATTCTGGTGTGCCCTCATATATCCTAACTCTCGCTTTGGCTTCCCTATATATATTTGCTAGGGTCTCAATATATGGCTTGTCGACCCCTTGTTCTGTTAGGGCATTTATTACTGCTCTGGGATATATAGAGTCGAATGCTTTCTCAAAGTCGATGAAGGCTAGTGCTAGTGGTTGGACGTATTCTTTGGTTCGACTGATAACCTCTTTGAGGGTATGGATGTGATCTATTGTACTGAAGCCTTTGCGGAATCCAGCCTGTTCTCGTGGTTGGGCCGAGTCTAGTGTATTTTGTATTCTGTTGTGAATGATCTTTGTGAATACCTTGTACGTGACTGGTATTAGACTTATTGGTCTGTAGTTCTTAATGTGTTCTTTGCTGCCTTTCTTGTGGATCAACACTATAAGGGCGCTGTTCCACTCTTTAGGTATGCTCCTGGACATCAGACAGTTCGTGTATAGTTTGGCAGGGTACTTCCATGTTTTAGCTCCTGCATATTTGAGTATTTCGGTCGTGATGCCGTCATTTCCCGCTGCTTTGCCATTTTTCATGCTTTTCAGTGCCATTTCTACTTCCTCCACCAATACTGCTGGTATGGCATCTTCTGAGTGTTCTATTATTTCTTCCAAGTTTTCAGGGGCCTTGTATAGGTTTCAATAGAATTTGGCTACTAGGTCTATTATTTCATTCCTGTCTGTGGTTCTTGTGTTTCCATCAGTTAATGCAACTATCTGTCTTTTCCCTATTATTAGTGCCGTTTTTGCATTTTTGTAGCTTTCACGGTTTTCTATTGTTGTTTGTACCAGTTTCTCGTTGTAATTTCTGATATCTTCTGCGATTTTCTTTCGTATCGTCTTGCAGAGTTCGGTGTATCCAATTCTTTGAATGTTTGTTCTCTTTTTCATTTCTCTTCGTTTCAGTTCAGGGTTGTTATATTCCACTTTTTGTAGTCTTCCTTCTAGTAGTGCTTCATATTGGTGAGAGTTCTCTTTCAGCCTTTCGTTGTTTATGTTTTTCGTTGTGTTGGTTTTGATTAGTCTTGACCTTTCTAGTTTTATATCTAAGACCAGTCGAGCTCTAATTAGTCGATGGTCGCTTCCTGTAGTGAACTTGTTAAGCGTGCTTAGATCTTTTACTGTGTTAATTTTATTGGTGAGGATAAAGTCTATTTCGTTTCTGATAGTTGCACCGGGGCCTTCCCACGTTCATTTCCTGTTAGGGTTCTTCTTGAAGAAGGAGTTTGCCACATACATTCCTTTGTCCAAATCCATATTTCCCTATTCCTTTTTCTTGGTCTTTCCTGTGTCCTACTTTGGCATTAAAGTCTCCCATTACGTATTTGAAGTGACTATTGTAGTTGCTGAATGCTTGGGTTATTTCATTATAGAATTCTTCTATTTCGTCGTCACTATGGCTGATTGTTGGGGCGTATACCTGGATAATCTGGATAGTATATCTTTTGGAGAGTCTTAGTGTTATGCTGGCTACTCTGTCTGAAGTGCTTGTTATCCTTATGATTCTATTTTTCTAGGTTTTCTTAATTAGGAATCCTACTCCGCTTGTTCTTCCTGTTGGTGTTCCTTGGTGGTATAGAAGATTCCCTGATTCAAGTTCTATGAGTTCTTCATTTTTTCGTCTTACTTCGCTAATGCCCATGATATCCCACTTTATTTTTGCTGCCTCTGTTTCCAGTTCCATAACCCTAGCTTGATTAGAGAGTGTACGGCAGTTATAAGTTGCTAGGTGTAATGTAGTTAATGGGTAGTGGTTTAGACTACGCAGATTCTTAGCACCCTCTGCCCTCGTGGCTGGTTCCCAGGATCTACCCCTCCTAGGGCCCTTCGGGCTTACGGAGAATGAGGGCCGTAACTTGTCATTGTCTGTCATGCTGGGGTTGTGAGGCGTACCTTACCACGCTGCCTCAATGCGGGTTGGCAAGGGGCGAGGGATGTCGTCCGCCAGTTTTCGCCATTTACTGACGGACCCTGTACCCCCAGATTTTTAGTGGAACTTTTTATTTATGAAAAAGCCCTTACTAGAGTGAGATTCGAACCTCCGTCCTTCAGGTCAAGAAAACCCAATTTCCGGCGCTCTAACGCACTCCGCCATCTGGGATAATTTTATATATATATATATATATATATATATATATAAATATATATATATATACATACATATATACACATATATATATATATATATATATATATATATATAAAGAAGATGTAAGAATATCGCGTGATAAAATAACAACAATAACAAAGAGATTCATGGGCAATTCACGTGAATATATATATATATATATATATATACACTTCCAATGAATCTTTATTAAACAAAATAACACAGAATATCATGAAAATACTCACCTATATTATAAAATACGGAATATAGTCGAACAAAATTAAAAGCATAATTATTTGGTTAAATAATAAATAACAAAAAGAAATGTAGAAAAATAAAACAAATGAAGAATATAGAATAAGTATCTATAAAAAAGAACATCAAATCACATTCTGATGATAGGTACAATTGGTACATAACTAGGGACACAACTATTCAAAAATTTGTTTTCTTGCCTTTAACCCACAACGATGAATCATTTGTGAGGGACATGTCACGAGAAATCAAATCTGCAGGGTTCAATTTAGATTTGATATGTCCTCAAGAAGCTCCAGAGGTAAGGGCTTGAATTTGTTTAACTCTGTTACTAACGTAGATTGTCCATTTCTCAGGAGGAGAACTTATCCATGACAATGCTACTTGAGAATCTGACCATAATATATATGCAGAGATTCGAAGAAGATTTTTAAAAATTATTGAAATTCTTGGAAACCGTTTTGCTAAAAGAACCATGCCATTGAGTTCTAATTTTGGGATAGTGAGGGGTTTGCTTAATGGGGAGACTTTGGACTTAGCAGCCACTAAATGAGAAGTAGCAGTATTATCAGTGTAGATAGTTCGCAGATAGACACAACCACCATAAGCCTTACCACTAGTATCACCGAAGCCATGAAGTTCAAAGAATAAAACTCCTTTATTTACTCTGATGCACCTGTGAATGGAGATATTTTCCAATAAAATGATGTTATTGAGGAAGTTTATCCAATTGTTCCTAATCTGAGGACTGTCAATGGGGATATCCCACATTGGAAAATGATTGACAAAATCACTCATTTTGTTAGGACACTATTGTCGAAAGGAGAGGGAGTGTGAGTTTTGAATGTATCAGAATTAGGATCCCACGTGATACCTGAAACTGTACCTTGGTTGTCTTTTGAGTATAGCTATTTGCACGAGGAATCATCAGAGAATAATGTCTTAGAATTGGTATTGTAATTAGTACGAAATTTATGTAAATTAAATCCAGAGGACCCAAGCGTTTGCCTCAAGTCAAAATACAATTGTTCCAATCCTGCTATTGAGTGAGCACCTGTCAATATGTCATCTACATATGTCTGATTTAAGAGAACATCTTGTACATGGGGTAAATGAGAATTCCGTAGGACTATTTCTTTTAAAACTCTGCATGCTAAATAAGGTGCACTACGTTGGCCAAAGGAGACAGTGGTAAGCTCTAAATAAGTGAAAGGATCGTGAGGAAAGTCGTTCCAAAAGACATTCTGCAAAAAATGAAATTTCGGGTACATGTATACTTGCCTATACATCTTTTCGATGTCAGCGGTCAGAGCATAAGGATAAGTCCGAAATCTTGTTAAAATATCGATCAGTTCATGTTGGACTCTAGGACCTGTCAAAGTTATATCATTTAAAGATAGGGAACTTTTCGAAGAAAAATCAAATACAATCCGGATCTTTGTACTGGCGTTATGGGTCTTTACTATACTGAGATGAGGGAAAAAGTATTTATGTTCCGACAAAGGGGAGAGAAGAGACAAGGGCACCTTAGCATATCCTAATCTAAGGTATTCTTCTAAAATGTTTTTATATTCAGTTTTCAACTCAGGATTCCATTCAAATTTCCTTTCAAGGGACGAAAATCTATTTCCACCAGAAATAAATGAGTCACCTAGCAGACAGGGAGCTTGAGGAGAAATCAATGGTAAATGAACTTGAAACCTTCCATTAGGAAGGATTCCAGTGGAGGAAACAAATATTTGGTCGGCTCTAGCATCTTCAGCTGTTACCAGAGGACGAGAAGAGACATTTTCTTGTTTGAAGAATTTTTCTAAAATTACATCTAGCTTAGTTTCAATTACATCTGGATTCATGGCGATGTGAAAGGAGTGAAGTGCTGAATTAACATCAGCATGGAAAGTCATGTAATGATGAGGTAAAGTACCTGAAATTATTAACAATTTTGCAGTTGCCAATAACACTCGAGAACTGCAAGCCTGAGTAGCTGAGAGAGAGGTTGTGTTTACCACCCAACCTTGAGCACGAGAGGAGCTAGAAAATGTATTTTGTGGTTGTGACCTAGAGAATCACCACTTTGTGAGTGCAAGGGGGTTGAGAACGTTCCATGTGTTGGGCTGGGCAATGAGTTTACTGCTACATTGCGCGGAGTAGATAGATGTTATAAAGAAAGATGTTCTCCATTACAAATATCACACACTCTGGATGAACCGCACCCATTCAAGGAGTGTTTTGTACCTAAGCAATTAGAACAAAGTATGTTAACTTTAACAAAATTGAATATGAACAAATTTTTGACATGAATAAATGCGATGATTCGTATCATTGCAATAAGCACAGTGCATAGGTATATGTGATGAGCCTTTATTTATAACATTGTGATTATTACTACTGGAAGAAGATTCATTGGTTCTATGAGTTTCGTGAATTGCTGCATTTGAATTGGAGAGTAATGTGACTTTTGATTTATTTTAATTGGAATTATTTTTAAAATGTGTCCTATTCTCCACTAGACTTCCCGCACTAGAGAGATTTACTAAAATTGTACATTAACTATTTAAAAATTCAAAAAATTCAAAATTCATTAAGTTATTTGAATTAATTTGCTCTTCAGAAGCCTTTTCAAAGGCGAAATCCAGTTTACTTTCCAAAATGTATGCAATTATCAAATAATTGTTCTTTGGAAAAATTCAAAGTCAATAGTGAGTCTAAAGCTGCTTTACTATTAGCGGAGTACTGTCTCAGTATATCGGCATTACATTTTTGAATGGCAGCTATATCCAAAATTTGTTTAAAATAAGAGTTGTCCAACTGCTTCTTATTACTGTAACGCTTATGTGAAACATCTAGTGCAATAGAGAAATTTTGCTCAGTAACGGCAATATTATTTATTAATGTGAGAGGCTCCCCTCTAAGATGAGCTTTGAGGTAGAAGAATTTCTGAGTATTAGACTGTAAATTAGTATTATTTATGATAAGAGCTGTAAAAAGATCAATAAATGACTGATATTCAGTAGGAGATCCTGTAAAAATTTTAATGTTTATGTGAGGCAGTTGTTTTTTGTTTTGAGTTACTGGTAGAGTATTCAATGATTTATTGAGGCTAGTTAAATGGTTTTGAAGTTCGGGAAGTGCAGCAAAATAATTGTCCTCTACAACATCTCGATCCTCTGTATCTGCAGGGTTCAGAGTCAAAGCATCTAATTCAAGCTGAACTTCACTATATTTATAAAAATGAGCAGTTAATCAGTTTATTTTAAATTATAACTTAGCTTTATCTACAATAATATCTTTGTTGTTTGTATACCAGTTGGCAATCCGTGTAATCTGGGCTTTACTAATGGTTAGAGTTTTAATTAAGTCTGCCATTTTGATTCAGTCTGAGAAATTCTTCCACAGAATACAAACAATTTGATCAGAATAGATGAGGGAATGTAATTATTATTTTTAGTGACACTAAGAGTAAGTTGTAGACAACAGTATTTACAGAGATGTTGCCTATAATAAATACATCTTAATTTATTCGACAAAGTACTATGAATAACTTGTCAATGTTTATGTATTACTTCTAGGTATATGATTCGTGAAATAGGTTTCTCGTTTTTTGTAAATAGAATTAATACACTGACCTGTTCGTTCAGTCCTGAACTACTTTTTTACTCACACCAAGCACATGTTCTTTCAGTAATGGTTTGGAATATTTAAAGTTTTTCTGAAATATTCAAACAATGTCTATTATTATTCTGTTCCTCCAAAATCCGATTCGAACTGGATCAAATTATGGGTAGAAACCATTTAATCAATAGGCATCCCCCATTATCGGGTGCCAACACCCCTGTGTTGTACAACAAAGAGACCTTCAATAGCTGGGGCCAATTAAAGTCGCTGGCTCTTCAAGGACTTTATTAATATAGTAAAGTATGTTCATCGGGAACAATAAAAAATATACAATCAAACAAATACTCAATACCTGTAACTTAAAACACATGTAAATGCCATTGCAACAACCAGCATACGGAGTCACATCGTTTTTCTATCTGACGCACAGATGACATTTCTCACTTCTGTCATCGAACTTATTATTTATAGAGCTAGTGTAAATAACTTATAATTTAATTTTAATTCTTTCATGTGACGTTTCCTTCGAGGCAACCCTGTTTGGAGTTGGATCCTAAGGCCCAAATCCCAACATATGTTTTATGGACTCGCAATTTTCCTCATTGACATAAACTTCTCTCAGGATTGTTTTCTCCCACTAGGGATCGAGACCGAACTATAGTAGAGCGCCCTGGTGTTAAATAAGAAAAACATTGTGATGTAAACAGTCTAATAAATAACCTACAAAATGCAAAAAATGAATAGATCTTTTGATTTTCTTCGCCAAGAAAAAATTTTGGTATGTAAGATGGGTGTAGGGGATTATCTGATTTTTGATTATTGACAAAATGGGCACTGCAAATTGTAGTTTTTTTATTTGGTTCCCAATCCTTCCGATGTTTTCTGAAATGTAATTAAAAAACTTGTAGTCATTCGTTTTGTACAAATATTTACTTTCTTTCTCTTAATAGTATTTAATTATTATATAACAAGCTTTTCATTTTATATAATCAATGAAATCGTACAGAAAACAACATTTTATTCTCTCGATAATAATCTTTTATTTATAGAAAAAGAAAATTAGAACTTTTCTAATAGCTGTCAATTGTAGAATACTGATTATACACAAAATAATAGTTAATACAAATTTTTAATTAGAACATTTTACTTACATATAGTTTTTCACTGCATTTATAAATTTTTAACGTTTTAAGGTTATCCACGCAGTGTTCAATGAACTTTCGGGGAAACTACCTATAACATTTCAACTGTGTAGTATTTTTATACGGCATATTTGAACAGCTATGAATACAGAAAGATACTTTTGATGAAGACATCACAAACATTTAATATCAGGTTAATAAAATGAAATTTAAAAACGCTGATTATACAAAACTAATAGTGTTTACATCACTTTGTTTGTGTTTTTTCAGATGGCATAAGCGTCATCTTTCTCGACCCCTATTGCAATTTTCTTTTGATAATATGCCTCTCAACATAATTATCATTCCCTGTGAATGACTTTCTTAATGCCTCGTAATGTTGAAATCGTTCGCGGGTAATATAAAAATATTCAGCTAATGATATTCATTCATGTGCTGTTGTGCCTAAATCCATATTTCTATTTTGTCCAACTTTATTGACTCGTTAACTCTTTGTAAAATGCGATCACAATTCTCCCAATTTCCAGTAATTCAAGCTTCTATAATAATGATGCTGCTTCAACTCTAATTACATTTTTGTCACTCATATCTGCTGCTATATCAGCCAAATATATTTATACAGAAATGTAACTACTTTTTAGCGCTTTCATGGCGTCAAAACGGTATGATCACCGTGTTATTTTGACTTTTTTAGGTAATAGAGTTGTATTTGACTCTAACCATCCTTTTATTGCGTTTGACAACGTGTTCCACCTATGCGTAGATACCCATAAAAATGTGTAAATAGCTTGAACAAGCATAAAAAATGAGGTTGCTCCCAAACAGCAATCCGCTGCATTTTGAAAACTGTTTCAAATTAATAACCATAAATAAAAAATAAATATTATAAACAAAATAAATTCATTAAATAAACTAAAGTAAGAAAAAATTCCATAACAAAAATAAACGGAAAACTTTCAAGTCACAGTCACAACAGTAACGACGAACAAAAATAAATATATAAATATTTCCTTAAAAAGGCGTTCCACATCGGCTAACTTGAACGTTTCATTTTTCCGTGCCACATCTCCTTAATACAGTAATTCCATGGCTCAATGCTAATTCATCTACAACAAGTTTCTTATATTCATAGGCATGTATCTTCACAATTTGAAACAATTCGTTCTTCACACTGCTTTCATCTCAATGGACGATTTTATCCCGTAACCATTCTTAATTATGTGCTTTTATCCATGACTGTTGTGGCGCTTTTTCGCAATTTTCAGTAATGCGTCCAAACCAGATCTGCGTGCTTCTCTTCATGGTAGTCTCCCGTTTTCTTGGACTTAAATATTAATTCAACATTGAAAACGAATCCGCTATCACTTCTTATATGTGTAATTATCAAACTACGACCTATTTCAGATAGCATTTTTAAGCCGTCTGACCAGCCTTCAATGGCTGCTTGCCGTGCATTTTTCACATTTTCATTTTGTCATACGTTTTTTTCACCGTTTGCCCTCGTTGACTCATGTTTCAACTGTATGATAAATCTTTCTTACTTACTTCCGAAATTCGTTAATTTTCCATAGATACTCTCTTTCCCACAATTCTACTTCAGATCATTCAATAAGAACACTCTTTCTATTTATTTTCTAAAAACTAAAATTCAAGATTTTCCTCAACTCTTCTTACCTATTTTAGGGATGATCTCGTTTTCACTAACAACTTCCAGCACTTTCTTTAACGTTGGTACTTCATTTTTCATAAAAAAACGTATGGACACTTCTTCGTATAGCATATTTCGCATATTCGTCGACTTCTATTTTTGCCCGACCTCTCTTCCTTTTTGGTGCCTGTATTTTTCTGTATACTTTTTCTTCTCTCAAAATTTGTGGATGCTTGATTATGAGGCTCCTGTGTAATCTGAACAGATATCTATTAATTCGTCTTTTAGACGCGGTTGATATTTTTGCAGACGCTGAAATACACGTACTATGATTTTTTATCCTTTTCAGTTCGAGCGACTGATCTTTTCCACTTGAGGATGACCATTCTGGCACAACTTCCATCGTTCAATGAAAGGATTTCACTAATAGATTCTTGATTATTTTATTAACTAGCTTCGCTTTTAAACATTATGATACTGGATAATTAAATATTCACTGAAAATTATGGTTTATGATGATGGCAAAACATTTCTGCTTATTAATAATAATTAATTTAATTGAAGAACATTGTTTCTGGCAAATTCGTATAGTCACACCTAGATCATTCTGTTAATATTATTTGTTTACATTAATAATCTAAATATTTTAGGTCCCGATGACGTCACTTTCAGTGTCACCGGCTCCTGGCCTATATAAATATAAATTTTTTAAATAACGACTGAAAAATGTTAAATAGGTGGGGATAACGGGGATTTCAGTCCAAAAAATCAACGAAAGATCTTTTATTCACAAAATGCCGCCAAGCTTTCGTGTCCTTTTGACACTTCTTCAGGGCAATGTAAAATATTTTAAGTAAATTCAAGACAAATAATCATTAAAAAGTTGTATTTGTAAAAAAATTTTCAAATATAATTATAATATACTTGATGACATATTTCACATAGACAAATCAATACATAATTTGTTTGTTTTGAAAACTTTTTAATGATTATTTGTCTTGAATTTACTTAAAATATTTTACATTGCCCTGAAGAAGTGTCAAAAGTACACGAAAGCTTGGCGGCATTTTGTGAATAAAAGATCTTTCGTTGATTTTTTGGACTGGAATTCCCGTTATCCCCACCTATATATATATATATAATATATATATATATATATATATATATATATATATATATATATATATATATATATATATATTGTGTTAGTGTTGGTATAGTCGTAGAGTAAAGTGTGTTCAGTGGAATACATATGTGGTTGAAGATATGTTATTTGAATTTCATATTTTACACTTCAGTATATGTATGAATTAGCTTCATCCAGGGTTTTACCTAACCGATAAAGAACAGCACTTTTGTGGCAAAAATGTCGTATTATAAAACTCCACAAAACTAAATTAACGATTTTTTGTGCATATAAATGCGTAGATGATTTTTGAATTTTCAAAATAGGCAAGATTTTTTATTTAGTAAAAGTTTTGACTAGTTCCATCTATTTGGTATTTTATTTGCAGGATGGTTCATATAACAAACAAAACTAAAGAGCTATTGAAGAAAAAATATTTGATAGAACCAACAAATAAAGGCGAAACTGTACCACAATTCAAGAATAATGGACTTGAAACTTTTTTAATCAGACCATTTGTGAGTAGTCAACTGTATTTCTTATAAAATAAAACATATATACTAAACTCAACAAAGTATGACCGAGAATCTCAATTCAGGAAACACTTGATTATTTGTTTGTTATTCTACAAGTCTTTTTAAGATGGGCCTCACATTTTGGGGACCTCAAAACAGTTGGCACCCGTGACTTGCTTCAAAAATTTAGGTCATTTTGTAAACAAGAAATCTAAAGAACGCAGTAAAATTGGGTGTTGAAATTTTAACACAATATAACTTGGATGTCTTGGGGATCAGATATATAAGTCATTAAGTGATTGTGTGATTTTGACAGTTTTGACAATTTGTGGTCACCAATTTGAACTCCAAAATCTGATCCCCAAAAGAAAGCCTATAGAATTCGATTCTGAAAATATGAAGTCTCAAATAATTGTATTTTTTGAGATTTGTTGCACGAAAACTTTGCAAACGAACAACTTATTACTTCAGTTCAGCCGTTCCACCATCTTGATGGATGGAGCTGTATGGAACTTCGATGACGGTGAAATGTCGTTGTATCCATACAAATATATCAAATTTATAGCTTGTTAGCTATGAAGAAATAAAACGTTAGTATATGTATATATATATATATATATATATATATATATATATAAAATAAATAAATAAATTTGTGCTTCGTAAATGCTGTTTATATTTACTCCACATGTGCTCCACCACAATTATCGTATTTAGTGTAGCTTACATGTAAAGTTAACCACAAATATTTTTAGCTATTGCTAGTGATTCCTCAAAGTGCCTTACGTTTATTGATCCCCACATCGGGGCCTTTTGGTTCCTCCGGGGGCCTGTACATACACGTAGATTGCATCAGTATACATACATCGGCCCGAATTAGTGAGAAAAACTACATTGCTGATAGTAATTATTGTATTCTTTCAATTGAACAAAATAGACATTTCGTATTCTATTCAATACTGTTTCCTCCATATTTATTATAATACAGAAAGTCTCATCATCCACTGACCCCTCTTAATCATTCAAATGAATTATAGCAATATTATGCTAATTAATTGGCTGAACTATAAAAATGTGTATCATAGCAATAAACAGATATGTCCGCTTTTTCATTGACTCATATTAATTATTCAAAGAAATGACAGCAAAAATTAGTGCTATATGAAAAGTTTTTGGACCCATACGGGCAGTTACATAAGGTTCCATTTTAGTTACATAGTCGGAAATGTAAATGAAATAAAAACATGTTTCCTCTAAATTGGTGTTGTCATTTTTTACTTACTGAATAGTTATAGCAAACACTGTTATATGAAAATTAGTTAGACCTGTGCGGGCAGTTACATCAGGTTCCGTTTTAGTGACATAGTCAGAACTGTAAATGAAATAAAATAAACGGTTTTGAAGGTCGAAAGTAACCGCATATGTGAGATACCTTGAATAATATCCTATCATAAAGTTGCCACTTATATACACTTCGGAGGCTGTATCGTGCTAACAAACCGAAATTTCTCCAGAAATAACCAAAAATGTACTATATCTGGATTTATAGGACCCGTTGTACTCGCTTTAGTGAGCTGAAAAACAATACAGTTCATCTGTGACACGCACGTAAAAATATCCAATTATAATATTGATCACTTGTATACACTCCGGAGACTGCATCGTATCAACAAACAAAAAATTTCTCCAAAAATCACCAAAAATGTGGCACTGCCAGTGCCATAGCACCCGTTTTACTAGCTCCAGTGAGCTGAAATCCAATAAGGTTTATTTGTATGATGCTCTGAATAATATACAATCATAAGATTGGTCACTTGTAAATACACCGGGGGCTGCTTCATGCCAGAAAACTGAAATTAACTGTCTCGACCCTTACTTCGTGGAATCTACTCATATTAGTGATTTAAATGAAACTCACTGTTTCTAGCTAATTCCACAATATAATGAAAATTGTTGAAAATTATAAAAAATTGACAATTATTTCGATAAATCAATATCATCTGATTAGCTAGAAACAGTGAGTTTCATTTGAAACACTAATAAAAATTTGGTACTTCAAGTACCATAGCACCCGTTGTACTGGCTCAAGTGAGCTGAAAATCAATAGGTTTCACATGTGAAACGCCCTGAACAATATCCAACTATAAAATTGGCCACTTGTATATAGTCCTGGGGCGGTATCGTGCTAACAAACTGAACTTTCTCCAAAAATGTCGTACTTCAAGCACCCGTTGTCCTGACTCTAGTCAGCTGAAAATCAATAGAGATAATCTTTGAGACACCCTAAACATTATCCAATAATAAAAATTGATCACTTGTATACACTCCGGTGGCTGTATCGTGCTAAAAAACCGAAATTTTTCCAAAAATGTATTACTTTAAGTACCATAGCACCCGTTGTACTGGCTCTGGTGAGCTGAAAATGAATAGGGTTCATCTATGAAATGTCCTGAACAATATTCAAGTATAAAATTGATGACTTGTCGCACTCCGGAGGCTGTAACGTGCTAACAAGACCATGTTACGAAAAGTGGGCGACGACGATGACGACGACATACACATACACACAGGTTTTTTTTTCTAAAAACTGTTTTTTAGTGTTGTTCTTGATGAAAAACGTAGAAATAACTCAAAAAAATCGAAAACTCTAAATTTTTTTGATGTAAATCAATACTATTCTCGCATATTAGATAGGTTTGGAGGAAAAGTATAAATTAGATGTTTCTTCCAAATCGGTGATGTAATTTTTTTACTTACTGAATAGTTATAGCGAACACTGCTACATGAAAATTATTTGCAAATATGCGGGCCGTTACATCCGGTTCCGTTTTAGTGAAGTTGTTAGTTCTTAGAATGAAAAAAAATAGATCTTCGTAAATAAGTCTTATTAGGGTTTTAACTTACGGAATAGTATGTGGAAACTATGTTTTATGAAAGATTAATGCACCGGAAGGGCAGTTGTAGCAGGTTCCATATTAGTGAAATAGTCAATTCTTAAATTGACAATAAATTAAATTTTTGTAAATAAATCTTGTTACCGTTTTAAAAGTGTTTAAAAGTATTGGTTTACCCCAAAAAAAGTTGGAATTCTGAAAAAATTGGTTGAGTTATTTTTACGTTCTTCAGCAAGAACAACAAAAAAAAACAGTTTTTAGAAAAAAATCCTGCGTGTCTCTCGTCGTCGTTGGCCACTTCTCAGGACAGTCTCACCGAAGAACCCTACGGACTTTCAGCTCACCAGAGAGAGTACAATGGGTGCTATGGTATTTTAAGTACGACATTTTTGGAGAAATTTCAGTTTGTTAGCACGATACAGCCTCCGTAGTGCAACAAGTCCCCAATTTTATGACTGAATATTATTCAGAACATCTCTCAGATTAACCATATCGATTTTCGGATCATCAGAGCCAGTACGATGGGTGCTATGGTACTTGAAGCCCGACTTTTTGTGATTTTTTGAGAAATTTTAGTTTGTTAGCACGATATAGCCTCCGGAGTGTATACAAGTGACCAAGTTTATGTTTTTCAGAGTGTCTCACAGACGAACCCTATTAATTTCCAGCTAACTAGAGCGAGTACAACAAGTCCTATAAATCTAGATATAGTACATTTTTGGTTATTTTTGGAGAAATTTCGGTTTGTTAGCACAATGCACCCTCCGAAGTACATACAAGTGACAATTTTATGATAGGATCTTGTTCAGGGCGTCTCACGGATGCGGAAAAGTTAGTTTTAATCTTTAGAACCGTTTATTTATTTACGGAATAGTATCAGCATCCATATCTTTGTACTAATAAAGGCCTAAGTATCTGGATTCGGTCTTACCAGACTTTTCTATTTCTTATATTTTGATATTCCCTGCGATAGAAGTGGGGTCAATGCTTTTTCGCCCTTTTTCTATTTTATTTTTTATTAATTCCGGAGCTATACATTCTGTATAGATTGCTTAAGTTTCGGAAGCAATTTTCGGCTCATATTTTTCTATCTATCTCAATTTTCTCTATATATAGATCTATATTATCGCAGACATAACCGACAAAGTAACATCTGCTCCTATTAGTTATACTCAATTGCCCCTGGATCTGAAAACATACATTTTATATAGATATTGACAGTAGTCATAATATTTTTATCTACGAAAGTGCCATTTTGTTCTATCTACTATGTCAAAATTTTACCTTTTTTGCACTAGTGCAAAAAAGTTGTTATTTTTTATCGTATAAAAAAACCATGTTTGTTGCACTCAGCTTCATGCTTTGTTGCAACAAACATACACTTTTTGCACTTGTTACATAAATAACTATTTTTTAATGTTATTCATATTTATTATTGATAAATACATCAAAGTGATTAAATATATTATGTGGGAATTATTTTGAGTGTTTGTTCTTTGGAATAAATATATTATTTTCATGCCTGATAATAATAATTGTGCGCTTAAGTTGAATTTTACTGTTGTGTTTTTTCAGACAAATTTTGTTCTTCATGAGGTCAATTATTTCGCTTTTGGTATTCGTCTGTTAATTCAGTTTTGATGAAAACTGGAGGCATTTTATTTCAAGTAGTGCATCATCACCTACAAGCCAAAACATATTTTCTCAATAAATGTATGT
This sequence comes from Galeruca laticollis, assembly GCA_963921935.1. Taxonomy (NCBI): domain Eukaryota; kingdom Metazoa; phylum Arthropoda; class Insecta; order Coleoptera; family Chrysomelidae; genus Galeruca; species Galeruca laticollis. The sequence goes on along the minus strand of OY998178.1, from coordinate 174,537,565 downwards.
TGTCTAATATGTGAAAAGAATTTATAATACATGGTAATTGTTTGTTATATTAAAAATATTTACCATCAGGAGAAGCACCTAGATAACCGTGTTAAACATCGACCCACCATCCTGATCGACCACTACAACATTTTGTACTTGTTCAAAAACGCCCTTAGCCACTTTCTCCTTAAGAATTCCATACTCCATTGCGTCCATCATACAATAAGTCTTTTTAAGAACAGTTTTAACAAGAGAATGACAAGGTGTATTCGATTTTCTCCTAACAACCTGTCCAAAGAGAGAAACAGTCAATATTAATTTTCTTTGATTTTCATATTCATCGTTTCCTAACTGCCTCACGGATTTTGCTTGTATGCGGTCCCCTTATTATAAAACTAATATGTATGTTACCTCAAGATTTTGTACTTTTAATTCGATTGGTGATAAACAACTTATGACTTTCTGTGATAACGGTACTAGCAAAATAGAATGGTACCACATGGACTGTTTGTGAATGACAGAAGTTCCTCTATTATATCATATTTCAAATTTCAATAATATTTGGGAAGTAAACTGAATAAAACAAGGATTTTCATTGTTATATATATATATATATATATATATATATATATTTGTAAAATTTTCACATATTCTTATATATAAAGTGCAGAGTTCTACAAAAAGGAAAGCTTAGTTCTTCCATGTCCAATTCAGTTTGGGAAGAATGACAATCCACGGTATCATTAAAGATCAGATCTTGTCTTAGCAGCATTATATTGAGCCACATCATTAGCCTTAACAAAATTGGATAAATCACCACCTATAAAATATGTAAATTTTGATCCTGAAACAATGTTTTGTCTAATACACTCGCCTCAGATAATATTAGACAATGGACCATAAATAAGAATGTAGGCACATAATTCCATGTTATTATTACTACAACTTTATTTGGTCCTCTTTTCTTCTTTCTTTGAGACAATTCTATTTTTTAAGCTTCACTACTTTTTTTATTTTTGTATCTCCAAAAACATTCAACTAAAGCTGCATGTTTTTGCATATTTCATATTAATAGAAGGGGCCCAGTCAGGATGACGTGCGTCTTTTATATCTGACGGTTTTACTTTTCAAATAAATGTAATATAATGATTCTTCCGGATCCTGTTATTTCTATGAACAAAGTTAGTGGTATATATCAATTAATTCACCTGTTATAAAGTGTTTTGAGCAAATTCGAGCGTACATTAATTTACTGTTGATCAAATCTTCTCTTTTTAGGGCTGCAATCCATTTTCCCGTCTTCTTTTCAAAATATTCAAATTTGGTTTATGTTTATGCTTTAGCACTGGAGGTAGATATTAATAAGTAAGAACTCACTTTAATCCTCATTCCACGGCTTCCACAATTAATGACATTACAAAAACTAGGTATTTTAAGGGTCGAAAGATTAAAATTTTTTAAAGTAAAAATAACTGCCTATTCACTTTCGTTATAATAATCCCGTTGTTTGTCCTCTGGACGCCATTGAACAGCTGATGATGACATAGTATAGAGTACCCTATCACGCTGAAACATTTGTTAGAAACCTCAGATTAACAAATAGAATAGATATGTTTTGATCTTTTCTTGCCTCACACGTTGAGTCACATTCTAAGCTCACTTGCGGACACTTCCACTGCTTTGCCATATCTACAAAGTCTCTTTAGTTGCAGGAAAAATGAAATTAGAAGTTTAATTGAAAATATGTTAAAAAGTTATGGAAATTAAAAAAGTCATACTAATTCATGCATTTGTGTCGCTATTTTTTAATAATACTTGAATTTTATTTAATAAAGGTATATTCTTATATAAATTTTAAACAAGTATTGGTTGTATCCTTAGATACCTTTATGGTTATAAATAAAAGTGGCAATATTGCTCAAAATTTCTGTACCTGTTTAATGTGTCAATAGTAATCTATTTAGTAGTTTTGTCCTTGTTTAATTACCATATAAAAAGAGATGCAAATATCGTCAGACTGTGATCGACGATCATTTCGAATAGGTCGTAGTATTGTAATAAATAATGTCAAACGTGGTTTGTTTATACGAGCGCCGTTACGACTAGAGAGTAAACATTTACTTCTTTCGCTTAGACGTGTTTTTTAAAACTTTTAGTGACAAAATAAACTTTTAAGTAAATAATTTGATGTTTTCGGATTATCATGGTTCATCGGTGCCAAGTTTGCCAGAAAAACAGCCGAAATTAGCAAGGCCATGGAGCTACAATACCATCCCCACTTTTTGTAATTCATTCATTATTTCACTACTGGCGTTTAGAATTGTTGGCCTCAAAAATAAACGTGTTTTTGAGTGAAAAGCCCTCTCTATGTGTATTATTACTCTAAGTTTGAAACCATAGAGAAAGTAATAAGAGAGTGTTCGTTCCCGTATAAACAGCTGACATCGCGTCGATCTGAGTGCACTCCTTGCGGGGTGCAGAACTAGTTCTTACAGGCGGGATATTTGAATTTGGTAGTTTAGATTATGGGTAGGTAAATTTTACAGATTGTCTTAAAATTGTTTATGACATAATTATTTTATTCCAAAAAATAAAGTTTTTGTAATGAATAAAAAATGTTGAGACAAATAATTTAGATAGATAAGAAAACAGCAAACATTTAAATTTTTTATTAACCTGCACATAATATAACAAAAATTATTAATCACAATTACATATTTCCACTAAAATTACATTACATTATATTTAAGAAAATTAATCCAATATCACATCAAATTGCACATTAAGTTATTTTACAATTATTGGCAACAAAACCAACAAACATTTTAATAAAAAGAAGTTAAAAACTAAATTTTCCATATCCATGCAGCCAGGAAGGGGTCTGAAACCAAAAATAAATTAAAAGTAGTACGTTTTAAGCAGTACATTGTTACCAAAAAATAATAATTATTTTTGTTTGTTAGTCCTCTTACCATCATTATATTTTCTAATTAATAAGGGAACACAAACTTTTATGAGTTGTGAAAATACGTATGATTTATGTTCTAGACAGGTGAATCAATCAAAATTTATATGACCTTTTGCAAAGTGTTAAATTTTTTCAGTAACATTTTTTACATGAACTAAAAGTGGTAAATATGATAACAAAGTCATGCAGTATTGAAAGAAATTTAACGATTTCCCTGTACATAAATCAGCCGTATTTTTTCATCATTTTATTTGAATGAAGTGAAACTATGATGAACATATAAAATAGCTGTCGGCAAATTAGCCTTACATTCTTCGCAATTAAAAGTTGTATGTTATGTATTTAAAAACGAGAATTTAATTTTTTCACACAACCTTTGATCATTAGATGTATAAGGAAGTTCTAGAATTTTTTACCATTGTTCTCTTTGATTAATATCAGATGAAAATTTAAAAATGTTTTGTTCTTAAACCCAAATTGCGAAGTTGCCAAAAATATTTACTATTAACAATTTTTTGCAATACAACTATGACGAATTATACCTGGTAATGACATTTTAAAGGTTGACTTACTTTTATTTACTTTATTAGAACGGAAAACCTGAATAAATTAAAAAAAATTATATTAATTTTACTCATCCTTATAACTTGCAACCATAACTATATTTTTAGTACCGTAAAACCGGGTGACTTGAAACGACCGGGTGACATGAAACATAACATCAAAACTTTTAAAAAGGGCGCCTCTCGGCTAACGACGCAACGGTGGAACCAAACCAAATCATGCAAACGCGAGCTAGCCAGCATAGACAAATAATTATATAAGAGAGTTTGATGCATAGGCGGTATGTGGCACAACGTTTCTGCGCAAGTTCCCCGCGCATGGAGTCTCTACTGTCGCGAACTACAAGACTGTTTTACATAAACAAAATAGAACAAAATATCATAAATTTCAATACATTTCAAAACATCGCCTTTAATGTGGATAAATATTATAAAATATCCTAGTATATTAACTTTTACGTCATTAAAAATGAAAATATACAAAAACAATCTTACATTGGTTGGTGTGAATCTGGTTTCTGTTTGTCAAATGCAAAGTGACAGTGTCAAAATAACAATTACGAAAAAGAAGACAATACAAGAGAACAAGAGTGAGTATTTTTAAATTTATTTAGGATTTAGTTTTAATAAAGTAAATAAAATTAAGTGAACCTTTAAAATGTCACCACTAGGTAAAATTCGACGTAGTTGTATAGCAAAAAATTGTAATAATACATATTTTTGGCCGCTTCGCAATTTGGAGTTGAAGAACAAAACATTTTTCAAATTTCCATCTGACGAGGCATTTACAAATTCATTATGCAAAAGACTTAATAAATTTGCTTTACCTTTGCAACCCTTCCATCATACACCACCAAAAGTAGCTGAAAATAATAATAATAAAACTCAAGCTTTTGAAAATACAGTATAAAGAAAGCTTATTTTTTGTAACAATAATGATAGTCTTAAAGAAACTGAATTTGAACCTTTGCCTAAAAAACAATGTTTGGAATCTAGTATTTTAAGTAAAATAAACGAAACTGGGGTCAGTAATTTATCTCCCAAGAAGAAGAAAATGTATTACATTAATAAAGATCAGAGAAATAGAATTTGTAAATTAAAGAAGACACTTATCAGTATCAGTAGTAATAACAAAATTAAAAAAGCAGTTAAATTGTCAGAATCAAAGTTATTTCAAAATTTTAATTCAAAACTAGATCCAGCAGGCATGGAGTTTTTAAAAAGTAGTACTGCTAACTCTAAGAAACATAAACCTTCATGGTCAATAACGGATAAGGCCCTTTCATTAGCCATTTTTAAGAAGGGCCACGAGCACATAATTTTTTAAAACGTTTTATAGATTTGCCCAGTAAATCTACTTTACAGTCACTTCTAAGATCAGTGCCATTTGAAACTGGAATTAATAAAGCAATTTTTGATAGTCTTAAAGAAAGGGTTGTCAAAATGAAGCAGATAGATAAAAATTGTGCCCTCTTATTTGATTAAATAGCTTTAAAAGAGCATTGACTTTGAATGTGGCTAATCACAAACGAACTCTTTGCAAAAAATCATATAAATTTCGATTGGTTCACTTGTCGAGAACATAAATCATACGTATTTTCTCAACTCATAAAAGTTTGTGTTCCCTTATTAATTAAAAAATATAATGATGGTAAGAGGATTAACAAACAAAAATAATTATTATTTTTTGGTAACAATGTACTGCGTTTAATTTTTTTTGTTTCAGACCTGTTCCTGTCTTCATGTAAAGGATAATCTACTTTTTAAATGCTTTTTATTAAAATATTTGATGTAATATTGGATAAACTTTCTTAAGTATAATGCTGTAATTTGAGTAGAAATATGTAATGTTGTGATTAATAATAATATGTAACTGTATGGTAAATTAATGATATAGATAATAATAGTTTTTTCATGTTTTGTGTTACCAATTTAAAACATTGTTTAATATTCAAGCTAGTGTGACATTTTTACTTTTAGTTTTTGCTAAGTATATGTTTTTGTTGTGTATTTATACAACTGTAGGTTTCCTCTGATTTACATGTTTTGTCTTTTTAATTAATTTAAAGAAAGTACATGTGAAGTTAAAAAGTTAAAAAAAGGTAAGAGCTGGGCAGCTATGGGGATGGCGGAGGCTGCATTAGATTTTTTTTGAAAAATGTACAGTCGTATAAATGCCTATTTATAGTGCGTGTGGTGGGAAAAATAACTTTGAAAATAAAATTGTGCGGAAACAGTGTTAAGTGATATTAGAATAATTGTTTTAATAATAGGAGATATTATTGAACATTTAAATTTTTTGATTATTGTAACTGATAATTTAATCAGATATTTTTGTACTTTAATATTATCGTTAACTATTAGAATAAGAATTTTAAAGTTATCAATGTAATAACATGTATAAATAACAGACCTATGTATAGTAAACAAATATTTTATTAATTTGTTTTTACATTATGTGCAGGTTAATGAAAATTTTAAATGTGTGCTGTTTTATTATTTATTACCTAAATTATTTGTCTCAAAATTGTTTATTATTATTATTTCATTACAAAAATGAAATATAATTTTTTGGAATGAAATAATTATATAATAAACAATTTTAAGACAAACTGTAAAATGTACCTGCCCATAATCCAAACTACCAAATTTAAATATCCCGCCTGTAAGAATTAGTTCTATTCTCCGCAAGGGGTGCGCTGAGATCGACGCGATGCCAGCTGTTTATATGGGAACAAACACTCTCTTAATATGTTTATTTCTCTATGCTAGCCAGTCTGCCTCGAGTCGCTGAAAGATACGGACGTAGGTTACTGTCGGCCATTTCATATATTCTTGTCTTCGGCAGAATTAATTAATTGTGGAAAACTTCATATGTGCTTCTGGTACTATTATAGGTAGGTAAATATTATTTATTTTACTGGTTTAGTGCATTATTTCCTAAGATTTTCTCCTATATTTTCATAAGATTTTAATTTGCATTAATTTTTTATCGGAAATATATAAAAATAGGTCATTACTGCGGGTAACTTGAAACATTGTTTCAAGTTACCCTTAGACTGTTTCAAGTCACCCTTAAGTATGGAATGTCACAAGAAAGGTAGCATGTCATGTTTCTTTTTTGAATTGCAGGTACAAAATGGGAAAATATGAAAGAAAGCTAGGCTGTCGCAATTATGCAGACTATGATCCGAAAAAAATGGAGTTAACTTTAGAAGAAAGACGAGGACTACGCGATACTTCGTACAGAAATTTGGCGAAAAAATATAAAATTTGCTATTCCACAATAAGACGAAAAGACCAGAATCTGAATACAAAAAACAATGGAGGCCAAACTATTTTATCAGAAGAAGAGGAACGTAAAATTGTGGAAAATATTGAATTGGCTTCTCGATGCGGATTTCCATTAACAGCAATCGACGTTACGTTTTTGGTTAAAACTCACTTAGATCGAAAAGGGATACAAAAATTCAAAAATAACTGGCCAGGGAAAGATTGGGTGAAAGGCTTTTTGGAAAGACATCGTCAGAGTGTGCGTTGGTACGAAAACGCTCTTGGGCATCAGTCCACCCTGATGTTATAAAGTCATACTTTGATGAACTTGAAGTTAGTCTCAATGGCGTTGAACCTCATTTAATAATTAATTATGACGAAACAAACATATCTGATGATCCTGGAAAGAGTAAAGTGATTGTAAAACGAGGAACCAAACATGCCCACCGTATTGTGGATTCATCAAAAAGCAGTCACTCAGTAATGTTTGCTGGCACTGCCCATGGTGTATTACTGCCAATCTATATGGTTTATAGGTCAGAGCATCTTTACACGACGTGGACTTTAGAAGCAAATCATGCTGGTTCACGGAGGCACTTTTTGATGATTGGTGTTTTACCGTCGGAGATATTTTCAAACCTTCCCCCAAGAAAGTCAAAAAGCCTTGATTGGTGATAACTTGTCTAGCCACTTAAGTGTGACTGTAATTCAAGCCTGCGTAGAAAATAATATCAAATTTATTTTTTTGCCACCCAATTCAACTGGTGTTTGCCAACCAATGGATGTAGCATTTTTTAGACCATTAAAGGCGTGTGTGTGTGTGTGTGTGTGTGTGTGTGTGTGTGTGTGTGTGTGTGTGTGTGTGTGTGTGGGTTGGTTGCACTATATTTGTGGATAATTTGTGCGTGCATTAAGCTGAACTGTGGCGGATGCACGATTTGTGGTAACACACACACGGGTTCCACAATTTTAAATGCTCATAACTTTCTTATTCTTAACCGAAAAGAAATGGGAATCACAAAATTTATAGTTTTATTCGTATTTTATTTGCCAAATCTATTAGAAGCAACTATTAATGAGAAAATCTCTCAGAATTCACTGATCTGTGTATGTTACCACTTATGAGGATTATTCATAGAGAATACACACCCAATTGTGGCATCGGGGGCGTGGTCGTATGGTGGTGCAATCTACACAAATATTTACAGCGTTGCCTTCTGTTGATTTATCTGCTGTGGTTGACCACTGTTATATTAAATGAAATACTCGAGAAACTAATTTCAAACTAGCAGTGTGTGTGTAAAGATGCCACATTTGTCACTATTTTGTTTTAGAAAAGTCGTATTATCTGATTACGGTATATACAAAATAATGGTTATATGTAATAAAAAAATGCACTTTCCATAATAAAAAATTATTATTTAATTAAAAATGTTTAAGGAGATCTTATTAAAATTTAGACTTAGTGACGATGGGGGATGTTGAAGGTGAACTTATAATAATGGCGTAGGGTGTGATGTATTGGTATTCATTTTTTCAAATAATTGGTTATCAGAATAATTAAACGCACTCGAATGCTACATGGTTGAATTTCCACTGCTATTCGTATAGAAGGTGTCCTAAAAAAATATGGCAATTGTGTTGAGATTAATTGTAAAATTAAAATGAGTGTTAGTGCGACCCATTTTCGAGATACAGAGGGTTAAAGTTTAAAAATTAGAAGTGAATAATGTCTATAAATTCCAAATTATTGAGCATTTTTCGACAAAAATTGTCAGGCAGTTTAATTAACCGAAAGGACATATTTGTGAAGAAACCCTCCTTATTAGTGCTGTCAGCAGGGGAATACCTAAATCAAATACCTCTTTTACCGCCGAACGCTAAATTTGCCTAAAAATTGGCAATATTTAGTACTGATTTGTTGTATAATATTCAATTTTCATAATATGTTCAATTGCAGTGAAATTACCATGACTATTTCACTTAGTTTTTTTCACTGACAAAATACCATAGCAACAGTATCTTATATACTGACAAAAAGTTATTTGCAGTTACATTGACAAAATTCATATGTGATTTTTACAGCGACAAAATTTATATGTTTTCAAGGTGCGTTAATTCAAGCCAATTTTGTTACCATGGATCTGTTATTTATTCAAAATATCATTTTTTTATTTCTTGTTAGAAAACGTCAGATTATTTCAGTTCAAAAATGGCGTTTCTGGAGAAAAAACTGATTTGTAAAACAATCCATTGCAGAAATTAGAAAGGCAGTCTTGGTGAATATATCTCCAGATACCTGTCTCTCCAAAGCTTCTTGTTGGTGACAGTTCTTGCAGTTTTCATTGATAAGAGATTATAAACTTGAAAATAATGCTACAGACGAAGAATTAACAAAAATTACACTCTACAAAGAGTCAAGAATCAAAAGCATACGAAACACCACGGCGCAGATGCTACAAAAAAAGTACTCTCCGCTCACTCGTTAAAATAACTAATTGTTAATCGCCCTTACTAATACACTTGCTCGTTAAATAACTATTATTTACATTGTTCCACTATTGGAAACAACTAAAGAATTTTTAAATTGTTATTTTCAAAACTATTATATACAGGGTGTCCCGGGACTAATGGGAAAAAAGTCAGGAGCGTATAATCTGAGTCAAAATAATGTTAGTACTTCATATAAACTTTTTCTATTCAGGCACTCGTTTTCGAGTTATAGGCCTCCAAAGTTTTAATTTTGAATTTATTTTTTATTTTTATTTTTTGTACTAGTTATTTGATCTTTATAAAATTCACGGCAAAGCTATAATGTACGTGTATGTTTATTTTGGTAAGGTAAACAGATTTACAGTAGTGTCTTGAAGCCAGGGACGGACTACTCGCAATGGTTAGTGATCCAACTAATTTGCAGGGATGGCACACCCTGTATGAAATTATCGAAATTCACTTCCCCACACATTAAGCTAACGAAAAGGTACTCTTGTTAGAATTCGATAAAATAAGCCGTTCGGCTAATATTGACAGTTTTATTAATGCACTACGTACATTCACGCAGATATGAATTTAATGTATGGACTGGTTTCTCGAAACTGTTTAGAGGCCAGAAGGCTTTATGCAGAACATTTTGCAAACAGAGCATTGCCAGACAGACGAATGTTTGAGCGTATTGATCTCAGGTTACGAGAAACAGGTATGAATAAGTAAAAGTAATTTTCCATGTATACAAAACAAAGTTTTAAATTTTAGGACGTTTTTTGCCAAAAAAAGGTGGAGAAGGTCCAGTACGAAGCGTACGTACTGTGGCAGTTGAACAAGACTTGTTAAATGCAGTTGATAATGAACCATCAACGAGTTTACGAAAATTATCAAGAGAACATAACGTCTCGAAATCAGTTGTGCATCGCGTTCTAAAAGAACAGCTGTTATTTCCTTTTCACATGAAAAAAGTACACAGTATGACAGTGGCTGATCATCCTTCACGACTTGAGTATAGCCAGTGGTTTCTGCAACAACAACAAGCAGACAATACATTTATTAGTAACGTTCTCTTTACGAACGAATCCGGTTTCAACAGAGATGTAGTCATAAATTCTCATAATATGCATTTATGGGATTATGTGAATCCACATGGCATTAGTCAAACTAGGAGCCAGCATAGATTCATGGTTAATTTTTAAGCAGGAATAGTTGGCAATCATTTGATAGGGCCATACTTTATTGACGATACTTTGACCGGTCAGAGATATTTGGAGTTTTTGCAAAATGAGTTATGGAACCTGTTTGATGATGTGCTACTACAAACTCGTAGAAATTTATGGTTCATGCATGATGGGGCCCCTCCTCATTTCAGTTTAGATGTACGATAGCATTTACACACAAGGTTTCCTAATAGATGGATTGGTCGTGTAGGCCCTTTTCAATGACCACCGCGATCAGGAGATGTTAATCCTATGGGTTTCTTCCTCTAGGGTTATCTCAAAAGTAAGGTATACGCAACACCTGTGCAAACAAGGCAAGATTTAATAGACAGAAATGTGTTACACTGCAATGTTATTAGAAGTGCAAAGAAACAACCGTCGTAGACTTAGAATGTGCGTGGAAGTGGGAGGAGCTCATATTGAACATTTATTAGAAGAACTTTAGTTTTTGTTGTTTAGGAATTAGTTTCAGTCGATTGTTTTATAACTTGTGTTTTATGAGGTTTTCTTAATGGTTTAATAATGTTGTGTTCGTAATTTTGATTAAAAGCAACTAATTACGTTGTCTGCGTACCTTTTCAATTCCCATTAAATAAGTTCTTAATGTTTTTATCATCTGCTATCATCAAATTATTTTTTTGTAGTACATCGTATTAATAAGTTAGTTAGGTAAAGTTGTACGTAGTGCATTAATAAAACTGTAAATATTAGCCAAACGGCTCATTTTATCGAATTCCAGCAAAAGTACCTTTTCGTTAGCTTAATGTGTGGGGAAGTCAATTTCGATAATTTCATACAGGGTGTGCTATCCCTGCAATTTTTTTGGATCACTAACCATTGCGAGTAGTCCGTCCCTGGCTTCAAGGCACTACTGTAAATCTGTTTACTTTTCCAAAATAAACATACACGTACATTATAGCTTTGCCGTAAATTTTACAAAGATCAAATAACTAGTAAAAAAAATAAAAATAAAAACTAAATTCAAAATTAAAACTTTGGAGGCCTATAACTCGAAAACGAGGGCCTACATAGAAAAAGTTTATATGAAGTACTAACATTATTTTGGCTCAGATTATACGCTCCTGACTTTTTTCCCATTAGTCCCGGGACACCCTGTATATTTGTATATTTGGCAACTTTGCAAACGCATTACTAAGATCTTGCATAAGTGTCATTCGAGCCATAACACCGATTTCTGGTAACTTACACACGTTACCATATTACTATTTATAGAGTGTTAGTTACCATAATAGTGGATAAATCATGAACACACGAGATTTTGATGGTAAGATATTGCAACATTGTATCTAGGTTTATTAATTTAGCAGATTGGATAGACAGAGATATGTAAAAGCTTCTTTTCTAAATGAACGTTTCAATAAGGTCGTGAAATGGACACCTCAGGGAAAAAAATTCTTAAACTGGTCTCGATGAGCAAAGATACAGGGAATAAAGCTATATCTATACAAAGTTTTTTATTATATTCATAATTCAATCAATTGTGTAGCTATATCAACGTTCCACTACATCAATTGAAAAATTAGGCAGTACCTCAATAATCGTAATACAACGACATTTTACTTTTTTATGAAGCTATTAGATTTAATTGAAAATACCTAATATGAATTTATCTCACTTTGAAAGCTACTGGTTCAAAAATGTGTTCTTATTGTAGGGAGTAAACCCAGGACCGGATTAAGGTTTTGCGGCGATTTAGCCCAACCAAATTTTGGCGCATATATTTTCTTGAATTTAGAACTATTCAATTTTGTTCAACGTTCGCCCAGAATGTAATGTTACGGTTAAGTTTCTTACATACTAACAAACTTAATCTCACTAAATGCTGCTTATTTGGAGCTAAGATTTTACCTACTATGCAACAAATAAAGATATAGAGGATCGGTAGTACCTCTATATTCATGTTACAAAACATAAACTGGACAACGAAATCACAAATATCTATTTATAAAAATCAGGGAATACATTGTAGTAGATAATATATAAGTAACAGCAAACTATATATACAGTGCTTCTCAAAAGTCCCCTCCCCCATTTTTTATTTTGAACGGTGATACTTAGACTGATGAAATTTGGAGCGTGAAAATGAGCTATTGTAATTCCTTCTGCTAGTAGTAACAGGTGACGTAATAGGCATCGTTGACGTCACCAGGCAATTGAAACCAATATTATTAAATAGGACCTTATGGCAAGTTACACCTCGTTTGAAAGGTATTTAGAATACCTATTCGATCATACAAATTTTCTTAGGATTTACGATATTTTTTATGGTTAAAATAAATAAACACTAAAATTTGAGTTTTGCTTATAATTAATAAATAATTAGGAACAAGTTCTTATAATAATTATTCTCTACATTTACTTCCTGGCAGTAAAACATCCTATTATTAAACTCTTGTCGGACTCGATATAATGTGTCAGAGGAAATTACCCTACATTCTCCAATAATTCGTTGTTTTAAAACGTCAATACTGTCAGGAACTGTAGCGGAAACTTCAGATTCAAGGTATACCCACAGAAGAAAATCTAAAGCTGTTATGTCTGGTGATCGAGCTGGCCATTGCATTGGACCGCATCGTCCAATCCATCTACCAGGATATTCCTCATCCAGATAACGTCTTACTGCAAAGTAATAGTGTGCGGCAGCCCATCTTGTTGGAACTTTATTTCCAAGATACCAAATTCATCTGGATTATCTTCCAGAATTTGAAGTATTAAGGGTTCAATTGCGTTTTCTAACATCTCTAAATATACTCCACCGGTTAAATTAGAGTTCAAAAAAGAGGCCCTACTATGTGGTTTCCCAAAATACCTGCCCAGACTTTTACTTTTAATGAAAACTGTATGTTTTTCTCGAAACATGTGAGGATTTATGTCACTCACCTCACATTTTGAGTATTAACATTGCCATTAAGGAAGGAAGTAATTTCGTCACTAAAACAAATTGTCCTTACATAGTCTGGCTGTTGAAGAATTTTAGTCGACATATTTTCACAGAATTACAGCATTCCGTCGGGGTCGTCATCTGAAAGTTGATGCACCATTTTAAATTTGTATGGATGAAATTTGTTTTTGATCAACACCCTGTTTACTGATCTATGACTGACTCCATAGGTAGACGCTTGGGCTGTGGAAGAAGGAGGGTTTACTACAATTTCAGCAACTGTTTCTATTTGTTTATCAATACCATTATTTGGTCTACCCGATTGTTTGGCATCATGAATGTTGAAACTTATGAAAAAGTTCCCTCAAATAAGTCCTCGATATAGGGCGATCGGCGTATCTCTCATTAAAAATGCGTGCCGCCGCATGAAAATTATTTCTACTCTTACCAATAATTAAGATCGCTGTTACTTTGTCAGATACAGCTTATAATAATTAAACTAAAAATTGAAGATATTATCGCATGTAAAAACGTCAATTGAAAAACTTTTCGACAATTAACCATAAGAGGGCATTTGAATCTTTAATAATTAAAAGCGAATCTCATATATTAGTATGATTGAATATGTATTCTAAATACCTTTCAAACAAGGCGTCACTTGCCATAAGGTCCCATTTAATATTATTGGTTTCAGCTGCCTGGTGACGTCACTGATGCCTATTACGTCACCTTTTACCACTAGTAGAGAAGCTTACAATAGTTATTTGTAAAACAAGTGTCACTATAGTGCTATTCAACGCGACAATCGATTACAATCATTTCCTGTCATTTAAAAAACAACATGTTCAACAATACATTTTCGATATCAATCGATCACTATGATTATAATCGGTCTAAAAGTATGATGCTATTGAAAACAATCGTAAATCGGAAGCATGTGATTGGTCGAAAATTTAAATAAACTATCGTTTGTCTATGGGTTATGTGATGTGAGTGATATTTTGCAATTGTATATTACAATTATAGTTAACAGAACATCTTCTATAAAATTGAACGTGATTAAACCAAATGAACTTGTGAAAAGTGTGAAATACATGTGAAATGAACCGAAATAATGATGTGGTTATGTCAATATTGATTTATTTGATTTGTAAAATGACATGATAAATGACAATTTTGTTTGGTCGTTCAACAAACATCAATCCGTTTTCGATTTCGATTACAAACAAAATCGGAATCAGGATCGAAGTGTTGAATAGCACGAATGACTCGTTTTGTAGTATTACTGGAGTTTGCACAACGAACCGCGAAGCGGTGACTTGTGCAAATCACGAGTACTACAGGAAGTCATTGTGGCACAAGTTTTACACAATATTTTTTATAATTAGCATTTATTTAATTATTTAAATAAAATAGAATTTCATATAATCCCTGTTTTTAAACTAGGTGGAGTGGTTGAATTTAAGTTGGCAATTCTGTAGATTCCTAATTGGTCAGATCACAGATGGTTTTATTCAGCACTTCTGACTTTTGACATATTATAACCGAATAATTGTGTTAATTGTAAACAAACCTCCTTTTAAGCAAAAAGAGGCTGATTATTTGTTTGAAAAAGAGCTTCTTCGTATATGCTCTTGCGATCTATTTATATTATATCATGAACAGAATTATTTCTGTAATACATCTTCACATAGATATCTGGTAATTTATCCCAAAAATAGAACGTTTTCTATACCTATATATTGATCCTATACAATATAAAAATAAACAATTGACAAATCATTGATAAATAAACGTTAGCGCACTTTATTCATTAATATTTTTAATATATAAATCATTCTAATTTACCTTTAATATAATAATTTGCTAGCTAGAACAACGGTAGACTATTTTATTTATAATTTGTTTCAAGGTTGAAGTCAAATGTCAAATAAAAATATAACTAAATAAAATAACCAACTGTACACTAAAAATTACTATAACAGTGTTCAAAGAGCTTCATTGTGACCCTGTAAACAATGTTATAATGAAGTCTCTTTTATACGCGGATTATAAAATAGTTCATTTTCACCCTCCAAATTTCAGTTTAAGTACCGTATTTATAAGTATATATAGAATATATATATATATATATATATATATATATATATATATATATATATTATAAAATTTAAGTTCGTCATCTATTGCAGTGTTTCTGTATTCTTTTATATCTAAATAATACAGTGTTATCCCCAAAATACGCACCATATTGCTCAGATAAAACTTTGTGAATCCCCGAAAATTAATCATGGATTAACAAAACATAAAAAATCCTAAACATCCAGGGTAAGTAAAAATAACTTGATTTTGATTCAAGAGTGATGTAACCTTATTTTGTAAAAAATCGAAACATGGTATTTGGAAAAGCTGTGAAGTAATCATATATGTGTAAATTTATATGCATGGTCATCTAAGTAGTCGAATATGGTACAGGACATGAAAACCACTACTTAATAAATGTTATTTTTGTTAAAATATAAATAGTTTTAGTGTTTTATTATTCGATAAAAATTAATCCTATTTTCTTGTTACTCTAGTGTATTAGTTAGACCAAATTTAGGTAAGAGAAGAAAAGTTTTTTTTCAATTGACGGTAGTTAACATATAGGTTACAAAATAATTCATTGTTTATAGGATGTCACTTTATAGAAAGGAGACCGCAACGTTAATATAGAAAATGGTTTTCTGTCGAATTGAATGCTTTTCACGTATATGGTAGACCTTGTTGCTCTGATTAAAAGTCTTCAGGGCACCAAATAAAAATAATATCCAGTTTCTGAGATACAAGATTTTCCACAATTTTTATGTTTCAAATAATTGTAACGACAGGCATATACTCATATTAATAATAAATGAGACACATAAATTGGTTAGAGTATACGTTCAAGAAGTTAAATATGCAAAAAAGATAATTTTTGTTTGTAACTATAACTGCTTTGAAATGAAAGATTTACTGTGTTATCTAAAACAATCAACGATGTACGCTGCGTCCTTATTTTGGGATTTTTGGTTGATTATATGTCTAATATTACTATTGGTATATTTTGGAACATATTTTATTCAATTAGTTACAGGAGTATAATAACTCATTCATATTTACCGATATCAAAATGCCCCGTAATGTTATCTATGGTACGAGTTAGGTGTAATTCATTATTCATAGCTTCACTTCAACGATGAAAATCCCCAAGTATTTTTCACATAAACCCTACACCTAATTTTTTTTTGCGCTCTCCGATGAAGACAATGGTTGGTCGGTCACATCGTTGATATAATCAACGACCTATAATCAACAAACAATATCAAAATTAAGATACTGTCATCTTATAGTACAACTTTGACTGTTGTAGACGACTCAATAAATTGAACATGATGTGGAAATAATGATTTTTTTTTGACCAAAATTTGCAAGTGTTCTAAATATGTATAGCCACTTTATTATTGTGGAAATAGCGAATTTTTAGACGATTTCCGGTTATACTAGCTTTTTTGTAAAAAATGCCATTTGTCAGTAAAAAACATTGTTACGTATTTTCGTGTACGTCATGTGAGGAATATATGTGATATTAATTTTTTAAAATAGCTTTTTTAAATTATTCTTCGCATCGAAAAATACCATCTAATTCGGCAAAGATCCATTGTAGGTACCTAGTAACGCATTCGGAGATACAGTCGAACTTTTGAAAAGAACAAGAAATTCGTTAGAGTATTTCAAAGACGTTGATTTTAAAGAAACTTAGATAGATAGTAGTAGAAAATTGTACAAATCTGGTGAGATGAGTTGGTGCTGTGAAGAAAGCTCACGTAGTAAGTACTAAAGAGTTAACACTCACTAGTGATTACTCTATTTATCGAAAACCAACTAGGCCTGGTTGAATCGAAATAAAGGCAGCTATTAAATATAATGGAAAACGACTTCGAAACAAAAAATACGTTTGTTACTATGGTAACAAATATGTGATTCATATGTCTCGACACCTTGAATTTTGCCATATAAATGAAACGGAAGTTGTTAAATTGACATTATTTCCCAAAAACACAAGTCAACGAAAAGCTGGATTTGTTAAAATAACTCGAGTGAGAGATTTCTATCACAATTGTAATATATTGGCTACCAAAAATGGAGAGTTTGTATTACTTCGTCGAACAACTGAAAATTAAAATAAGACTAAAGGATTCTGATTATGTCCCATGCCCTAGCTGTCTATGCCATTTTGGTGAATATTTTTCAATTCTGCAACATTTTTTATAGTTTGGCAACATTGTATCACTTTACACACTAAATTATGGCACCATTTATACACATCTTCACAATTCTCAATATTTATGGCAACTTTTGTAGGTTTTTCACGTTGGGTAATGTTTAAGGCACCTGATACCACAAATAATTTTTTTGAATAACTTGGAAACCACGGGGAGTAAACGATTAGGTTAAATATGGGAGGAACCGCTACAAAATACTCTACTAGTGTACGCTCCCTTGTTGACTGTGCCACAATTGAGGATATTTCATGCGATGCCATAAATATTGCGGAACGTGTATGTGTGTGTGTGTGTGTGTGTGTGACATGGAGGGTTGGCATTGGACAGAATCCATTTGCCACAGAAATGGTGTTAAATTAGATCCTAATATATTTTCCGTTTAAATTAATTTAGATATCAAGTTTGCTTACTCTGAGAAAAGTGATTAACTGATCTAGGACATTTTTATTATTCATACTTAGCAGAGTGGTTAAATTAAAGGGTTGAGCTATATTACTGTTGGTGATGAAACGTAGAAAGTTAGGACGACTACTGCTATGTTTTCCACATGAAAAAAGTATGTGGTTCAAGTCAGCAATGGAGTCGTTGTCGCATGAACAGATGTTCGTTTCTGCTACACCAATTAAAGGCAGAATGGAGAAACATTCTTTTGGACTGGAAGTTAAAAAATAAAGGAACTATCCCAAAAGACGTATTTCCGGGACTTCTAAAGAAATGTTTGGAAAACCTTAGCCGAGATAACAGAGTAAAAAAAATATACAAGCTGGTTTTAAGGGGAGAGGAATATTTCCACTCAATAGGGAAAATGTATTAAAACATTTACTATCGCACAGGACATTGGACCAGGTGGAAGAAGATAATGCTATTATTGACAACGCTTTGAAATTTTCTTGCGAAATCTTCACATGACTCAAACACAACACGGCAAAATAAGAAACAGAGACTTCAGTGAAGGCATGGGCGAGTGTAACCAACGTTGAAGATGGCAGCAATGATATTGGGAAACTTGCCGGGGACCAGTGCTGCAGCAGAGTTAACCGTATCAAAAAAAAACAGAAGAACTATCCAGACAGTTCAGGATCAGACGAGTCTGATGATTGGTCTGCGAAATAATCATCAGACACACCCGAAAATTTTGAAAAAGAACAGGATATTGGTGAAGTGAATCTGGACACTGTTAAAATTGTAGATTTTATTTTAGGGAATTTCAGTTATGACGGCCCAGGGAAAAAAACTATTCCCAAAAAATGTATTGGGCAAATAAAAGAAATAACTAAATCTAATTCCTCTATTTGTAGCTTTCTAAGAAAAAGTGTAAATGGCAAAGTCTATCTATTTCTTGAAATTCCTGATGTTGCCGAAATAAGGTCACAAGTTATAAGTCTTTTGAAACCTACTTTTATTAAAAGAGGAAGGCATGGTTTTTTTGTTAAAATTTAGCTGGACTTATCCATTTATCCTTCTAGAAATGATTTGCTATTTTTTGCAAAAAGAATTATTTTATTTCTATTAAGAGAACGCAGTTGTTTTGAAATTTGCTACTTTGGGCTGTATTTTCTAACATTCCTAGAAATGTTAACATTTGTTTTTTTTGCAAAAAGCTTGTATGATTATAATGGTAATATTTTTATAAATATTTTTTTTTATTTCCATCCTTTCTTTTTACCTTTTGAAAAGTATTTTAGTGTTTCTAGTCACCCGGTTTGTTGTCAAACTGTTATTATACCATTTGAAAGACTTTTTTATCTTTCTTTTTTAAGAAGTTACTCGGTGTTTCTAGCTACCCTCCTCGTTGTCGAGATGCTCTAAACGCACAAACTAACGAGTGATTCAAGACATCCGGAAGAACCGAACCGAACCCAAGAAAAAAATAATAAAAAATATTGAGCATGATTTTGGGTTTATCTGGGGGCGGGAAATTAATTCCGTTAACTAAGACTAAGACACTGAGGCTATGTTAGCCAAGATAACGTGATTGGCTCCATACATATCGCAGTTCAAAGTTAAAAACTGTTTGAAGCCACCCGGTTTTACGGTAAATTTTATTTTTGACACTTTACTTTGACAAACACAAGTCGTATTCACACAAACCAATGTAAGATTGATTTTGTATATTTTCATTTTTAATGACTTAAAAGTTAATATGCTAGGATATTTTATAATATTTATCCACATTAAAGGTAATATGTTGACTTTTATTGTCATTCATAATATTTTAAATTATTTTATTCAATTTTGTTCATGTAAAACAGTCTTGTAGTTCGCACGACTGCAGAGACTCCATGCGCGGGTGGTGGCGCAGAAACGTTGAGCTCCTTGCTGCCTATGCATCAATCCGTCTCTTATATTATTTGTCTATGTTTGAAACCAATTTAAATCGTCAAAAGTGGAAAGACAGAGAGAGAAAATAAGTTGTATAAATAAGCCGATTCAGTACTACTAGCAACATCTAGCATAAATATTTTGAACTTAATAAATACTAGATAATTAACCATTTTCTTATAAGTTTTAAAGATTATATTCCTGTGTAAAGGCCGCTCTTAAAATGATAAATTTCACCCTAATGAGCACAAAGTATGCGCTCAGCAAAAAACGCAACATAAAAACTGTGGAATTTTGATTCTTAATCGTGAAAGAATAACTTTTTACCTTAACATCATGTAATCAATAGACTTTTTGAATTACACAAAAATCGCAATAGTATCACAGGCGAAAAACCGCTAATGGACTCTACACAGCTAAAATTAGTCTACGTCTGTTAAACGTCTCACTGTGATTTTACGCTTAAAAAATTTGACCAATAGGAGCCAAAATTATAGAGATCAGTCGTTGATCATTGTTTTGATTGGCCGCATCTGTAAGTTGAGTTTAGTATAGGTACCATGATACCGGGTGTCCCACTTAACTTTTCGGGGTTTTGATCGCTTATTACTCAAACAGTTTTAGGAATAGAAACATGCGGTTTTCGCCAGTTTTATTGAAATTTATAAAAGTTTTTTTATCAATGATGAAATATTTTATCGTAATGCTGGTTTGCCCGGAAATTAACACGGCGATTTTTAGGGATAGGGCAACTTTGTTATTTTAAATAGAACATTCTGTATATTTTTAGTCTAACACAAAGCTCAATCTTTAAGCTTCCTAAACATATATAGTTTGTGCTAGTTTTTCTGGAAATTATGGCCTAAAACTTAAATTAAACAACGTTAAGCATTTTCTAAGGCAATTTTTTAAAAATGTCAACAAAATTAACAATTTTGGACGTAAAGACATTTAACAAAAAATATTATTGCAACAAATTTTCAAAATGATGTCCTCGGACGTTTGCACACATTCGCCATCTTTTATTAAAGTTTCGAAAACTAGCTATCAACATCTCTCTAGGAATAGTTTCAATCACATTTATTATGTTTGTCTATAATTCTTCCAATGTTGTAGGGGGTGGGTTGTAACATCGATCTCTGATGTAACCCCAAAAGAAAAAATCCGGTACCGTTAAATCAGGTGATCGCGGTGGCCACCTCACTGGACCTCTTCTTCCAATCCACCTTTCACCAAATGTTTCATTTAAAAGTTCTCTAGTGATCATTGCATAGTGTGGACTTGCACCATCCTGCTGAAAGTAACATGTTTGTAATAAATTATCTTGCTGAAGTTGCGGAAAAAAGTACAGTTGTAGCATATCTACATAATTTACAGCGGTAACGATAGGTTTACTAAAGAAAAATGGGCCATAAATTTTTGTAGAACTCATGGCACACCATACAGTTACTTTGGGCGAATATCTTACACATTCAGTAGTTCTGTGAGGGTTCTCTGAACCCCAAATGAGACAGTTGTGTATATTTACTTGACAATTTAGGTGGAAAGTAGCCTCGTCAGACATAATAAGAAGATTTCTGTAATTAATTCTTGTAAATAATCTTAAACCTTGGCGACAAGAATAAACGCGCACGGTATGATCAATCTCTTTTAATTCTTGCACCAAGTGAAATTTGTAAGCCTTTAATTGTTTTTTTTTAAATCCTATGAAGTGTGCTCCTAGAAACGCCCGTAGTGTTAACCATTTTTCTTACTGATGTGGAATTTACTTCTACAGCTTCTTGAACTTGAATAACTTTATTTAATAAATTGTCTTGGTTACGCTCTCTTTTTTGATGAGCAACTGTGCCTGTGTCCCATACCTGACGGTACCAACTTCTTCTTGCATTATCACTAGGTGGTTGTTTATTAAACATTCTTCAAAATCTTCTTTGTGTCACCACAATTGACTTCGTTTCTGCAAACATTATTACACACTTTCCTTTTTCAGATAAAGTGAACAGTTTTCAAAGAGAAATAAGAAAACTAATTGTGGTAAACTGACAGTTCGCGTGAAATAGTTATTTGCTGTCACTAAGCAAAGCCTACTTAAAAAATATATAAATCTATTTCCAAATGCCCCGCTAGTTATCGAAACTTAATTAAAAGATGACAAATGTGTATAAACGTCCAAGGAAAAATTTTGAAATTTGTTATAATATTCTTTTTTGTTAAATGTCTTTACGTTCAAAATTGTTAATTTTATCGACATTTATAATAAATTGCCTTAGAAAATGCTTAACGTTATTCAACTTAAATTTTAGGCCATAATTTTAAGAAAAAGTAGCATAAACTATATATGTTTAGAAAGCTGAAAGATTGAGCTTTGTGTTAGACTAAAAATATACAGGGTGTTCTATTTAAAATAACGAAGTTGCCCTATCCCTAAAAATCGCCGTGTTAATTTCCGGCCAAACCGGCATTACGATAAAATATCCCATTATTGAGAAAAAAACTTTTATAAATTTCAATAGAACTGGCGACACCCGCATGTTTCTATTCATGCAACTATTTGAGCAATAAGCGATCAAAACCCCGTTAAGTTAAGTGGGACACCCGGTATTAAAATTTGTATTAAACTGCTTCCTGAAACTGATAGAGATGGAAACGGCCCCATCTCTATACGTGTTAACTGGTATCTTGGAGAAAATATTGGTTCCCTGAATATTTGTATAAATGTAAAACAGGACAGTTGATAGTTGCTTTCGACTTCCTACCTAAATTTCTTTGGAGTAAATCTAACTTTCGTAGATAGAAAATAACCAGCACTCGAGTCCAACATCAGAAAGCGCTCCTGGTAGTCTGATAGGCAGACCCAGTTTTACCAAACAACGATCGATACCGAACAACTTACCTCTATTATCGTTGCTTCAAAGGCAACCATCTGTAATTGAAGAAGAAAATTACAGAAATACTATATCTTTTGTGGAAGATATCAATCGGTATCGGAATAGCGATGATAGACTGTACAGAAAGAGTAGAAACAGTAGTAATAATTATTATCAATTGAGAGCAAGCGAAAGCCGAAGGACTACGTGGAAAAGAAGAACGGCGTTTATGAACAACAACATCAAGAGGTATTCTGAGAGAACTGTATTAGTCAATAAGGAAATGGAAGATGCCATAAAGAAAATTTCATTTTCTAAATATGAGTAAGTACATGAAATATTATAAGGTTATGATCCACATAAGATGTGATGTAAAGTCATTTGAAATATAGTTGAGAGCGAAACATCATTCAGAGAGGCTCATATAAACATGTGTGATGAGTCGTATGGTATACGATGTTTACCGTTTTCATTATTTCAATGGAATCAATATCAGTATGATGCTATTTTGTAAATTATCTAAATTCAAAGATTTGGGTTCAGTGACCTTGAGTGCCATGAGTGTGGACATCTTAGTCTTATAATGGTCTGGAAAGCGTTATTTGAAATTGCAAAGTATGAATGAGCACCGCCGTTCATAGACCTATTAATCTGCCAGGAAATCTAGAAGCTCATTCTCTAGGAAATGAAGTTTTGTTTTAGAAGTTGTTGATAAAAACAGATTGATTCTGACAGTATTCGTCGATAATACCAGTTCAAACATTCACCGAGGTTTGTTATAATGTTATACTTATGAATTTGCATGACCCAATTTGTGGTAATGACGAATGGTTACTATATCTATATCTTTAGAATTTGTCAGTAATTTGGAGAGGCCAGCCTTTCGGTTATCCAGTGTATTTTCTAATTTTGCCAACATTCCGACATCTTACAAACATAGGTGAAAGTTTATTTGGATAAAGCTGAGTGAATGTCTATCACCTAAATATTGCCATTGGCTAATCCATACGAAAAATATTTCAGCGCCAGTAAACGCAGACATTGTTGTTACCCGAACAAAAAAGAAAGCAGAACCAAATATCTGCAATCAGTATAATGTAAATTCCTTGTTTTTTTGCTTTGGTTTTTAGGTTTGACATAGTATTTGTGAACATTGCAAAAGCCTCTTAAAATTAACATGTATTTTATAATTTGTTTTGAGAAGTAGTAGCGTCACTAAGGAGAAATTATGGTATACATTGATTCTACTTATAGTCAGGGCCCGTTTATTACAAAAACAAACAAACGGTTTTATCTGGGGACTGTATCTTTATAACAAATCGAAATTTGTCCCAACATTACCAGCAATGAAGTATATCTGGATTTATAGGACTCTTTGTACTACCTCTGGTGACCTTAAAACCAAGAAAGTTCATCTATGGGACTTGCTGAACAAAATCTCATCACAATATTGGTCACTTGTATACATTCCGGAGGCTGAATTTTGCTAACAAACCCAACTTTCTCCAAAAATGACTAAACATGTAGTATATCTGGATTTATAGTACCCGTTGTACCGGCACTTCTACTTCCAGTGCCAAACGTAGGCGATCTTCCACCAAATCAGGTTATAATATGCAATTGACCCTCCGCCGCTAGTGCGAATATATCTCCAAGGTTTCTTACTACGCAACAATTTCTGATGTCACGCAACCATAAGTGCTGCTTTCGCCCTGGACCTCATATGCCTCCTATTTTACCCATTAGTATGATTCCCTAGATGTCGTATTTTTTGCCTCGGATTATATGACCCAGATATGAGATGTTTTGTGGTTTTATATTTCTGTGTAGTTCGCGGTCAACGTTGGCTCTTCACACAACTTCCTCGTTGGTTACACGATTCACTCCGAGTATCCTCAATAATCTACGCAGTATCCACATCTGAAAGGCCTCTATGCTATTCTTTTTAGGTCCCATGTGTCAGCTCCATATGTTATTATTGGCCATACATAGCATTTCATCGTTCGAATCCGTATGTTTATGGATATTTCTCTTCGGCATAGGTATTTTTGAAATTTAATAAAAGCAGTTCTTGCTATTGCTATCCGTATTTTTTCGTCCATATCGTCGTCTAATTTGTCATTCACATTGCAACCTAGGTATTTGAATTGATTGACTGTTTCTATGGGTTTATCTTCAATCAGTATTTTTGCCTGATCATGCTGTTCCCTACTGATGACCATGAACGTGGTTTTATCGATGTTTATTGTGAGTCCATATCTCTTACCTGCTATGTTATTGTTGTTTATAATATCCTGTGGTTCCTTCAAATCCGTTTCTAATAGAGCGGTGTCAGTAGCGTAATGTATGTTGTTTATGGGGATCCCCTTTATATTTATGCCCGTTGTTGTTCATTCAATGCTTCCTGGAAAATCTTCTAAGTGTAATTGACTGTCTCGACCATTACTTCGTGGAATATGCTCATATTAGTGTTTCTAGTTAAATCCACAATCAATATCATCGTCAGAATGACAGAAGTTACATTTCATTTGATGCCTACCTGATGTTTATTAGTTATTTTTGGCTAGACCAAGAAGTGACCTAACTTGTGATTGACTTAATATATGTTTATAGAAAAAAGAAGAAGATGTGATATTACAAATATTGAAGCTTAGATAAAATTAGCCCTATGGTGATATCCTGGATATCATTTTTCCAATTAAGATCAGTATAACTGTGCAATAATATAGAAAACCAGGAAAACTATATCTGCTGATCTTTACAATTATCACTTAAGAAGACAGTTTATTAGTGGAGAACTCCCTAGATTTAACTGTTCATTGACAACTTCATATTGTGGGTTTCTCAAATGTCTTATAATTTCCAGTTCTTCAAGGAAATCCAGTTCTTGTTTCTTTTCACAAATATGCAGCACTTCTAGTTCTGTGTTAGGTGTCAATGAATGATCGGTGTCAAGTAGATGTTTTGCGTAGTGGGATTTATCTGGTTGTTTTAATCTGTATGCTCGTAAGTGTTCACTGTAACGGATTTCAAAGAGTCTGACCCAAATAGACAGCATTACATTCTGGACATTTGAGTTTATATATACCTGATTTCTTTAATGGTGGTATTTAAGAAACAAGAAAAGAAGCTACAGAATCTTGAACACACACACAACATAACATTCAATACTCAAAACATCATGAAACTGTAAGTACCTACATACCAACACACTTTGCACCACGATTTGAAAACCTTTTAGACACTAATTTTACAGATAGTGAAATAGAATTTTTAAATAAAGGTTTAAAGTACAGCATACCACCAAAATTTACGAATAATATTAAACAAATTATAGCTACATAGTCAGAAATAGCTTTAAAATCTAATTCAAATAATTTTCTTTATGAGAAATTTAAAATTGCCAATTTAATCAAAAATATTGAACCTTCAGAAGTAAAACGTCAAACAAAAAATGACATTACAGTTTTAAATGCAATAAAAAAGAAGATAGAGGATAATAACCTAACAGTTACAAAATCTGATAAGGGGAACACAACTGTCATTTTGACGACTGAAAATTACAATTCCAAAGTATATAACTTTATAGAATCCAGCGATGTAAAAGTTCTTGAAGCAGACCCAAGAAAAAAGTTTTCTAATAATGTAAGGGATATTGTTACTAATTAAAATTATCTTTTAAATTGTTACGAAAAGAGGTCTATCATACATAAGAATCCTCATTGTCCACAATTATATGGAACAGTTAAATTACATAAAATAACGAAACCAA